>CM053612.1:7069472-7091145 GCA_028646535.1 Procyon lotor | reverse complement strand
GGCTCAGGTCATGATCTCAGGGTCCTGGGATCGAGCCCCACATCGGGCTCTCTGCTCAGCGGGGGGCCTGCTTCCCCCTCTCTCTCTGCCTGCCTCTCTGCCTGCTTGTGATCTCTCTCTCTCTGTGTCAAATAAATAAATAAATAAAAATCTTTAAATAAATTAAAAATAAATAAATAGCTGTTAATGAGGGTAACTAACACCTAACGATCACACACAGTATGCAATATATTCTAAATATGTTTTCTTATTTAAACCCAAAACTCTATGAGAAAAGTGGAAGCATCCACATTACAAGATAAGAGGAGGGTTCAGGGACTTGTACTGGTCCAAGGTCTTGAGGAAGAAGGGAGGGATGGATCACTATCATCACTATCTTTAACTTGCAGAAAGTGTAGAAATGAAAATAATACACGTGAAAGGAATTTTGAAAATAAAAAATAAATATAAACGGAAGGTAAGATCATCTTCATTATTTTTATACATGGGTATGTAAATTAAAAAAGGAAAAGTTCTTGAGTGATGGCCTGAAGGCTTCTACTATGAAATAAAAGGCAAAGGACTCTGACATCTGTCAGGGTTTCTTGGACATTTTTTTTATCTAGACTGCTCTATGAGCCACCTCAAAGATTATGAAAGATCCCATACAAATATACAATGCATGCCTGCAGCATACTTATTCCAGTCATGCACACTTTATCTAGGAGATACCCCAGCAATAAGAAGAAAATGACAAATCATGCTCTATCCTCTGCCAACAGCCTCTTCCAGATATTGTGATACTGTGCTTAAATAATCAACTAATCAAACTAATTGGAATACAGTTTATTTGAAGTTTGCAATAAAATCACTTCTGACAAAAATTAATTTTGCAAAACTATGCCATATTGCAATTACCTACAAGTAGGCCTAACTTAGCCACTTGATGTCCACTCTGAGAGATCTCCCTAACATTTGGATTTTGGAGAACAGGAACTGAACTAAACATCTTCCTCCACCAGTTGGTCTGGGCTCTTTATGCAAATGAGTGCACTTTTCCACTAATAACCTGTTTGCATGTCAAGGCTGGAGATACTTTTTACTAAATCATTTTTTAAAGCCATATTACTTTTTCTTTAGCTTGCACTGTCCAATATGGTAGCCATAAACTCTTGAAATGAGGCTAATCCAAACTGAAATGTGCTCTAAGTATAAAATTTACATGAGACTTCAAAGACCAAGTAAGAAAAAAGAATGCAAAATATCTCACTAATTTTTTTTTGTAAAATTAATTATGTTTTGGGGGCGCCTGGGTGGCTCAGTCGTTAAGCGTCTGCCTTCGGCCCAGGTCAGATCCCAGGGTCCTGGGATCGGGCCCCGCATCGGGCTCCCTGCTCCGCGGGAAGCCTGCTTCTCCCGCTACCATTCCCTCTGCTTGTGCTCCCTCTCTCACTGTGTCTTTCGCTGTCAAATAAATTAAAAAAAAAAAAAAATCTTTAAAATTAACTATGTTTTGTAATGGTAATGTTTTAGATATATTGTGTTAAAGAAAACAAAATTACTTCCATTCATTTTTAAAATTTTAATATGACTAGTAGAAAATTTAAAATCGCATAGTAGTTCACATTATCTTTTTACTGGACAGGGTTCCTCTAGAGTAATAGGTACCTACTTGCCTTACTTCCGCTTATTATTTTGAAGGGCAAATATAGGCTTCCTTTTATAAGAACAAAACCCCAAAGTCAAATGAAAGTTTATCCTCATCTTCTTGGTGTACACAAAACAGCTTGGAACAAGCAAGAAAGTAAGTTGGTGGTTTTGGACACTGAAACTGTGCACATGATATTTTGTACCATAAAGAACATTTATTCATCCTGAACCTGCTATTAATTTGACCCTCCTCTTAATCGTGTTCATCCTGCTATCTAAATGTACCTAAAAGAAAATGAAAAAAAATTATTTGGCATAACAGCCACTGTCCATGAAAAATACTGATTTAAAATGGCTTTTATGTCAAAACTCTGGAATCATTTTTACCTCACTTTAAAAAATAAGAAAAGACCTTGTTAGTAGAGAATGGTAGATCCTCAGAGATGATCTGCTATCAACCCATTCTTTTTTATGTGAGATGAAGACCTAATATAGAGTAAGCAACTAGCTCAACAATACCTGCTTAACAACTGATAAGAGACACAATCTGAATTCAGTTCTGTCACCTGATCAGAATTTCTTACTAACATGGCACACTTAAAACCTAATTTCAAGTCCCTCCTTTTTTTTACCATAGAAACATAAGCTTCAATTGTTTTAAGAATATAAAACACTTGAAAATGAATCACTAGTTAAGGTCCTCTTAGAAAATTCATGTCAAAAAAGGTCTCCTTGCTGTAGAATATATGGATAGGACATAAAATAGGAGAAATTTTCACACAATTAGACATAGACTTGGAAGTAGCATGGATAGCACTCTTTCCTGCTGATTCGTAGCCTGCAATTCTAATGGGAACAGTGCAAATGTAGTACATCTGTTTTGCTTGCCTTTTAAAATTTAAATGCAGCTTTCTCCCTAAACTGCTGAGATTATCAAGGTGTATGACCCTTTACTTGACAGTCAAATGAATTTAAAACGTCTGCACACATAAAAATCAGGCATTACTTTAGCTTCCAAATCATTTGAGTGGATTGGGGTTGCTTTAATTCATTAATTTTAATATTTAATGCAATGCACTGTGATATCATTGGCAAGTGAATTAATGAACTTCCTATATCCAGAAATCCTAAACTTTCCCAAGTTATTTTTCTATTTCTCCAATAGTATATGTTTTTCTTTCTTTCTTTTTTAAGATTTTATTTATTTATTTGACAAAGAGAGACATAGGGAGAGAGGGAACACAAGCAGGGGGAAAAAGAAAGGGAGCAGCAGGCTTCCAGCTGAGCAGGGAGCCCGATGCAGGGCTGGATCCCAGGACCCTGGGATCCTGACCTGAGCTAAAGGCAGACGCTTAACAACTAAGCCACCCAGGCGCCCCAGTATATGTTTTTCTTGTGAATAAATCCACCATGAAAATATTTCAAGAATTAAAAAAAATACAAATAATATAGAACCATGTGTCTATCAACTAAATATAAAAATGTTAATATTTGGGGCACCTGAGTGGCTCAGTCATTAAGCGTCTGCCTTCGGCTCAGGTCATGATCCCAGGGTCCTGGGATCAAGCCCCGCATCGGGCTCCCTGCTCGGCAAGAAGCCTGCTTCTCCCACTACCATCCCCTCTGCTTGTGTTCCCTCTCTCGCTGTGTTTCTCTCTGTCAAATAAATAAAATCTTTAAAAAAAAATGTTAATATTTGTCATATTTGTGTCAGATTTTAAAATGTGGTAAAATATAACATAAAACGTACCATTTTAACCAGTTTTAAGTGTACAGTTCAGTGGCATGAATTACATTCCCAATCTAATTAATGTTGTGCAACCATCATTACCCTCTATTTCTAAAACTTTTTTATGCCAGACAAAAACTGTCTACCCACTAAGTAATCACTCTCCATTCCCCTGCCCTTAAGGCTCTGGTATCATCTAATCTATTTACTGTTCCCATGACCTATTCTCGGTACCTCATGTCAGGGGACTCATACAATATTTGATCTTTTGTTCTGGCTTCTTTCACGGCATAATATATTCAAGGCTCACCCAGGTTGTTGCATGCATCAGAATTTAATGCCTTTTTATGACATAACATTCCATTGTATGTACATACCACATTTCATTTCATTGTCCTACACATATTTGAGTCCTTGTTTTCCATTAGGAGTGAACTTCCTGGGCCATAGATGTTTAGCTTTTGAGGAACCACCAAATTGTTTTTCACAGTGGCCACACTATTTTACCTTCTCACCAGCAATGTACAAGGGTTCTGATTTCCCTACATCCTTACCAACATCCTAGAATGTCATCCTAGTTGATATAAAGAGGTTTTCATTTGCACTGTGGCTTTGATTTGCATTTCCCTAATGACTCATGATGTTGAACATCTTTTCATGTGCTTGTTGTCCCTGTGTAGATCTTCTTTGGAGAAATGTCTATTCAAGTCCTTTGTCCTTTTTTAAAAATTAGGTTAATTAGTCTTTTTGTTGTTGACTTTTAAGAATTTGCCTCCAATTTTTAAAGAAAATGTTAAAAATCTAGTTGAAGTCCCCTTTATATTCCTCCCTAATCCTATAATTTCACTCCCTAAACTCTTCTGGAAGTGACCACTATTTCAAAGTGAGTATATAACACTTCCGTCCACAAATTCATATTTATTAAATATGCTTGTGATCACAACAAAAGTACTTTGTTTTGGGAATTACACAAAGAATTATGAATCCTTCTACATTTTTGCTTTATCACATAATTTTATGTTTTAAGATCTGTATTAACACATGTAGATCTACTTAATCCTTTTAGCTGGTGTGTGGTATTCTCTTATATGATGACTAACAACTTATTCAGCCATTTTATACTAAAGAACTTTTAGGTAATTTTATGAATAATAATTATTTTGTTATTATTACCAACAAACTGAATCAAGCTTTTGTGTATGAAAGATATGATAGTGCTAGTTAAGAATGCACACTCTGAAACCAGACTCTTTCAATCCCAAGTCTTTTGCTTATTAGATATGTATACCCGGGCAAGTTATTAAATCTCTTTCTGCCTTGGTTCACTGTCTATAAAATGGGAACAATAACAGTGCCTATCTCATGCACTTGTAGTGAAGGTTAAGTGAGAAAATTCATTAAGTACTCAGAATAGTACTTGGTACACAATCACCCTTCAATAAATTTTTACGTATAATAGATATTCTCTATACCTAGAAGTAGAATTGCTGCTTCTCTAAGCTTGTAGTGCTTAATGTTATGCTGGACACCCATAAGCCTTCCTTTGATTATAAAGATGATAAAAGTCACATGCTAAGGACGGTAGAGTGAAAAGTTCAAGAAAGCCTGGGTCCCTGAGAGCATTATGTAGTCACTGTACCAACCCTAATTAACCTCTTCCATGGTTCATTTTACATGAGAGAAGTAAAACATGTTTTAATTAGTCCACCTGTGACGTTTCCTGTTATGAGCACCTGAATACAATCCCTGATACAAAAAAGTCTTATGGCCTGTGATAATTTTTTCTGTCAACTTTACTGGGCTAAATGATGCCTCGATAGCTGGTAAAACATATTCCTAAGTGTGTCTGTGAGGATATTTCTGGAAAAGATTAGCATTTGATTTAGTAGACTGAGTAAACAAGAATATCCTCACTGATGTGGACAGGCATCATCCAATACCTTGAGATTGTGACAGGACAAAAAAAATGAAGGAAAGGCAAATTTGTTTCTGCTTGAGCTGGAACCTCCATCTTCTCCTGCCCTCAGGCATCAGTTCTCCTGGTTCTCAAGCTTTTGGACCCATACTGGGACTTACACAATGGCAAACCCTGGTTCCCAGGCCTTTAGCTTTGGACTGGAACTATACCACCAGCTTTTCTGTACCTCAGCTTATAGACTGCAGATAGTGGGAATTAGCCTCCATAATCATGTGAGCTAAGTGTATATAATAAATCTCTTTCTAATATGTATACCATAATTTCTATGTCTCTGGAGAACCTTAGTAAATCACCTTCAATAATATTTGTATTTTCTCCACAAAATCTTCCACAACTTTGTTAAATCTTTTTACTAGGTGCTTATAGTTTTTTGTTATTACCAATAAGGTCCTTCTGTTTATTATAACAATTTCTTTTTTTTTTAAGATTTTTTTTTAATTTTATTTATTTATTAGAGAGAGAGATCACAAGTAGGCAGAGAGGCAGGCAGAGAGAGCGGGGGAAGCAGGCTCCCTGCCAAGCAGAGAGCCCCATGTATTATAACAATTTCAAGTGGGATATTGCTACTTTGTTACAAAGAAAAGTTATAAACTACTTCACAGCAATTGTTTGCCCCAAAATATTGTTACTTTCTCAGTTCTATTAGTTGGTAGAAGTCACTGAAATTTCTGTATAATAACCATGTGTAAATAAAGACAATTTTATTTCTTCCTTTTTATTCTTTCTTTTTTCTTACATCTTAAAAACTTTTTCTTCTCTTATTGCAACGGTTGAGCCTTCTATTACAGTATCAAATAGAATTTTTAGTAGATTCCTTTTATTAAGCTAAGAGAATCTAATTATGGTATACTAAGAGTTGTTTTATGTTTTGTTTTGTATTGTTTTAATCATGAATGGGTAGAGGTGCTAGGTGGCTCAGTCATTAAGCCTCTGTCTTCAGCTCAGGTCATGGTTCTAGGGTCCTGGAATTGAGCCCCGTGTTGGGCTCCCTGCTCAGCATGAAGCCTGCTTCTCCCTCTCCCACTCCTCTGGCTTGTGTGCTCTCTCCCTGTCTCTCTCTGTCAAATAAAATCTAAAAAAAATAAAAATTTTAAAAAAGATAAATAAAATCATGAATGGGCATTATGCTTGATCAGATACATTTTCTATATATATTGAGCTCATAACATGTTTTTTTCTCTCTTAGCATTTTAATTTGTTAGTGTGGCAAATTAAAATAATAGCTTTTGTTTTATATAGTCAGTTAATCTAAGACAAAGGAGGTAAGGAAATATGATAAGGAAAATACAGTCTCTGCAACAAAAGGTGTTGAGAAACCTGGACAGCTACATGCAAAAGAATGAAACTGGCCCACGTTTTTATACCATACATAAAAATAAACTCAAAATGGATTAAAGACCTCAATGTGAGACAGGAAACCATTAAACTCCTAGAAGAAAATATGGGCAGTAATTTCTTTGACATCAGCCTTAGAAATATTTTTCTAGATATGTCTTCAGGCAAGGGAAACCAAAGCAAAAATAAACTATTGGGGCTACACCAAATAAAAAGTTTCTGTACAGCAAAGGAAACCACCAACAAAGCAAAAAGGCAACCTACTGAATGGAAGAAGATATTTGCAAATGATATATATGATAAGGAGATAATATCCAAAATAAATAAAGAATTTATATAACTCTGGGGTGCCTGCGTGGCTCAGTCAGTTAAGCTGCCAACTCTTGATTTTGGCTCAGGTCATGATCTCAGACTTGTGAAACTGAACCCCACAATGGGCTTCACACTGGGCATGGAGCCTACTTAAGGTTCTCTCTCTCTCCTTTTCCCTCTCCCTCTGTTCTTCTCCCCCAGCTCATATGCTCTCTCTAAAAGAAAAAAAACAAAAAACCAAACAACAACAACAAAACCTACCCATTCTGATTAAAAAACATGCAGAGGAGGACCGGAATAGATATTTTTCCAAAGACATATAGCTGGCCAACAGACACATGAAAAGATGCTCAACATCACTCATCATCAGGGAAATGCAAATCAAAATCACAGTGAGATATCACTTTACATGAGTCAGAATGGCTAATATCAAGAAGATAAGAAAAACAAGTGTTAGTAAAGGTGTGGAGAAAAAGGAACACTTGTGCACTTTTGGTGGGAATGCAAACTGGTACAGCCACTATAGAAAACAGTATGGAGGGTCCTCAAAAAGTGAACAATAGAAATACCATAATATCCAGTAATTCCACTACTGGATATTTACACAAAGAAAACAAAAACACGAATTTGAAAAATACACGCACCCCTACGTTTATTGCAGCATTATAATAGCCAATTTACGGAAGCAACCCAGGTGCCATCCATAAATGAATGGATAAAAAAGATGTGATATATATAACACATACATATCACATATACGTTAGATATAGATATATAACATATCTATTACATATAATGGAATATTACTCAGGCATAAAAAAGAATGTGATCTTGTTATATGCAAAAACGTGGATGGCCTAGAGGATATAATACTAAGTGAAATAAGTCAAATACCATATGACAAATAGCATATGATTTCACTCATATTTGGAATTTAAGAAACAAAAAAATGAGCAAAAAAAAAAAAAAAGGAAAAGAAAGAGACAAATCAAAAAAGGCTCTCAATGGGCATCTGGGTGGTTCAGTCAGTTAAGCATCTGCTTCAGCTCAGGTTGTGATCCTGGGGTCCTGAGATTGGCCCTCACATTGGGTTCCCTGCTCAATGGAGAGCTTGCTTCTCCCTCTGCCCCTCCCCCCGGGTTGTGCTCTCTCACATGTGGTCTCTCTCAAAAATAAAATCATTTTTAAAAAAAGACTCTTAAATACAGAGAGCAAACTTGTGGTAATCAGAGGGGAGCTGGGTAGGGAGCTGGGTGAAATAAAGAGAATTAAGAGTACATTTAATATGATGAACACTAAATAATGTATAGAATTGCTAAATCATTATATTATACACCTGAAATTAATATAACATTATATGTTAATTATACTTCAATTAAAAAATACAGACTGGTGGCTGAACCATACCAAAGGCCTTGGTCAGATTCACATGGCAAACTTCCTCACAATAATCTCAGGGCATTATTGAAAGGTGTTATAGTCTCCCTTGTCAGATGAAACAGCTCTTGAAGGCATTCTGCTTTATGTAAGAATTGTAGTTTGTTTCTCTTCCTCCTGTAGATTCTGGGTCACATGTCTTGTCCCCATTTGTGTTAGAAACTGATCTTCTTACCAAAGCATACATGGGACATTAAAACTTTATGGGCCATGGCAATATTAGTTTATTCAATGCCAAACTTTAAAATTTTCTCTTAATTTCTTGTACTTAGGGACTTTCCAAAAAAAACATATCTATATAATAAAATTTTTATCTTGATATATTTAATCTCATTATCTATGTGTTTCTACAAGAGTTTGACATGTTGCTGGACACTAATTTACTCAATATTTAGTTAGATAGAAAACCAATATATGTCCTCTTAAAAAGACTACTTAGATATAGGGAGAAGTAGGAATTTTGTCTAATATTTCTGTATGTCATGGGTATTGAACTGGTGGAATGCAAACAAAGTGCGCATGCTTTGTTTAGTGAGTATAGCATTTCTCTTTACAAGTGTATTGGAAAACCCTCAATTGGAAAATCTTTTCCCATGTGTCTACAGGCTCCTCAACTCCCTCCTGTATTATACACTGCCATTTCAAGGATTTACTTGTTCTACTTCACCACCAAAAACATTTCAGTCCGTGGAATTTTCAAATCTAACCCATCTTTGTAATATTCTTCCCTAGAAATTACTAAGTCTCTATCATACATTGACAAGTACATGTTAAATCTTTTAAAAGCATTATCTCTTAATTGTAATCAAATCCATATAAGATAGATCTTGTTATTCCATGTGACAGGGAAGCTAACTTTCAAAAAGATCTAACTACCTGCCCACCAAAACCAGATCTTTCTTCAAAGCATGTGTTCTTTCTAATAAATTCACCTTGCAATGTGAAATTTTTGTTGTATTTCATTTTATACTTAAACCACCCAAGAGCTGTTTTAAGTCCCTTAATGGAGTTGGAAGCCATTATTCCTTCATTATGTTTTTCACCAATTTTCATGAAGTATTTTCATGATTACAATTTGTTAAGTGCAGAAGTTATGCCTGTGGTGGTCTTCGATATGTTCTCCCATAAAGTAAGGGAATCGATGGAAGCAAATCCAGGATGTATAGTCAACAGTCAAGCTTTTACAGGAGGAGTTAGTTTAATTCATAGCCCAGTCCTCCCAAATCATTATTGGGTTAATTTATGCTTGAAGTCTGTCAGAATGACTCTGGCATTGGGTACTAAGGTATGAAGACATTGGGGAGTGGTCCTCAGAGAGGAATTTTGCCCTTTTATTGATCAGAGCTAGATTCTTTCTTCAAAGTCAAATAGAAAGGCTGGAGGTAAAGAATACAGAGCAGCAACATGGATGAAAATGATCTTTCAGTTAAGATTCTGTCTTTTTAGGGGCGCCTGGGTGGCTCAGTGGGTTAAAGCCTCTGCCTTCGGCTCAGGTCATGATCTCAAGGTCCTGGGATCGAGCCCCATGTCGGGCTCTCTGCTCAGCAGGGAGCCTGCTTCCTCCTCTCTCTCTGCCTGCCTCTGCCTACTTGTGATCTCTCTCTGTGTATCAAATAAATAAATAAAATCTTTAAAAAAAAAAAAAAGATTTTGTCTTTTCAGAAGCTTCAAATTAAATAACTTCTCAGGATTTTTAGAAAGACATGACATCTAAGATGTATTTTTAATTAAGGAACAGAACTATACAAAGAATGCCAATGTTAATTTAAGTTGTAGAGAAAACTTTGAAAAACAATGAAAAAATAAAAGAGATACCAATTTTTAAAATGAACATTAAGGAAAATAAATTTAATAAATAATATGGCACAAAGATTTGATGGCAGAATAAATAGATTCATAATGACTCAAATATAAATCTAAATGTTGCCTCTTGTACATGTTAGCCACGACTTTGAGCTAGCTTCAGGAACCTCAGCTAACTCAATTGTTCTGTGGTTTAGTAACACTGGCACCAACTCCAAAAGATCCTTGTAAAGATTATATTGGAGAATATGTACATGGTGCTTTTGTTTACTCCATTGTAAGCAATTGATAAATGCTTTTTAAATTTCCTTTTACTCTCCTTAGTGAAAAAAAAAAATCTGTACAAATAGGACAGCACAACACAGTTGAGAGAAGACCTGATTTGAATTTAGAACTAGTAAATGACCTTGGAAAAGTCAGTTCATCTCTTTGGCTTTTCAATTACTTATCTGTAAAAGTGAGCATTGGTTCATTTGGCCTTTGTTCAAGGTTACATAGCTAGCCAGTATTAGATCCACACATAGGTCTGACAGACAATCTGGGCTCTTTTTTGCTCTAAACTTGCTGTTTTATGGGATTCTTTGGAACTGTCACAAAAAAGAAAGCATACTCTTTAAATGCAAGCCCTATCCCCAACTCCTTCCTACCCACCACCAACAAATAATGAGAATAAAATACTATAGGATAGACCACAGCAGAGTTTAACAGTGTTTTTCTAAAACCCTTGCTATTTACTATCAGTGAATAAGGTTCATGAAGATCCATGAGTATTTTCCTATGAGCATCCACCCATACATACATACAGGGTTTCTCTTCAAAGAATACCTTACAGGTGCAAAACTTTAAAGTTATACATTTATAAGATGACAGGCAAACCTTGGGGTTTGACAATCCAACCGCCATGTGACCATAAGCAAGTCACTTTACGAGGTGGTCTGCTCTAGTTATCTAGTGCTTCAAAACAAACCACTTCAAACTCAGTGGTATAAAAAACTGCAACCATCATTTATTAATTCTCACAATGCTGGGGATATAATGTGTTCAGCTAGATGGTTCTCACCTGTGATCTCTCACACACTTGCCATCAGATGACAAGTGGGATTAGATTAGCCTTGCGGGCTCCTTCACTCACATATCTAGCAGTTAGTATAGGATGTTGGCTGGGACCCAGAGGAGTCTGTTAGCTGGAACACCCACAGACGGTTTCTCCATGTGGCCTAGAATTCCTCACAGTCTAGTAGCTGTGTCCCAAAGGTGAGCAGAGAGAGAGGTGAGAATGAGTGTGACACAGAGAGAGGATATGAAGTGAATGAGCACCAGGTGGAAGTTTTATCATCTTTTTGGATAATATCAGAAGCCACATGGTATCACTTCTGCCATACCTGATTAGATAGAGCAGTCACAAAAGCCCACCCAGTTTCAAGGAGAAGGGACACAGTTTCTGCCTTTTGATCTTGCCTTCTGCCAAGATTCTCTGGAGCACACTGAACTTAATAGTAAAAACCACTCTTACTACCCCTCGTAGAATCATATATACATTATCAGCATAAGAGGATACATTTAAAAAGTATCCAATTGACTCTATTACCTGACTCTTGTTATAGAATAAACAAAGACATCTTGCACAACTATATACCTGGTGTCTCAAAATGCCAACTAGGTAATGGCAGGTTTTCAATCCCTCTTGGCACGTTAATTTAAAAGGCTATGCTCCATTTTCCTTCACTGTAGATACTGCTCAAAAGCAGTGTTTATGCAGAAGTCTTAGACAAAAGAGAACATGTTCATTTGTAACTGTCAAATTAATTGAAAATTATTTTTCATTCAACTGAGAACAAAAGAATCTCACAATGAAAATTTTCTGCATAGAAAAGTCATGGTAAAAAAAAGGCAAGAGTGGATTAGTTGAACCAGGAGCCATGTTCTGACAAATTTACTGAGGAAATGGACAGGACATTTGGCTTAATTTTTTTCTTAAGGGAGAAAACATTAAAAAGAAATCACCCACAAATAAATCAGTACATTAAAAAAATCTCAGAAATTGGGGCACCTGGGTGGCTCAATGAGTTATTTTCATTTATTTATTTAACAGAGAGGGAGATTACAAGTAGGCAGAGAGGCAGGCAGAGAGAGAGGGGGAAGCAGACTCTCTGCTCAGGACCTCCTCGATCCCCGGACCCTGAGATCATGACCTGAGCTGAAGGCAGAGGCTCAACCCACTGAGCCACCCAGATGCCCCTGGTAGTCAATTTCTATCTTTATCCCAATAAAAAAGATACGAATGCCAAGAAGTTTTACAGGCAAATCTTATCAAATATTCAAGCAGCTGGTAGTATTTCTATAATATGAATTATAAACAAAAGAAGGATATTCAACATATTTAATGAAACTATTGTAACCTTTGTACCAAATAAGAGAAGAACAGTATAGGGTGCCTAGGTGGCTCAGTGGGTTAAAGCCTCTGCCTTCGGCTCAGGTCATAGTCTCAGGGTCCTGGGATCCAGCCCCGCATTGGGTTCTCTGCTTGGCAGGGAGCCTGCTTCCCCCTCTCTCTGCCTGCCCCTCTGCCTACTTGTGATCTCTCTCTCTGTCAAATAAATAAATAAAATCTTGAAACAAAATCTCAGAAATGACTAATAATGCTTTAAGAAGAATCAATCTTTTTTCTATTAATTTGTCTTCCTTTTGTATATGGCAGGAAAAAGGTTCTTCAATAAGTAAGAAGCAATACATAAAATGTTCATCTGGACTCGAATTTACATTTTTATGTTACATCATATAAGATGATCAATATGTTGACTCAATTGAGTGGGCTATACTGATGTTTTCAGCAAATATAAACTCATTAGCCATACCAACCGATACCCCAGTAGAAACAATCCTAGGATCATAACGATTATGTTCACCAATGATTTAATTGTTGGAAATTTTATAGTCAGGAATATATTAGGGTATCCTTCAGCAAAATAAACACGAAAACCCTTGGTGACTTAAGAAATATTTATTTTAAATGCATATGATATGTTCATTATAAGCTAGTTGGACGCTGTGTACATTTTAGTTGCTCAGATATTTAGGCAAAAGGTGTATCATCTTAAAGCTTGCTGTTATGGTGTCACATGGGAAAAGCAGCTTTGGAGGGTCTTTCACTTCCAAGGAAGGGTTAGACACATTGGCCAGTTCAAGTCAGTCCCATCAAACACAAAGAAAGCCAGAAAATGGTTCTGTGTACTCAGAATGAGCAAGAAATATTTGTTGAACAGCATTAATGACTAGCACAGAATTTAATGATTAAGATTTTTAAAATTAGGTCAAAGAGCCATGGAAAGGACAGCTGAGAAGTAGAAAGGAGTTCCCAGGTAAATTCATCAGATGGAAGCTTCCCCATCCAAAACTCTTTGCAGTATAGGAAGGGTACATGCATTTGGAGTGCCAGGAGTGGAACAAGATAAGCTCTTAAGGGACAGTTAGGCAAGTAGTGAATCACTCTTCTGTGGGCCCATACAGTTCCTCACATTTGTAAAACAAATACCAGAATGATGTTATGGTCAAGAAAAGATAAGCCATTATATTTTTATTGTGGAAATAATTTTTAATGTGTCATATTTTCATATTAAATTAGTTTGGAACCCAGTATTAGGTAATATTTTTGTTTTGCTTTGGTTTTTGGACTTAAGTGTAGTGAGCTGAGGTATTTGTAGTATCATATTGTATACAGCAAAGCCCCTCTTCTATTTATTTTTCCATCTTATTTGAATTTGTGTTTCCTATTCCCTTCCCTCCATATAGAACAATTCTAATCTGCTCATTTTTTTAAATATTTTATTTATGAGAGAGAGAACATGCACAGAGGGAGAGTGAGAGGGAGAAGCAGACTCCCCACTGAGCAGAGAGCCTCATACAGGGCTTGATCCCAGGTCCCTGAGATCACAGGACCCTGAGATCATGACCTGAGCTGAAAGCAGATGCTTAACTGACCGAGCCACCCAAGCGCACCTATTCTAATCTGTTTGGGACACACACTTTGTATGATTTTGCAAAATCGTGCATATGAACATGGTATTTCACTATTCTTTATTTTTTTTCCTTTTACTCAGTGCTATGTTTTCTGAACTATCCATGTTTTATATTTACATCTAGTTAAATATTTATAATTATTGCATAGTACTACAGGTGTGTAGGTACCACATTTTACCTATCCATCTTTCCAGTAATCAGTATTAAGATTGCCTCCAAGCCCCCACCCCCCAAAATAATACTGCAGTGTACATCTGTGCACATGTTTCCTTACAGACCTATGTAAGAATTTGTTTGGATACACACACACATACACACACACACACACACGAGATTGCTGGCATAAAGGGGTGCATATACCTAATGTGATGAACTGCAGATTTTTTTTTTTTAGAATGGCTGTCCTTTAGCACACCCAACCTCCTCTTCCCTCCCCTCACTCTGAATAGAGTCTGTACCCATATGTATATAAAAGTATCCAGCATATTAAAAGTAGTATTTTAAAATCAGTATAGCCGTGTAGAGCATAAGGAAAAACATGGAGGCCACCGGGAGAAGGAAAGGAAGAGTGAATGGGGAGAAATTGGAGGGGGCGATGAACCATAAGAGACTGTGGACTCTGAGCAACAAACTGAGCGTTTTGGAGGGGAGGGTGTGGACGGTTGGGCGAGCCTGGTGTTGGGTATTGAGGAGGGCACGTAGTGCATGGAGCACTGGGTGTGGTGCATGAACAATGAATCTTGGAACACTGAAAAAATAAAATTAATTGGAAAACAATTAATTAAATAAAATCAGTATGGACTTGTTGTGGGGACTGGGGTCATAAAGCCTCCATTCAAATTTCTATTTCTATAGAATTTTGTATAGTAATTTCTATACAATTACTGCTTGTATGCCATTAGGACATGACTTACTTTGTCTTTTTGTTTGTTTCCTCATCTGTAAAATGTGACTATATCCAGTAGATAGGATGGCTGAGTGGGGTTTCCTCATCTGTAAAACGTGACTATATCCAGCAGATAGGATGGCTGAGTGGGTTTAAAGAAATGCTTAGCAGAGTGGTCTAAGTCAGCATTCACTATCAACTATTATTGTCATTGTTATTATTCCTACTAATAAAGCTCTGATTATGATACTGATTATGATATTATCTTCCTGCTTCAACTCCAAAAACTTTATGGCATAGATACTTCTGCCTTGACTAGCTATATAAAACCTGGGTGACGCAGAGAACACAGGATTTCCTTCACAGATTCTGGACTTTTGGGCTTGCCAGCAGCACAAAAGAATTTATAGGTTTGCATCACTTTAAACTAAGGAAATAATATGTATTCTATTACAGGTCTGACTGGAATTTGTTTCCCCAACCACCTAAATGACCTGTCATCCATGGACTTTCCTGATCTTTCACTACAACACTCCAGACCAGGGCAACTGAAATAAAGAAATGTTTTCTTGGGATCAAATGACATGTCGCTCTGAAACCATAGGACTCTGTTAAGGAAATTCCACCATTGGGCTGGGGCTATACTTCCTTCAGGAATAACACATTAATTAGAATCTTAGTTCTTATTCCAGTGCCAGGAACAATAAAGATGGCCAATAAATGCCAGGTATTTTTGAAGACTGTTGAGTGAAAGGCTGAGGTCACCTCTAAGAGCCACAGCGTTAAAAATGGACTGGGTCACTGAGGAGAATTAAGATTCAAGTTCACATCTGGATCCCGTTTCTATTCTCTTATATTTAAAGAATTTTCTCTGAAGGCCATGGAGCACTGTGGCTAGGGCACTTACCCTAGAGCAGTGGTCTCCACTGAAGGTGATTTTGCTCACCAGGAAATATTTGAAAATATCCGGAGGCATTTGTAGTTGTCACAGTTGGGAGAGGCTACTGGCATATAGTGCATGGAGGCCAGGGAGGTTGCTCAACATCCTAGGATGCACAGAATCCTAAGATTGAAGCTCCACAACAATGAATTTTATGGCCTAAAATGTCAATATTGCCCAAGTTGAGGAAGTCTCTTCTAGAGCCTGAGACGCCTGGGTTTAAATCCCAGCTAATACTAAAGAGCTGTGTGACCTTTGATGAGTTACTCAACTTTCTTTATCTATACAATTTGGTTAATCATTATAATGTCATGTCTGGCATACTGATGGTGTTCAGTGAATGCTAACTTCTATTGCTTATTATTTTTATTAATTATAGTAATTCAAGCATACAATCTCTTGAAGGCTATGGACTAAATATGCATTAATGAGACACATAACATGTTAACTACTATGTAGGAATTATGAAAAATTATTCTGCTTCTCCTTTGTAATCCTGAATTATTCATGAATGTTTCTGGTGTTATGCTGTAGGTCTAAGGATTTTAATATTCTTATTCTGAAATAGCAGAAACAACTATTTTGAATAGTTGTTTCAAATAGAATTTGTTCAGAATAGAAACAACTATTCTGAAATAGCAGAAACAAACCTAACATATTGAACAAAAATAAGAACTGATCATAACATAGCACAGATACACTAGGAAACTTGCAAGTGAGTCAAAGTTTCCCAGTAGTTTTCTCTGCAAACAAGATCTTGTTTTTGTTTTCACATTTAACTTTTTATCATGAAAAGGAACTTTGGAAAATGAACCTAAAACCTTATTTTACTTCATCATATATATTTTGGTGTTTCTTGCAGAATAATTCCATTTAGAATCACCAGTTAGCTGTATCTGCCATTTTTTTTTAAGGCAGTGCTCTATTTCGTTTATAATTCTCAGTGCTGCTTCAGAGTGCTGAATGATCAGCCTAACACTTTTCAAAGGGGACAACTGTCTTGAATTGCAAAGAGATATTTTTGCCAAGGAATACGAAAAATAAGATCACTGCCTTTCATTCACTTATTACTTCTTTCAATTCCTGTTTACTGTGAGCCTAACAGGGATTTAAAGATGTTGAGCTAAAAGAAACCGTCTAGCTTCAAGAAGCTCACTACCAAGGGAGAAAGACAGATACACTGCTTCAACGTGGTCAGTTTAGTATAAATACTTTGTAACGAAAATGGTAAGAACTGGGAGCTGTGGGGGCATAGGACATCTAGATTTAAGGAGCAAGGTCAAGATTCCTGGAGGATATTGGCCAGTCAATATTCTCAAATGTGTAGCTTTTGCCACCCCCCTTCAGACTTCCCAAAACTTCTTACTGTAGTCTCCAGTGAAATCCACATTGCTCTGGGCAATGGATCCATCAGTAGCAATTGCCACAGATGTCCCACCCCCTTCCTGGTTCTTGATGTACTTTCTTCATTTGCCTTTGAGAATACTATACCCTGTGGGTTTTTCTTTCCATTACAATTTGATTTTCCTTCTCAGGATCATTTGCTGGTTCCTCTTCATTTCCCCAACCCAGAATGAAGTTGAGGTGTCTCAGAATTCAGTCTTCCTTATCTCATTCCCTCTGTTGATTCACTCAATGTCACCTCAAATACCATCTATATGCTGATGATGCCCAAATGCCTACATCTAATCTGCACCTCCCCCTGAAATCCAGATGCATTTAACTATCTATTCACTATCTCCACCTGGATGTCTAGTAGGTATTTTGAATTTGTTATGTCCCAAACTCCCGATGTCACTGCTTTGCCCCAACCTGCTCCTCCTGAAGTATTCTCCATCTCGATAAATGGCATTCTTCAATTGCTCAGATCCAAACCTGTGGAGTCATCTCTAACACCCACCCTCTTTTTCTTTCTCATATGTGATCTATTAGAAGATGCTTTCTGTTCTATCTTCAAAATAGAACAAATCTCAAAACATATCCAGAATCTTACCATGTCTTACCACCTCCACTGTACCACCATCAGCTCTGGCCTGGATAATCACAATAGCCCTCTGATTGCTCTATCTGATATCATCCTTGTTCCCTGACATGCCAATTTTTACACAATGTGATAGGCAAAATCTAAGATGGCCCCGAAGCTTCCATATCTTGTACAATCTCCTCTTTTTAAGCATGGGAATAGTCCGTCCTTTGACTGAATTACCTTATATAAGACTCCATCAGAGAATACTAGAAGAGGGTTAGAAGTCAGAAAGAAGTACCCCTCTTATCTTGAAAGAAAATAAATAGCCCTGATGTGAAATGCCTATGGGGGCCACATGACAAGGAATTGTGGGAGTTCTCTAATTGCTGAGTGTTTCCTGGCTCCAACCCTGATAATCTCCCCATCTCAAGATCTCTAACTTGATCACATCTACAAAGTACATTTTTCCATATACTAGCATTCTCAATTTCTGGGGATTAAGATACAAAAACATTTCAGGGACCACTGTTCAGCTTACTACATTTCATTTTCAGAAAAAAAAAAAACACAAATCATTTCCCAATCACTTTCTCTAACTGTCCTTCTGACCATTTACCCCTATCTAATACACAGGTTTATTAATTTATCTTATCTCTATCACTAACATATGAACTATATGAGGGCAGGAACTTATCTCTGTTTTGTTCACCACTGTAACCCTGAGCCTAGATTTGTACTTTGTATACAGTAGGCACTTAATAAACTGTTAAGTGAACGAATAAATGACAAATTACCAGCCCTACCACCTCCCCATCCTCTTCTTCTGCCACTCTTTCTAGATCCCTTTAAAGTCAGTAATATATATATCTTGGTTGCTATCCTTTACTAAGAATAAAAAAAAATCAAATTCCTTACCAAGATATTATTCCCTGTCTCATACTTTTTTAAATATTCAGCTGAAATCTTACAACTTCTGCCATGTATGAACTAACTTACAATCAATTAGGGTTTTCTTTCTTTGGTTAATACAGAACACCATTTATAACACTGCCATAGCGTATCTTCCATTTATTCTTATTAAGATTACAATTAGTATTCTATGTAAGTATCTTTCCCATTTGGCCATGAATTCAATAAATGATATTATATTATTCACTTTTTTACTAATAATTTCTAGCACAATGCACAGGACATAAAAAGTGCTCAAAATATGATTAGTTGGACTTTGAAAAGTGAAAAATGAAAAATAGCTGATAAAATTTTTGTAAAAGTGGAAGTAAAAAAAATTTTAGAAATAGCTGCCAGCTAATATATTTTTTTAGAAATTCAAATGCATATTGCTCAACACAAACCTAGGATAATTTCTTAAATGAGAAGACCCTAATGAGAGAACTTCAAATGACAGCATACAACACAACTTACTCATCACTAATGCTTTTTCTTTTAAGGATAATTTGCTTTATAAGTATGATAAACACACATTATAAGTAATCTCAACAATAGAGAAAATTACAAATGGAAAAGTAAAATATCACCCCAGATATAATACCCAGAAAAAAAGCATAGTCTTCTTTATGAAAACTATCATCCCACATAACTGTATTTGAATACAGAAAATAGACAAATATTTTTATGAAATTGGGATCATTCAACACACTTATTTTTGTAGGTATTAATTCATTTCCATTTCCTGTTAAGATGGTGAGTAACGTGAACTGCTGGGTCCTTCTTCAAAATGAACCCTGGAGAAATTATACAAGTTAGCAAGAAACATAAATAAGAGGAACTAACAACAATTTAAAAAAAAGAAACATGTGAGATGGTCTTAGTAAAATGTAAGGCTGACTTACGATGGTGTCATTGTGTGTGTGGCAGAGATTAACTGCAATCCAGGGCAGAGGGCAGGGGTGGGGCAGGATGGCAGTGAGAGGATAGGATGGAAATAGGCTCCTAGGTTCTCTTCTTGCCTTTTCTCCACAGTTACCTTTAGCTGCCTATTTCCCACCAAGATCAGGAGCAAAAGTCTAGGCTGCAGGTATCAGAGTTGTGCAAAAAACAAAACAGGTAAGGGTTACCAACTGCCTGCTACCATTGACTCTTCTCCCCAACCATGACACCATGCACACCTCCCATCCTCCTCCACTCTAAGCTCCCAGGATGGGTGGATACTGCTCCTCTACAACACTGTTTTGGTGAACAGAAGAGCTTCCTGATAGAGTGGCAGCAAAGAAGAAACAACAATTTTTCTCCTGGGGCATATCCTCACCTTTCTTTTTAAACTCACCAGATAGGAGCTGAACAACATATACCAACTGAAGTAGAATTATTATAACCCAGAAAGATCAAGAATTTTATCTGTGTGTGTGTGTGTGTGTACACAGAGAGATACACACATTCCAACACTCTAAGATAATGAATGGTACTAGCAAATTAAAACAGCAACAATAAATTTCTTAAAAGATCCAAGTAGAAGTGTTAGGAAAATATAATATTTTTAATCACAAACACAACAGGTGGAATAAATAGAAGGATGAATATAGCTGAAAAATAATTTGATAATGTGGGAAGTCATACCTGACAACTTTCCCCAGAAAACAGCAGGAAAATAAAGAAGTAGAAAACACATAAGAAGGGTAAAGAAACATGAAGGATAGAGAATTGCTGATAGGTATACCAAAATAAGAGAAGATAAAAAGAGATGGAGATTGTATTAAATAGGGAAAGGAATGCCATCCTCTCATAACAAACCACCCCTACCCTCAGTGGCATAACATAGTAAAGGTCACAAAACTATATGTCAGAGTCCTTCAGGGACTCAGGCTTCCATCATGCAGTGGTTCTTTTACTTTCCAGACCTTCCAAGTCTGCCATTGGATCCTTTCCAGTCAGTGAATGAGTGAAGAGAGAACACAAGGATACTTGTGTGAGATATTTCAGAGGCCTGGCCTAGAGGTGGCACATAACACTTCTGCCTGTATTCCACTGGCCAGAACTCAGCAAACCATCAGAGGTCTGGAAATTGTAGTTTAGCAGTGTACAAGGAGAAAAGAAAAGAAACATTTATGGTATGAATACTAGTGTTCTTTACCACAGAAATAAATGAATAAGAAGATAAGCTTCTCAGAATGAAGATTAAAGCCTTTGTATGTAAAGAGTTAACAGTATGAAACAGGAAATATAAAGGAAACCTCACTGTACACATTAAAATAAAACAAAGCGGTGATTACCAAGACAGCATGGTACTGGCACAAAAATAGACACATAGACCAGTGGAACAGAATAGAGAGCCCAGATATGGACCCGCAACTCTATGGTCAAATAATCTTTGAGAAAACAGGAAAAAATATCCAGTGGAAAAAAGACAGTCTCTTCAATAAACGGTGCTGGGAAAATTAGACAGCTCTATGTAGAAGAATGAAACTTGACCATTCTCTTATACCAGACACGAAGATAAACTCTCAAAAGGGATAAAAGACTTCAATGTGAGGCAGGAATCTATCAAAATCCTAGAGGACAACATAGGCAGTAACCTCTTCGACATCAGCCACAGCAACTTCTTTCAGGACATGTCTCCAAAGGCAAAGGAAACAAAAGCAAAATTGAACTTTTGGGACTTCATCAAGATAAAAAGCTTCTGCACA
>CM053612.1:7043631-7068972 GCA_028646535.1 Procyon lotor | reverse complement strand
GCAGAGAGAACCAATTACCTTATGGTCTCACTTACGTGCTGAGCATAAAGAAAAACATGGAGGGCATTGTGAGAAGGAAGGGAAAGATGAATGGGGGAAAATCAGAGGGTGCGACGAACCATGAGAGACTGTGAACTCTGAGCAACAAACTGAGAGTTTTGGAGGGGAGGGGGTGGGGGGTTGGGCGAGCCTGGTGGTGGGTATTGAGGAGAGCACGTATTGCATGGAGCACTGGGTGTGGTGCATGAACAATAAATCTTGTAACACTGAAAAAATAAAATAAACATTTTTGGGGAAAAAAAATAAAACTTAGAGTCATCAAGAGCAAACAGAAAATTCTAAAAACTTGTAAAAAGAAAGACCAAATACAAATATAATGAAAATCAGGGGCGCCTGGGTGGCTCAGTGGATTAAAGCCTCTTTGCCTTCGGCTCAGGTCATAATCTCAGAGTCCTGGGATCGAGCCCCACATCGGGCTCTCTGTTCAGCAGGGAGCTTGCTTCCCCCTCTCCCTCTGTCTGCCTCTCTGCCTACTTGTGATCTCTCTCTCTGTCGAATAAATAAAAATAAAATCTTTATTAAAAAAAGAAAGAGAAGAATATTAGACCTACAAATGTGTATCTAAACTATTTATCATTTCAAAGTAAGCATGTAATAAGATTTTTCTCAGGCACACAAGCCTCAGAACATTTGTCACACAATAACTCACTTTAAAATCACTCTTAGAAGGACCATCAAAATGGCCAACAGACACATAAAATGATGCTCAACATCACTAACCATCAAGGAAATGCAAATCAAAACCCCAAAGAAGTATCACTTCCCAGCTGTCAGAATGAATGACATCAAGAAGAGAAAAGACAGGGGTGCCTGGGTGGCTCAGTCGTTAAGTGTCTGCCTTCAGCTCAGGTCATGATCCCAGGGTTCTGGGATCGAGCCCCACATCGGGCTCCCTGCTTGGCTGGAAGCCTGCTTCTCCCACTCTCATTCCCTCTGCTTGTGTTCCCTCTCGCTGTGTTTCTCTCTGTCACATAATAAATAAAATCTTTAAAAAAAAAAAAAAGAAGAGAAAAGACAACAGATGCTGGCAAGGGTGTGGTGAAAAGGGAACACTTACACATTTTTTTCCTTAAACATTTTTGATGGGAATGTAAATTGGTCCAACCACAATGGAAAACAATATGGAGGTTCCTCAAAAAATTAAAACTAGATACCACACCAATAAAACAATTCCATTTCTGAGTATAATCCCAAAGGAAATGAAAACAGGATTCTGAAAAGACATCTTTACCCCCATCTTTATCACAGCATTACTCACGATAGGCAAGATATGAAAACAACCCAAAAGCCCATAACAGGTGAACGGATAAAAAAAGATGTGGTACATACACACAGTGGAATATTATTCAGCCTTAAAAAAGGAGAATATCCCCCCAATTTATGACAATATTGATGGAACCTGAGTGCATTGTGCTAAGAAAGATAAGTCAGAGAAAGTAAGTACCATATGATATCACTTACATGTGGAATATAAAAAATTTCAACTTTTAAAAAAACAGAGAGTAAAATGGTAGTTACCAAGAGATGGGAGCAGGGGGAATTAAGAGTGATGGTGTATAAGGGAACAAATTTGTAATGAGTAGTGAATAAGCCATAGACAGGTAAAGTATAGCATAATAAATACAGAAAATAATATCATACTATAATTATTTAATGTAATCAATATGGCTACATCAATTATAATAAAAATGTATCAAAGCAACATGTTATACACCTTAAACTTATGCAATATTACTGCATGTCAAATTTCTTCAAAAAGAGCCTGTTTTGTCTGGAAAACAGTAAATAAAATCACTTTTAGCAAACACACTCAATTTCAGACTTTCAACAAATATTTATCAAGAACCAATTACCTGGGGCGCCTGGGTGGCTCAGTGTGTAAAGGCCTCTGCCTTCGGCTCAGGTCATGATCTCAGGGTCCTGGGATCGAGCCCCACATCGGGCTCTCTGCTCAGCAGGGAGCCTGCTTCCTCCTATCTCTCTGCCTGCCTCTTTGCCTTCTTGTGATCTTTCTGTGTCAAATAAATAAACAAAATCTTTAAAAAAAAATTAAAAAAAAAAAGAACCAATTACCTGAGAAGTTTTAGTAATACAGCAGTGAAGAAAAGCAGGTAAAAATCTCTGCTTTTAAGAAGATTACATTCTAAAAGGTAAGAATCTATCTATCACAAAACAAATTACATGCACACACACATATAAACACACATACATATTATATATAGTATGTATGTGTATATAAGTATGTATTGTATACATTGTATACATATTATATATACACACATATACACATACATATGTGTGTGCATATATATATATACACACACATACATGAGATACAGTGAGTTGTTGAGAAAAACAAATCAGAGAACAGAATAGAAATACCAGAGGTACAGGGGTAATTTTATTTTATTTTATTTTATTTTATTTATTTATTTTTTTAAAGATTTATTTATTTATTTGTCAGAAAACACAAGCAGGCAGAGAGAGAGGCAGGCAGAGGCAGAGGGTGAAGCAGGCTCCCTGCTGAGCAAGGAGCCCGATGTGGGACTCGATCCTAGGACTCTGGGATCAAGACCTGAGCCGAAGGCAGCTGCTTAACCAACTGAGCCACCCAGGCGTCCCAGGGGTAATTTTAAATAAGAGAAATCAAATTAGGAGAATTCTCTAAGATGTTTGAGAATTAAAGGCGATCAAATAATTTTAAAACTTTTTGCCTAACAAAGCTAGGACCAAAAAACATTTAGGAAATGAAATGTATTTATAGCATGCTAGGCCTAAATTGTAGTACAGTATTAATAAGGAAAACAATAGGGAAAGATGTATGAGAGCATATTTAAATTGTTGAGAAGGAGCATACAGATACTGGTAAGTTTAAGAAATCAATAGAGGAAAATGAACAGGAATGTGGGTTTTATGCTACATGAGCCATATCAACAAAAGGAAAAAGTAAAACTTCTAAATCAGAATAAAATTTATGAAGTATAATAGATGGAAAATATGAAATGAGATTGCAAATATAAGCCTTGTTAAAACTGTAAAAAGGTAAATATAAGTTGGTCAATTCTAGCAATTAAAATATAGAAGTGCTCAGTTTGTATTAAAAAAATGTATTCCAAAAATACCCCCTAAAATCCTTAAAATTAAGACAGATTTTTAAATTGGGCAAATATGTGCTAGCCAAGTATGAATGAAAAAAAGCTAAGATAGAAATCTTAATGTGATAAATACAAATTGAGCCAAAACATCATAAGAAATAAAGATATATACATTGAAACAAGGGGGAATTAAGAAAGAAGGCCATTAATAACATGTATGGAACCTAACAATACTATCTCAAAATACAGTTATTGCCTTTTTATAAAGAACAACTGACAGAGGGAGTTTGTCAGTAAGGAGATTTTATGTATGGAGATTTTATTTTTATTTATTTATTTATTTTGTATGGAGATTTTAAACATCCTTCTCAGACTCTGAGAGATCAAACAGGAAAAAAAAAAAAAGGAAAGTAGAGATACTGAAGTTATGAAAAATACAATTTCATTGGATACAAAAGGCAACAGCAGCAGCAATTCCAAAGCATTAATAGGAGTACAGGTTCTAAGTTCCTGCTAAACAGCAGTAGTGTAACAGTGACAACCTCTATCAGGTTAGTGGGGAGTGAGTTGTGGACTCCAGTCTAAGGGTTATTGCATCTTCCTGAAATGTGGAAAACCCTCTCATTTCCTTTGCTCTTATAGTCCTTCTAATGTTTTTGCAACTAATTCCTTGCTTACAATCTCTGGTGGATATATGTACAGTGGCTTTCCTGACTAGATACAGTGACTAAGACCTAGCATTTATGACTACACACTTTTGGCCAAACTCAGCCCCCATCATATCTGAAGGAAAGACTAGGAAATACAGCCTTTCTGCTGCAGAATGTAGAACTCTACTTTCTAGGAGGTGGAAGTGGAAGAGTAAATACATGGTATTGACTCTGTGACAGTCTGCCCTTCTGATAATCAAACTTCAATTCTTCTTCCTACACAGAGAAAATACTCATTCCCTTCCTAAGGGAGATAGTCTGTATCCAAAACGTCATTGTATCTTGGTTCAAGGTCTAGGATGTGGCACCTCTTATTCCAGGGACCTATGTACTAAAAAGACAAATCATCTTTGTGCCCCTCATATACCCAATTTACAATGGTGGAGCAGGAGCAGAATGACTAGAATAATAATCCCCATTCAAAAAAGGTGGAAATAGGAGACACATAGAAGTTAATGGCTGTCAAAACAGCTTCTGAAAGACAGATGGGAAATATGGTGAAAATCTATCTCCTAACTTTGGGGCTAAAGCAATTGCTTGCTTAGACCCAGATTCTGTTTGCTGGGAGAATTTCTTTGTCCACTGTTCTCAGTGGTATCTGGGTTTACCTTCTGGGAGGTTTTCATTTTCTTTTTTTTGCCTGGCCACACATGCAGTAGGTGCTGGGGAACAGGCTGAAATTGACACACCCTTCTCAGCAAGTTTGTCGATTCTGCAAGGTTAAAGGCTGAAGGATTCCTTTTAAGTCTAGAACTATACAAAAATTTGTTAATAATCGTGCTTTTCTGAACAATAAAATTATCTCAGAAACTTAGTAGGTTTCTGACCTATTTGCTTCTAGCCAGTTGGATGTGACAGTAACCAACACCCAATATTTTATTTCTAAACCTATTTCATGAATATACTTCATTTCTCTCCTTTCTCATCCTCATGCTCACTCCCTTCAATTTAGCAAATAAAAATGCAGGTCACCCAGTTAACTTTGAATTTCAGATAAACTGATTATTTTTTATATTTTATTTTATTTTTTTTAGTGTTCCAAGATTCATTGTTCATGCACCGATTTTTTTGTGTGTGTAAGTATATATCATAGAATATTTGGTCCATGCTTATACTGATAATACTTGATTTTTTTAAAAATTTTATTTATTTATTTGAGAAAGAGAGAGTACCAGTGGGGAGAGAGGAAGAGGGAGAGGGAGAATCAGACTTCTTGACAAGCAGGGAGCCTGATGCAGGGCTTGATTTTAAGACGCTGGGATCATGATCTGAGCTAAAGGCAGATGCCTAACCGACTGAGCCACCCAGGTATCCCAGAAAATACTTGATATTTACCTGAATTTCAAATTTATCTGAGCATCCCATATTTTATTTGGCAACCCTACACAACTCAATAAAAAAGGGCAAAAAGCACCCTAAAACAAAACAAAAAACAGAAAGAGCAAAAGACTGCCACTTCAAAAAAATGGATATCCAGGGCACCTGGGTAGCTCAGTCGATTAAGCACTGGACTCTTTATTTCAGCTCAGGTCATGATGACAGGGCTGTGGGATCCAGCCCTGTGATGGGCTCCAGGCTCTACCCTGAATCTGCTTAAGATTCTCTGTCTCCCTTTCCTTCTCCCTCTCCTTCCGCCCCTACCCCATTTGCACACGCTCTCAAACAAAATCTTAAAAAAAAAAAATAAGATATCCAAGTGGCCAATAAACATTTTATAATGTGCTCAGCCTTTATTGGTGATGAGGAGAATGCAAATTAAGTCCACAATAAGATACTATTTCATACACATATGAAGGCTTATTATCTGAAAGATTTAACATACCGAGAGTTTGTGAGGAAAAGTGGAACTTAAACATTCCTGGTGCAAATGTAAATTGTTACTACTTTAGAAAATGATTTTGGTAGTATCTACTAAAGCTGAACATACACACACCCTATGAAATAGCAATTCTACTCCTAAGCATAGGACTTACAGCCTACGTTTGCCAAAACTGTTCACAGCAGCAGTATTAATAATAACTGAAAGCTGGAAACCACCTAAATGTTCAACTATAGGATGATTAAATAAATTGTAGTGTATTCATATAACAGAACACTATAGGACAACGAGAATGAATGAACCATTGTTACTGAATTTGCAATGGCAATGGCATGCAACAGCATAGATGAAATGCCACAGATGATTCAAACAAACAACGCTGAGCAAAAGAAACCAGACACAAAAAAACATAGCATATGATTCCATTTATATGAACTACTTTATTCAAAACAAAATGGGGGCACGGGGTGGCTCAGTCAGTTGAACATTCAACTTTGATTTTGGCTCAGGTCATGATCTTGGGGTCATGGGAATGAGTTCCAAGATTGGGCTCTGCACTCAACACAGAGTCTGCTTGAGATTCTCTCCCCTCTGCGCCTCCCCCAGCTCACATACACACATGCTCTCTCCCTCTAAAATAAACGAATGAATCTCCAAATAAATAAATAAAAATAAAAAATAAAAACCTATAGTGATAGAAGTTGGAACAGATGTTTCCGTCAGGGTATCTAGGACTAGGAATGAGCATAGGGTGGGCTTTAGGATGCTGCTAATGCATTTCTTAATCTGGATGCTGCTTATGTTGGTGCATGCAATATGAAAATTCAGTAAAATTTCTCTTATTATTTGT
Organism: Procyon lotor; assembly: GCA_028646535.1. NCBI lineage: Eukaryota > Metazoa > Chordata > Mammalia > Carnivora > Procyonidae > Procyon > Procyon lotor. The sequence continues at coordinate 7,062,438 of CM053612.1, read as the reverse complement.
GTACTTTCCTATTTAATGTACTTTAATTTTAATAAAAACCTATAATTCTGGAATATCAGTGAATACTAAAATCATTAGGTTAAAGATTGGGGTATAAGGATATATTGATGTGATCCCAAAGTGTCACCCCATAGATTACAAATTAATTACAAAGGCAAAATGTTGCCTTTAACAAAAGAAGGAATATGACAAATTCCAAGTGATCAGTGTCAATTATGAAGTGACAAAACTGGTAGTAGGTACCTCTTAAAATGACGTGATAAATGTAATGGGAAGTACACAGTGTCATATATGTAGTGCTCTGCCAATGTTTAATCTGTATCTTATCATGAGAAAACAACCAGAAAATCCATATTGTGAACAAACTTCAGGTTAGCTGAACTGAACTAAAAAAATGTCACTGTGATGAAAGAAAAAAAGGCAGGGATAGTCCTATAATAAAGAAGACTAAAAAGATGTGACAATACTATTCAATGCATGATCTTTGGATTCTGGACCAATGACCAAAATAGCTTTTATAAAGGAAATTTTGGGGACAAATGGGGAAATCTGAATAAGAACTATATACTAGATAATAGCATTGTACCAATGTTAAATTCTTTGGATGTGATAATGTACTGTGGTTGTGCAGGAGAATGCTCCCACTCTTAGGAGACACATGTTGATGTATTTGGATGAAACAATTTTAATTGGTTTGCCTCTCTCAAAAGTTCTAAAATACATGTTAATGACTGATGAATCTTAAGGAAAGCCAAATATAGGTGTTCACTGTATTATTATTTAAGCTTTTCAATAGATTTGAAACTTTCAAAAGTAAGTTGGGAGACAAAACTTCTCTGTTTAAGAAAAAACTGTATATAGTAAACCCCATTATATCTATATTTATAATTACAGGCAGATAAAACCATATATGTCATAGATAGATGGGTAGATAGATAGATATGATGGAAATACATCAAATCATAAATAATGTTTACTTCTGGACCGTTAGTTTATGGTTTAAGTCTTTTTTTCTTATTCTCATAATAAATTTTTCTAAAGGCACATTTCTTTTTACTTCTTCTTTTTTGAAGATTTTATTTATTTGACAGAGAGAGTCAGTCAGAGAGGAGACACAAGCAGACACTAGCAGGGGTAGTGAGAGAGGGAGAAGCAGGCTTTCCTCTGAGCAGGGAGCCCCATGCATGGCTCGATCCCAGGACCCCAGGATCATGACCTGAGCCAAAGGTAGAAACCCAGTGACTGAGCCATGCAGGCGTCCCAGTCTTATAATAAATTAAAATTAAATTAGTTTTTCCTATATTGTCTTTAAATAATAAGTTTAAATTAAATTAAATTTATTTTTTCTGCTTTATCTTATAATAACTATGTATTATTTTAAAATAGAATAAAACAAACAGGGACACCTGTATGACTTAGTTGGTTGAGCATTTGACTCTTGGTTTTGGCTCAGGTCATGATCTCATGGTCATGGGATGGAGCCCCATGATGGGCTTCGTGCTCAGAGCAAAGTCTGCTTGGGATTCTTTCCAACTCTTCTTCTCCTTCCTCCTTTGCCCCTCCCCCCACTAGCACATGCCCTTTGTCTCTCTCAAATGGGTAAATAAATCTTTAAAAAAAAATAGAATAAATCAAACATTTTAAAAATTAAGCAATCAACCCTAGTAATTGGAAGCCCAATAGAGTAAACACAAATAAGGAAAAATAAATTAATACAAATAAGGACAGAAATTAGTGACAATGATAAAAAATGACAGAGAAGATTAACAAAAGAGAAGGATGATTCTCTGAAAAAAATTAATTATGGACCAATTTCTAGCAAGGCTGCTTCCTACAAAAATGATAAAATATAAATAATGTAAAAGAAACCTACATATGTAAGCATTTAAAAATAATGATAAAACATTTAAAAACCTAAAGTAAATATACAAATCATTAAAAATCATTGAATCAATATCAATGTAACAGGAAAGAAAAATTAATAGAACGGCCATTAAATTAAAAGAAATGGTTGTAGTCAAAGAACTCCCTTTGAAATTAATGCCCAGGCTAAGAGTGAGATAATTTTACAGATGAATTATACTAAAGTATAGAAGAATAATACATTTTAATTAATACGATTTTTTCACAGAGTACAGAAAGAAAAAGCTGCCAAATAAATTTTACTAGACATCTTTAATCTTGATTCTACAACCAGATGATAAAATGAAAACTTAAGCACCATTCAGATACAAATGCAGATGTAAAGATCCTAAATAAAAAAGGAGCTAAACAAGTTCAACAGTTTAAGATGAATACAATACATAATGATTAAGTAGGATCGCCCCAACAAAATGATTTTAATATCAAAAATAACTGCAATTAAAAACATCAATAGACTGAAGGAAAAAAAAATAATATGCTCATCCTTACTAAAACAGTTCCAATACCAATCTATGGTATCTAGATGACAACAAAATTCTATGTAATATGAGAAAACATAGAAACTTCCTGACTTGGTAAAATTTACATGCTTGCCTACAGCAAACACATTTAACAGAGAAACATTATATGTAACCCATCAAGATCAGGGACAGTGCATATGTTCACTCGAAATTATTAATGCTCAGGGGCACCTGTGTGGCTTAGTGGGTTAAGCCTCTGCCTTCGGCTCAGGTCATGATCTCAGAGTCCTGGGATTGAGCCCCGCATCGGGCTCTCTGCTCAGCGGGGAGCCTGCTTTCCCCTCTCTGCCTGCCTCTCTGCCTACTTGTGATCTCTCTCTGTCAAATAAATAAATAAAATATTTTTAAAAAGTATTAATGTTTAACATATCATTTGAAGTACTGGCCTATTCTATAAGGAAACAAATGAAAGGTGTAAGAATTGAAGGGAATAAATAAAACTTAAAAATGTGAATCTGATATAATCATCTACTTAGAAAAAAAATTTAAAAAACAGGTACAAGATATACTAGATACAAGATCAGAGTTAAAAAACCCAAGATCTCAGTACTCATGGCATTTACTTTGTAATAAAGATAGACAGTAATTATAATATATCCTGTGGTGTTCAATGGTATAAAAATGTGAGGCAGAGTAAGGGGGTATAAAACATGGTAAGTGGGTCCTATTTAAAGGAGAGTAGTCAGAGAAGGTCATATTTGAAAAGAGACTTGAAGGAGGTATACATTGGGGGCTGGGAGGGAGCATTTTAGGCAGAGTGAACAGCCAATACCATGGTCCTAAACTGAAAGCTTTCCTGCTGTGCTCCAGAAAAAGCCAGGCAGCATGTAAGTCTGGGTTAGAATAACTGAAGATTATGGGAATTCCAAGTTTGGAAGCCAAAGAATTGTTTTGAACAATTTAATTTTATTTATTATAACTCCAAAAAAATAAGTCAGCTATTCAAGTGCACATAGTGATGTGGAGTTTAGGGGAAATATTGGAGTTATAAACAAACTGCAGAGGTCATTGGTGAACTTGAGAAGAGCAGTTTCAGTAGACAGGTAAACTCAAAACCTCACAAGACAGCGCTTATGAAGGAATTAGGGGAGAAAGAACCAAGAAGTATTAGAAATAGTGGAGGATCTAAGTGAAATAAGTCAATCAGAGAAAGATAATTATCCTATGGTTTCACTCATAAGTGGAACACAAGGAACAGTGCAGAGGACCACAGGGGAAGGGAGGGAAAACTAGAACAGGAAGAAATCAGAGAGAGAGAGACAAACCATGAGAGACTATGGACTCCAGGAAACAAATGGAGGGTTTCAGAAGAGAGGGGTGTGGGGGGATGGGGTAACTGTGTGATGGGTATTAAGAAGGGCATAAGTTTTGTAGTAAAGCTTGAAATCAGACAATGTGATGCCCCCAGCTTTGTTTTTCTTTTTCAACATTTCCTTAGCAATTCAGGGTCTTTTCTGGTTCCATACATATTTTAGATTGTTTGTTCCAGCCCTTTGAAAAAAGCCAGTGGAATTTTGATTTACCCCAAAGAAACAGATGCAGTACAAAGAAAGGCCAACATGTACCCCAATGTTCATAGCAGCAATGGCCACAATCGCCAAACTGTGTAAAGAATCAAGATGACCTTCAACAGGGGTGCCTGGGTGGCTCAGTTGTTAAGCATCTGCCTTTGGCTCAGGTCATGATCCCAGGGTCCTGGGATTGAGCTCCGCATCGGACTCCCTGCTTGGCAGGAAGCCTGCTTCTCCTGCTACCATTCCCTCAGCTTGTGTTCCCTTGCTGTGTTTCTCTCTGTCAAATAAATAAAATCTTTTTTAAAAAAATGACCTTCAACAGATAAGTGGATAAAGAAGATATGGTACATATATACAATGGAATATTATGACTCCATAAGAAAGGATGAATACGTAACTTTTGTATCAACATGGACGGGACTGGAAGAGATTTTTTTTTTTTCTCTCTTGCCGCAGAGCGGAGAGCCCGATGCGGGGCTCGATCCCAGGCCCCTGGGATCTGACCTGGGCCGAAGGCAGCCGCTTAATGACTGAGCCACTCAGGCACCCCTTATTATTTTTTTTAAAGATTCCATTTATTTATGTGTTAGAGAGAGAGAGAGAACACAAGCAGGCAGAGAAGCAGGCAGAGGCAGAGAGTGAAGCAGGCTCCCCACTGAGCAAGGAGCCTGACGTGGGACTAGATCCCAGGATCCCGAGATTATGACCAGAGCTGAAGGCAGCTGCCTAACCAACTGAGCCACCCAGGCATCCTGGGACTGGAAGAGATTATGTGGAGTGAAATAAGTCAAGTGGAGAGAATCATTTATCTTATGGTCTCACGTGTAGAGCATAAGCAAAAACATGGAGAGCATTGTGAGAAGGAAAGAAAGGGTGAATGGGGAGAAATGGGAGAGGGAGATGAACCATGAGAGGCTGTGGACTCTAAGCAACAGACTGAGGGTTTTGGAGGGGCAAGGGTAGGGGGTTGGGCGAGCCTGGTGGTGGGTATTGAGGAGGACACGTATTGCATGGAGCACTGGGTGTGGTGCATGAACAATTTATCTTGTAATACTGAAAAAATAAAATAAAAGTATTTGGGAAAAAAAAGAAGGGCATAAGTTGTGATGAGCACTGGGTGTTATACACAACTAAAGAATCACTGAATACTACATCAAAAACTGATGATATACTATATGCTGGCTAACTGAACATAATTTAAAAAACTTTTAAAAAATAAAGTATCATAAACTATAAAAAAATAGTGGAGGTTAAAAGGAGGATATTTTTGTTTTGTTCATGTTTGATGACTGTTAATACAGCATATTTGTATTATGCTGGATATTGACCAGTACCAAAGGGTTACTGATTATGACTGACCAATAATGAATATGTCCTTTTGCTTATTGTATGACTGTAACAAGCTTTTGTTCTCTGGTAGTAATTCGATTTTCAGCCATGGTTATTATGTACCTTAATGTGACAGGAATGTATCTAGATACAAATATAAGTATAGATATATTGTCCACTTATCTTTCCCTTGTTCAACTCATTGTGATGCTTTATTATCTTTGAGTATTTTCTTTGCTGAATTCTTATTATTTAATCTTATAGTGAGAGGTGCTTGCTGAGAATGTTCTTTAATTGAAAACTAGTGTTTTGCACAGTCAGGTGGTTTCTATATGTATAGTTTTTATTAGTATATATTTTACTCACACGTAGGCATCTCTGTCCAGACTTTCTATAATTTTTTAATATTTTTTCACCTCTTCTTATTTAAACATTTCATTGTATATATTATCTGCCTAGCTCCTGAAGGCACTTGAGTTTGCTAATCCTGGCATAAAGTAGCTAGTTCAAATGGGTAGAGAGTTACCTCAAGATAGTTCATTGAAATAATCCATCAAAACAATAAAAAATGCTACTTTCCTCTAGATGAAACCCTCATACATACTTTGTTCTTTAGGTTACTCTTTTCAAGTCATTTCTCTGCCTTTCTTACTCTAGCACCAAACCTTGTTTGGATTGTTTTATTACTAAGTTATTTTTAAATATCTGCTAATATAAGTCATCATTTATTACTATTCAATTTTATGGGTTTATTGGCTAATTTCACAAGAATATTTTTCTAGAGGACTTTGAAATCATTTTTGTCAAGTTTTGAAAGTACTGTCAGAATTTTAACTGGAATTACATAAAGTCTCTAGTTAATTTGGGGAGATCTGACACCTTATTAATTCCTATTCCTGGAGTTGTTCTCACTTTTTTTTTTTTAATTAGAGTTACGAGAGATTTTACAGTCTTTTCAAAAAAAAAAAACAAAACCAAAAAAAAATCAAAACAGTTCTTGCATTCATTTAACCAATCTACTGAAGAATTGTATTATTATTCTCCATTTCATATATTTTCTGTACCTTCCCTAGATTTATTTTTTTGCTACATTTTCAGTTTCTTGAGTTGAACAGTTAACTAATTTATTTCCATTCTTTGTGTTTAATATTAAACCATTTGAGGATATATGATTCCTTCTGAGTACATATCTATTTTTTTTCAATCCAACACTGTCTAAGAGGACCTAACTAATGTGGAGGGTATGAGCACCTGTTTTGCTAGGAAAGGTCTATTTCCAAGGAAACAGTAACATGAGAGACTTAAAGTAAGGAGCCAAGACATCTAGGTCAAGTTTAGTTCAAAATGATATCTGGCAAACAAATCAAGAGGCAGCCTCTCCTAGTCATCTAGAAAAGTAACAAGGAAAAAATATGAAAAAGTACAAATTAACAGCCCTAAAAACTAAGACTGATACACCATTACCAGTATCTGTACAGGATTTCTGAGTGACAGACTGGAAAGAGTTGGGGGAGGGATCTCCCTGGCCTTTCATGTCTTATCTTAGGAAACAAGGGAGTACATCCCAAAGAAGAAAAGATTTTTACATCTTCATGATGCTATGTACTCTTATTCTGAAATAAAGGATCCATACCTACCAGAAAACTAAACAGCTGACCTTGGTTTTTAAAGCAGATAATTTCAAAAAATTAACAATAGAGCTATGCTATGACCTGGCAATTGCACTACTGGGTATTTACCCCAATGTTCATAGCAGCAATGTCCACAGTCGCCAAACTGTGGAAAGAGCCAAGATGCCCTTCAACAGATGAATGGATAAAGAAGATGTGGCCCATATATGCACAACAGAATACTACTCAGCCATCAGAAAGAATGAATACCCAACTTTTGCATCAACATGGATGGGCCTGGAGGAGATTATGCTGAGTGAAAGAGGTCAAGCAGAGAAAGACAATTATCGTATGGTCTCACTTACTTGTGGAATATAAGGAATAGCATGGAGGACATTAGGAGAAGGAAGGGAAAAATGAAGGGGGGATATCAGAGGGGGAGACGAACCATGACAGACTGTGGACTCTGAGAAACAAACTGAGGGTTTTAGAGGGGAGGGGGTTGGGGAAATGGGTTGGCCTGATGATGGGTATTAAGGAAGGCATGTATTGCATGGAGCACTGGGTATCGTATGCAAACAATGAATCTTGGAACACTATATCAAAAACTAATGATGTACTGTATGGTGATATAACATAATAATAAAAAAAACAAGGAAGAGAAAAAATAAATAATAAAAAACTAAAAAGAACTAAAAGATGAACTAAAAAGATGAAAAAATAATAAAGCAGATAATTTCAAAATAAAATGCGTTCATTGTTCCTTTTTTATTTCTTTTTTAAACATTTTTTTTTAAGATTTTATTTATTTATTCAACAGAGCGGAGAGAGATCATAAGTAGGCAGAGAGGCAGGCAGAGAGAGATGGGGAAGCAGGCTCCCTGCTGAGCAGGGAGCCTGATGCGGGGCTCGATCCCAGGACCCTAAGATCATGACCTGAGCTGAAGGCAGAGGCTTTAACCCACTGAGCCACCCAGGCGCTCCTGGGTTCATTGTTCTAAAGACTCAGGAAATATTCAAATTTGACGAAGAGGGGTGCCTGGGTGGCTCAGTCATTAACCATCTGCCTTTGGCTCAGGTCATGATCCCAAGGTCCTGGGATTGAGCCCTGCATTGGGCTCCCTGATTGGCGGGAGGCCTGCTTCTCCCTCTCCCACTCTCCCTGCTTGTGTTTCCTCTCTCACTGTCTCTCTCTCTCTCTGTCAAATAAATAAATAAAATCTTTTTTAAAATAAATAAATAAATTTGATGAAGATCTACAAAAGGAACCAGAAGAATTATTTTTTTAGATCAAATTAAATCTCACTTGGATCCCTCATCTTGTCATACTACTAAGAAATTTAATTTCCCTCTCTCCTGGGAACATCTATCTTCTTAGAGCTGAATCAGAACACAGGATTCTTCTGCAATGCCTCTAAAATGGGCAAAACCACAGTTGCCATCGTTTTTATGCCCACAGTGATCCTTCTTATGTCCAGATCCCTTTTATGTCCTTCCCATGCTGAGATAAAAACATGGTCCTTGGGTCCAGTCTCCTTAATTGCTCCAAGTATTTCCCTAGGGCTCTGTAACTAAGTTGCATGCAACTCCCAGACCTAACAGGCCATAGTCCCTGTCTTTTCCCAAATTTGGGGGATGTTTTCTTCTCAAACACATTCTCCTCACTCGCTTCCTGCCTCTCTTCACTGTTCTTTTGAATAAACTTAGGCTTTTATGAAAGATATTTACTTTGGGGTGTTTCTGTCTTTAGTCCTATAAAAACATTTGGACTTAAGGGGCACCTGGGTGGCTCAGTCAGTTAAGCATCTGACTCTTGATTTTGGCTCAGGTTATGATCTCAAGGTCATGAGACAGAGCTCCACTTCAAGCCTGCTTAAGATTCTCTCTTTCCCTCTCCCTCTGTCATTCCCCCATGCCCATCCCCACATGCATTCTCTCTCTCTAAAATAAAAAACAAAAAACACTTGAACTTAAGAATTACCAAGGGAGAGATTCTGGATTCCTGTATAGGATAGAGTGAAAGGGAAAATATGAAAAGGACAACACAAACAAACGTCTTAGGAGCCACACATGATATAAATTCAAACAATGGAATACTACAGAGCAACAAGAATGAATGAACCACAACTATGCACCTCAGCATGGATACAACTCAAAGACATAATGTTAAGCAAAAGAAGTCAAACACAAAAGACTGCATGCCATATCATCATAGTTATGTAAAGTACAAAGACAGGCAAACTAATCTATGCTGCTAGAAGTCAGGATAGTGCCAAATAAATGATGATAAGATTATAAAAAAGAAGTCAAGATAGTGTGTACAAGTGACTGTAAGGAGGTCTTAGGATATTGACATTCTTCTGTATCTTTAGCTGGGTGCTTGTTATGCAAGTGTGTTCCACTTCTAAAACTTCTTCAAGATGTACAATTACGCACTGTACATTTTTCTGTATTTATATCATACTTCAAGAAAAAAGTCTAAAAAACTAATGCATATTCATTAAAAATTTAAAGAAACTATATAAGAAATTTTAATTTTTTTTTAAAAGATTTTATTTATTTATTTGACAGAGAGAGATCACAAGCAGGCAGAGAGGCAGGCAGAGAGAGGAGGAAGCAGGCTCCCTGCTGAGCAGAGAGCCTGATGCGGGGCCTTGATCCCAGGACCCTGAGATCATGACCTGAGCCGAAGGCAGAGGCCTTAACTCACTGAGCCACCCAGGCGCCCAGAAATTTTAATTTTAAAAAGCCATAATCCTAAAAAAAAAAAACAAAAAGCCATAAGACTGTCACTAGAGATAGCTATTAAGATATTTTTATTTGATTCCTTCCAGTATCCTTTAGGTGTGCACACACACAAACTCAAACACACACAAACTCACATGCAAATGTGTATATACCTATTTGTGTGTGTACACATGTGTGTATTATAGACATATAAATTCATTCGAGAAATACATATTGAGTACCAACTAGCTAATATTCTAGACCAAGGGTTGGCAAGCTATGGCCTGTATGCCAAATCCAACCTGCTGCCTATTTTTGTAAATAAAATTTTGTTTTGTTTTGTTTTTTTAAAGATTTTGTTTGAGAGTAGGAGAGAAAGAGAGAGAGACAGAGATAGAGCATGAGCTGGGGGGAGGGACAGAGGAAGAAGGAGAAGGGGCTCGAACCCAGGACCTTGGGATCATGACCCAAGCCAAAGGCAGATGCTTAACTGACTTGTGCCACCCAACTGCCCCCTATTTTTGTAAATAAAGTTTTACTGAAACACAACCTTCTCATTTTCATACTCATTGACTTACATATTGTCTATGACTGCGTTTTTGCTACAATGGAAGAGTTAAGTAATGGTGGCAAAGACTGTACGACTTTGCAAAGCCTAAATTATTTAATATCAGGCTCTTTAACCGTCCCCCCTAAAAAAAAAGAAAAGAAAAGAAAAAGGCTAACTTCTAACCTACACTCCAAAGACACAAGAGTGAACAAAGCAGTCTTGGCTTCCTAGGATTTACAGTCCAATGAGGAATATAGACAACAAACTAAGTTTATAACGTAACATCTGGTTGTGATACATACTGTGAATAAAGACAAATAAGAATGCAGAGTGTGCTGAAGGGCACAGTCTTAGACATAGGGGTCAGAGAAAGAGTGGAGCAGATCCCTGAAGGAAGTGGAGTTAGCCATGCAAATATCTAGGGTAAAAGCAATCAAGGCAAAGGAGAAAGCACATGCATTGTCCTGAAGGTGACACGCACCTGATATGTTTAGAATAGAGCAAGGAGGTAGGTAGGGCTGGAGTACAGCTACGAAAAGAGTAGCAGGAGAGGAGGATGGAGAAGAAGGCAGGGACCAGGACATGAAGGGCTCTGCAGGCCACAGGATTAAGTTTCAGTTCAATTCCAAGTATGGTAAGTAGCAGAGGGTTGGATTAAAGAAGCAACGTGATCAGAATTACAAATATTTGTATATTTGTCAATATTTGTGCACTAGTTATTACACAGCAGTGAAAAGCATGAAGTCTTGGAGTATAACACAAACTTATTCAAATCTTGGCTTTGCCACTTGCTATATGAATGACCATGGACATGTTATAGGAATTCTTTAGGCCTCGTTTTCCTTAAATGCATAATAGAATTAACAAGGTCTGCATCATATGATTGTTATAAAATGCTTAGCCCAATCTTTGGCATATAATTGTTCTATAAATGGTGGCAATGGATATAACTTGTCTGTATCTATGAGATAATGAAAACATACACAAACATTCTCAAAACTACAAACAAAGGAGTCAGTATGCATAGCGGTTGAAAGGAAGACATTATAGTCACATGGCTGGAGTTCAAATTTGGCTCCACCTTTTATTAGTTGTTTGATCTTTGGTAAGTCATTTAACCTCTCTGGAACACATTTTCTTCAAATATAAAATACAGGAAGTTATGGTGTTTGCATCAAAGGATTTGTTCTGAAGATTAAAGGCATAAACACATGTGAAGTTCTTCAGGACATTACTACCTGGTATAAGGGAAGTACCATGCATAGGGCAGTCACTACTAAATATAGTACCTTGGCACATAGTAGTAAAAGGTATTCCTTCTTCAAGATACTTTTCTTTCAACTATTGGAAAATTATTCTAATATGTTGATTTTTCTAGAACAAGGCACTTTACTATTATTTTTTTAAATTGTTATTTGAAATGAAGTGAAACATGGTATTTTAATTTGTATTTATTCACAAAATTATTTTTCTTTATACTCTGGCTGCTTATCAATAATTTGTTGTCATATCTGTTAATTATCTTTCATGCTTTTTTTTTTAAATCTATTTTTCTGCAGTGGTTTCTCTTGTGTTCCCTACTAACTTGTAACAACTCTGTCTATATTAGGGTATTAACTCTTAGTCATCTCCCTGACAAATATTTCTCCCAGACTTCTTATAACTTAATATGCTAATATCTGCATAATAATTAAAGCATCAATTATTCCAAGCAGAGCTTTTTTTTTTTAAATACTTTGGCAGAGCTAGAGCAAAGAGTTTTATAAGGTGGGGGGCAGGGATGAAGACAGGATATAGAGGGGAGAGAGAAAATTATGCAAAATACAGTCACATGTTAAACCTGTATGCTTAGTAAAGAGGTTTGGATTTTATTCTGCAGGGAATGAGAGACCAAGGAAGAACATTAAACCAGGAAGTAACATGCTTAGATTGAGATTATCCTGGCAGCAGTGTGGAAAATAGATAGGGGGGCTAAAACGTTCCCAGCACAGCAGCTGTTCACAGTAGCAAAAACAATCAATAAACAAGAGAGCACCCCCCAGGCAGGAGCTAATGAATGGAGTGGGGCCAGAGGAGAACTATGCTTCCTGTCGGCCGCCATATTCGGCAGTGCCAGCTAGGCCCATAGAGCAATTGCACTAGTGTCAGTGGCATCAGCTCCAAGAGCAGCAATTATAGCAACAAACAATCAGGCAAGATGTGACATGGGATCATCTCTGCATTAGCTGGTGCACAAGCAAGAAGTACCAAAGGAAAAAGAAAATTCTTGTTAAGCTCTTGAAATAGGATAGTAGAGATTCTGAGGTCCAATGACTTTGATGAACTCTCCTAAAACAGTCTCCGATATAGCTTTGGCCACATCCCATGGATTCTTAGGTGTACTAATCTCAACACTATTATTTTATAAATGGTCTATATTAGAGTTTTGATTTTCTTATTGTCTCAATTTCCTTAGGAATGCCTCTAAATTTGTCATTTTCATAGTTTGTTTGCTGACAAGAATCTAGTCTCTACTATTTATATTTGTAACCTACTGGTTTTGTGGCTTAATAAATGATCAACTTTGCCAAGATTTTATGGTTGCTTGAGAAAACAGATGTTTTCCACTTGTCAGATGAGTCTGTCATATCTGGTATCAATATAGTAAATCCAGTAACTCTTACTTTGAATTAAATGTCCAACTTTATACTTTTAATCTTCATTAATCATTTTATTTGAGAGTATGCTTTCGTAAACAGCATGTAGCTGGATTTTATATCCTGACCTATTCTAATGAATTATAATTTTAATTAGTGAATGTATCTAGTGTATATTGTGTTATCAAGTGTTTCCTGTTTTTCAGTGCTTTCTTGCTCATTATTTGTCTTCAATCTTCTGCTTTTATGGTATATTTTCTCTTACAGTCTTCTCCATCCCTCAATTAATTTAGAAGGTAGAGAGCAACCTTTTAATTCAACTAGCTCTTACTTTAGCTTTTGAAATGCATATTTAAGCCTCCCTTTCTCTAATTATAAACATTAATAAGGTATTTCTAATGATTTCCCTAGGTAAATTGAGGAAATTAGCACATTCATTTTTCACCAACCCCCTCCCCACCAAGATCTCACACTTCCCAGTTTTTGTTGCTGTAATCTGGAAATTTTGTCCCAGTTACATATGATTACTATATTACTTTTCTATTATCTGTGCTCTCTTTCAAGCATTTTTGCATTGTTTTATAATCATATTTACATATTAATTTGGGTTTATCATTTTTCATTTAGCTGGCTTATTTCCTCAAAAAAATTTTCCCAAGAAGAACATATCTTGACCTTTTCCATCTATAGATAACCTGATTTTTTGCTTAGATACTTGTAGAATTCTCTCTTCATCCTCAAATATCAGAATTTTCACCAAGAATATAGTAAATGTGGATTGTATTTCATTAATTATACCCCATCCATGGTTAGCCCTTTTGAACTCCAGATGCAGCTCTTCTGTTCAATAAAAAGGTCTTCAATTATATCCTTACAACATAATTCAAATATCAAAATTTTATCATCCTTCAAGTATGAATAAAGTCCCATTTATTTTAGCTCTCTCTCTCTTTTTTTTAAGATTTTATTTATTTATGAGAGAGAGAGAGAGAGAGAGCATGCTGGAGCATGTGCATGAGCAGGGAAGGGAGGGGGCGAAAGGAAGGAGGAAAGGGAGAGGAAAGGGAGAGGCTTCCAGGCTGAGCAGGAAGCCTGATGTGGGCCTCCATCCCAGGACCCCGGGATCATGACTTGAGCCAAAGGCATACATGTAAACCACTGAGCCACCCAGGCACCCCAATTTTAGCTCTAACTCCTATCACCAAATATAGGCATATGCTCCCTCCTTCTGAGTTATAATCAGTTTGGGGGAGTGTGCCATGGCAGCGTTCTTTGGACTTGAAAGTATCAACGTTTACTGACACAGAGCTGCCAGTTTACACAGCCTTTCTTTCCTGTTTCACAATGACAAGCATAACACTAGGCACATTCAGTGATCACCAGTAACCTTCCACACAACTTACCATCTGGAGTCTGAGGCCTTTAGAAACGACTGTATGTATCTAAGCCCTCCTGTTCCATGTGCCAAAGACTACAAGTATGTATTTCTAGCCTGGACTTCTTCACCAAACTTCAGATATCTAGATGTAGCCGCATATTGATATCACCATGCAATCCAAGAATATTGAAGCCGGAAATGTACTTGGAGATCAATTAATTTTATAGAAAAAGAAGCTTAAATAGGTGAGAGGACATTTTTTCAAGTTAACATGCATAAAATTCACAGAAGAGAGAGAAAATATTCTATCAAATCCCAGCTCTTAAGAGCCAGGTCCAATGCTATTTCCAAAACATAGTTCTTCTAAAATAATGCTGTTCCCAAATAGGAAGTTTCTACCTTCTCTGTAAGCATTCCCTTTAAAAGATGTGTCTACCATTCTGCCAAACCATATGACCTTCATGTCTGAGAAGATCTTAAAGAAATATCAAGTAGGGGAACCACTTAAGAAAGAGATAAGAAAAAGGAATGTGGGCATCTGCTGCAGTAGTCTGGAAAATGATCCCAAAAGATATCCGTTCCTGGGGCACCTGGGTGGCTCAGTGGGTTAAAGCCTCTGCCTTCGGCTCGGGTCATGATCTCAGGGTCCTGGGATCGAGCCCCGCATCGGGCTCTCTGCTCAGCGGGGAGCCTGCTTCTCCCTTTCTCTCTGCCTGCCTACTCTGTCTACATTTCTCTCTGTCAAATAAATAAAATCTTAAAAAAAAAAAAGATATCCGTTCCTTATCCACTGACCTATAGACGTTATCTTACTTGGAAAAGGATCCCTCCAGATGTGATTAAGTTGAAGATCTATCCTGGGAGAGACCAGTTAGATTTATTTAGTTCTAGAATACATTTTACTATGGTAAGAAATTACCAAGAGTATTGAAAGGGACTCTGTCATGAACACCCTGGTATGTAGGCTATGAGTGCCCTATGATGACTGTGCCATGGCTAATTGCCAAGTACAGCTGCTATAGACTGAACATCTATGTCCCCACAAAATTCATATATGGAAGCTTAATCCCTAATGTCATAGTATTTAGAGGTAGGGCTTTTGGAAGGTAATTAGGTCATAAGGGTAGAGCCTTCATGATGAAATTAATGACCTTATACAAGAGGAAGAAACAGAAGATTTCTCTCCTTGCTCTCTACCATGTGAGGATACAATAAGAAGACAGCCATCTTTAAACCAGAAGGTGGGTCCTTAACAGACGCTGGATCTGCTAGCACCCTGATCTTGGATTTTTCAGCATTCATAATTGTAAGAAATAAATGCTTGTTGTTTTAGTCACTTAGTCTATAGTAATTTGTTATAACAGCCTGAACTGACTAAGACAACAACCAATGACCACACGCTATAGTATAAATGAAGCAACAGGGCAGCAGGGAAGGAGGTTGCTGGATATGAAATTTTGGGAAACATACAGAAATAGTTATCTTGGGAAATTGGAATCCATTGAATCTTCTGGTTTTGCCCCAGTATGCACCAATTTACACTTTAGAAGTCAAAGCGCTTTTCTGAAAGGAAACTGAAAATCCAATTAATACAGAATTATAGAATGTTGGCTCCTAAAAACACTCCTGGAGATGGTTTAGGATACCATGTCATTTTAAAATTGGAAACTGAGATTCATAGGGATAAATTAATTTGTCTAATGTCACCTAGTTAGCTTACTGCAGATCTGGAGAGAGTAATTTAGGTCTCCTGACTTATAGCTCAGTATTTTCTTGACCTCGTTCTAAAATATGGAAAGACAAGGAATATGAGAAATGGTCTTATAAATGTTCTATGTCATCGGATCTCATGATGTCATCTTATTTTTAATTCAATTTCCTCATTTTGTTTCAGATATGTACTGTTCTATGAGCTCCCATCCCAATATGGTAGAAGAAGGATAAGGGTCACAAGAGATCAACTAACTGGATGTCCCATAACAATCTATTAGAAAGCTGAAAATGTCTAGCTATACAGTATTTTATATCACTGATAAGTTTTGGAGTAGTATTTATTTGATGAAAAGAAGGTATTATGGAAAATATGATCCCCCCTTGGTGGTAAACCAGGGGTCAAATTTCCAGCTTTTATGAAGGAATGCTATAACTTTATAGCAATTAATCCACAAACAAAAATAGGCAAGCAGAAATTTTGCCATAAAATGATCAGTCCTTTGGACTATTCATATAATAAGTTTATTATAGAATTCAAAGATGAAAAGTGGATAAACTGAATCTGGGGAAAGGTTGCACAGCAAAAATAATTGTTTTAGTCAATAGCTGAACACATTTGTTCATTAAGAAAACAAACAAACAAACAAACATATGCTGTCCCTAACTCCTGGCTCTTACTGTGACTAAATTCTGTATGGCCTTACATATATTAACTACCCAGGAGTAGCAGCCTTTATGCAAAAATCTCCATGTTTCCATACACTGAGCTATTTCCTAGAAAAACTCTTTTTCCTTATTTCTTCTACTTTTCATTTTTCTCTTTACCTTGCCCAGGGCTGAAGTAGGACAGGACTGTGAAGAAAGGACTGATCATGAAGTAGGGAAAAGCCATGAACTACCACAGATGCCACTTTCTAGTCTAAAATCAGAAGCAATTCCATCACAATTCCAAGTCTTCACTCCACTCTCCTTTCTCTCAGCTCCTGATCAGTCAACCCCAATCATGCTGTTTACTGCAGAACCCAAATTCCTTTCTTAAAAAAAGCCCCTAGGGGCGCCTGGGTGGCTCAGTCGTTAAGCGTCTGCCTTCGGCTCAGGTCATAATCCCAGAGTTCTGGGATCGAACCCCACATCAGGCTTCCTGCTCTGCGGGAAGCCTACTTCTCCCGCTACCATTACCTCTGCTTGTGTTCCCTCTCTCGCTGTGTTTCTCTCTGTCAAATAAATAAAATCTTTAAAAAAAAAAAAAAAGCCCCTAAATCATTAGGTCCAGTTTTAATAATAGCAGTTATTATAAAGATAGTTACCATTATAAAGATAGTTACCATATGTGAAATATCTAGTATTCCTGGTTCTATTAAAAACTTTTAAATATATTATCTGATTTAATACTCACTATGATACTCTGAGATAGATATCATACTTATTTGGTATTATTAAACCATATATTAGTTTCCTGTGCCTGTTATAACAAATTACCACAAAATTGGAGACTTTAAGCAACAAAACTTTAGTCTCTCACAATTCTGGGAACCAAAAGTCTGAAGTCAGTATCACTAGAATGGAATCAAGGTGTTGGCAGGGCCATATTCCCTTGGGAGGGTATACTGGAGAATCTACTTATCTTTTCCAGTTTCTCCTGGCTACCAACACTCTGGCTTTGTGCCCACATCACTCAATTTCTATTTCCTTGGTCATATCTCCTTTTCTTCTTCTGTCACTCAACAAATATCCCTCTGCCTACTTTTTATAAGCATACATGTGGTCGTATTAAGGGCCTACCTGGATAATCCAGGATAATCTTCCTGTCTCAAGATCTTTTATTTAACCACATCTGCAAAGTTAGTAGTTATGGGAAGGGAAGTAGGTAGGAAAGTTCCTGGACTCAACAGCACAAAAAGAGAGACTCATACTTGGAAGTAGAGGAGTCAAAAAAATAGAGGGTTTCATCCTCCTAGAATCCTTCTTATACCTGCTCCTAGCCTCCACCCTGCTGCAAACCTATGCTTTAAGACCTGGAAACATATCCAGTATTTTATAGCCAGAGGTGTACTTACCTTCACAACCGTATTTTAAGAAGACTTTGGTTAGTTAGTGTTATAGGTTGAATTGTGCTCCCCAGAATGCTATGTTGAAGTCCTAAACCCAAGTATCTCAGAATCTGAACCTATTTTGAAATAGGGTTATTGCACATATAATTAGATACATTAAGATGAGGTATTACTGAAGTAGGATTGGCCCTAATCCAAAATGACTGGTGTCCTTATAAAAAGGACATAAATGTAAAGAGAAAGAGACACAAACAGAAAGAAAATGATGTGAAGACACAGGGAGGATACCATTTACAAACCAACGAATGCCAAAGATTGCCAGAAAACTACCAGAAGCTAGGAGAGAGACATAGAAAAGATTTTCCCTCACAACCCTCAGAAGAAACCAGTCCTGCTGACACCTTAATCTCAGATCTTTCGTTTTCAGAACTGAGAGACAATAAATTTCTGTTGTTTAAGCTACCCAGTTTATAGTACTTTGTTACAGCAGCCAGAGCAAACTAACAGTGCAGTTTGATTCATTCTTTTCATAAAGACTTTTTGAGTATCTACCATTGGTCAGGCAATGAAGACACAGCTAAGAACAAGATAAAGTTCTTGACCCCATGGACTTTACATTCTAACAGTTGGAGAGAGAATAAACCAATAAAAATAGATTATGTCGGATGGTGATAAGTTCTATACAGGGGAAAAAAGCAAGTTAAAAAGATGGGAGAATGAGAGAATGCTATTTTATATATGTTGGCCATTGAGATTGTCTCTGGCAGAGTGAAAGATGTCTGAACAAAAACAAAGTGAACCAAGTAGATGCTGTGAAGAACATTTCTGGCTAAAAGAAAACTACACATAGAAACA
>CM053612.1:7027423-7043531 GCA_028646535.1 Procyon lotor | reverse complement strand
AGGGGAAAAAAGCAAGTTAAAAAGATGGGAGAATGAGAGAATGCTATTTTATATATGTTGGCCATTGAGACTGTCTCTGGCAGAGTGAAAGATGTCTGAACAAAAACAAAGTGAACCAAGTAGATGCTGTGAAGAACATTTCTGGCTAAAAGAAAACTACACATAGAAACACAGTAAGTGGGGTACCTGAGTGGCTCAGTCGTTAAGCGTCTGCCTTCAGGTCAGGTCATGATCCCGGAGTCCTGGGATAGAGCCCCGCATCGGGCTCCTTGCTCGGCAGGAAGCCTGCTTCTCCAGCTACCATTCCCTCTGCTTGTGTTCCCTTTCTTGCTGTGTTTCTCTCTGTCAAATAAATAAAATATTTAAAAAAAAAAAAGAAACACAGTAAGTGAGGGTGTTTAGAATGTTTGAGGAACAGCAAATAACTAGAGTGGAATAAAAAGAGAAAGAGATGTAGGAAGATGAGGTCAGAGAAATACATAGAGGCCAAACCAATAAGGATCAAGGTATAGTGGGAAGCTACTGACAACCTTTGGGTTGAAAGATGCCATGTGTTTACATATGATAGACTGTGGACTCTGAACAACAAACTGAGGGTTTTGGAGGGGAGGATGGGGGGGTTGGGTGAGCCTGGTGGTAGGTATTGAGGAAGGCACATATTGCATGGAGCACTGAGTGTGGTACATGAACAGTTAATCTTGTAACACTGAAAAAATAAAATAAACATATGTGGAGAAAAAAAAGATATTTCAAGGTACTGTGGGGAGAAGAAATAGCAAAGGTGCAAGGATGTAGGCAAAGGCACAGGGACGTAAGCATAAAGTCCACTTAAGAAGGCTATGGCAATAATCCAAGTGAGATACGATGATGGATTAAGACAGGACAGTAATTAGGGACCTGATGAGAAGTGGTTGCATTTGGGTCATGCTTCAAAGTACAGTGTAATGGATACTAAGGTGTTCTACCTAAGTCCCCTCTTCAGAGCCAATGCACTCATTTTCCAGTTACTAGGAATATGAATTGCTGAAGGCTAATAATTGTTTCCCCTATAGAAAATTTCCCTCAGTCTCATGAAACTACTTTGCCCAGGATTACACCCTTCCAGGGGCCAGACTGCACACAATGCCTGGAAGATACAAAGATATAAGGCCCAATTCATTCTCCTATTGATAAATATCCAGACTGTTTCAAATTCCCCACTAATATAAAAAGTATAGAGGTGGACTACCTTGTATATGTTCTTTGAATAACTTGTGTGGGAAATACTTTAGGATACATATCCAAATCTTAACTTTTATATTAGAATAGACCTATAGATTGGGGAAGAAGATGGTAGAGGGGGAAGATTGGGGAATTATGGCAGATTGGGGAAGAAGATGGTAGAGGAATAGGGGACACTAGTAAATTACGCCAGATTGCTCTATAGAATGGCTACAATAAAACACTTTCATATCAGCAATGCTTGAGAAGTCCCATACTTATGTATTTCTGTCAATAATTGGTATGACGCTGCTTTCTAATTTTTGCAAGGTTAACAGGTATAAAAGGATATATCATTGCTGTTTTGTGTTCTGATTACTACAGGTTTTTTCTTTCAAAAATGTCAAGATGAATTTCAAGTAGGACTGAAATTTATAGATTGAGATTTGATCGGTCAACATTGTTCCATGCCACAAAGTCTTTAAAAATAAGCAAAAACTGGGGCACCTGGGTGGCTCAGTTGGTTAAGCATCTGACTCTTGATTTCAGCTCAGGTCACGATCTCAGGGTCCTGGGATGGAGCCCCACATCAGGCTCCAACCTCAGTGGGGAGTCTGCTTGAGATTCTCTCCCCACACCCCATCCCCACTCCCTGATCATGTGCATACTCTCTCTCTCTCTCAAATAAATAACCTTTTAAAAATGTAGGTAAAAACTGAGGAATTAATCCAGTTTTCAAAATTGAATGGTGAAAAAAAATGAGGTATCAACATTCTCAAAAGTGACAAAATAAAGGTACAGGAGCCTCAGCTAAATGATCCAATCACAGAATTGCAATGATGAGAATCACAAGGTCCAGTAAAAATAAAAATACAAGTAGTCAAAGGATCTAAATTTATCAATGGTTCATTAATAATATATTAAACAGGAAAATGGATAGTTGATATCATCTTATGAAAGGTAGAAAATGATGAACAGAACATCTGTGGAAAACTAAAAGTGCCAATTGATAGAAACACTTTGTCACTTCATTTCGTCAACTGAAGACAAAAACCTAACAGCTGAGAACCATCTGAAATGAAGTGTGCATTACTTATCAGGATAAATACCATGAACTGGATGCAGTGGATTCATTTTCAGATGGATTTAAAGCTTTACAAAATGCTACATTACTTCAAAATAATAGTTCAATAAAAATCATAGCATTGTTGTGGTAATGTGTCTAATATTCCTGTTATCAGACTCACCATTTCAACTCTCCAATAAGTACTCTGGCCTCTTCTGATCAAGGTCATGCAGAAGGCAGGAAAAAACATCATCAGTGCAGTCAAATAAGCTCTTGCCATTTCTGTGTCACTACTGCTTCTATAGAATAAATTCATATGGAGACCTGAGGGTCTTATAGGATAGATATTTACAGGAAAGGGTGTGGCACTCTCCACTAAAATAAACTTTCCCAACATTAAATACCTTTGGGGCTCATTATATTTTTACTAAGTATTTTGAGATTATTTTCTAGAAAACAGAAAAATGTTACCATTTAACTTTCATAATTTTTGTAACTAGTACATCATTTTCTTTACTGTCCTAAACATATTTCAGTATAAATACCATGAGAATGAAAATTAATATTCTGCAGAAAAACTGGAGACTCCCCCATTGCATTCCTTTTCTAAAACGTGCTTTTAAGCTACACTTATTTTTACTAATGGGAGGAAATACTGATAGACCAATTAAAGCTATCAAAGAAGTTTATTTCCTAGTTCCAAAATCCACATTGATTAACGATAGGAGACCTAAAATTATTCATGGGAGCATGAGTATTTCAGGTAGCAGAATTAATTTCCTAGGATTTTTAAAAATCATTATCAAAAGTCTATGCACAGGACCGAAAAAAAAGCTGAATATACTTTTCCAAACCAATTATGTAGAATGTTCTAATTCTAGTTTGCCCACTGCCAGGTTCTCTATGCCAACAAACTCCAGTGAAAACATACCTGAAATCTTCCGTTTTTTCCACTAAAGAGCTTTCCCACTCCCCCGACTGCCTTTGGATTTTTTTTCCCCAAATATGTTTATTTTATTTTTTCAGTGTTCCAAGATTAATTGTTCATGCACACACCCAGTGCTCCATGCAATACGTGCCCTCCTCAATTCTGCCAAATGCAAGTGATGAGGGCTGGCTCTCCTGCTATAGCAAGCTCTGAAAACAAATGCCCTCTGCTTATTCTCATTTGTGTGGTTTCCATTATTTCCACAAAGCAATGAGTCTTGATTTGGTCCCCTACACTAAATGAGACACTTGTAATTTAATGCCTTTCACCCCAAGAGAAAAGAAATTCTGTACACCCCAGCCTACTCTGAGATCTAGATGCTTGGATCAGCCTCACTTAGAGAGAGATACTTATTTCTGAACACAGCTATATAGTTTGAATTTTTTTCATTTATCCCTTATCTATTCTATAAATGTGTCAGGAATAGAGGACCTCAAAGCATAAACAAATGATACCATCTTAAATAAAAGTTCTACCTTTTATTCTGTAATTTTTTTTTAACATCCAACAGTAATAGACAATAGGCAAAGTTCACGACTGCCCTGTTTATGAGAGAACACACAATAATCATCACACTAATTAAGGTACAAAATGCTGACATTTTGTTAATAACTATTACATTGGTGATAATCACCATGAAATATGGTGATTATAGTGTGTGTTCAGTGACCACTTTAATAAGGTAGAGGACGATTTTTGCCAATTGACCAATGAGGGAAAAAGGTGAAATACAGAGCTGTGAATAAATAACCTACACAAGATAATTATTGTGTAGAAGTCAATATAAAACTTATTTGTAATTAGTTTTAACCACAAAAGGCTGACAGTTTTGACATAAAGATTTACATAAGGACCTCAAAGACTATAGGAAAGGAGCAAACAGAATACCCTGACATTGAAAGATCTTAGTGGGAATGATATTAGTTCTTCATATCTTTTATATTTTACAGAGAATTTAGTAAATTCTCTGCGAAAATTAATAAAAAGAAAATCTCATAATATTCTAATCACACACTCTTATAGAGTAATATTAGTTAAACACGCAAGAAAAATGTTTGTGTGCATGTGTATGTATAAAGAAGATGGTGTAAGGGAAGAACGAACAACAGATGAAACTATTAAAACAGAGATTGAGTACACATGGATGATTTTTCTTTCAAACTCCTTACTCTTTTCCCCCACCATAAAAGAAATCAGTTGTTTAATGCGACAATCACTTTTCCCACCCGTTCACTAAAGCCTGAAAAATCACAATGAGAAATGAATTCCTATGTCCTAAGGTTTTGTTCACTGTTCAAATGCAAGCCCTAGTAAATCTCACTGTGAAGGCAGTGAGAAAACTTTAGGCAAGTTACTTAACCTCTCTGAGCCTCAGTTTCCCAAGCTATAAAACAAATTTTGCAACCTGGCTAGCAATGAAGTTGTGAATACTAAATGAGATTCTGCAAATGTTCGTGTGTGTGTGTGTGTGTGTGTGTAAAACATGTGCTGTAGACAATATTTGTGTCCTCCCCAAATTCACATGTTGAAACCTAATCCCCAATGTGCTGGTATTTGGAGGTAGTGCCTTGGGGAGGTAATCAGATCATATAAGTTATTACTTCGTCATATAATTGTCCTTATAAAAGAGACTCCAGAGAGCTCCCTTGTTCCTTCAGAAGACAGAAGACAGAAGGAAAAGATAGCCATTTATGAACAAGGAAGTAGGAGATCACCAAATGTGTTGATACCTTGCTCTTGAACTTCCAGCTTCAAGAACTGTGAGACATAAATTTCTGTTGTTTATAAGCCACACAGTCCATGGTACTATTTTATAGCAGCCTGAATGGACTAAGAGGATAGGAGTCAGAGTATATGCATGGTGCACACTCAGTAAGTGATAACATGGTAGGATTTAGTTCAACTGTTTATCCTTCCCAGGCATCTTCAAACATGTAAATACTCTTGGTGCTTAGCACATGAGCTTTTAACTGCTCCCATCTTCTCTGCTCTATTATTAATCCCTTATTTTGTATGAATTCACCAAATCCTTTTTTAAGTACCTGTTTTGATGAAGGAAGAAGATCAAGAGAACACTGAAAGTCTTCAGGGATGAAGGGGAGCCACCAAATGGTAGAAGAACTACTGAATGAATGGCTGGGAAAGATAAAGATTATGTGCACTTGACAAGTTTGCCTTGTAATGCAGGAAAAATCTCATTTTTTTCTTTTCTTTCCATATAACTACTATCTAATTACATGGCTTGCTTTATATTTTCTGTAACAGAAATTGCAATGTGTCCAATATAACTGTCATCTACACTATAAAGGTGGTAGTTAGCTTATGATGTACCCTAATCAGGAATTCGCACTCTAGAGGAGGTTATTAAGCACTTCCATTATGGATATAAATATCTATATCCTGAGGGCATGCTAATCAACATAAAGGATGATAGAGATATATTCACTGGTGAAAAAAAATAAATGATGTTCAAGATATATAGGTGGTTAGGACATTGCTTAAGTCCCACTGTCCTTGCATGAACAAAGTTTAAGAATCTGGCAAGCCCAGCAGCCCAATACTTCTAATGCAGTTCTTAAGGTCTAAAGTCCCACTGGCTCTGTCTCACTTTATTTCATGTAGGACTCTTCCCTGAACTATGCACAAAGCTGGCTGATCCAGCCATCAAGTAATAGCAGAGCAACTAAGGGCAGAGAGCAAGACTTTTCCTGAACTACAAGAACAGGTAGTGTAATTGTCTCTGCCTGCTTTTGTTGACAAGTTTATCTTTGGCAAAATTGGATCTAAGATTTGCTTTCATACCACCTGATAGAAAGATTGTGGGGAAGCAAACATAAAGCACCAGCTATTTCTAATCTCCAAAAGCTATTGACAAATGCCAGAAGAACCTAACAACTGCTGAATGACTAAATTAACTTACATCAGTTTTTGTAATACCTGGTGCAACCCAGTGGGTAGTTTTTACCTAGATAGAGAGCAGAAGAAATAAACAGATCACTTCCCAAAAGAGATAAAATTTGGAAGTTATTAAGGTAGTAGGAGTTTATTGCCATTTCTAAGTTTTCATGTTGTATAAAGGGGAAAAGAAAGAATCCTGAAGGATATTTCTAAATAAGTCCACAGTACCACATTCTGAAAAAGTTGAATAGAGATCAGAAAGCCAACTTAACGTAGGGGACAATTATCATCATTCTGCTGGAGGTTTTTGGCTTGGCCTTAAGATTTTAAGAGGTAGGAAGTAAAGGCTTATACACCCTGCTCAAGTTACTAATCATTAGAAAGAATTTGTCAAAGAGAGGAAGGGGGGGCGCCTGGGTGGCTCAGTCATTAAGCGTCTGCCTTCGGCTCAGGGATTGAGCCCTGCATCTGGCTCCCTGCTCAGCAGGAAGCCTGCTTCCCCCGCTACCATTCCCTCTGCTTATGTTCCCTCTCTCGCTGTGTTTCTCTCTGGACAAATAAATAAAATTCTTTTAAAAAAATTTAAAAAAAGAGGAAAAGGAGTTGCTTGGTTACTATACACTACAGAAATAGGCACATTATGTTAATAAAATTAAATTAGAAGTTTGGGAAGTCTCCCTAGCCAGGTAGACTTGGAACATACTTAAAAGAACCTAGAGTCCCCTTCAACGATGGAAAGGCCCTCTTCTCACCATGAATCGAATATTTAAGCCTAGTCAAACAGAGGGTTCCCAATTAAAATAATACATTAGGTGGCAAATGAAAAAAGTTTTTATTGAAATTATCCATGAACAGACATGTTTATCAAGATGTACCCAACCCCACTGGAACTACAGTAGAGTCAGGATACCCTAACAATTGCTTTTAATGAAGAAAAAAGAACTCAAAACACCTCTCACTCAGAGGACTTCTCTAACGTATCAGGGAGCTTAGAAAGGGAGGTGGATGCTCTGCAATTTAGTAGATGAACGCTCACGTGAAAGTAGGTTCACTTCATTCACTCAACTATAGAAATTGGGCAGGTTAGCTAGAAGAGAACAGGGATAATTTTTATGAGAAAGTTGGGTCTTTGTTTTTTTTAAGATTTTATTTATTTATTTGACACAGAGAGATCAGAAGTAGGCAGAGAGGCAGGCAGAGAGAGAGGGAAGCAGACTCCCTGCTGAGCAGAGAGCCTGATGCAAGGCTCGATCCCAGGACCCTGAGACCATGACCTGAGCTGAAGGCAGAGGCTTTAACCCACTGAGCCACCCAGGTGCCCCAAGTTGGGTCTTGAAGGATAAAATTTACAGGTTGCTAGACGAGGTGGTTAGGGAAGTATCAAGAAAACAACCTTAGATTCCAGAGGCAATTCATGATGAAACAATCCTAGAAGGCAGTGAGGGGAGATAAGTTCCCTTAAGGCCAAATAAACCAAGCTGAGCTTGTCCCTAAATATCTCAGGCTGAAACAGTAGCAGCCTGCTAAATTTACAGAGTTGGTAAGGGATCCATGAAACTTGGGTGAAGTAGGCCCTGATCATCCTGTGAGATTCAGAAGGTCAATAGAGGGAATTAGTATTAACTAACAATAGCTCCAAAGTGATGATTGCTCTGGGAAAGAGTATTGTTTAAAAGTGTGCGTAATACAGACACACTGGTAATGAAACCTAAGATTAAAGTAGAAAAAGGTGACCAAGCAGGCAAATTGCGCTGGTAGTAGCAAGGACTTCGGAGTGAATATTTGGAATGGGTAGATTAGCAGATTAAAATACCTTTCACTACCCTAAAAAAGTTCAATATTTTATGATTATGGTCAAAAAGCTAAATGGCAATGTATCAAACTACCTATTTCAACGTATATATTTAATGCAGCTGCTGTGGAAAACAGTATGGCAGTTCTTAACAAAATTAAACAGAATTAACTTATGACCCAGAAATCCCACTTCTGGGTATTTATTACAAATAATTTAAAGCAAAGCTCAAAGAGATATTTGCATATCCCTGTTCATAGAAGCATTATTCACAACAACCAAATGGTAGAAGCAATCCAATTGACTACTGAAGAATGAATAAACAAAATGTGGTTTATCCATGCAATGGTGTATTATCCAACCTTAAAATGGAAGGCTATTTTGACACATGCTACAACATGTATGAAGCTTGAAGATATCTAAGTGAAATTAGCCACTCACAAAAGGATAGATACCATGATTCCCATTATGAGTTACCTAGAGTCAAATTCACAGAAGTGAAATGGGAAACAGTAGTTACCAGGGCTTAGAGGATGGGGAAATGAGTAGTTGTTTAATCGGTACAGAGTTTCAGATTAAATATTTCTGGAGATCTGTTGTACAACAATAGGAGTATACTTAACAATGCTGAACTGTTGCACTTATAAATGGTTAAGATGGTAACTTTTCTTCAAAGATTTGGTAGTGTGTCTGTGTGAATATGTAAGGGTCGGGGGCAGAGGAAGAGGAAGAGAATTCTCAGGCAGACTTCTGCTAAGCGTGGACCACCCTCCCACCCCCCGACTCGAGGCTCAATCCCAGGACCCTGAGATCATGACCTGAGCCGAAATCAAGAGTCAGATGTTTAACCAACTGAGCCACCCAGGCGCCCCAAAATGGTAAGTTTTATGGTATATGTATTTTATCAAAATTAAAATGAAACTCAAGAGATAATGATAAACTGAACATTTGTGTACTTACCACACAAATCTAAAAATAAAATGTTACAAATGGAAAAAAAGAAAAAGAAAACTATACGTAGTTAATAATCCACAAAAATTATTTAGAGGAGAAACAAGCCAAAACCTCCCCAAATATAAAAATTTGAAAGAGATTGGGGTGATTTGCTAAACCATATCTCCATTTAATTCTATAGGACAAATGTTAAGAAAACCTTACATTAATTATTAAGGCAGTGAGTATACTGACCATACCGTCCAAAACACTAATGAATTAAAGCCCCTGAAAAATATTTAGCTCTAATTGACTTGCCTATTAGGTTTATCAATATACCAATTAAAAAGGAATGTAAACTAACCTGCCATCATTTTTCAAGGAATGTAATATACTTTTGTCTTCCTCCGGTAGGGTTATATCAACTTTAAAGATTTTACTTATTTACTTATTTGACGAAGAAAGAGAGAGAGCGCGCGCACGCACACAGAAACGGGGGGAACAGCACGCAGGAGGAGAGGGAGAAGCAGGCTCTCCGCTGAGCAAGGAGCCTGATGTGCTGATGTGGCGCTGGATCCCAGAACCTGAGCCAAAGGCAGACACTTCACCGACTGAGCCATCCAGGCGTCGCGGGTTATATCAACTTTAAAAAGCAAGTGCTTTGGGGCGCCTGGGTGGCTCAGTTGTTAAGCATCTGCCTTCGGCCCAGGTCATAATTCCAGGGTCCTGGGATCGAGCCCTACATCGGGCTCCTTGATCGGCAGGAAGCCTGCTTCTCCCACTACCATTCCCTCTGCTTGTGCTCCCTCTCTCACTGTGTTTCTCTCTGTCAAATAAATAAAATCTAACAAACAAACAAAAAAAGCAAGTGCTTTGGGGTGCCTGGATGGCTCAGCTGGTTAAGCATCTGACTTGATTTCGGCTCAGGTCATGATCTCAGGGTCATGAGATCAAGCCCTGTGCTGGGCTCCATGCTAGGTATGCAGCCTGCGTAAGATTCTCTCCCTCTCTCACTGCTCCTCCTCACGCCTCAAAAAAATCAAGTATTTTGCTGGGGAGAGCGGGTAAAGGAAGGAAGAAACAACCGTCTACACTAATTTAAAATAGCTGTCAAGTATACTATTAGCGACAACCCAGTAGACCAAGCATTTACTTCAGACATATCAATCACCAGGCATCAGGAACTCTGGAAATGGTCCCTGCAGAGTCAAGAAAGGACCAGCTGTGTATCAGTCAATTAAATGGCAGATAACAGAAATCGACCTAGCTATTAAAAGCAAAAAGGTATCTATCACAGAAAATTAAGTGTTTACAAAATTGTGGGGAGCTGAAAAAGCAGGCCCTCAACTGAGTCTTGGATTAATTCCCAGAACACCACCACAAAACTAACCTGTCAAGGAAACCGCTATCTCTGGGTCAGTCAGGAAGATGGTGAATCAAGAAGCTGACATAGGAGGCCACCGTGTAAGCTGCCGGATCCAGGCACACACCACCTTTGCCATATCCAGGGCTCAGCAAACTGCTGCTGCAACCGTGGTCTTCAGTTGTGCCCTAGCTATGACTGGAGGAGTCTGAAGGCCATTATGAGCCATGCCACATCTGCTGGATCTGCATCAGCAAAATGGAAGCACAATTGGCTGCAGCCTCTCTTCCATTTAACAAATACTTCTCACCTCCTTGAGTTTATTAGAAACTAAAGACTTAATGAGACAGACCCTCAAAACCTCAGAACCACTTTAAATACCGTAAAAGGGTATTTAAAAGGGTACCAGTTATGCCACAGGTACAATCCAATTGGAGGGGTGAGTTCTGACCATCCAATTAAAATTGCTAGAACAGGAGCGCCTGGGTGACTCAGTCGGTTCAGTGTCCAACTCTTGATTTTGGCTCAGGTCATGATCTCAGGGTTGTGAAATCGAGCCCTGCATTAGGCTCCATGCTTAAGATTCTCTCTGCCCCTCCCCCCTCTCATAAATAAATAAATAAAATTGCAAGAATAGCTTCAGAAAAGAGCCAGACCAGACCCCTAGGCCCCTATACATTGCCTGTCAGCTACTTGCTCCCCTGCTGCTCCAAGGAGTGTCCGTGTTATCAAGTAGTGAAGAAAAGCCTCTTACTAACTGTAGGCAGCCCTGGGAGAAATTTCTGGAGGAAGGTAGGGACCATGTTTTTGCTCATGGTTAGTAAGCAGTCCCACTCTAACGAGGGGCAGGGATAAATGAAAAGCTATCACCCTTCATCTTAAGACGGAAAAACAGGCAAAGGGTCAGTCTGACCAACCTGCAAATCATGCTGAATTTTAGACAGTCCTGATGGCAGTGCAAGATGCAAAAAACAACTACATAGAGTTGTTCATGAATTTGTGTTTGATGACTACTGAAATGACTTTATTATCAAGTAGATTGAGAAAAAAGATTGGAAAAACATAAAAATAAAGACTGTATGATTAATGGAACACAACCTGGGAAAAGTAACTTTTGGAACACACTATCAAAACCAATGCAATGTGTCATGTATCAGCCTACTGAAAAGGTGAAGGAGCAGTCTTATACTAGAGACACTAAAGCTATATGGCCTTTAAAATTTTAAAGAACATGGGAGCCTGGGTGGCTCAATTGGTTAAGTGGCTGCCATCGGCTCAGATCATGATCTTAGAGTCCTGGGATTGAGCCCCACATCGGGCTCCCTGCTCCATGGGGAGTCTGTTTCTCCCTCTGACCTTCTCCACTCTCATGCTCGCTTTCTCTCTCAAATAAATAAATAAAATCTTTAAAAAAAAATTTAAAGAGCACAGTTGAGACAATGGAATGTCTGGCATCTGATCTTTCATAGATGTGTTAAAAATGTGGGCTCACAAGGTATTGGCCTCTGTGGCCATTGCCCTTTTTAAGTGAGTGAAGTACATCAAAGAGAATTAGGATCACCTGTCCTGCAGGTAAACTGACTCAGAGATTTAAGAATAATTTTCAAGGAAGAGCATCCAGAGGAGTGGTTTCTGGACAACACTGGCAGATTGACAAGAAGACCTCTAAAAAGGCACCAATATACAGTTTGGTTTTACTACTGTTCACTTGCATTTGGAGTCTGGAATTTCATTTGCTCCTTCATGATGACTAGATGAACCAAAATAAAAGTTTTGGAGAAAATGCACAAAAAATATGGGCCTGTGAAACTTTTTATTCAGATCAGGAAACATTTTATGACAAAAATATTGTGGGAACATGCAAATAACATGGATAAACAATGGAGTTTTCAAATCCCATTCTATTTGACTTCAGCTGGAATAGGGGAAAGATGACATGATCTCTTTAAAAAGATAATTATAAAAGCAACTGTCCCAGGAGTAACGGGAAATAGGCAAAAGATATTAGTGCACCATGTTAGGGAATCAAATGAGAGCCTACATCAAAATGGGGAGCACTACAGCTCTGGAGAGATAGTCATAAACAACTTAGTGCTGCCACAATGATTCCCAGAGCAAGGTCAAGGGAGATAGATCCCTATCAGAAGTAGCTAAAGAATGGGAAAAAATGAGCTTAATTTCCACAAAGTCATTTGACAGTCCCCAACTACTATAATGCAAAACAAATGTCCCCAGTAATATTAAAGATATCTTGTACTCAGCCAATATGACAGGATGTGAATTTTCCTCAGGATGATGCATTACTGGGAATGGTTCTATAATGCTACAATTAAGCCATTCATAGGGATGCAGACTGCATAGGATACGATATATCTTCCTTTACAGTAGTTCTCAATTTTCACTGCACATTACAAACCCCTGAAAAAACACTAATCCCCAGTCTATGTATACCCTGCAACAATTAAATCAGAATCACTGGATGTGGGGCTGGGACATCAATAGTTTAAAATCTTCCCAAGTGATTCTAATGTGTGGTGATGGCTGAGATGCACTGCATTAGCACCAGAGCAACCAGAGCCATTCTCTGATTTTTGTAGGGGCATTGGCCTGGTTACGTATGAATGCCTCACCTAAGTAAACTGATGGTTATACTGTCTTATGTTTCATCAATAATTTGTTTTATACATTTTCAAAACAATATTGTTTGCCAAGTCCTCAAAATAGTAGTCTCAAGGTATTAAAAATGGATTGTTGGTGGGGCGCCTGGGTGGCTCAGTCGTTAAGCGTCTGCCTTCGGCTCAGGTCATGATCCCAGCCTCCTGGGATCGAGCCCCGCATCAGGCTCCTTGCTCGGCAGGAAGCCTGCTTCTTCTGCTACCATTCCCTCTGCTTGTGTTCCCTCTCTCGCTGTGTTTCTCTCTGTCAAATAAATAAAATCTTAAAAAAAAAAAATGGATTGTTGGAGACACTTCCTTATTCTCTAAATTATGCTGCTTTTAAAAAATCCTGATTCATTTATACAAGCTAACTAAATGAGATATTGGGAAATAATACCTGAACCCTGTCTCAGGGGTTCCCCCAAGACCACCCTCAGGATCAATGATTTGCAAGGGCTCACAGAACTCGAAAAGCTGTCATACTCATAGCTACAGCTATAGTCCTTGAAAACAGGAACCCAGCTAATGATTTATATAAATCACCAAGTATCATTCAATAATTTTATTAATCGGGGGTGTCTCAAATGTTTTAAACCAGTGATTCCCAAGATATGTACATAACACAGATGGCCAAACATGTGGCCTTTCCAACAACTGAAATACTTAATAAAAAATATATTTAAAAAACTCACAAAAACATGTCAACATAAGAACCTCTAAAGGAATGTTCATAGCAGCATTATTTATAATAGCCAAAAAGTAGAGACAACCCAATGTCTATCACCTGATGAATGAATAAACAAAATGCAGTATGTCCATACAATGGAGTATTATTCAGCAATAAAAAGCAGTATGTCCTGATACATGTTACATTATGGAAGAACCTTGAAAACATTATGCTAAGAAGCCAATCATGAAAGGCCACATGTTACATTGTTCCATTTGTACGAAATGCCCAGAATAGACAAATCCATACAGATAGAAAATAGATTAGTGGTTGCCTAGGGCTGTGGGGAAGAGGGTATGTGGGGCAGGGAGTGACTACAAATGGGCATGAGAAAGCTTTGAGAGTAATATAAGTATTCTAAAACTGGCTTATGGTGATGGTTGTATAGGTCTGTAAATTTACTGAAAGCCAATGAACTGTATACTTAAAATGGATGAATTTTATGGACTGTAAATTATATCTCAATAAAGCTATTGAAGAATAAAATAAATAATATGTGTTCATATCTTGCTAATAAATATGAGTCACTGGAAGATTCCAGGGACTAGGGTACTAAATGTATTAGGTGGTGATAATTCATAACTGATACTAGCAGATTAATATAAGGGAAATAGGGCCATTTCCTTTACCTTGATTTGATGATATTTTACTGAAAAGTTTTCCTAGAAAATACACTTATCTGTGCCAGTCCATACAAAACCTTGAGTGGGCATGGGCCAGAAAACTGAGGCTTCTCATCCTTACTATACTTAAAAAAAAGATGATATGAACACTTGAATCCCCAGATTAATTAAACAGTTTTGGTCTCATTCCAATTGTATTGGCCCATTTTATCCCCATTTTAAGATGTGATCATTACAAAGCACTTATGATAATCTGAACCAGGCACATAAAATGGATCAGTTGATCAGTTCCTCTTGAATAATGGTAAAGTGGTAAAGATTATGCCCATGATGGAATAAATACCAAAGGCCTACCCATTTATTCATAAGCTGGTATGTCAAATTATTTCGTTTTCAGTATACCACCAATAAATCAGCTGGTAGTTACAAATACATAGTAACATTTTATTCTTGGTTGCAGTCTGGAAGAAGAATTCCTCTCAATTAATATAATGCCATTGTAGTAAGGATATCTTAAGATCAGAGTGAGCTGCTGCCATTTTATAGCACCCAACTTGGATATGGAAACCAGTCCCCAATGTAGCAAGAAGTATCAAACCTGAAGCCTAACTCTTTATGGCAAGAAAACTAGGCTAGCTCATGGAAAATACCCTTTCTGGAGGAGGAGACAAGAAGGTCACTTCCTAGTTAGCCAAACTACTCATTAATAAACATACATATATTGTTTCTGTAGTTAAGATACCCAGCTATACTATAGACAGATGTCCTTTCAAGACATGATACTTTTTCTTTACCCAGCTCCAAGTGATACAATGGCCAAGTTGATCTTGATACTAATCAGTACCTTGTGGATGTTTACTGTGATTTTAATAACAAAAAATAACAGGACAATGATGTGTTCTGAGACCCAGTACACATCCAAGGCTCCTATAAAGTACTATATAACAAATTCAGAACTTCCCTTTCATATACTGTCTATCCACTTATGCTTACTTTATTAAAAACAGACTATGCCTGTCAGAATATGGTCTATTTCAAGCTGGTATGCTAAATTAGTCCTGTTTCTAGCACAATATAAAATTATAAACTTATGGGAACCTATACCGACAAACACAGATATTATCCGATTTAGGGCAGTTTTACTCAGAGTACTATAAAGTTCTATAATAAGGATTTCATGGAAGGTGTAGTAAACACTAGGTATTAACCTTGAAATGAATATTAATCCTTGAAATTACTTGTAAGGTCAACACAACTCGCTGGATGGACAGAGATTGCCCTATGGTTAACTGGATGGACACAGCAAAGGAATATCAGGATTTGGCTATGGCTAACTTACTACTTAATAAGTGATAAACTGAAATATTCAAAATACAACCTAAGGTATGAAATGTCACAGGGATATCCTGGCAGAAACATAACCTTACACAGGGATGTATTAGAGAAAATAACAGCAGGAATTAAGACATCTTCAGATATTAAATGGGACTTATATCAAAAACAATAAGCAAAGGAAGAAATAAAATATAACTATTATTCCCAGAAAGCAGTGATTTCCTGGTATAGTGGGAATATTTCTTCTATGTTATAGACTGTGACAATATTGAAAGCTACCGGAGCCCTGTGATTACAAATGTCCCCCTTATTTACCTAGGACAAGGCTACACAGAGACACTGGAAGTTCCCATTCTTTGTCTCATAAGGAATTCATTGAACTGTTTTGTCCAGTGATCAAGGGGAACAAAATGTGTGTTAACCAAACTTTGGTTAAGATTCACTCCTTTCATTATCTGAAGGGGCACGTGCACCCCAGTGTTTATAGCAGCAATGTCCACAATAGCGAAATGATGGAAAGAACGTA
>CM053612.1:6997251-7026923 GCA_028646535.1 Procyon lotor | reverse complement strand
AAATAAGTAAGTCAGAGAAAGACAATTATCACATGATCTCTCTGATATGAAGAATTTGAGAGGTGGGGCGGGGGGTTGTGTGGGGGTGGGGGAGAGAAATGAAACAGGATGGGATGGGGAAGGAGACAAACCATAAGAGACCTAAACTCACAAAACGAACTAAGGGTGACTGGGAGGTGGCGGGGGGAGGGACGGGGATAGGGGATAGGGGGAGGGATAAGGTGGCTGGGTTATGGACACCGGGGAGGGTATGTGCTATGGTAAGTGCTGTGAAATGTGTAAGCCTGACGATTCACAGACATGTACCCTGGGGTAAATAATACATTATATGTTAATCAAAAAATAAAAAAAATTGAAAATTATTATAAAAAAAAAAAAGAAGAGGACAGGAGGGTGAGGAGGAATCAGGAGAATGAGAAGGAGCGACCAGTGAGAAATTAGGAAAACATGGCTCTGGAAGCTGAGTGCAGCAAATATTTCTGAGAGGAAGGAAGAATCAGCTATGTCAAATGCTGCTAAGTCCAGTGAGCTGAGAAATGAGGACTAGCCATTGGATTAAGCAATGCAGAGGTCTTCGGTGATCTTCACTTCATGGAGAGCACTGTTTATGGAGAGGCAGAAGCAAAGGTCTGAATTTTAAGAAGAATTTAAGACAAGCCATATAGACAACTACCTTCAAGAGCATTGGTCTGAAGCAGGACAGAGAAATGTGGTAGCAACTGCCTAAGGGGGGAGAGTGATCAAGAGGTCAAGACAGCTAATTTTTGGTTTTGGTGATTTTGTTTTGTTTAGACTTTTTTTTTTTTTTTTTTTTGGATGGGGGAAGTAATAGCATAGTTGTCTTCTGACGTGAAGTATCTTATATGAGAAAAGGCATGATGTGAGAGGGAGTTCGTAGGATTGCTGAAGTAACAATGTCATGTTAGAAAGTGAGGGAGTTCAGGGTCTGATCCAAGACGTGGGCAGACTGGTCTTTAGGTGGGAGCACGGTTCATGGCCAGTCACAGGAGGAGAGACAGATACAGGTAGGTGAGGAGGTATAGTACTGGAGGGCTGGCAATGTCTCTTCTAACTGCTTCTACCTCCTTAGTGAAATAGGAAGCACAGTTATTTGTTTCTTTAAGTGTTTGCTTGCTTAGTTTTTGAACTTCTGAGCACACTGCCTTAATCCATTCACTGTGCCAGCCTCTAATTGCCTTTTTACTCTGTCTGAAAATTCCCTGGTGACCAGAGGTCTCTGCAGTCAATAAAATCTATGGAGAGCGAAGACAGGAAGTGGACAAATAATTCCAATTGATATTATGGAGCCGACTTCAGTCTGTAATACACAACCAAGAATTTTCAGGGGAAATTATCTTCTTGAGTAAGATCTTAACATGGAGTATATTTGATCTAGTTCTATGATATTTCTCCTTCTACCCTGCTCTGCTAGCTTCACTGCAGTATTCAAGGCTTTGGCCTTGGGCTGTAAGAGTCTCTCTAGTTCTTATGGTCCACATTAAACAAGATCCTACACTGCCAGCTTTCATCTTTAAGATAAGAGAAATCATCTCTTAAGGCAGTGGATATAAAAGATTTAGAGAGGTGGTTCTCAAACTTGGCTGATCACTGGACTCATCTGAATCACTCATTAAAAAATATATACCCCCAGGGTCTCTCTCTTAAGTATAGATTAAAGCAGGGCTCAGATATGATGTTACCTAAACTCATGCAACCTTGGTGGACTCATCAGTAACAGTGGAGATTGAAACACCTTTTTATTTCTAGTACAGTGCCTGGAATACTGTGGAAGCGAAAAGAATGTTTAAAAAGTGGCATCCCTTTTCCCTTTTTATCCCTCTCCCCTAGTCCTTTCCCTATTTTTTATTGTGTCAAATACTCATAACATAAAATTTACAATTTTAACCATTTTTAAGTATACGATTCAGTTGCATTAGTATATCCATACTGTTGTAGAATCCCTCCCTGTTTTTATTAATTTTTTTATTGGAATACTTTTAGATTCACAGGGAAAAAAATGCAAAGTAGTATAGATTCCCCACATACTCTTTATTCAGTTCCCATATTGTTAACATCTTACAGTATGATGTAATATTTGTCAAAACTAAGATACCAACACTGACTCTAGACTTAATTAACATTTCAACAGCTTTTTTCTTTTCATTTAAAGTTCTTTTTTGGGGCGCCTGGGTGGCTCAGTGGGTTAAAGCCTCTGCCTTTAGTTCAGGTCATGATCTCAGGGTCCTGGGATCGAGCCCCGCATCGGGCTCTCTGCTCACCAGGGAGTCTGCTTCTCTCTCTCTCTCTCTCTCTCTGCCTGCCTCTCCGCCTACTTGTGATCTCTCTCTCCCTGTCAAATTAATAAATAAAATCCTTAAAAAAAAAAAAACAAGTTGAATTCTTTCCCTTTTTATGTATTAGGGTAGAAAGAATCCATACCAGAGCATCTAGATAGCTCAGTTGGTTAAGCATCTGCCTTTGGCTCAGATCATGATATTAGGGTCCTGGAATCAAGTCCCATGTGTGGTCCCTGCTCGACGGGGAGTCTACTTCTCATCCTCTCCCTCTCCCCCTGTCCCTCCCCTTGCTCATGCTCTCTCTCTCTAATAAATGAAATAAAATCTTTAAAAAAAAAAAAAAAACCAATACCTTCTAGGCACCAAGAAAAAATATTGCTCCTTACAGACAAGTAGTGTATCCCTCAGATGCAACAGCAGCTGTGCCGCCAGCCATTGATACAGCTTTAGAAGCAACTTCCATACCCTGATTTTAGCTTACAAAGAGGGAATAAGGAATGGTATATATGAAGCTATACTACATAAAAGACGCTAAGCATTATGAGCAAGATCCTACTCCATGGCAGGGAAAGTCAACCTCAGGCTCATAAAGTGAACATTTTTCCATCCAACATTTATTGTGATCCTACTACATGTTAACATTATGGTAGGCACTTGAAATACCAAGACACCTGAGGCAAAGTCTGGTTTCTCGATGTGCTCAGTTTAATGGAAGAGACAAACATGTAAGAAATCAATTATAATACATCATAATAAAGGCTAGACTTGAGGTAAATGTAGGTTCCAATGACTGTGATGAGGCCAAGTAAGCCTTCTTCTTGAAAAGATGATGGCTAAGAGAAAGCCCATCAAGGATGGGAAGAGAAGAGTGTATTACAAGCAGAGTGAATGTGAATAAAAGAATAGGGACCTGAGAAAATGTGTCAAATCTGGTCCCTTAAGTAGTTTGCTATGGCTCAAGTGTGTACTTGGGAGTGTGTGTGCTTGAGAGTAGATGGTGTGTGTACTTGGGAGTAGATGGCATATGACTGAAAACAGATGAGACCAGTTATGTGGGAAAGACTGAACATGATACGAGATGTTCATGAATTTAGCTTAATTCTGAATGGGATGGTAGGTTCATTAAAGGAGTGATCAACTTTTTCTTTCTACTAAATTATACTTGCTTAGATGCAATGCTAAACCAATGCCAAGAATTGCCTACCTCTAGGCTTCTTATTTTATGAGAAAAGCTAACTGCTATTTGTTTAACCTATTGTCAATAGTTTCTAGTAATTGTAGCCTTATGAATTCTTGGCTTATAACCTACATCTTCCACTACTGCCTTACGTTCCAACCTCTCATTGAGGTTATGACTTCGTAACACCTGGCCATACTATCCTATCCCCAGACTTATTCCCAGTAAAGCCAATGTTGCCTGATAAAAACAAAGCAGGCACACATGGAAAATACACTTGAGTGCTAGAGAAAGCACATAGGATTAACATCCTGTAAGAAGAAAGATAAAATAAGGGATGCAAAATAATCAAGTGCCATTTCCACAGCTGCCTTATGTGTAAGCCATTACTCAATGACTTCCTGGAAGTTCTGCCTCTGAAACAATACTTGCTGCAGAAGTTAGGTTCAGAGGTACCAATGGCTCTCTGCACTGGGTAAATTGATCAGTTAGTTTTTGGCTAATTATTCAGATGTGACTGACTGAGGTAAGAGGGTGAAGTGCATGAGGGTTATGAGCAGGGCTGAACCTTCTGTGTTATTTAGGTGGCATGGTGGGTCAGTGTGAACACTTTAAGCATACTCATTTAACAGTTCAGTTCTATTAACTCTATAACATAAGAGGGAAAAGAGTTAAACCAGAAAATCTCATCTCACTGTAATGAAGTGCTGTGTTTTCAATTATCTGAACTGCTATATTTCACCAAAATGTTTAAAAGTGGAATAACAAGCATGTCTTATGTTTTTTACTGCTCAACTAAAATTAAAAAAAAAAAGATAATCAAGGTTATAGTCAAAGCCACCATTTCAAATGAAATAGTATCAATAAATTTTGAATTATTGAGTGCATTTTCTTCATTCCATTAATTACACTCTTCAGTGCAATTCTGGGCTATTAGAAAGGAAGTTTGCTTAGTAATACCAAAGAGAAAAAAAAAAACTTTTTAGAGGATTATCAGTATAGGTGTTTAGATGACAAAAACTAATAAGTTTTAGTGAATACTTGTTTCAAATCATAGTATTAATAATCAATTACTGAAATGTTCAAAGAGCATAGTTTTTATTTTTAAAAGATTTATTTTTTTATTTTATTTTATGTTTTCAGTGTTCCGAGATTCATTGTTTGTGCACCACACCCAGTGCTCCATGCAATATGTGCCCCCCTTATTATCCACCACCAAGCTCACCCATCCCCCCCTTCCAATATCCTCAGTTTTTTTCTCAGAGTCCACAGTCTCTCATGGTTCATCTCCCCCACCAATTTACCCCAATTCACTTTTCCTTTTCTTCTCCTAATGTCCTCCATGTTTTTCCTTATGCTCCACAAGTAAGTGAAACCATATGATAATTGACTTTCTCTGGTTGACTTATTTCACTCAGCATAAGCTCCTCTAAACCTGTCCATGCTGATACAAAAGCTGGGTATTTACTTATTTTAGAGAGAGAGAGGAGGGGTAGAGGGAAAGGGAGAGAGAGAATCCCAAGCAGACTCCATACTCGGTGTGGAGCCCCACAGAGGGCTTGATCCCAGGACCCTGAGATCGTGACCTGAGCCAAAGCCAAGAGTTGGATGCTAAATCAACTGAGCCACCCAGGCACCCCAATAACATACTTTCAAAAGATGGTTTATCTGCTTCTTTTGCATATTACAATGATTTCTCTTGCTAACACGATAATCATAGTACCATCTCTGAGTCTTACTTTTTCTGTTAAATTGTTAGAATTCTTGGTAGATTAGGTGTTATGAGAACTAATGAGAAATTTCTCATAAAGTGGTTAGAGCCTTGGGAACAATAATCTTCTCTATAAGGAATGTTTTTCTGTCTTTAGGGAGGCATCTCGGAACAGTGGATAAACACAGGTTTTGAAAGTATAGAGACTTTGGTACAAAATACTAACTCTCCTTGGACAAATCATTAAATCTGAGCCTCAGTTTTCTTCTTTTCAAAATGGAGACAAATACTCATTCTGTTAGAATGATTTTTACATAAAATATGCTTCTTTTGAGATGATTTAAGTATTAGGCATCATGTTGCAAAAAAGGTGTACATAGAATTTGGTGATTTATATTCACAAAAGGCAAAACCAGAAATGTCTCAAAATGACCATGAGAGAAGCTGGGTAAGACATTCAGGGACATCCAGGACCAAGATCAGTTTAGGATCACAACAGGCCAAGGAGCTTCAGGATGCAGAAAGAGAGCAAATATCCTATTCCTTATCCCCATCAATAGGTGGCATGAACCTGATACAGTCTACTACTTAAAAGCAGGGAGCTGAAATAGAAAGAGGTTCAAATTTGGAATTAAAAAATCATGTACCCCGCATTAAGCATCATTTTTCTGCCTCTAGGAGCTTTGGTAACTTATTTGTAATGGGTATTAAAAATTTACAAAGTGGCTGGTAGTAGCTTTTTCCTATTACTATAATGAAAAACAAAACAAAACAAAAATACCCTCAAATTCTCTTTAGCTTCAAAAATGCTCCCATATTGCAGATGCATATTTTTGTTTAATTAAAGTCATTTTTGGAGCACCTGAGTGGCTCAGTGGGTTAAGTGTCCAACTCTTGATTTCAGCTCAAGTCGTGATCTCGGGGTCGTGAGATTAAGGCCTGCATCAGGCTCTGCACTGGGTGTGGAACTTGCTTAAGATTCTCTCTCTCCCAGGGTTCCTGGGTGGCTCAGTCAGTTAAGCATCTGACTCTTGATTTCCTCTCAGGTCATGAACTCAGGGTTATGAGACTGAGCCTGGCACTCAGCACGGAGTCAGCTTCTCTCTCTCTCTCTCTCTCACATAAATAAATACATACATACATACATAAATACATAAATAAATAAACAAAATATTAAAAAAATAAATACAGTCATTTTCATTTTCCAATCCAAGGTAACTGAGATGCCTGGAAGTAAGCATTTTAACTGCTAATAGTGCCTTAGAAAGAAATTACCATATATTTTCCAAGGAAAAAAAAACTTGAAAATACTAGAAAATTGATCTCTGGCTCTATGCAAACTTATCCAGCCCATATGACTTTCCCAAAGAAAGATTATTCCCTAAGTGTCCCTAGTAGTAATGTTTGAGATTCTCCAAAAATATATCTTGAGAAAAATTAGGCTTTAAATTATGAGACTTTTAAAGGCTATATTCTTAACATATTTTTTAGTCTACCTTTCTTCTTTTAATGACATAAAACTGGTTTATGAGAGATGGTCACTGTAGCATTATTTACAATAGCCAAGTAGCCAAGATAAGTGTCCATCAATAGACAAAAGGATAAAGAAGATGTGGTATACACACACACACACACACACACACACACACACACACACACACAGAGGAATATTACTCAGCCATTAAAAAGAATAAGATCTTGCCATCTGTGACAACATAGATAGACCTACAGGATATTATGCTAAGTGAAATAGGTCAGACAGAAAAAGACAAATACCATATGATTTCACTCATGTGTAGACTCCAAAAAACAAACTGAACAAACAAAACAAAACAAAACAAACACACTCATAGAACAAACATGATTGCCAGCAGGAAGGAGTTTGGCAGATGGATGAAATAGGCTAAGGTGATTAAGAGGTACAGTTTTCCAGTAATAACAAGTCATGAGGATATAATGTACAGCATAGGGAATATAGTCAATTTTGTAACAACTTTGTATACCAACAGATGGTAACTAGGCTTATTGTGTTGAGCATTTCATAATGTATAGAAATATGAAATCACTATGTTTTACATCTGAAATTAATATAATATGTATGTCAATTATTATTTAATT
Organism: Procyon lotor; assembly: GCA_028646535.1. Classification (NCBI taxonomy): domain Eukaryota; kingdom Metazoa; phylum Chordata; class Mammalia; order Carnivora; family Procyonidae; genus Procyon; species Procyon lotor. Next base: position 7,019,620 of record CM053612.1, on the reverse strand, counting down.
TTTTAAAATGTGTTCACTCATTTCCATATCTGAGCATGGTACTATTTAAAATGGTTTTTAATATTACTAATATGATTTACAAATATAAAATTAAGTAAATAGTTAATGCTGCAGTCTAATGCAATAAAAATAAAAAAGAATTAAATTCATCTTGAATCAAATTATCTTTCACACACACAAATGCTGATTTATAGACTAGAAACATGTTCCAATTATTCTCTCCTTACCCTTTATTTCACTTAACCTCCCTACCATGAAACATCTGGTCATTATCAGAACTCCTGGAATATCATTAAAAAATATTCACAGGATATTTGAAAAGCAGGTCTTCCTCATTCCCTTCTAGATTAAGTACCATTTGTATTTAAAAATATTCTCAAATTTATATTTAATTCAGAAAATCACACACACACACACAAATCCTAGTAAAAACCTGAAGATTTTTCAGCCCAAAGAAATACTAGAATCATACATTAGGCTGGATACTAAAATTTAGGACCCTGCTTATAGATAAAAAATTATAATACTGAGAGTAATAATAAAGATACAATGTAATTTTGGGAATATATGATTTCAGAGAATGTGTACGAGTCTATAAACTAGTCATTGCAAGAATAAGAATTTGTTGGGGCGCCTGGGTGGCTCAGTGGGTTAAAGCCTCTGCCTTCGGCTCAGGTCATGATCTCAGGGTCCTGGGATCAACCCCTGCATTGGGCTCTCTGCTCAGCGGGGAGCCGGCTTCCCCCCTCCCTCTGCCTGCCTCTCTGCCTACTTGTGATCTCTCTCTGTCAAATAAATACATAAAATCTTAAAAAAAAAAAAAAAAAGAATAAGAATTTGTTCAGGTTTAGATTAAATTGCCTTTTGAAGGTCCATGTGGTAAGTCAGTCACAAGATTATGGCTATCCTATGGGCATAGGACAATTTCACTTCTCCACCCTTTAGAAATTAGGTGTAGCTAGGGTGCCTGAGTGGCTGAGTCAGTTAAGCAACCAACTCTTGGTTTTGGCTCAGGTCATGATCTCAGGGTCGTGATCTCAGGGTCATGAGACTGAGCCCCACATTGAGCATGCACTCAGCATGGAATCTGCTTAAGATTTTTTCTCTCCCTTTCCCTCTGCCCCCCACCAAATAAATAAATAAATAAGTAAATAGGTGAATGAATGAATGAATGAATGAATCTGCTGGGCAGAATGGAAGCTTCAAGAGCCTTTCTACTCACTTTTTCCCTTCGCTACAGCATTTGGCAACATTCCATATGGTGGCTGTTTCAACAGCCTGGGTTCTAGAGGGAGGACAGTATAGGAGGAGAGCCCTGAACCAACCCATAGAGGGTTTGTAGTATGAGTGAGGCATGAACTTTGTTCCTTTATGTCACTGAAATCTGGGGGTCATTTGTTACTGCAGCATACTCTAGTTCATCTTGTCTCTCAAGAAACAGTTGTTTGAGATTCTATGATTCTACATTATTTGCAGGTTTTCAGATTCTGAAATACTGTAGAAATGAAATCATTGCTCACAAAAACTGTCACTACTAGCTAGCTGGTAAAACTATGTCAATCAATGCCTATTAAATGTACAATCTCTCAATCCTTTCTTCTGAGTCCTTGAAAACATCTAAGTCAGTATCGAAATACTTGTGCACCTTTCCTAACCTGACAGTATTCAGCAAAAGACTGAAAATACTTATAGTTCAACATTTTCTTTTTCAATTCCATCTTTTGACTGAGATGATAGAAAACATGTATTTTTTTCTTCCAACAGTGTCCAAGCTTTGAATTCAAAGGATTACACAGTATCTGGATTAAACTGTCAGCCTGTACAAGCTCGAGCTGAGAAAAGGAAAAGCATCGTTCAGTGTCTGAAAAAGTATAGTCCATTTAATATAGTTATGGTGACCCTTGAAAATTGCAGGAGGTGGTGGTATGGAGGAAGGAAAAGATAAACTTAAATCTCAGAAACCAACGAGCACCAAGAATGTATAAGGAATATTTGACAGAAACATTATCAAAATGGCAATATCCAGCATTCACCAAACAACAGAATACGTGAGAAGAATGTGAAATGCCTACATAATAATTTCTAAACAATTTGGTGGTACTAAATAATGGTAATCAATGTGACATAATACTTTAATTATATATTTAATAAAGACACAGAACCAGAAAGTTATAATAATGTATCTACCAGAGGACAATATTAATATATTCACATTCGCTTATTAAAGCAGCATTTCCCAAAATGTCCTGCACAATACTCTTTTAAGGTGTGCCACAAGAATGGATTTTAGAGGGGCACCTGGGTGGCTCAGTGGGTTAAAGCCTCTACCTTCAGCTCAGGTCATGATCTCAGGGTCCTGGGATCGAGCCCCGCATCGGGCTCTCTGCTCAGCAAGGAGCCTGCTTCCCTCCCTCTCTGCTGCCTCTCTGCCTCTCTGCCTGCTTGTGATCTCTCTCTGTCAAATAAATAAATGAAATCTTTAAAAAAAAGAATATATTTTATATAATGTATCCTTCCCTTTAAAATCCACAGTGTATATTTAACATGTTGGAGTTTCTACAAAGGCCTGCAATAAAGAGACCTATTTAATTTAGTGAAATCTAGCATTTCCCATACTTTCTTATGAATGGAATATTATTTTTTTTCAGTATAAAGTCACTGTTTTATATGGCTGGAGGGAGATACACTGAGAAAAGATGATTAATGAACAATGGGATAAACAGTCCTCAAGTTCTAAAAACAATATCCAGATAATGACCAGCATTTTTTGTTCTTGGCCTGTTCCATTTTATCAAATAAAACAAAGGTAGTGTATATCTCTAAACATCATTCTTTTTTTTTTTCAGTGTTCCAAGATTCATTGTTCATGTACCACACCCAGTGCTCTATGCAATAATACTATTTTAAGAGAAGGAGAGCAGCCCTATCATTTCTTTTTTACCCTCTCTTCCTCCCTTCCAATATCCACTATACTCCAGTTAACCTATATTAACAACTTTATATATGATTCCACATTTGGGGGGGGTCTCATATAATTTCACACATGTAAAAAAACATATAAAGGAGAGGTTTCACTCCTTGATTACTTATTTTATAACACTGAAGTAATTTCCTACATACCTCACTGCATTGGCCTTTTTCCAAACACCAGTACTCATGGAAATCCCTTCCATATCAACTGGTATAAATCTGATTGATTCTTTTTTAATAACTACACAATATTCTATCATGTTATGTACTCATGGTTGTTGAAGCCACTGTCATATTTCCCATATCAAACAGCTTTATATCCTCTGCCAAGATGCATTATGTCCTGCCCAATTCTTTCTCTTTGGTAACCTGAGGTCTTTAGAATATTCGTATCTTCTTTTGTTTCCATCTATTCCTACAGCAATACTACCACTAAAACTACAAAAAGACATTTGTTTTGGCCTTTCCTCATTTCCAGTTTAAAACAGTTTTGCAGTTAAATGGGTGATGGTGCTAAGGAGGGCACTTGTTTATGATGAGCACTGGGTATTACATGTAAGTGACAAATCGCCAAGTTCTACTCCTAAAACTGGTACTACACTACATGTTAACTAACTTGAATTTAAGTAAAAACTTGGAAAAAATAGTTCAAGAGTTATTCAAATTTTTCTTACACTATATCCTATGTCTAGAGCCCTTAATTTGCCCTTTAAGGTTTATATTCTAACCTTTCTAACCTAGTCCATTTGCTTTTCTAAAGCCTTGCTCACCATGGTTTTCACTCCTTTTCTAGCTTGTGGTTTCTTGTCTCGTTCCTTTAGTATTTTGTTGTTACTACTTTTATTCAAATATTTTACTCATATGAGGTTCATGGATGATATAACCTCTAAATTCTCATATATTTCCACATGTCTTTGACATATCATTGATATTGTGGCTACAGTATGATTCTTGTGTTATGGTCAAGCCTTCTTCCAACATTTGTGGGGCCCAGAGCAAGAATAAAACCAGAAGTCTACATACCTTATATTTAAATATTTAAAAGGTATAAACCAAGCTAATAAATCATTAAATCATGTTTATAGTATTAATAAACTATAATAATAAATCATGTTCTAGTATTCTACCTTGATAAGTATACCTTTTAAAGGCCTGAAAGGATAAGTTCCCCCAAAATCCCTTGATTCCAGTTCTGTAACAGAAAGCAGTGACACAAAGAGGGCCAGTTGCTGACTCCTAGAATACTGGCTCCAGGTGGAGATGGCTTCTTTACTTATTATGCTCACTATCCAGTGAGGAGGGTCATACCCAGAGGAAGGTCACCGTGTTCCCTTTAAAGATCAAGGTTTGCAGCAAAGACTCCATTTGCTTTGTTCTAAGAGTGTCACTTGTTGTGGTGTGTTTTGATCAGTAGTCTGTAGATGCTTTTCAAGAGCTTTCTGGTTTCAGTGTTGCAAATGAGAAATCCAATTCCAATCTGATTATTTTTCCCTTCTAGGTAATTTATTCTTTCTGCATTAATGTTTCTAAGAGTTTCTCTTTATCCTTGCAGAAGATTTATCCTTGCAAACTAAAGCCCGCACATCCTATTTTTGTAGTCTGTAGCTATGAGTGGCTTTCAGTATTTTAAAAGGCTACCAAAAATAAACAAAATGTGACTGACAACTTTTGTGGACTACCAAGCCACATTTATTCTCTGACCCTTTACAGAAAATGTTTACTTTATATGCAATTGATTAATTACTGAACTCTACCTCTGGAACTAATAATATGCTACATATTAATTAACTGAATTTAAATTTAAAAAAAATAAGTGAATAAAACCACCTTTTTGCACCAAAAAAATAAAAGAAAATGTTTACTACCTCTACACCTGGAGTAGAGGAATATTAGCAGAAAATGCTAAGTTGTGTGCATTTCTCATCAATCCAACCTTAAACTCAGTGAGCTGTCAACCAAAAGATTCAGCTCATTCCCTAGCTCAAGTACATTTTCCTGTATTATTTAATTCTCCAGAACCAAACATTTTAGCTACCATGCTATGGCATCCATAGACATATTCTTAAAAAAAAAAAAAAAAAAAAAAAAAAAAAGGTGTACTTATTTATTTGAGAGAGAAAGAATAGGAGGGAGAAACAGAGGGATAGGGAGAGAGAGAATCCTCAAGCAGGCGCCCCACTGAGTGTGGAGCCCAAAACAGAGCTCGATCCCATCACCCTGAGATCATGACCTGAGCCAAAATCCAGAGTCAGATGTCTAACTGACTGAGCCACCCAGGCACCCCTTCTTCCATAGGCAAATTCTTATAGAAGATACCCATAAAAAAGAAAACCACTGGACTTGAATGGGTGTTTAAGTGGTCTGCTATTTTACTTCTTTGTAATTTTCTAGAGAGTTTTCATCAGGATTATCACTTAGTGTCACACAGGCTGTGCATTATGCAACTCCAGTAGGTGCCATCACAGAAGACTAAACTGTGAATTATGCTCCTCAGAGTTGTGCAACACAGTAACCTTACCACAGAGGCTCTCTCTGTTGCAAAGAACACAATATTACAAATGAGTTCATCTAATCTAGTGTATTTATAAATGTGGCTAAACATTAGAAACGAAGCCTAGGTCACATCTCCAGATATTCTGACTTCATTGCTTTGGGGTGGGGCCCTGATATGAGTATTTTTTTTCCGAGAGAGAGAGAGAGAGAAAGAAAGAGAAAGAGAGAGCAAGAGAGCGCATACATGTGAGGGGAGAGGGACACAGGGAGGAGAGACAGAATCTTAAGCAGGCTCCATGCCCAGTGTGGAGCTTGACACAGGGCTTGATCTCATGACCCTGAGATTATGACCTGAGCCAAAATCAAGAGTCGGATACTGAACTGACTGAGCCACCCAGGTGCCCTAAGAATATTTTTTTAAAACTTCCTAGATGACTTTAATGTGCTGCCATGGTTGAGAACCACTGATGTAATATTTTCAACATATAAGTGATTACATTCTGTATTAGTCTGTTTGGCTTGCTGTCACAGAATACCAAAGATTGGGTGGCTTATAAACAGCACAAATTTATTTCTCACAGATCTGAAGGTTGGAAAGTCAAGATCAAGGTGCCAACAGATTCAGTGTCTGGTGAGAGTCCTTGCTGTGTCCTCAAATGGCAGAAGGGGCAAGGGGGCTCTCTAGGGCTTTTTTTTTTTTTTTTTTTTTAGGTACAGTATACTTTATTGATGGTACATGACAAGATAGGGCTCCCCAAGCCCCTCCCCTTCTTCAGGGGGTCTGGGATGGAAACAGTGGAGGTCGGGAGATTCTCAGTGTTTTGGGGAATAATTTGGGGCAGGGACTCCCCAGCAGCTGAAGGCCTCTCTCTTCTTCCCGCTCTGGCTGGGGCTGGTGGTCCAGGGGGCTCTTACTCCTTGGAGGCCATGTGGACCATAAAGTCCACCACCCGGTTGCTGTAGCCAAATTCATTGTCGTACCAGGAAATGAGCTTGACAAAGTGGTCATTGAGAGCAATACCAGCCCCTGCATCGAAGGTGGAAGAGTGGGTGTCACTGTTAAAGTTGCAGGAGACAACCTGGTCCTCGGTGTACCCCAGGATGCCCTTGAGGGGGCCTTCTAATGCCTGCTTCACCACCTTCTTGATGTCGCCGTATTTGGCAGCTTTCTCTAGACGGCAGGTCAGATCCACGATGGACACGTTGGGGGTGGGGACACGGAAGGCCATGCCAGTGAGCCTCCCATTCAGCTCAGGGATGACCTTGCCTACAGCCTTGGCCGCACCAGTGGAAGCAAGGATGATGTTCTGGGCAGCCCCTCGGCCGTCACACCACAGCTTCCCGGGGCGGGGGGCGTCCACAGTCTTCTGGGTAGCAGTGATGTCATGGACGGTGGTCATGAGTCCCTCCAAGATGCCAAAGGTGTCATGGATGACCTTGGCCAGAGGAGCCAAGCAGTTGGTGGTGCAGGAGGCATTGCTGACAATCTTGAGGGAGTTGTCATACTTCTCATGGTTCACACCCATCACGAACATGGGGGCATCCGCAGAAGGAGCAGAGATGATGACCCTCTTGGCCCCGTCCTTCAAGTGAGCCCCAGCCTTCTCCATGGTGGTAAAGACCCCAGTGGACTCCACAACATATTCAGCACCAGCATCACCCCATTTGATGTTGGCGAGATCTCGCTCCTGGAAGATGGAGATGGGCTTCCCATTGATGACAAGCTTCCCGTTCTCAGCCTTGACTGTGCCATGGAATTTGCCGTGGGTAGAGTCATACTGGAACATGTAGACCATGTAAAGGGTCATTGATGGTGACAATATCCACTTTGCCAGAGTTAAAAGCAGCCCTGGTGACCAGGCGCCCAATATGGCCAAATCCATTCACTCCGATCTTCACCATCGTGTCTCGGGAACTCGGCTGGCACTGCACCAAAAGATGTGGCTCTCTGTCGAAGGGAGAGGAGCAGAGAGCCTCTAGGGCCTCTTTTATAAAGGCACTAATCTCAATCATAAGGGTCTCACCCTCATGACCTAATCACTTCTCAAAGGCCCCATCACCAAATATCATTGCACTGGGGATTAAGTTTCAACATATGAATTTTGGAAGAGTACATTCAGTCTATAGCACTTTCTATGGCCTATGCAGCTAATTTAAATGCGTATGAGGAAATGTACACCTAGGTCTTTTGAACCCCAGAACACAAACTCTTACCCATTATGCTATGGCATCCATATGTACAGACACAAAAACAAACTAATGATACTATATTTTTCAGTTATCTAGATTTAATCACAATAGGTCTATAATTATTTCTCTAAATTCTAGAAACTCTAGACCTATTCCCATTATCAGACATGCTAGGCAGCTTTCCCTTAATGAAAAGTGGATATGAACTCTACTAGTCCAAATAATCCTTAAACAGAATGTTAGTAACTAAAACCCAAAGCTAGATATGAGCCATTAGGTTCAACATTTCTAACTGACTAGGTAATAATTGGTAGCAGGTACTTCACTCCTCCCCAGTCTATATAAGGAGTATAGAGGGTAGAATCACTAACTTAATGAGCTGTACAGTGTTTCAAATGGAAAATTACTTCTTCCTTTCCCTATGGGAGAGTGGATGGTGGGCTATCTCTCATTAACAAAGGCCAAGTCAGGCCAAGGGACAGCTCTAAGAAAATCATTCAGAGAAATTAGGGGTGCTTGCAAGAAGATGAGATGCCTCTCACTTCCTGGATGAGCCTGCAATCTCACCCTAATAATTCCATGAGACAGGATAATGGTGCAAGAGTTCTTGGGAAGCGTAAGAAATTATAGAAACATATCTTTTTGGTACAGATATTTCTAAATCTGGAGTTGCCTACCATAGCAGGGCCAAAAGAGAGTAGGTCAAGGTATGCCTTGGAAGAATATGAGAGACACCCTCTTAGTCATGGACCTGGGAGGACTTAGAAGAGAACATTAGCACAAAGGTAGAAGTTGTAGGACTATCTAAAGGAAATAAGGTGTCTCTCTACCTGAAGAACTGAAGAAAGACACAACTGCTCTTTTCTGAGGTAACCTTCAGTGATAGAAGGAGCCAGGATGAAGCAGAATAGTACCTCAAGAAAGCCACACACTTCACACATAAGAAGGCCACACAGCAGCAGAGGCTACCAAACTGGATAAATGGATCCCCAGACACAAAAGGTGAACAATAAATTATGTAAGAGCTCTGTGTCCATTATCCCCCCTGCCCTTTCCCCAACACCAAAAGAGTTGATTAGGGAAAAGGAATGAGGTAAAATGCATCTCAGAACCAGCTGACACTGAGTCCCCACACCACTCCTTACCACCATCCAGGGTTATGGCTCTTGTCTGCAAGTGCAGCAGAAGGTGGGAATGGCTTCTGGACTTTAACACTAAATTGAACAAAATCTGAATAAATGTAAATGGCCGCAAATTAATAGAATCTGCTAAAGATGTTGCTGAAGGACAGGTTGGAGGACTGAGAGAGTATAGTTAAAAACAGGGCTTGAGGGGCGACTGGGTGGCTCGGCCTGTTAAGCATCTGCCTTCAGCTCAGGTCATGGGATTCTGGGGTCCTGGGATGGGCTGCATCAGGCTCCCTGCTCAGTGAGGAGTCTGCTTCTCTCTGCCTGCTACCCCCCCTCGCTTGTGAGCTCTCTCTCTGAAAAACAAATAAAATCTTTAAAAAAAAAAGCAAAGCAGTGCTTGAAAAAAAAAACTGTTTCACATTTACATTTCTTAGGATCTTCTGACCATTGGCAAGACAGTTATGGTTCTATCTTGAAACTTTTGCCACATCAAATAAAATGTGTGGTCTTGAATTATCATTGAGTACTTCTCTCATCCTTTATGAATGGAAGCCCTTGTTGTCAATACCTATATTTGACCACATTTCTATTTTTTAATGTGATTAAAAGATCTTTGTGATAGCAGCTGTTCTCATATTAGAGTATGGTATACAGGTTTTGGAATCATAAAGACCTAGGTTCAAACCATTTTTTGCCATGTACTACACATGCCTAACCTATGTAACACAGCCCACATATATTACCCGTCTCATAGTTGTGTGAGGGTTAAATAAGACACCATGTATAAAGTACCTAGCATAATGCCAGTCGCACAGTAGGTACTTAGACAATATTAACTTCCTTTCATTCCTTCTCTTCCCTGTGCAATGAAAAATATTGATTTACCTAGCTAATTTATTTGTTCTGGCATTTAGAGCTAGTTACAGTGAAGTTAATGGAGCTTAAGCTTCAGGGCCTCTCACTCATATCAGTCCTATAAAATATTCTTTCTCACCCTTCATTTTGTATTTTGATGCCCCAGTTGTATTAACTTCAGGCTCATAAAACCTGGATCTGCCTCTGAAGGCATTTAAAGCTTTTTTTGGGGCGCCTGGGTGGCTCAGTCGTTAAAGCATCTGCCTTCAGCTCAGGTCATGATCCCAGGGTCCTGGGATCGAGCTCTGCATCGGGCTTCCTAGAAAGCTAGGAATTCCCGCTACCATTCCCTCTGCTTGTGTCCCCTCTCTCGCTGGGTTTCTCACTGTCAATAAATAAAATCTTAAAAAAAATAATAAAAATAAATAAATAAAGCTTTTTTTCCCTTTGGTCAAGCCTTGAAAACACAGGAAAACTGAAAAAATCTTCAGTCGGAACAAACCAAAAGAATATGCAAACTAAACAGAAACTCACTATTCATTAAATTAGTAATGTCTATTGCTAATTGAACTCTAAGTACCAGTGTCATCTAAAATACTATAAATGCAATTTAAAAATATAGAACATGACAGGTTGCAATTGAAGTCCAATCAGATAATGAACAAATGTCAAAACTAGAAGAATCCAAATGATAACATAGGCCAGGAAAATGAAATCCTTCTTTATGGCTTTCTGCAAGTAGAGAACAAAGGCAGCTTCTAGACATACTGGTTTCATGTTTCACTTATGCATGACTCAGGAAAATGTGACCTTGAAAAAGCTGCTTTCTCTTTTCAAGGCCTCAATTTTCCAATCAATAAAATGAGACTGTACCAGATGATCCGTAGGGAACTTTTGGATCCAACATTCTATATATGAGTCTATTAATCAATATTCTATGATCCTATGAATTTGTTAGCAATGAAATTCATTATCTCATCACATGGCTTGAATCAATTTGGATACTCGATACTCCCTTTCCCCCTCACTATCCACTACCACTACTACAAGTATCAATGAGCAGTGAAATACACTAAATAAAGAAGAAAAAGAGACAATGGGCATCAATGTCTACCAAGAAAAGAGTGAAATCAACTGTGGTTATTTTTCTAACAGCTTTATTATTTTAAATGTTTGGTTTTCCCATTGCTTTTACTTTAGACTAAAGATCCACACTTCCCTTTTGGCCATGGTAAATTTAAGAAGGCTCTCCAAGTGGAGATGGCATGTAGGCAGCTGAGAATATAAGTCTGGAACTGAGGAAGAATTCAAGTTAAAAATATAAATCAGCAAATCATAGTAATATAGATAAAATGCAATTGTAAGACTGAAAAGTCAGCATAGTTAAGGGGAGAAAAGGGCCAAGGATAAAGCCCAAGACACTCCAAACTGTAAACCTCAGAAAGAGCAAGAAGAGCACATGAAGAAGATCAAGAAACAGTGGTCAGAAAGGAGAATGTGATGTCATAGAAGGCAAGAGGAGATAAGTTTAGTGGGCTTGGCCAGACCTGTGGAATGACTGAGCATTAATCACTGCACTTAGCACCATGGAAGTTGTTGATGATCTGGACCAGAGCACTTTCAGTGGAGTGGAAGAGACACAAGCCTAAATGTGTGGAAGCTAAAAGAGAAATGGTGAATATGGAGGTGAATACAAACATGGAAATTTTGCTATGATAGAAAGACAGAACTTAGAAGCAAGGTATGAAGAAAGAGTTTAATTTTAAAATGGGAGATGTTAGAACATATTTATTTGCTGCTACAAAGAATCCAGCAGAGAATGAGAAACTGATGATGCAGGACAGAGAATAGTTGATTGAAGGTCTACCATTCTTGAATGTGCAAAAATGGATGGGATACAGAGTGTAAGTGGAGAAGAATACCTTTAATAGGAATGATGCTGTTTCTATTGTACTTAAAAGGTGGAAACTATGTGTATACAAACAAGTTCTCTGGGTGATTAAGTGGTGAGAAGACACAGGAGTTCCCTTCTGAATGCCTTTATTTATTCAGCTGATACTGAAAATAACTTAATAGTCATGAACGGCCAAAATCCTAATGTTTATTAGGCAAACTAGAAATGAAATGGTTATAAGAGTAAATTTCAGGCCTGCTATAGCTAAAGGACATGGAATTGTATTTGTATAAAGTACTATAGTGTGTATGCCTCTTTCCACTGGAGGATACTTTTGTAAATCAGATACCAATCTAGATGTTAGGCTACCCACAAAAATGAAAGGAATATAACCAACCCCCCACTCTCACATCAACTCTCTCAGCAGGGAAATCACTAGCTGTAGAGGGAGAGGTTCAGAGAAGCAGAAGTCTGCAAACCCATACAAATAGAGAAATAAGCCATTTCCTGGGTAATGAGAAGTCATCTTGCAGATCCAATTTAGAGGAAAACGGCCTTCTTTAGAATCAATTGAGGAAGAGTTGTTATTTAAAAATCTGAACTTTAAACAATTCCAGATGCAAAAGAGACATAGACTCTTTTGCAATTAGTAATTAAGATCCTACTATAAGAAAGACATCATTCCAGGATAGCCAGTGAGACCCCAAAGTGTGGATCTAAAAAGATGCTAAGCAGTACCTGGATGAAGAGTCAGAAAAATTTCAAGAGCAAAGAAGGCAACCAAATCTTCTTCAGGCTTTCAGTACTTCTTGTTGAATGGGAATTATAAACTAATACCTGAACACTGCTTTGAACACTGCTTTATTCTCAATCATTTTATTATCATTATAAATTACAAATTAAAGAGCCCTTTCAAAAAGTCCTGTTACACACACACACACACACACACACACACACAACATATGTGTGTTATATATGTGTTAGGTATATCTAACACATACCTGTTAGATATGATACACACACACAATATATAGACTAGTTTACATAACTAGCAATAACCCAGGTTTGGGGACTGGATTGTCGTAGTCATGTAAGCAGTGACTCTTACGGAATGATATTATACTGATGTTTACTCTTTTATGGGTTTTCTACACATATCAGCAATTTAAAGCTTGTTCTTCGGTCAATTTCCACATCTGGAAAAGGAGGGAGTTTGAGTAAGTGAACTTTATGGCCTATATCACAGGTAACAATCTATCATTCTAGGCACTAATAAGTATTTTACAATATTTATCAACACTGATTACCTTATAGCTAAACTCACATGTTCTTCAGGAATTTATAATAATCATTTATCAATCTTCATTCCTAATTTAATCTATTCTGCTCATATTACCATTGTAAGTGATCTTTGGTAATGTGAAGGTTAAAATGAAGGTGTATCTCAGTGTTTGTTTGTTTTTAAAGATTTTATTTATTTGTTTGACACAGAGAGAGAGAGAGAGAGAGATCACAAGGAGGCAGAGAGGCAGGCAGAGAGAAAGGGAGAAGCAAGCTTCCCGCTGAACAGAGAGCCCGATGCGGGGCTCGATCCCAGGACCCTGAGATCATGACCCGAGCTGAAGGCAGAGGCCCCAACCCACTGAGCCACCCAGGTGCCCCTGTTTTGTTTTGTTTTTTTTTAATAAAAAGAACTTCAAGCACTTAACCTCTCAGATGTCCTTTGCACTGCTCCATTAAGTATATAGGGCAGGATGTATAATGAACTGATCATAGGATAGTAATAGCCAAACATTAATTCCTTGGTCTTGAGCCAAAAATGCTCTTTACATGTTTTTCTAATAAAGTCTAGCCTGTGCAACAGAATCTATGTATTGAACACAAGAGCCTCTGCTATGGGGCCAGAACTGCTTTAGGAGTTGAGCAAGGTAGCCTTTTATAATTCACTAGTCTGGGGATGTGATTTTTAGCAAGTGCAGACTAAATATTGAAGTGGTAAAATTGTTCTTCCCAAACAAAAATTGAGAGTCTTTTAAAATAACTGCTGTGGCACTAAAACAGACACACAGAATGGGATCATAAAATCTGTCTCCAAATGGTACTTATTTCTTCTTGCAAAAAATATACGCTAGGGTATAGGCATATAGGTTACCATAATAAAAAGAACATATGTTTTTGAATCCTCATTAGCCATTTGCTAGCTGGCACTATTTGGGTAAATTACTAAGATTCAATTATCTTATCTGTAAAAATGAGGTTTTGTTATAAGGTTAAATGAGATTTAATATATAAAGGTCCTAGAACGGAGCCTGCCATTAAACAGATACTTTTTTTTTCACTTATTTTTATTTTTCCAGTGTTCCAAGATTCATTGTTCATGCACCACACCCAGTGCCCCATGCAATATGTGCCCTCCTCAATACCCACCACCAGGCTAGCCCAACCCCCCAACCCCTCTCCTCCAAAACCCTCAGTTTGTTGCTCAGGGTTTACAGTCTCTCATGGTTCATCTCCCCCTCTGATAAACAGATACTTAATGACAGCTTTTGTCACCACTATTTTAGTACATCACCTGCTTAAGTACATCGCCATAATGGTATGCTAACAGCTTTTTATCTCTGGCTGTCTATGTGATATGTGTATGTGGGAACCTGCCTATTCATGTGTGCATATGTACATATAAGGAAAGGTCCATTTGAAATATAGGGACTTTTTAACAAGTCTTTTAGAAGAACCATATTGTCTGTTTTAAAATCGTAAAAGAATTGCAGATGAGAACACTGAAAGATGGCAGGAAAGCAGTTATTAGCCTCCCCATGAGAATTCAAATGGATACTCTGGCTCCCACATTTAAAGAGCCATCTCAGAAGGATATAACTTACACAGTGAAATTCTGGTTGGCTTCATAAAATCCATCATTTCCCTCTGGCTTTGATAATTACATTAAATACAAACTGTGAGTTGGTAAGGCCTTATTATTTCTTATTTTGTACTGCCCCCTGGAGTCAAAGTGACTACAACAGTGAGTTAGCCTTTTTCTCTGAAATAATTTTATGGGGATTATTCGAGGGTAAGAATGCACATTGAATAATCTGTTTTTTTACCTTTTGGTCAGAGATAAATATAGATCACATGCATGACTTATATGTGTTGGCTATGATAAATACAGGTCACCCTCAATGGAAATGAGAAAATAAGGAGAAATCCTAAACTCCAGAATAGTGACAATTTAAAATTCTTTGGTAAAATGGTTTATGAAAATTTTGCACAATCTCCAACTTGTGATCACACTAATGTAAAATAATGGTGCAGAATTTAACTTAAAATATATTAACAGATACATGGAAAGAAAAAGCGGCATATCTTTACAGAAAAATTATGCTGTAAAAATCACTTAAAAATAGGCAAGGTCCATATGTAACGTTGGCATTAAGTTAAGAAAGAACAAAAATTAAGCAATTGATAATCAACTGCATATAAGCAAGTCTTCAATGACTTTTTAGGTCAGAAAATAAAATTAACTACTATATAGTAAGACATTCATTTGAAAGACATTTCTTTGAAATAATCCCTTCAACAGCCTCTCAATTATGTCCTCGGTGTTAATCACTTCATTTGAAACTCTTCTGAGACTTCCAACTTTTCATTCACTTTAATGTTTTTTTCTGTATACAAGGGTTCTCATGTAAATGGATTCAAATTATGTTTAAATAAAATGTGTGTACAATTAATTACAATCATTGTCACTATACTAAAGGAGGAATCTTGTCTGTATTAACCTTCTTTAAATGAGTCTGTCAGAGGAAGAACTCTTACTAAAGAACTCTTCTATATAAGAAATCATTCCAGGTCAATTCTTATTAATCAAGTAGTAAGAAAGTCAGAGTCTATAAATATCTTTTCAGCTTCTCTACTTCACTGTTAGCAGTGTATAATACTGAAAGATAAGAAACTTTTTCAAATCAAATATTTTATTTCAATTTGATTGTTTTTTTTAAATCTATATTCCTCTAAAACTCATAATGAAAATGTACTGAGAAAGCAAATATTTTTCTAGTCACTAGGCGTACAGAAATAACACACAGGCTCTGTTCCCAAGAATGAAAAACATGCCAAAGAAAATGTGTTTACCTCATTCCCCAACCTTCCTTCCCTGCCAGAAACACAGAGTATGATATATTCAAAGGCACAATTATGTATAATACAAATAAATAGCCTAGAGGAAAGAAGTATCACCTCTTTTGTCAGAGTGAGATTTCACAGAAATTACCTGACTTTGGACTGAAGTGGAGGCCTCTGTGACTGGGTGGAGGCAATTGTTTTAAAAATAAAAAAAAAAAGCTGCTCCTTAAACAAAAACCAAAATCTAAAACACATAGAGATCTATATTACTAAGAAGAATCAACAAAATAATCATGAATAGGAATTGACTCCAGATCAAATTAGTTGTAGAGCGTCAGTCCTGTGGTCTTCATGCTAAATGCAGCTCAATGCCTGTTTTTGTAAATCAAGTCTTCCTGGAACACAGCCATGCCCATTCATGTATGTATGGTCTCTGGCTGCCTTCACACTACTTAAGCAGTGTTCGGTAGTTGTCACAGAGTCTGGTCCACAAATCCTACAATATTTCATGTCTGGCCTTTTACAGAAAAGGTCCTGATCATTGAATTAGAGAAAAATGTTAAAGGAAGTAGTTTAGGGGCACCTGGGTGGCTCAGTTGGTTAAGCGTCTGCCTTTGGCTCAGGTCATGATCCCAGGGTCCTGGGATCCAGTCCCGTGTAGTCGGGCTCCCTGCTCAGCGGGAAGTGTGCTTCTGCCTCTGCCCTGCTCATGCTCTCTCTTTCACTCTTGCTCTCTCTCTCTCTCTCCAATAAATAAATAAATAAAACTTTTTTTTTAAAAAAGTACTTTCAGGGGCTCAAAGAGATAAATAAAGCAATCACCTGTATTAAAAAAGAAATTACTGAAATAGGATAAATGGAGCAAGAGCAGATAAATACAAAAAATGAAACATTTAAAATCTTGTAAAATAAATGGAAAAATGGGCAAAGAGAGAACACACACAGAATGAAACCCAAATAGTCAATAAATATGAAAAATATGTTAAACCTCATTAGTAATCACAGAAATGTGAAGTAAAATGAGATATCATTCAATACCTGTCAGAATGGCAAACAGATAAAATTCTGAAAACAGTAATTGTTAGTGAGGAGGTGAGGAAACAAACAAAACATGGTTCATTAGTTACAATTACTTTGCAGAGAAAACTAGCACTGTGCCTAGGAAAGTTGAAAATGTGCATACTCAAAAATGCAGCAATTTAACTTCTAGATGTGTACCTTAGAAAAACCGACACATATATTCAAGGAAACCTGCACATTATTTATAGAAGAATTGTTTTTAGTAGTAAAATATGGGAAACAAACATAAAATATGTTTCAAGCCCATCCTGTGTCATGCCTGCTAACACTCCTTATGTGTCAGTGCAAGTCATATGGCAAAGAGAAACATTAATTGGGCAGGAAAATACATTCCACCTCTAATGGAAGAAATTAAAAAAGCACATTAAAAATATGTGGACATAGGGAGGGGTAAAGAACTGGGAACAAGAATGCTATCTATCACAGGGTCATAAATGAAAGAATAGGTGCAGTATATGTTCACTGGAACACTCTCTAACATAATAAAAATGAACAAATTCCAGCTCTACATATTAATAAGACTACATTTCAAAAACCATTGAGTAAAAAAAAAAACTATAAACAGCAAAAAAACTATGTATTACCTATGCATAAGTATATAGAGAGAAATTGTAGAAACATGCATGTAACTGATAAACATTGAATTCAGGATAGTTGTTACCGTTGGAAAGATAGAAGAGGAGAGACTGGGTAGGAGTACCTGATGAGGAGATTTAAACTGTGTTCTGTAATTTTTTTATAAAAAGATCTGAAGCAAAAATACAAGTGTTAACAATGACACATGAAAAGCAGTACAGTGTAAGTCGTTAAGAGAGACTGTGATAAGATATTTGTGATCCTGAGTAAATTACATAAACTCTTAGAGACTGTTTTTATCTGCAAAATAAGAATAATAATAACAGCCTATCTCATAGTATTGTTTATGGATTAAATGAGTCGATATATGCAAAGCACACAAAACAGTACTTGGTACAAAGGAAACATACAGAGTATCAGCTATAACATTCTCTTCCACACTTTCTCCATCTGATATATTTCAAAATTTTTAAAGTATATATCAGATAGAGGAGGGAGATGGTAGATAAGGCTAAGAATTTAGGAGTTTAAGTCACAGTCAAACCTTACGCTAGAGAGAGATTTTTTTTATCCTAATTGATCTAATTCTAAGCTGAGAGGATCTTTCAAAACTAGTAGATTTGATGCTTCCTATTCCCCATTGGACACTGTAGCTCAATCATAAGATTTATGCAAGAAACTGGGGTTTTTAGGGAAGGATACAAAAGTAAGATATACTTCCTGATAACTCTAGGATCTAGCAGGGTTACCAAGTACATAGAGATTATTCAACAAATATTTTTGGAATTGAAGAACTCTACTTCCCAAGACTGAAGGAACTAGGTGCTTGCACTACGTCACTGAAATGGAAGCAACACATGATAGATCTCAGAAGTTCTTTCCTTATGGGGCTTAGACCTGCAGTGAATCCTTGTGAGGCAAACAACTCTACAAAAGCACAGAATAACAACAGAATATATTTTAAATGGCAACTAACTTACCTTCCTTCATAGTCCCTCACTCTTCATGTAGATAGGACTTTTCTCTCTGCAGCAAAGTAGAAGGGAGAGGGTAGAAAAACCACCCTAACTTTGCCCATTACTTTCCCACCTCCAACTCCCACTTTACTCTTACCACTACTCAAAGATTGAGCTATGGCATCCCAACACCAGGAGAAAAGACAATTGACCAGACAGACAGCTCTGGCATGCCCACTGGTGCCTCATCACCATGTTCCAACATGTTGGCCTCAGGATCCCATACTATACTACAGATGTGAGCATGTCCAGGTTTCTAATTCCAACTTAAAGTCAGCTAAAGCTGCTAGGCCTCATGTCTCTATTATCTTTGGTCATCTCCTTACCATAATTGATCACCATCATCATTATAACCTTTATGTAGCACTTACTATGTGCTAAGCAGCAAACATACATTAATTCACTACTCTTTATAATAATCCATGACCTGCATGTAACTCCATTTTACAAGCAAGGAACTTGAGTTAACTCGTTCACAATTACAGGGCTTTCACTGCTGGAGCTAGGATTAAACCCAAGTCAATGTGATACCCGAGTCCACACATGTCCCTACTACTCTTTTCTCCATACCACTCTGTACTTGCCTCAAAAATACAAGAACAACACATCCTCCCCCCCCATCAAAAGACCCGTCTTTTCACCAGGCCTGTCATAACCCTCATTCAGTGTGTGCTCCTTCAAGTCAAATTCATCACTAAAGTCAAATGAAACCTGACTTCCCTCAGAGGACAACATTCCTCTGAAGCTTTCTCAATCAGAGCCTGTTTATTATCCACTACTCCACATCTCTAGTTTCACACTTACGTTAACAGAAAAAGTAAAGTTTTGCTTCTTTGAAAGTCATGCCACCTCACTAAACCATGCTCCAACCTCGCTGATTACCATTTTCTAGAGGCCTCTTCCCAAGGTATTCACTACTAATCAGTGGGAATTTGGGAATATTTGTGATTCAATTCCATCCACCACCCTAGGGACAGTTCACTGTTTGTGTGGACTTACCATGCTGCCACTGAGCCTCTTAGATCCTTCATCTTTTAAGCTTCACTGACACTCACTGCTACACATCCACAGCCATCTGTACCTAGGGCCTCACTCAGAAACACTCTGGAAGAGATTCATCTGCCAAAAGAATGGAAATAAATCACTGGTATTCTTCCCAGGTCTCACATACCCAACCTGACTCTGAGCATCTCTCTTCTTTAGCTTCACTGAGACCATTACTGTCTCCCTTGATTTTTTTTTTTTTTTTTACCATGATCACCCTATATCTGTGCTGTACATGTCTCTATACAGTGCCTGGTTCCCATGGTTTATCGTGTAGACTCTTCTCTCACTTGTACTGTTTATTCCTATCCACTTTATACTGAGCTTATAAAACCTCTCCTCTGGACTAGTGCCATGTCACGCCTCTGCCACTCATGAACCCAGGCATCTACACACAAATGGAAATGATCAAACAATGGTACAGACTGATTTTCAGTCTTAACAAGGCCCTCAGTACTGCTTGTGTGTATCCTCCTCCTTTGTCAGCATGTTCTCAATATGCACAATTCTCAAACTCTATGCTCATTTTAAGCTGTTGACTTTGTTTCTAGTCTATCATCAAGAAACATGAGACCATCCAATGTGTTCTCTCTTCTCTTCCTGTACACTATTCCATTATTTGCAGACATCTCCATTCCCACATCATTCCTCCAGTCTCCGTGCTCTTTCTCATGGCCAGTTCTCCCCCAGGCCTTCAATTTCATGCCCTTCAGAAGGACCAGGACTAGGATAAAGAAAGACAGGTACCCAGGACACAATATTTAAGGAGTGCTTACTTTTGTGGTGCCAACCCTGTACTTACACAATCCTGAGAAAGAGTGCCTCCTTAAACTCTGTGCCCTGGACCCTTGACACGCCTCACCCTAGTCTAGTCCCTGCCTGCCCACTTCTCCCAGAATCTTCATTCAACATTCATGCCCAATTTTATCTTCAACCTCTCCCTTCTACATTGTCTTTCCATTCACCCTACACAATGTTCAAATCATGTTCTCTTTCTTCATGTTGTAAATTTCACAAAAGGCTTCTCCCTTCTGTGGAGACTGTAAGTAGTCTATAATCTTTTGTAACTAGGCAGGTAAATATGACTAATTATGGTATTCAATAATAGGAAGTGAATTTGGCTTTCATGCCCAAGCAACATTCTCCAATGACAACTTGGTCATTAATAAAGATGATACGTGAATCATCTTTACAATCATCATGTATCATCTTTATGTCCTACTCCTCTTTTTTTTCCCCTTGAACTTATTCAAAACCTAAACAGTGAAAAGGGTTGCTATTTACTGGGTGCTTTTTAAAGTCCCAAAGGGCTACATTCCCTCTTAAACATGCTATTCCTTCTGCCTGAATTATTCTATGGCCGAACCCAAACCAATCAATTCCTATTCATCTTTCAGCTCTCAGTTATGGTCTGAGGGAAGCCTTCTCCCAACCTAAGCAGAAACTAGAACAAATATGTTTATTATGAGCTCTCCTACTATGAGGTACCTCCTTTACATGAAATACCACGGTTGTAATTTTGTATTTACTCGAGCCATTATCTGATTGTCTCTTTTAATAGAATATAAATGCTAAGACAGCAAGAATGATCCCCAATTCTGCTCACCATATATAACAAGTACCTAGAACAAAGCTTCACACACTTATAGTAGGTTATCAATGCAAAATTTCTAAATAAGTGAATGATGAACTTCAGATCTTACCTCATTTAGAAAGCCTTCCCTAACAAGCCTCGGTTGAGTCTTTTTCTTTCTATTAAAGATTTTATTTATTTATTTATTTATTTATTTATTTATTTATTTGAGAGAGTATGAGAGAGACCATGACTAGGGGCAGAAGGAGAGGGAGAAGCAGGCTCCCTGCTGAGCAGGGAGCCAGATGCAGGGCTCAATCCCAGGACTCTGGGATCATGACCTGAGCCAAAGGCAGATGCTTAACCATCTAAGCCACCGAGGCACCCAATCATAATATCTTCTATAACTTGCACAGCACCACCACCCAGGTTGAGTCTTAGGCCTTTGTTTCCCTATAGCAGCAGTTTGCTTCACTTTCATTTCCCTGAACACAATGCACTATGCTTGTTTACGACTTCATCTCCATGACCATATCCTGACCTTTCTGAAGTCATTTATGTCATTATATTCACCTTTGAATCTAGCATAGCCCCTTCCCAGGATAGAGGAGCAAGAAATTTTTACTTAATGAATTAAATTATGTAGGCTTTATTCTATAACAAAAATAATAATCCTCAAAACTTAAGACAGTGGTTACAGTTGGTGAATATAGGTCAGTAGGTCTGGGTACATAGCCGTGGAAAGTTAGAAAAGCTAATCCTGGGAAAAGTCTCTGATGTTTAGAGTTGATGACAGAGCAGATGAAAGTATACAAGGGAAACAAGCCTTCTCTCTTGTTTAAATAACCAGTTTGTGGTATCTTTTTTTTTTTTTTTTTTTTTTTTTACCAATGTAGTTATGCAGCTTTAACACACTTTCCAAGTGCCTCAGGTACCCAAAGAATGAAACCACTGCAAAAAATATGCAAATAAAGAGGACATCCAAATGGCCAACAGACATATGAAAAAGTGTTCAACATCACTCAGCATCAGAGAAATACAAATCAAAACCACAGTGAGATTCCACCTCACACCAGTCAGAATGACTAAAATTAACAAGTCAGGAAACGACAGAAGTTGGCAAGGATGCGGAGAAAGGGGAACCCTCCTACACTGTTGGTGGGAATGCTAGATGGTTTACAGCCACTCTGGAAAACAGGATGGAGGTTCCTCAAAAAGTTAAAAATAGAGCAACCCTATGACCCAGCAATCGCACTACTGTGTATTTACCCTAAAGATACAAATGTAGTGATCCAAAGGGGCATGTGCACCCAAATGTTTATAGCAGCAATGTCCACAATACCCAAACTATGGAAAGAACCTAGATGTCCACCAATAGATGAATGGATAAAGAAGATGTGGTGTATAAATATATACAATGGAATAC
>CM053612.1:6986716-6997151 GCA_028646535.1 Procyon lotor | reverse complement strand
AATTATTACATGATCTCTCTGATATGAAGAATTTGAGAGGCAGGGTGGGGGGTCGTGGGGAATTGGGGGAGGAAAATGAAACAAGATGGGATCAGGAAGGAGACAAACCATAAGAGACTCCTAAACTCACGAAACAAATTAAGGGTGGCTGGGAGGTGGGGGGGGTAGGGATAGGGTGGCTGGGGTGTGGACATTGGGGAGGGTATGTGCTATGGTAAGTGCTGTGAAACATATAAGCCTGACGATTCACAGACATGTACCCTGAGGCAAATAATATATTATATGTTAATAAAAAATAATGCAAACAAAATTTATTAAAAGAAAATCAGAACCAAGTTAAAAAATAGAATATATCAATGTGACCAACATTCCTCCTATAAAATAAGATTTCCAAATGCCTTCATCAGAAACATGGGGACAGGGGCACCTGGGTGGCTCAGTCGTTAAGCGTCTGCCTTCGGCCCAGGTCATGATCCCAGAATCCTGGGATTGAGCCCCACATCGGGCTCTCTGCTCAGCAGGGAGCCTGCTTCTCCCACTACCATTCCCTCTGCTTGTGTTCCCTCTCTCGCTGTGTTTCTCTCTGTCAAATAAATTAAAAAAATCTTAAAAAAAAAAAAAAAAAGAAACATGGGGACAATACTTCTTTTCCAAATCTGCAAGTATTATAACCATATCCAGAGAAGGCTCAATACTAATAACAGAACACTGAAAACTTACAGATGTATATAGCACTTTATAAAACTGTTGCTTATTTATCCTACTATTTATGTCACAAAAAACCCAGAGAAGAATCACTATTGTTCCCATTTTATAACCAAGAAAACCAAGGTAAAAAATGCTGAAGTGATTTAAGATAACATGGTTACTAAGTCTGAGAATCAAGATTTGCTATACTTTATCATGCTGCCTCCCTAGCAAGGAGAGGAACTCAAGGGATCTTTATCTCTGTCTTGAAATTTGGAGGTCGGCATGTAAACTCCAATAGGTAAAACATTTTAATACTACATTCTATTAGTATGATTTGATATTTTAGAGAAAATGGTTAGAAATGGCTTTCATATGTTTGATGACACTCCGTAAAAGTTTGTACTATAATGAACAGCAGGGATTTTTTTTGAAGGCTTTTATGGCCAAATAATTTTATTTCAGTCTTGGATGTCTTGATCCTTGTTATTACAGTTGCCTAAGAAAATCTATTCTGTAATAACACTTTCTCTTTTTAGCTCCAAACACAAACTTTGCTTATTTTTAAAACCTTAAAAAATCTGGTATCTGATTTTTCATTTTAAATGTTTCAGAATCAATAAATTATTCTTAGCAAACAATCCTTAAAAATACCTGCTGGGGAGCACCTGGGTGGCTCAGTTGGTTAAGCGTCTGCCTTCAGCTTAGGTCATGATCCTGGAATCCAGGGATTGAGTCCTGCATCAGGCTCCTGGCTCACTCAAGAGCCCGCTTCTCCCTCTGACCTTCCCCCCTCATGCTCTCTCTCTCTCAAATAAATGAATAAATAAGTAAAAATCCTTTAAAAATACCTCCAGGGATACTGTTTCATAGCTTATCACTCTGACTACTAAATAAAATAAGATGGTGCTAACCGCTCTTTTTTTTATAAGAATGCCTACTTGTGGAGTGCCTGGGTGGCTCAGTCAGTTGAGCGTCTGACTCTTCGTTTGGGCTGGTCATGATCTCAGGGTTCTGAGATCAGCCCTATCTACCTCCACACTCAGCCAGGAGTCTGCTAAAGATTATCTCCCTCTGCCTCTCCGCCCTTCACATTTGTGTTCTCTCTTTCTCTAAAAATAAAGAAATCTTTTTTAAAGTGAATGCCTATTTGTAAGTGTTAAGAAAGACTTTAAAATAGCTTACCTTGGGCGCCTGGGTGGCTCAGTTGGTTAAGCTACTGCCTTCGGCTCAGGGCATGATCCTGGAGTCCCGGGATCAAGTCTCAGGCTCCCAGCTCCATGAGGAGTCTGCTTCTCCCTCTGACCTTCTCTCCTCTCATGCTCTCTCATGCTCTCTCTCATTCTCTCTCTCTCTCTCTCAAATAAATAAATAAAATCTTTTTTTAAAAAATGGCTTACCTCAAAACATAAACACGTTCTATCAAATCTAGTCATTTATGAATTAAGGTAAATGGTAGAACAAGTAAGGAAAGAGAAACCTCTGCTCCCATCAGTAAATAGAATAGACAGCTGCCATGCCATCCAGTTTATTTGAAAGGAAAAACATGTCTGTCTCAAATATCTTCATTGGGTTTGTTACACTACTTTTTTTATAGTTCTGTCTTTGTATATATTATATACAATATGTACACATATTCTAAAACTGTAGCTAGCACATAAAACTGTGATTTCATGGTATTACTGCCTAGAACAAAATAATGGTATGTGGAGATGTTAGTCATGAGTTGCTTCAAAGGAAAATGTAAAGTAAATTATAAGTGATACAACAGGTATGGTAAAACCATGAAGATGGTAAACAAATGCCTGGCATCAGGGGAAAACTTGGTTTAGAAACTATGTAGTGTGGTAGTCCCTTTAGTAAACCTAACTGAGTTCTAAAGCAACGAGGGTGATGACTAGCATAAAGCTTTTAGCATCTCCTGTCACTTCTACAGGGAGGTGGCATAGGGCAGGAACTGCTGGGCTGGTAGAAAGGAAAGGGCAGGAGAGGGAAGAGAAAGGGAAGCCTGAAGTACAGGGCTCTAGTTCAAGGTTTCAAACAAAGAATGAGTGGTGCTCCTGGGAGAAAGAAGTGGGCTAAGAGGCTCTACATGACAGGATTTTCTAGCCCTGGTTAGAAAGGATGAGGCTGTGTACAGTGTATTTTTTATGACCCAGATTGTCCACTGACCCAAGGTCCTTGAAATGATTTGTGTATCTGAAATCTATCTTGCCTTAGGATGAATTCCTTCCAAGAAGACTCCATAGCCCCTCATGAAGAATGCATCCCCAGAGGTTTTGCCTGATAGGCCCTGCAAATGTGCTCATATGTGTCTAAATTCTAGACTAAACACAATGTATACTGCCAAACAGAAGTAGTCTCTGGACTACTGGCTACACAGAATGCACAAATAATACAACTTAATGCAGCAGAAACTATGCAAACCTGTTTTAAGTAATGGAAATAATGGAGTGGGGAGGGCTTAAAAGAGAGAAATGGAATAAAAGCCAGAGTGCACTGACTCTTATTTATGTGTAAACTTTCCCTTAGGAGTGTATTTTTGGAACACTTGTGGGGGACAAAAAGTTAAAGGCAAAAAAAAGTAAAATGAAAATAAGACAGTATATATATATGGAGATTACAGAAACATGCATATACAATTGCAGGGTTATTTTAATGAGCAATTATTTTCACTGACGTGACTGAAACAAAGACAAAAATGTTAAATCTCATTTCCAATACAGGTGCTATATGACGTTTTGATAAATTTCTTGAGTATTTTCAGTATTATACAGCGCTATATGCTTTGACAGGTGATTAGAAAACATCAGTTACCTAGCCTCCACCTGCAAAATTATTTGCATACAAAGCTACCTTTCATCTTTTCCTAAGCGTAAGGTTTACTCCTCCTGTGGTCAACATCCTACCCCCATGACCTCTTCACAGACTTTTCATCATTAATTGCTCAACTTTCTGATAACTCTTAAACATCTCTATTCTACTGATGTTCTCCTATCAACATTTAAAAAGGCTCAATTAAAAATAAACAGTCTTAGGGGAACCTGGGTGGTGCAGTAAGTTAAGCAACTGACTCTTGATTTTGGCTCAGGTCATGATCTTGGCATTCTGATACTGAGCCTTGCATCAGGCTGAGCTCAGCAAGGAGTCTCCTCTTCCTCCCTCTCTTCTTCCCCAATGCATGTGCTCTCTCTCAAACAAATAAAATCTTTTTAAAAAATAAAATAAACAGCATTATTTGGTTCTATGTTGCCCTACATCTACCATTCTCTTATTCCTCCCCTTCACATAAAGCTATTTTAAGAATTGTCTACACTTATATTCTTCAATGTGGAAGGTTTTCTAGGTTCCTAGTTAACAGATGGCCTCGTTTCCCTAGGAGAGTCCCATTTATGCCTGCTGCTCAGTGTTATAATCAACAGTGCCCCCTTTCACTCTCAGAAATGAAATGGTTTGGGGGACACCTGGGTGGCTTAGTCGGTGAAGTATCCAACTTGTGATTTTGGCTCACGTCCTGATCTCATGGGCCCCAGGACTGAGCCCCATATCAGGCTCTGTGCTCAAGTGGGAATCTGTTTGAGATTCTCTCCCTCTGCTCCTCCCCCCACTTGTGCTCTCTCTCAAATAAATAAATCTTTTAAAAAAATAAATGAAATGGTTTGGATGGTAAAATTATATAATCACCCTATAAGTGCAATAACCTATTAAAATAACTTGAAAAAAAGAAAATATCAAATTTCCATAGTAGCAAATGCATATATACAGTCTCTAGAAGTAACATAAACCATTTTTTACAGTCATTTTCAAAATCCTACCCAGAGACATAAAGATGACAAAAGTTATACAATGAGAGTTAGAAGGCCACCTAAAGATAACAAAAGAAAAAAATATATAAGTTGAATGAAACCACAATTATAGTCCAAATGGGATTTTTCAGGAAACTTTACAAAGTGACACATGTGTTTACATAGAAGGAAACGTCAAATAAATGTTTGAAGAAAAGGGAAAAACTTGATATAAGAGAAATTAAAACATGTTATTAAACTAAAATAATAGAAATCATGTGATAAGCAGTGTATAATGTGCCAAAAAAAATTACCCATGGTGAGATAAAATATATTAAAAAGTATATTTCCACTGGATCTTAAGATATGAATTAATATAAATTTTAACATATGAATTGACAGTAATACAAGTATGTAATAAAACTAATATACATATATCAATGGAATATGCACAAATACTTTGTATTGGTAGGCATGTAATCAAAAAAGTCTGGAGACCTCTCTGCTACATAATTCAGAAAAAGATCCTGCCATACATAAAATGTAATACATGATGAACAATATCATAAAGCAGTATGGAAAGGATAAATGATGCTGGTACTATTTTTTAATTCAGGGAAATGAATTTATATATTCATTTTATTTCAAATAAATTTCAAATAAATTATTTCAAATTTCAAATAAATTATTGATTTATTTCAAATCATGCATCAAAATAAATTCCAACTGGATTAGAAAAATAAAAGTAAGATTAATCAACAAAATTCTAGAACACAGAGATTAATTTTTTCAAGTATGGGCAGGGGGACTTCTTCAGTTTCTTAATAGAAAAAAAACACAAATTAATGTTGATATAAATGACTGAAATAAATCTCAAAATTTCCAAATTTCAAATTATAACTAGAAAAGTTAAAAGTTCTTCTCACTTAGTGGTACATGAACAATGGATCTTTTAACACTGAAAAAATAAAATAGAAGTATTTGAGGGAAAAAAAGTTAAAAGGTCAAAAATAAATTGATAATGTAATAAACATGGCAACTTATTCTAAAAACTCAATATAAATGTTTAAGAAAAATGGTAAAACTCTTTATGTACAATTGAGCAATTGATATAACACAGAGAATTCACAAATGATGAAAAACAAATTGTTAAAAAGTTTGGAGGAAAAAGGTTCAAAATTAGTAGAAGTCAAAGAAATAAAAATGTAAAAAAGTCATATTTTTCTCTCTCTTTTAAAGATTTTATTTATTTATTTGACAGAGAGAAAGAGATCACAAGTAGGCAGAGAGGCAGGCAAAGGGAGAGGGGGAAGCAGGCTCCCTGCTGAGCAGAGAGCTCTATAAAGTCATATTTTTCTTATCAAAGTAACAATATGTGGTTCTACTTTATACCTACTAAGGTAGTCAATTTTTAAAATAAAATATCGAATAATGTACTTTTCATCCAGTATGTGTGTAAATCTGGCTCAAGAAAATAATCATGAGTTTGGGAAAATCCTGATATGGGTAGATATTTTATTATATCGTAATTTACATGGTGGAAAACAGACACACAGTATTTTATTATTCCAACTATTAGACATTGTAGAAAAGGCAAAATTATAGAGGCAATAAAAAGATCAGTGGTTGACAAGGTTGGGAGGGAGGGATGAACAGACTCAACACAGGGGATTTTTAGGGCAATGAAAATACACTGCACCATAGTGATGGATATATGTTATTGTACATTTGTCCAAACCCATAGAACCTACATCAAAAATAAACCCAAATGCAAATTATTGACTTTGGGTGATAATGATATGTCACTTCAGGGTCATCAGCTGTAACCAATGTACCACTCAGATGAATGATGTTTATAATTGGGGAGGCTATGCATGTGTAGGGGAAGTATATTAGTGAAATCTCTCTACCTTTCCTCTCAATTTTGCTGTGAATTTAAAACTGCTCTAAAAAAATTAAAACTTTAAAAAACAATTACACAAACACAAAACTTTAAAAAAATAGTGGAATGATATCTCATTTATCATTGAGATATCAGGCAATGATTAAAAAGATGATTCAAAATTATTTTATAATCAGATGGGGAAAGTAATTTTATAGTGTTAAAGTAAAAAACAATCAAGGGGTGCCTGGATGGCTTAGTTGGTTAAGCAGCCTCCCTTAGCTTTAGCTCAGGTTGTGATCTCAGTGTTGTGAGATAAAGCCCCACCTCTGGCTCAGAGTTCAGCAGGGAGTCTGCTTGAGATTCTCTCTCCCTCTCCCTCCTCCTGCAAGGGTTCCTTGCAGGAACCTTGTTCCTCTCCCCTGTTCTTCTCCCCTGCTCCTGCAAGCTCCCACGTGCCTGTGTACACATTCTCTCTCCCTCGCTCTCTAAAATAAATAAATAAATAATAAAGTCTTTAAAGTAAAAACAATCAAGAGTATAAAATTATATATTCTTTGTGATCTCAACCACATAATTTTCCATATACGAACAATCATGGGCTAAGGAAATATTAGGCTTTGAATGTGTCATGCTGTACCAGAAAAGTTCATATTTCTATCTTCACTACCCAAATAACTACGATGGATGAGGTTTTTCTCAGAATATACAAGTATATATTTGGTAGTAAGAATATTAAATTAAGGGGCGCCTGGGTGGCTCATTGGGTTAAAGCCTCTGCCTTCAGCCCAGGTCATGATCTCAGAGTCCTGGAATCGAGCCCTGCATCGGGCTCTCTGCTCGGCAAGGAGCCTGCTTCCACCTCTCCTTCTGCCTGCTTCTCTGCCTACTTGTGATCTCTCTCTTTCTGTCAAATAAATAAAAATAAAAATCTTTAAAAAAAAATAATATCAAATTGAAATCTCCATTAGCAAAGTAAAGCAGAAAACAGACTGTGGTATGCAGATAATCATGGACAATATCCTATTTGGAATTGATTTTCTTGGTAGCTGAAAAAGTACCTTTGATATTTGTCTCAAATTTCTATCTACTTGTTTCCATTGGACAACAGATATTAGTTTGTTACACTGTTTAATATAATGCCATGCCCACAGTAAATGCTCAAAATATACCTATTAATGAAGGCTAATTGAGGCACTGGAGCTATAAGTGGTAAAAGTTATAAAACCAACTCAAATTTTTTGGATGCCACTTGAAAAGTATTATATTTTCAAAACAACTTTTAAATTATTCAGAACATTTTTGAAAATGAGAACACTGTTTTATAAAAGTAAAGAACAAGGCAAATGGTAGTCAAATTTATGGGCCATTAAAGGAGAAAAGATTAAGTGGTGGGGAAAGGACCCTCCTGAAATATGCCTTATTATTTATGGACTCCAGTGAAGAGGAAACTGTAGGCAAAGAGAAGCAATAAACATGAAAAAAGCATTAGTTTATGTCTCTAAGTTTAATGTGGCAATGATCATGTGCCCAAATTCCATTAGCATTTGGCACAAAAGCCAGATAAGTGAAAAGTCATCTGGCAGAGACAAAAATGACACAGACTCCTTAGTGAAGAAAGATTCCCTTGTATACCATGTACTTTAACGGGAAGAGAAATACGTAGACCCCGTAGAGTCAAGAAGGGTGACTGCTGCAGATAAAATTGTTATGATGATGAGCATAGACAAGGACTTGGTGTTCAGTATTTGGATCATAGAGCACCACACTAGTAAAAAGAGTCCTGCAAATAGCAGTGGGTGTGGCCTCTAATTTGTAAATCCCAGGTTTCACTTCTAATTCCTTTTTAAATCTATTTTATTATTTTTTTTTTTTTGCTTGATCTCACCCCACCAGAGATTAAGAATAGGAAAAGGAGACATCCCAGATGCTTTAAATTCCATCTTCAGTCACTGTTTCCTAACCTGCCTATTTCTGTAAATAAAGATTTATTGGAACACAGCTACGGCTATTCATGTACTTATTGTCTATGGCTGCAACAGACTGTAGAGCTCAGAAATCCTAAAATACCTTATCTGCCCTCTTACAGAAAAATTATACAGAACCTTTAATTAGATAAATATATGATTCTAATAATTACATAGCAACCAGGGAAAATATGAAAATATTCTCAGGCAAAAGTAAACACAGAAGCCAGGATTCTTACAAGCCAAGCATCTACCTCCTCTGATGATGGCTTAGAGCACATGGAGCCAGGTGGGTCTCCCAGGAACTTTCAAAAGGCAGAAGGCAAAGTGGTCCTCCCCCAAAATGGAAGGACTTCCTTCCATTGGCTGGAATTTTTCTCAGATTGCTACTTTTCCAGGTACTTTATAGGAAACATGATGACAGAAAGGAATCACCACCAGCCTCAGCAGCAAAAATGTCATAAATACATGGTTGGGATCTGAGAACAAGAAAGTATATGCTTACTTTATGTGGAAAACCCAAAAGACTCCACTTCAAAACCATTAGAACTCATACAGGAATTTGCTAAAGTGTTAGGATATAAAATCAATGGGCAGAAATCAGTTGCATTTCTATATACCAACAGTAAAACAGAAGAAAGAGAAATCAAGGAGTCGATCCTATTTACAATTACACCCAAAACCGTAAGATACCTAGGAATAAACCTAACCAAAGAGGCAAAGAATCTGTGCTCACAAAACTAAAGAATACTCATGAAAGAAACTGAAGAAGACACTAAGAAAGGGAAAAATGTTCCATGCCCATAGAATGGAAGAAAAAATACTGTGAAAATGTCTACGCTACCTAGAGCAATCTACATTTAATGCAATCTCTATCAAAATACCATCAACTTTTTTCATATAAATGGGACAAACAATCCTAAAATTTATATGGAACCAGAAAGAACCATGAATAGCCAGAGGAATGTTGAAAAAGAAAACCAAAGTCGGCAGAATCACAATTCCAGACTTCAAGCTCTATTACAAAGCTGTCATCATCAAGACAGTGTGGTATTGGCACAAAACCAGACACATAGATCGATGGAACAGAATAGAGAGCCCAGAAATGGACCCCCAACTCTATGGTCAACTAATCTTCGACAAAGCAGGAAAGAATGTCCAATGGAAAAAAGATAGCCTCTTCAACAAATGGTGTTGGGAAAATTGGACAGCCACAAGCAGAAGAATGAAACTGGACCATTTCCTTACACCACACACAAAAACAGACTCAGAATGGATGAAAGACCTCAATGTGAGATAGGAATCCATCAAAATCCTTGAGGAGAACATAGGCAGCAACCTCTTCCGACCTCAACCACAGCAATTTTTCCCTAGAAACATCACCAAAGGCAAGGGAAGCAACGGCAAAAATTAACTATTTGGGCTTCATCAAGATGAAAAGCTTTTGCACAGCAAAGGAAACACAACAAAACCAAAAGACAACTGACAGAATGGGAGAAGATATTTGCAAATGACATATCAAATAAAGGGCTAGTATCCAAATTCTATAAAGAACTTCTCAAACTCAACACCCAAAGAATAACCCAATCAAGAAATGGGCAGAAGACATGAACAGACATTTCTGCAAAGAAGACATACAAACTCACAAAACTGATAATTACATCAAAAGATGGGCAGAAGACATGAACAGACACTTCTCCAAAGAAGACATACAAATGGCTAACAGACACATGAAAAAATGTTCATCATCTTTAGCCATCAGGGAGATTCCAATCAAAACCACACTGAGATACTACCTTACACCAGTTAGAATGGCCAAAATCAACAGGACAGTATACAACAAATGTTGGAGAGGGTGTGGAGAAAGGGGCACCCTCCTACATTGTTGGTGGGATTGCAAGCTGGTGCAGCCACTTTGGAAAACAGTGTGGAGATTCCTCAAGAAATTAAAAATAGAGTTACCCTATGACCCTGCAATTGCACTACTGGGTATTTACCCCAAAGAAGCAGATGCAGTACAAAGAAGGGCCACATGTACCCCAATGTTCATAGCAGCAATGGCCACAATTGCCAAACTGTGGAAAGAACCAAGATGCCCTTCAACAGATGAATGG
>CM053612.1:6965970-6986216 GCA_028646535.1 Procyon lotor | reverse complement strand
TAGATTGCTTTAGGTAGAATAGACATTTTCACAATATTTGTTCTTCTAATCCATGAGCATGGGACGTTTTTCCATTTTTTGGTGTCTTCCTCAATTTCTTTCATGAGCAGTCTGATTTTTTTAAAAGATGTTTTTATTTTTCAGTAATCTTTATACCCAACATGTGGCTTTAACTCACAACCCTGAAATGAAGAGTCACATGCTCTACTGACTGAGCAAGCCAGGTGCCCCTCATTCTGACTTTAAAAGTTTATATTTTAATAACCTGGTGCTCATTAGGATAAGTACACTCCTTAATCCTCATCACTTAGTTCACCCATCCCACCACCCACCTCCCCTCTGCTGACCATTAGTTTGTTCTCTATTGTTAAGAGTCTATCTTGGTTTCTTTCTTTCTCTCCCTTCCCCTTGTTTGTTTGGCTTCTTAAATTCCACACATGAGTGAAATCATGGTATTTGTCTTTCTCTGACTTATTTCACTTAGCATTATACTCTCTAGCTCCACATGTGTCATTGCAAATAGCAAGATCTCACTCTTTTTTATGGCTCAATAATTGTCTCTCCCTCTCTGCCTCTGTCTCTCTCTTTCCATATATATATTCATATACATGTCTTCTTTATCCATTCATCTATCAATGGACATTTGTACTGTTTCCATATCTTGGCTATTGTAAATAATGCTACAGTAAACATAGGGGTGCATGTAGCCCTTTGAATTAGTGTTTTTGCATTCTTTGGGTAAATACTCAGTAGTGTGATTGCTGGATCTTATGGTAGTTCTATTTTTTTTAATTTTATTTTATTTATTTGACAGAGAGAAACACAGCGAGAGAGGGAACACAAGCAGAGGGAATGGTAGCGGGAGAAGCAGGCTTCCCGCAGAGCAGAGAGCCCGATGCGGGGCTCGATCCCAGGACCCTGGGATCTGACCTGGGCCGAAGGCAGATGCTTAACGACTGAGCCACCCAGGCGCCCCGGTAGTTCTATTTTTAACTTTTTGAGGAAACTCCATACTGTTTTCCAGAGTGGCTGCATTCCCACCAACAGTGTAAGAGGTTCCTCATCAACAGCTATTGTTTCTTGTGTTGTTTATTTTAGCCATTCTGACAGGTGTGACTTGATATCTTATTGTAGTTTTGATTTGTATTTCCTTCATGATAAGTGATGATGAGCATCTTTTCATGTGTCTCTTAGCCATTTGTATGTCTTCCTTAGAAAAATGTTCCTGTCTTCTGCCCATTTTTTAGTAGGATTTTTATGCAACCGAATAGTTTTGAGTTTTCTAACTTCTTTATATATTTTGGATACTAACCCTTTATTAGATATGTCATTTGCAAATATCTTTCTTCTCCCATTCCATAGGTTGCCTTTTAGTTTTGTTGATAGTTTCCTTTGCTATGCAGAAACTTTTTATTTTAATGTAGTCCCAGTAGTTTATTTTTGCTTTTGTTTCCCTTGCCTCAGGACACAGCTCTAGAAGGAAGTTGCAGTAGCTGATGTGAAAGAAGTTATTGCCTGTCTTCTCTTCTAGAATCATTATGGTTTCAGGTCTCATATTTAGGCCTTTGATCCATTTTGAGTTTATTTTTGTGTATGGTATAAGAAAGCGGTCTAGTTTCATTCTTCTGTATGTGGCTGTCTAATATTTCCAGTGCAATTTATTGAATAGACTGTCTTTTTTCCTTTGGATATTCTTTTTGCTTTGTTGAAGATTACTTGACCATAGAATTGTAGAATTGTAGTCTGATCCTAGCTCTTACGAGCACCATGAACTTGGTAAATTTGCTTAATATTTCCGGGTTTCTGTTTCCTTATTTTTTAGAATGGTTATTGTGATAATGACAGACACCAATGTAAGAACTAAAGTTTAAAACATATTTGCAAGCATGTGGAAAGAAAGTATAATTATGTGTACTTGGTATTCTTAAACCTTGGCTTTTCCTTTTTTAGCATGTTTAAATGATTTTCATATTATCCATATTCCATTATCTTTTCATCATTCTTTTTAGTTCAAGTGGCTAAGTTGTGCCAATTTATTATTCTTTCGTGTTATGTAGAGTATCAGGTCTGTCTTAGTCCATTTGGGCTCCTGTAACAAAATACCACAGACTGTGTGGCTTGTAAACAAGAGAGAGATATTTCTCATAGTTCTGGAAGCTGGAAGTCAGAAATTAGAGTGCCAGCATGGTCAGGTGAGGTCTCTCTTCCAGGCTGCAGATTTCCTGCTGTGTCCTCATATGGCAGAAAGGGCTAGAGATCTTTCTGGGGCCTCTTTTATAAGGCACTAATTCCATTCATGAGGGCTCTACTCTTATGACCTTGTAGGGGCAAAAAATTATTTTCTTTCTACCATTCTAAGTTCTTGGCTGAGACTGCCCCCCGTAATAAAAGATAGATTAACAGGAGAGAAACAGAGGTTTAATAACGTGTACCTCCTATATCCAAAGGACAGACCCAGGAAAATTGAGTAACTCTCCAAAATGGCCCAAGTCACCACTTTAAATAAATACCATCTCCAGCAAAAGGCACAAGAAAGATCTGGGGGATGGAGGGAGCCAGTTATGTGAGGTAAGCAGAAAAAGCACAGTAAACAAGAGTACATTTGTTAATGCAGATCTAAGTCTTTGCCTTTTCCATTAATAAGAGTTTCTTTTGTGTCATGCTCAAACTTTGTGAATGTTCCATTTGTATTAAAAATAATGTATATTCTTGTACACCTAAAGTTAATACAACGTTATATGACAATTTTATCTCAATATAAAAATAATGTTTAATCTCTTTTGGGTATAAATCAATATACATTATTGATAATTAATGTATATCTGATACTATCTAAACACTTTACATATAACTTATTCATTCCTCACTAAAACCCTGTGAGGACTGTATTATCATTTCCATTTAAAAAAAAAAACCTGAGGGTTTTTGGAGGGGAGGGGGGTGGGGGTTCGGCGAGCCTGGTGGTGGGTATTGAGCAGGGCACGTATTGCATGGAGCACTGGGTGTAGTGCAAAACAATAAATCTTGTAACACTGAAAAAAAAAAAAAATAAAATTAAAAAAAAAAACTTTCAAGGTAAAACAAACAAACAAACAAAAAAACGGAGGCAAAGAAATGTTAAATAATTTTCCAAAAGTTCAGTTTCTCTTCCTGGTACAGAAAGGGAGATACCTTTACAAATGAAGATTTCCTTTATAAATATAAATGTTCCTTATAATAGAATACTTCTACTTGGTTTTCAGTTTCTCCTCTCTCTGCTTTTTCTTTTTTCTTAAAGATTTTATTTATTTGACAGAGAGAAACACAGCTAGAGAGGGAACACAAGCAGAGGGAATGGTAGTGGGAGAAGCAGGCTTCCCACTGAGCAGGGACCCCGATGCGGGGCTCGATCCTAGGACCCTGGGATCATGACCTGAGCCGAAGGCAGACACCCAATGACTGAGCCACTCAGGTGCCCCCTCTTTGCTTTTTCTTAAAAATAACTCGTTCAAGGTAATCCATATGCCAAAAAGGCATATTTTTAAGTGGCATATTCTTCCCCTTCAAGCTAATCACTTCCCAAAGTCCCCACCTACTAATATAAACACCTCTAGGTGATAGGATTCCACCATTTGAATTTTGGGAGGATACAAACATTCAGACTATAGCAAGGTCTCAATGTAAAATTCTAACTTTTGTGGCTACAACTGTGTGAAGACCCATTAAAAAATAGGACTTTAAAAAATAAAATAAAGATCAATTTCAAATCAATATCAGGATAGTATAGTGGCAGTGTGTGTCTGGCAGGCCACTCAGTCCCAAATGTGCAAAACTAGTGGAAAAATAACTCCGGATATTAAGGTCCATTAGTCATTACCACAGGTATTATAGTTCCTGCTTAATTAACTCTGACTGGAAATTTTCCATATCACATGAGATTAAAGCCCTTTGAGTTCAGAAGCAATGTACATTTTAATAGAGACCAAAGGGAAGAAAAGATGTCATTACCTCATACATACAAAGCTTTATGAGTAGAGAGCACTATAATAATGTAGCTTTATCACTAAATACATAAACCAAGGCAACTTAAGTGATTATTTACAATGTATTATTCTCAGGTTCTATTTTTAATATTCTGACTATAAAAGTTCCTGCTCATTAAAAACAATCTATGATGTGAGTTACTGAAAGCTGGTAATGGTAGAGGAATGGATTCTAGATGATTGCTTTCTTAGTTTCATTATCTGCAGGGATAAGCTGATATGATTCTCATCTTTTATAGTGGACTTTATAAGGAGCCTTAAAGAATTTTGGTGAACACACACCTTAGTTTGTGTCCCTGTATAATCATTAGTAGCCTTGTCACTTTTTTTATTTGAATGTAGTTGACACACAGTATTACAATACTAGCCGTATCACTTTGATTAAGTTAATTTTTCTATGTCCCATTTCTCACATCTATAAAATGAGAATACTGATACCTTTGCATGGTCTTTAGTAAGATGATATGCAATATGCATGTAAGGGGCTTAGTATTGTACCTGCTAATAGAAAACACCCAAAATACCAGCTCTTAATATTATTAGGTCATCTATCCATCAAAATGGATTAGAATATTTTTCCAATATGATTAATTAATAAAGGAGTTTTAGATGATTTAAAATATTCACTAAGAAAACTCCTTTTTTTATTAGAGTATAATTGACACACAAAGTTACATTATTTACTGGTATACAGCATAGTGATTCCACAACTCTGTACCTTACGCTATGCTCACCACAAATGTAGTTACCATCTGTCACCATGTGACACTATTATAGCATTGAATTTATTCCCTAAGCTTTATAGGAAAGTTCCTTTTATTTTTACTGATTTATTTTTTTAAAGATTTTATTTATTTATTTTAGAGAGAGAAAGAGAGTACGAGCAGGGACAGAGGGAGAGGGACAAGCAGACTCCCCTCTGAGTGCAGAGCCCCATGCGGTTTTGATATGGGCTCTGTCCCAGGACCCTGAGATCATGACCTGAGCTAAAGTCAGACGTTTAACATACTGAACCACCCAGGCGCCCCAGAAAATTTCCTTTTAAAGTGAGTTTTGAAATGAAGATGGTGCCAAAAAATGCTTATTCATTTATTTTTTTATCCATTCAACAATTATTTGTTGAATATCTGACATCATCCTGAATATCAGAGATTTGAGTGTGAATAAAACAGATAAAATTCTCTGCTCTCATAGGTATTACTTTCTAATGGGATTGAGACAATTAAAAAACAGAGTTTGTATGTGTATCTAGATGGATATCCTATGTAGATCTGTGTGGTTGTGTATATCTATGAAGATATCTAGATATCTTATATCTCAGATGGTGATCATAAGCACTATGGAGAAAAAATAAATCAAGAAAAGGGTTAAGGAGTGCTGGGAAATGTGATTTTAGCAATTTATTAGTGTGATCACTAGTACATCTTCACTGATAAGGTGATTTTTCAATGAAGACGTGAAGGAAATGAGCAGCAGAGCAGATACAAGAAAGAACACTCTAGGAAAAGAAAAGTGATTATAAAGGCTCTGAGGTGGAAGCTTTTGGTGGCATTTGATATGGCAGAGTGAGCAAAGTGGAAAACCGAAGGGGATAAAGTCAGGTGATCTGGAGCCATGTCACCTGGGGGGGCATTAGGAGACTATGAAGACTTTGGCTTTATCTCTGAGTGAAATGAGAAAATTTTGCAACATTTTGAGTGAACAAGTGACAATAAAATTTAAGCTGTGAAAGTACTCCATTGCCTCATCTAGAAAATTTGAAACTAACGGTAGTTTTGACTCAGCGCATGGGTACAGTATTCCACAATGCCAGAACCACTGCCTCGTGGAAAAGTGCTTTGAAAGTCATGTCATCTTGACTCTAGAAAACCCCTGTGGAGCCTGTAGGTAATAAAACAACTCCTTTTCTCAGCTATGTTAATTTTATACTTTGGTTAGTTAGAACATGGACCTAAAATGTTCATTCATCTTAAAAAATCGTAACTATTAATGCTATCTCTACCATAGCCAACAGTCCCGTGTTCTTGATCATAAACTGATCCTGACAAGACATGCGTGACATGTTAGGGTTAGGTTAGGATTTGGGATATCCACCAGGAAGCCCTTTCATCAGTAGTGTAATCAGTGCAGGGATGAGTGTTGGAAAATTAGTTCAGAGAAGTAGCCAGAAGGTTGAATGTGGAGGGGCTTGTGTGGTAGAATATGGATTTTGAATTTTATTCAGAAAAAAATAAGAAGCCATTTCAGTTTTGGATAGAGATTTGGTACAGTCTGACTTATGTTTTAATCACATATCTCTGGCAAATATTTTGTGATCAGATTGTCCTGGGTCAAAAGGACAAAAGCAGGGAGACCAGATTGAAGGGTATTGCAATAATCCAGTCAAGAGATAATATTTAGACTATAGTGTTGTTTTGGAGATGTAATGAAAATGAACTTATTTCTAGAAATCTTTTGAAGTGCTAATGGACTAGATTGGTTGTGTGAATGAAACTGAGTCAAAGGTAGGGCACCTAGCTGGTTCAGATGGTTAAGTGTCTGCCTTTGGCTCAGGTCATGATCTCAGGGTCCTGGGATTGAGCCCCGCATCAGGCTCTATGCTCAGCATGGAGCCTGCTTCCCCCTCTCTCTCTGCCTGCCTCTCTGCCTACTTGTGATCTCTCTCTCTGTCAAATAAATAAATAAATAAAATCTTAAAAAAAAAAAAAAAGAAACTGAGTCAAAGGTAACTCCAAAGTTAAGGATGATGGTGATGGTGAGTATTCAAGGACGTTATGGACATGGCAATTCGAGATACCTATTAGATATCCAAGTGGAGGTTGTAAGTATGTAGTTGGATATTTTATTCTGGAGCTCTGGGAGATATGGGTCTGGCCTGGAACCATGTAGTTGGGGTTCATGAGACTGTAGACAGATTTAATGTCATGAGAAAGGATGAAATCACTTACAAAGTAAATATACCAAGAGTTCATAGATGGATGCAAAATTGGGGAAAAGCTTCTTAACTTGATGCTTAACCCCATACCCCATTCCCACACTCTGACACTGTTATCGAAATATTATCATTCAGGCCCCATTGCTCATGCAAGGAGATAAAGCTGTACCTAGCTTAGCACCAGGGCAATGCCAGCTAGAGGCAGTGGGATAACACCCAGTGCTGCTGCAACCTGACTGAGATGGGAACCAATAATATGTGCAGGCAAGCTGGTCCTCTCCTGAACTTTCTCTCCTCATCCTGCCTCCATCCTACTCCACAGGTTAGGCATTTGCAACAGTAAGTTATATGGTCACCCTGTATATGAAACACATAAAACAAAAGTGTACCTACAATGAAAATAAAGGGATGGCAAATTATATATGAGACACATATAAGCTAAAGAAAGATATCATAGCATTTTATGTTAGATAAAATAGAATTTGAAGTGAAAACACCATAAAAGACAAATAGATTATTATTTAATGCTAACAGGAAAAATGGATCGAGAAGATGTAAAGATCATGACAACAGAACTATAAAGCTGTAAATGATAGAACCACAGAGAATAGACATTTCAGATATTTTAGTTGGTAATAGTAACACACTTCTATTTTGATTTGATGGACAAGGATACAAAAAACCCCCCTGGTGAACTAGAATATTAAAACAATACTAGTAAGAAGGGTGCTATAAAGTAGTAGCTAGAAGCATGGATTCTGAAGACAGAAAGCCTGGGTTCAGATACCGTCTCTGCTCTCTGCTAGCTGTGTGACTTTCGGAAAATTATTTAACATTTCTTTGCCTCAGTTTTTTTTTACTTTTAAAATGGAAATGATAATACAGTCCTCACAGGGTTTTAGTGAGGAATGAATGAGTTATATGTAAAGTGTTTAGATAGTATCAGATATACATTATCACCAATAATGTATATTGATTTATACCCAAAAGAGATTAAACATTATTTTTTGGTTTAAATTTAATTTATTTGACAAAGAGGAGAGAGATCACAAGTAGGCAGAGAGGCAGGCAGAGAGGGAGGGGGAGGAAGCAGGCTCCCTGCTGAGCAGAGAGCCCAACGCAGGGCTCAGTCCCAGGACCCTGAGATCATAACCCGAGCCGAAGGCAGAGGCTTTAACCCACTGAGCCACCCAGGCGCCCCGATTAAACATTATTTTTATAATGAGATAAAATTGTCTTATAACATTGTATTAACTTTAGGTGTACAAGAATATACATTATTTTTAATACAAATGGAACATTCACAAAGTTTGAGCATGACACAAAAGAAATATAAATAAATTTTAAGGAGTTGGCATCATACAGGATATGATCTTAAATGGCTTCATACAGTATATGATCTTAAATAGGAGTGATAATAAATACACCACATATCAAAATGTGTGGATGACAGAAAAAGTAGAACTTGAGATACATATGTGTGTGTGTGTATGTGTGTGTGTGTGTATAATGAACTTCCATAGATAAGGAATTGGAATCTTACTTCAAGGGCAGGGCTTGATGTTACTATATAGCACATTGTTACAATGGTACAGTTACTGAGCAATATGGGTTATCTTTCTCCTGCTAAAATTCTCAAATCTGCTCTCCTAGACACAAGTTGCATAGTTTGTCTTTGTGGTGTGTTCTAATTCTGTATGAGAAGGGCTGTTGCCAGCAATCCAGACATGAATTGGCAAAGTTAGTTATGTATCATGTCTCTTTTGTTATAAGATTAAGGAATAATAAATTTAAATTTTACATTATAAAGATGAACTTTCCTGATATTGTGATCACACTCTTGCTTGCCACCATCTTTTACAAAATCTTCAACTACTGGCCCTTGTCTCATTTTTCTGTTGGTGTATTAAGGTGTGTGTGTGGTTTTTTTTTTTTTTTTGGTGTATTAAGTTTTAAATTGTGTGTATAAAGAAATAATGTATGTGCCAGCAAGGTTGGCTTTACTGGAAATGTATTTCAAACTAGTTCAAAGATAAAACAAAACTAGACACTAAAGTTAATGACAGATTTTAATCAGAAACATAATTTTGCAGTAATTAGGCAAGTTCAGCATGCACAAACCTCAACCTCACTTTTTTACGGAGATGATAGGGTATCTTAAGGGAAGAAGGAGGGAGGAGTGAGGGTAGATGTTTGAGACTTGAGCTAAGGAAGTGGGAAATAACAAAAAGCAGGAAACTAGGGTTGGTCTTTGTGAAACATATCTGGATTTGTTAACTGGTGCTTATCAAAGTTAGGCTCCTCCCCTCCCACTGAGGCTGGGAAACAGAGGCTCTATCTTCAGGTGTTGGCTGGCACAAACAGTACATTCTTTTGGGAACTTTGACTTTTCTCAAGTGGGCACTTTTAGGAGGGCTAGTGTCATCCTAGGGATGTGGCGTTAGATTCTCTAGATTGCACCAAATCTCTCTGGCCCAGATTTGGTGCAATCAACTGTGTTAATATTTGTTCAAGTCTTTGACTCTGTGTGTGGGAGATGAACAAAATAATTTGTGTTGAGAGTCTGTATATTGTTATCAGTGATCACAAGACAAAATAGACCAGGAAATGTTGTTCTAAGGGAAAAAACACAGAAGCCTAATAGATAACCTACTTCCATTATTTCACCCTCAAATCCTTTCTCTATACTATCATTTTAACCTATGACCATGTCACCCCTTTTCTTAAAACATGTTATCTGTACACTTACACCATGAGAATGAGAAACTGCATTTTTCACCTTCAAATTACCAATATCTAACACATAGTAGGTGTTCACTACATGTGTATTGCATAGAATTGATCTGGGATAAAAGTTTACCATTTGGGCAAAAAGATTGCTACCCAAAACATAATGGCCATGGAGGAAGGAGGGGATACATGAGGTCATAAATCCTTAGAGGTCACATTTACTTGGGGAGGGTTTCCTGTCTCCAAATTAATTTCCTTATAAACATTTTACTAAGTTTTCCTTCTTATTCTGGAATTCTCATCTTCACAAAGTCTTGTACTCTCTTCTGCCTACGTCTTGTTTAGACCACTTAAGTGAAAATGAATAGACAGATAGATGATGATGATAGACAGACAGACAGACAGACAGACACTTGTTGGTTGGCCGCTCAGCCAACAGGCACACAGGCATATTGTCCTGAAAATTTGTGCTATGAATAACCCTAAAGAATAGTTCATCCAGAAATTACTTATTTATGAATCATTGATTGATTTTTCTGGTTAAGTGATTTCCTTTATCTAATTTTGTTTTTCTTCAGCTCACATTTACATTTGTTTGCATTCTCTAGGACAAGAAACAAGCAGCATAGGAGGCCAGCCAGTAGCAGAGGAAACTAGTTGACTCTCTAGTCCACAGACTTCTTTCAGTGAAAGCAAATACTCATCGACTCTGATGAATAGCAGTGGGAATTGCATTGCTAGAATTCTGAAAGTAAAAATAGCACAGTGCTTTTTTAAAATGGGAGTAGTGGGGCGCCTGGGTGGCTCAGTGGGTTAAAGCCTCTGCCTTCGGCTCAGGTCATGGTCTCAGGGTCCTGGGATCGAGCCCTGCATCAGGCTCTCTGCTCAGCAGGGAGCCTGCTTCCCCCTCTCTCTGCCTGCCTCTCTGC
The DNA here is from genome assembly GCA_028646535.1 of Procyon lotor. Taxonomy (NCBI): domain Eukaryota; kingdom Metazoa; phylum Chordata; class Mammalia; order Carnivora; family Procyonidae; genus Procyon; species Procyon lotor. The sequence goes on along the minus strand of CM053612.1, from coordinate 6,975,600 downwards.
CTACTTGTGATCTCTCTCTCTCTGTCAAATAAATAAATAAAATCTTTAAAAAAAATAAAATGAAATGGGAGTAATGGCAAAACAGCGCACCTAAGACACCAAACCCAGAGCAGAGCAGTATTTCCATGGCATGTAACAAAATGCATTATTCTGACAGCCATGGTTTGATAAAAGGTCCAACTCTTTTTATTCAGTTTGGTGTCTTAAACATATATTTAAAAAGAGCATTATATCTCCTTTCTCTCTAAATTTCTTTGTAGTTTAAAAGAAGGTGACCATATGAAGAAGGCTTATTTATTTATTTATTTATTGAGAGAGAGTGACTGAGTGAGCATGAAAAGGGGGAAGGGGCAAAGGGAGAGGGAGAGAGAGAATCTTTTTTTTAAAAGATTTTATTTATTTATTTGACAGAGAGAGAGACCACAAGCAGGCAGAGAGGCAGGCAGAGAGAGGGGGGAAGCAGGCTCCCCGCTGAGCAGAGAGCCAGACACAGGGCTCAATCCCAGGACCCTGAGATCATGACCTGAGCCGAAGGCAGAGGCTTTAACCCACTGAGCCACCCAGGCGCCCCGAGAGAGAGAATTTTAAGCAGACTCCAGCTTCAGCACTGAACCCGTTGCAGGCCTAGATCTTATGACCCTGAGATCACGACCTGAGCTGAAATCAAGAGTTGGATGCTTAACTGACCAAGCCACTGAAGTACCCCAAAGGCTTATTTTAAGAGCTGCTGTCTTTTAATCTAAGGGTTTATTAAAGATAGGAACAAATGTTGGGAAGATAAGAGATGCTGGTGCTCGACATGTATATTAATGTTCAAGTCACTAGGAAAGTATCAACTCTCTGGCCCAGATTTGGTGCAAACAACACATTTCTGGACACTCAACAACTTGTGTAAATCCGTGATAGATTAAAGAAAGGGCAAATAACATTTCCTCGATGTTCTATTAGCTACTTACCAGGAAATAGCTCCTAAAAATAAATCCTTTCCTTTTGCAAACAACTTCCCAGAAGCATAATAACCCCCAAAGTGTGTTGTTAAAACGGGTGAGCTCCAGGATGCCTGCAAGTAAAAGGGGACTCTCGGGTATTTTAACCATATGCCAGTGTGGAAGGGAGCAGAGCTGCAGTGTATCCCAGGAATAATCAAGGTCACATAGCTAACATTTACTGAGCATTGACCATGGGCAAGAAGTCCTTTGTATTCACAAAATACTTTATGTGAACCAATGGTGAAGTTCAGGAAATATTTGTTGAATTGTATAAGTATCATATTTAAGCATTTTTACCACCTGAAGAAACATTATAACAATATATTAGTATATTAATACAAATATTGCTATCAGCATTCTCCAGATCAACCCACGAATTTTCAGAGAGATGAAGGCACTTGCCCAAGGTCAAGTAACTTGTAAATGAATAATCTGTTTTAAATTTTACAACTCCATTAGGTTGGGATTATTATCTCCCTTTTATATATGAAGGAACCAGGCTCAAAGAGATTAAGAAACTTGCCTAGTCACTCAGATAACAAGTGGGAGAGTTAAGATATAAACCAGATGTGTCTGAGGATAAAGATTATGTTTAAACCCTAGACTAGGGGTGCCTGGGTGGCTTAGTCGGCGAAGCATCTGCTTTTGGCTCAGGTCATGATCCCAGGGTCCTGGGTTTGAGCACCACATCAGGCACTCTACTGGAGCCTGCTTCCTCCTCTCCCTCTGCCTGCTGCTCTGCCTACTTGTGTTCTCTATCTCTCTGTCAAATAAATAAATAAAATCTAAAATAAATAAATAATTAATTAAAAAATAAACCCTAGACTACAGAATGATTTAGTAAACTAAGCTATTGCCTACATGCCCACAGTCTTTCCTCAAATTCTCTTTCAATAGACTCCATAGTAGTGGGCATCTCTTCTACTTCTACTGAAATGCCCATAATTTCTAGCTGATTATGGAATGAATGACGATGCATTATCTATAGAATGCCCCAGTTTATTTACTTATTTTAAGATTTTATTTATTTATCTGACAGAGAGAGACACAGCGAGAGAGGGAACACAAGCAGGGGGAGTGAGAGAGGGAGAAGCAGGCTTCCTGATGAGCAGGGAGCCTGATGCTGGGCTTGATCATGTGTGTGTATGTGTATACACAGACACATATGTATATGTACACACGTGTGCGTGCACACACGTGCATGCGCGCGCGCACACACACACACACACACACACACACACACACACACACATATCTCCAATCTGTTGGTTCTGTTTCTCTGGAGAATTGTGACTAATGTATTACCTGGGAAAACATGTCAGCCAAGCGGTATCATCAGACTGACTAGTTTTCACATTAGACCTGAAGGGATGATACATACAATGTTTGCATTTGTGGGTATAACATGGATCAAAAGGGATTAAATGTAGAGAAGACAAGTTAGAATGCTACTGTAAAAAGAACTCATGACAATCTAAATTGTACAGTTTGGAAGGGAAAGAATTCACAGGAGAAGCATGCAAAAACTATGTGAAAAGCATTTTAATGTAAGTATGTATAATTCTCAGTTATCAGACTTGTCCATATGCTGAATTGAAGTATGCATAATGACTGAAACAAAAAAAATTAAGTTTTTCCTTTTTTAAAAAAGTAATTTCCTTGTGCTGCCCAAAGGTACTCTAAAGGCTAAATAAATAATATCAAGTATGACCTTATCATAAAGTTATCTACATCATTTATCTTAAAGATGGTCTCCATTAGGAGGAAAAAAGATTGAATCCATAATATTTTAATCTATTGGTATTGGTGTGCATAAGTCACACATTTCTATATCTAGTGTTTGCATATTGATTGTAGCTTGACCTTAACAATTTATCATTTAGTCTTGTACCATCACCCTCCATGATAGATGTTACAGCTGAGAGTCTAGCAGCAATTTCATTATAGACCCCACATTTCAGGGTTTTATAAATAAGCAGTCAAAATCTACTGCAGGCTATGAGATGTTTTAGTTTGCATATCCATATTATCATTTTAGTTCCATATTGTGGCTTCCACCCATCATTTGTAGGATCATTTTTCATTTTCAGAGGCACTTCCTGTAGGAATCCATTTTAATCACCATCAGGTGTGGAAGAAACAACAATAAGGGAAAGGTATTAAATCCTATTACTTTTCACCAATATAAATAAATTAAATCAATTAATGAATAATACAAACTCTACTCTGATATACCTAAAGTTTACATGTGCTTATAGAATTAATAAGCATATAAACTGACTTTTTTTAATGGTTACACTGTAAATGTGTGCTTAGTGAATAAATGACAAGCAGGTTAAATATTGTGGAAGGTGTACATTTTAAGTATATGTCCATGTCCTAAACCAGCTTATCATCTAAGAGTGGAGAAAAGATATAGAAAAAATAATTCTAGAATGGGATTTAATACTTTCCCCTTCTCTTTGCATCTTAAATGTCAAATGAGTTGTACTGTAAGAGTTTTGAGAAAGAGAATACATTTGTTAGTGCCTATACAAATGTTTAGCTACCCAAATGGGTAGCCCAGAGAGGGGTAAGGTTGGTCTCAGGCAATCTTTAGTGTTTATTTGTTTCTTTTGTTTAAGTAGGCTCCATGCCCAACATGGGACTTGAACTCATGACCCTGAGATCAAGAGTCACATGCTCTACCTACCAGCTGAGCCAGCCAGGTGCCCTGGTCTCAGGCAGTCTTTAGTCTTCAGAGAAAGCATGGCCTTGCCTGCATCTTAATTTTACACTTCTAGCCTCCAGAATCGTGAGACAATAAATTTCTGTTGTTGTAAGCCAGCCAGTTGTAATGGATCTTATTAATTATCTTAAGACTGGGCCTGGGCTCTGGCTTCAATTAGGCAGACTGTGCTATTAATATTACCAATCATCCCCAATCCCTTCCCACTCAATATAGTTGGTTGCTGAACCACATATACTTGGTAAAAAGTGCTGTATGCCTGCCCTGGGTCCAGTGTTAGCGGGGAGGAAAACTTGTATCTACCCTTTAAGATTCTTTTAGCTGGTCTAAGAATTAATTTGATATGAGAGATTAAAGGGGGGGGGAAGTTAAATTATGTGTGCACAAAGGTCCAATAATAAACTTGAGACCCAAAGAAATAACCAAGGCAGGCAGCTTTTATTCGTTTTAGACAAAGAAACATAAATCTGTGAGGAATTGACACAATAGAGAAAACTTCTTTGGAAGCTTCATTTAGTAAGGAATTCTTAACAGGATTTAGGCTAGGGTAGTAAATCAGTAAAAGTAACAAAGGTTGGTTTACACAGCCTTCTTGGTCCTGAATTCCCTATCTCTGGTGATAAGGATGTCTCTTTACATCCTGGTACAGGAAGGGTACTTTTCACAGGGGAGATTTATTTCCTGCTTTCAGTGAGACAAAAGAGGGTTAGAGTGTCCTTTTTACACCAGCTGTTTCTTAACTTTAATTCAAAATAATCAATATGCTATTGTGACATACTTTGGGATGGCCTGCCCTAGGCCCCCACAGTAGAACAGGGGACAGCTATGATGTTATAGAAGAAAATCCACTGTATTCTGAGTCAGAGACTGAACTGTTAAAAATGCCTGTTAAAAATGTGAACTGAGGTATGTCATGTATTATTTTGGCCATGTTTTCATCATTTGTAAAACAAGTGTAATTTTTAATTCGCAAGATTGCTATGGGTAAAATGTGAAAGCACAAAAAAAATGTGAAAGCACGGAACACAATTCTTTTTTTTTTTTTTTTTCACAAAACTGAATCTTTATTATTTTTACTTTTTTTCTCCCAAATACTTTGATTTTATTTTTTCAGTGTTACAAGATTGTCCATGCACCACCATACCCAGTGCTCCTTGCAATATGTGCCCTCCTCAGTACCCACCACCAGGCTCGCCCAGCCGCCCACCCTCTCCCCTCCAAAACCCTCAGTTTGTTGCTCAGAGTCCACAGTCTCTCATGGTTCATCTCCCCCTCCGATTTCCCCCCATTCACCCCTTCTTTCCTTCTCACAATGCTCTCCATGTCTTGGCCTTATGCACAGTTGTCCAGTCTTCCTCTTACTGCCAGTAGGCCTCTCATTTCCTCCTCTTCTGGCTTCCTTTACATACACCCACTCTTTCACAGTGGGAATATTGCATGGAGGGTTTTTTTTTGTTTGTTTGTTTGTTTTTGTTTTTTAAAGAAAGCTGTATGCCCAATGTGGGGCTTGAACTCACAATCTTGAGATCAAGAGTTGCATGCTCTACTAACTAAGCCAGCCAGGTGCCGCCTAAACACAGAATTTTTAAAAGATGTAGTATTAATTCTCTCAGTGACAGTTATGAGGAATAAGTTTTGTCAAAAAGCAATAAAATAAGTACAACATCCAAAGGGCCATCATTTATGAGATATCATTTTAAATTTCAAGTATATGCTAGTGAGATGTAATAAAATGCAGCTGCCCCCCACCCCAACCACCATATTTTAGGAAATGTCCTCCCAAAATGGATTCTTATAATATTAATTTGCAGTACCTAACATGTTTACTAGGCTTCTGAAAAATACTATGTATGACTTGAGGCAAAAATGGATTGCTTTCAAAATCAGAAAATGAGCCATGAATCTCTACTGAGTAGATAACTAGAAGTAATTAAAGAACGTTATAAGGCAGTGTAAGTACTATAGTCCACTGATCTTTTAAATATAATGCAGAAGATTTGTTAGAAATATTTGGTGTACTTTTCATTATAGAAGTCTAAGTCCCATTTTTAGAAATGTGACTACCTTAGATTATTCTCTTCTCTGTATCATTGTGATTTCCTACTTGGGATATATAAAAGATAAGTGATTGAAACAGAGGACTTTGAGGAAGGTATGAACTTTTCCCAATGTAAAAATAAAGTAGACTCACTCTGCTTTCTTTGCTTCTGTATCTATATCTGTATGTCACAATTAACTTCTGGAAACTGTAGACATTGTGCAGATTCACTTTATTGAATTCTTAGTGATGGTAACAGACGCTATATCATTTTGGGGAGAAGGAGAATAAAGGTAAAAGCAGTTTGGAGTTCACTTTTTTCTTTTTTATGTTTGTTTTGCCTGATGTATAACACGAATTGATCTTATTGAAGTTGTCATTTCTGAAGAATAACTTTGAGGAAGTCCTTACTGATTGTCTCCTAAAGATGTGCATGAGGGAATCTGATAACCTTTATGCTGAAAAACACACAGAAACAGAGATAACATCCATTTAAAGGTACAGTGAGCTTGGAAAAAGTAAGGGACAATCCTAGAGGCCAAAGGCAAGAAGGGATGACGGCTAGTATCTTTAAACAAGAAACTTAGGTTTTAGTGGTCTCTTATGGGCCCACATGAGTCTTTGACCTGGAATTTTAGCCTCTGTGTGAGTGAAATAGAGGAACAGCAAAAATCTACTGGTAAAGACACAGGGAGATGACAAAGAAATTTGTTAGTCTCCTGAGCTTTGTGGGAGGAGGGAGTTTCCCTGAATATGTAACCAGGGACTTACTCTCAGTGGCTTTTCAGGTTAAACTGGCACTATATGCTAAGCATAGAAACTCTCAGAATAGGATATCCATATAAAAACTGTTACCAGCTAGTATGTGCAGAAGCAAACACAAGGTCTCTTTGGAGAGACATGCTATGAACTCCTGAACATCACAACTGTCAGGTATAAAGCCGAAGATAAATTTGCAGTCCAAATTTCTAAAACCACAGAAAAACGATCCAACATGAGAATCAAATGACATGAAAAAGAGCAGGATTATATTTCCAAGAATTTCAGACAATACTTTACATAAAAGTCCATAAACTAGGAATGTTTTTTTTTAAAATAAAGATACCAATCTAAAATATGATAGAAGGGGCACCTGGGTGGCTCGGGTTAAAGCCTCTGCCTTCGGCTCAGGTCATGATCTCAGGGTCCTGGGATGGAGCCCCGCATCGGGCTCTCTGCTCGGCAGGGAGCCTGCTTCCCCCTTTCCCTCTGCCTGCCTCTCTGCCTACTTGTGCTTTCTCTCTCTGTCAAATAAATAAAACATAAAATCTTTAAAAAAATAAAATATGATAGAAGAAGGAGATATTATTGGGGCATCTGACTGGCTCAGTCAATGCAGCTCTTGATCTTGGGGTTGTGAGTTCGAGCCCCACACTGGGTACAGAGATTACTTAAGTAGATAGAAACTTAAAAAAAGGAATGGGATATTATAAAAAACAGATCAACAGAACTTCTGGAAATGAAAAATACAATTGTTGCAACTAAATCTCAATGGCTATCCTAGGACAATATCAAAGAAAAACTTTTCACATGTGTGTCAACCTTTGTTTTATCAACATTTCTCTAAGGACACAAGGGATAAGTTCCAGTCTCACACAGATTCCTCTGTTATGGAAAAAAAAAAACTCATTTAATGAAACTAGCAAAATTTTAAAACCAAAAGTGAGTGAGGAGAGTATAATAAGGAAAATGACAGGGCAACATGCTCATGAACATAAATGTAATCATCATTAATAAATTGGTAGTGAAACAAATCCAGAAATATTTTAAAATGACAAAGTTAGGTTTACCTCAGGAATGTAAAGATGGCCTTACACTTGAAAATTGATTAATCTGTCATGTTTACCTATTAAAGGGGAAACTAATATGACCATCTTCATATATGAAGAAAAAATATTTGATAAAATTCAACATCCATCCTTTATTATAAAAGAAAAAAGAAACTTTAGCAAAGCAAGAATAGCAGAAATATTTATTAGTCTGATATAGGGTACCTATGAAAAATTCACAGAAAACATCATACTTAATGGTGAAATGATGAAAACTTCTATTTAAAATCTGGAATGAGAAAACTACTTTTCCCAACTCTACTACTTCTGTTCAACACTGTGCTTAATATCTGAGTCAGTGTAATAATGCAAGAAAAGAGAAGATGTAAGGATTACAAAAATGTTACTCATTATTTGCATGTGATAATCATTTATGTAAAGAATCCAAAATATATACAGATAAATTATTTGAATTAATAATTTATTGTTAATGTTGGGATGAATGATAAACACACATAAAAGGTGTTTCTATCCACCAGCTGTGTGAGGTTACAAAATATAATAAAAATGTTACCAGTTGTAGAAGAATCAACAATTACAAATTATCCAGGAATAAATCTCACCCCAAAGTATGCAAGACCTTTGAGAAGAAAACTGTATAATTTTAGTGAAAAGGTATTAAAGAAATCTAAGTAAATGGAGAGAAACACCACATTCGTGGATTAGAAGACTCTATGTTATAAAGATAGAAGTCTTCCCCAAGTTGATTTATAAAGGCAATAAAATTCCAGTCAAAATCCACACATTTTGTTGTGGAACTTGCAAAGCTAATTCTTAAAAATTTACTTGGGAAGTTAGTAGTCCTAGAATACTTCTGAAGTTGCCACCAAGGTGTGGGAAGGTGTTACCTTACCAGGTTTCAGAAATTTTTATGAAGCTATAGCAATTAAAACATCAAGGGATATTGGCCGAGAAAGAGACAAACAGGTGAACGGTATAGAAAGACTAGAGGTGGAATCCACATATTCAGAAACTTGAATTATGACAGAGATGGCATTGCAAATCACTTGGGAAAGGAAGATTCTTCAATAAATGCTGATGGAGCAAATGTTTATTCATGTAAAGAAACAAAAATCAGTTCCAGGTGAATTAAGGTTCTAAATGTGACTAGAAAACCAGATTAGAGTCAGGTAGGAAACTCTCTTAATACACAGAAAGCACAAGCTACAAAGAAAATGTCTAGATTCAATCATATTAAGATGTTCTTAGAAAGACCCATAAATACAACTAAAAGACAAGACATAAAGCTAAGAGAAAAGCACTGCAACACACGTACCTGGCAACAAATTAGTAGCCACAATATGTGAAGAACACATTTTTAAAATGCACCCCAAAATGCACAAACAATCCAATAGAAAAACATGCCAAATAATTCATAGGTGCTTTACATAAGAGGTATAAGTGGCAAATAAGTATTTAAAAAGATGTATAGCCTCATTAGTAATTAGGAAAATGCTCATTACAATAATTGAACATCATTTTGTGTTCTTAAGCTTATCAACAATATAAAAATCTAATATCAAATGTTGGGATGTGGAGTAACCCAAATAAGTCATTCCTGCACACAGGACAGTAATTTTTTTCAAGAAGTTTGAGATAACTTGGCATTATCTCAAAAAATTGAAGGTGCTCCTACTGGGTATTTACCCTAAAGATACAAATGTAGTGATCCGAAAGGGCACATGCACCCCAGGGTTTATAGCAGCAATGTCCACATGGCCAAACTATGGAAAGAACCTAGATGTCCATCAACAGATGAATGGATAAAGAAGATGTGTATATATAGACAATGGAATACCATGCAGCTATCAAAAGAAATGAAATCTTGCCATTTGCAATGACATGGATGGAACTAGAGGGTATCATGCTAAGCAAAATAAGTCAATCAGAGAAAGACAATTATCATATGATCTCTCTGATATGAAGAATTTGAGAGGCAGGGCAGGGGGTCGTGGGGGTTGGGGGAGGGAAATGAAACAAGATGGGATCGGGAAGGAGACAAACCAT
>CM053612.1:6955800-6965870 GCA_028646535.1 Procyon lotor | reverse complement strand
ATGCCCAGTGACCAAGAAGATGTAAGAATTTTCATAATTTCATCGCTCATGATTGCAGAAACCTAGAACAACCCAAGTATTTGTCAGTAGTAGAATAAATATATTTATAGTTCCAAAATTAAATTTCAAATGGTAATGAAAATTAATAAATTACAGCCATGAAACTATATGGTTTCTACTACAACAAACTATAAGAAAATAACTCTGAGTTAAGGAGAAAAAAAGAACGCATTCAGTGTGTTTCCATTCATAAAGCATTCAAAAACAGGCAAAAGTAATATAATATTTAAAGATACAAATACATATAATAAAACTATATGAAGAAAAGTAAGGGACTAATAAATGCAAAATTCCTATTATTTGGATGGCCGAAGAAGCGGGAAGAGGATGAGCTAGGAAATCACAAGAAGCATACATTAGTATTTATTACATTATTGTGTCTCATATTCTACATGTTTTATAAATATCCCTTTGTATCTACTCCTTAGTTAGGAAAAATAAGCAACAAACAAAACCAGAGCAAACAAACCAAAAACCCCGCCGAACCAGAACATAACAGCACTCAAAGTTGTGCATAAGCGTCAGCTAGAACAGAATGATTTTTCTCTTAGACTCTTCAGAGAGTAAGGGGAATTGGTGGCCTGCATATCGGAGAAAATCCAGCGTTCTTGTGCAGACAGGGGCTGGCAGGGGGAAGAGGAATATAAGGAGGGATCTCTGCAAGCTAATGCTAAAAGAGCCTAAGACCTTCAAAAGCAGTATTTTAATAGTGAGCTCACCATTTAGCATAAAATCTGTCCCTCAAACAAAAGTCAACGGAATGTATTTCTACATTAGGAAAGGGCATGTTGGGGTGGGGTTGGGGAACCAGGACAAAGGTGGAATATTAAATGACTATTTCGTTGTTATACTTCAGAATGCTTTTTATTTTTATTTAAATTTGATTAATTAACATATACTGTATTATTAGTTTCAGAGGTAGAACTCAGTGATTTATCCATCTTCTATAATACCCAGTGCTCATTACATGATATGCCTTCCTTATCACCTTATCCATCACCCAGTTACCCCATACTCCCAACCTCTTCCTCTCCAGCAATCCTCAGTTTGTTTCCTATGATTAAGAGTCTCTTGGGGCGCCTGGGTAGCTCAGTTGGTTAAGCTTCTGCCTTCAGCTCAGGTCATGATCCCAGGGTTCTGGGATCGAGTCCACATCTAGCTCCCTACTCAGTGGGGAATCTGCTTCTTCCTCTCTCTCTGTTTGCTGCTAACCTCTGCTTGTGCTCTTCCCCGCCTTTGAATTAATTAATTAGTTAATTAATTTTAAAATACAGTCTCTTAGGCTTTATCTTCCTCTCTGATTTCGTCTTATTTTATTTTTTGTCACTTCCCATGATCCTCAATTTTGTTTCTTAAATTCCACAGATGAATGAGATCATATGATAATTGTATTTCTCTGATTGGTTTATTTCGCTTAGCATAATACCCTCTGGTTCTATCCATGTCGTTGTTGCAAATGGCAAGATTTCATTTTTTTGATGGGTGAGTAGTATTCCAACACACCATATCTTCTTTATCCATTCATCTATCAATGGACATTTCAGCTCTTTCCATAGTTTGGATATTGTGGACCTTGCTGCTATAAACATTGGGGTGTAGGTGCCCCTTTGGATCACTACCTTTGTAGCTTTGGGGTAAAAACCTAGTAGTGCCATTGCTGGGTCATAGGGTAGCTTTAATTTCAACTTTTTGAGGAACCTCCATACTGTTTTCCAGATGGCTGTGTCAGCTTGCATACCCACCAACAGTGTTAAGTGGGTTCCCCTTTCTTTGCATCCTCACCAAGATCTGTTTTTTCCTGACTTGTTGATTTTAGCCATTCTGACTGGTATGAGGTGTTATCTCATTATGGTTTGGATTTGTATTTCCTTGATGCCAAGTGATGTTGAGCACTTTTTCATGTGTCTGTTGGCTATTTGTATGTCTTCTTTGCAGAAATGTGTGTTCATGGGGTGCCTTGGTGGCTCAGTGGGTTGAAGCCTCTGCCTTCAGCTCAGGTCATGATCTTAGGGTCCTGGGATCGAGCCCTGCATCGGGCTCTCTGCTCAGCAGGGAGCCTGCTTCCTCTTCTCTCTCTGCCTGCCTCTCTACCTACTTGTGATTTCTCTCTCTGTCAAATAAGGAAATATAAAATCTTTTTTTTTTTTTTTTAAAGAAATGTCTGTTCATGTCTTCTGCCCATTTCTTGATTGGATTCTTTGTTCTTTGGGTGTTGAGTTTGATAAGTTCTATATAGATTTTGGATACTAGCCCTTTATCTGATATGTCATTTGCAAATATCTTCTTTCATTCTGTCAGTTGTCTTTTGGTTTTGTTGACTGTTTCCTTTGCTGTGCAGAGCTTTTTATCTTGCTGAAGTCTCAATAGTTCGTTTTTGCCTTTGTTTCCCTTGTCTTAGGAGTCATGTCTAGCAAGAAGTTGCTGTGGCTGAGGTCAGAGGTTGCTGCTTGTAGGATTTTGATGTATTCCTGTCTCACATTGAGGTCTTTCATCCATTTTGAGTTTATCTTTGTTTGTGGTTTAAGGAAATGGTTCATTTTCGTTCTTCTGCATGTAGCTGTCCAATTTTCCCAACACCATTTGCTAAAGAGAGTGTCTTTTTTCCATTGGATATTCTTTCCCTCTTTGTTGAAGATTAGTTGAGCATAGAGTTGAGGCAGAATTCTTTTATGATGGTATGAATTGCATTATGTGTTCATGACCAACTTTTTTTTTAAAATTTTTTTTAATTTTATTTATTTGACAGAGAGAAACACAGCGAGAGAGGGAACACAAGCAGAGGGAATGGTAGCGGGAGAAGCAGGCTTTCTGCAGAGCAGAGAGCCCGATGCGGGGCTCGTTCCCAGGCCCCTGGGATCTGACCTGGGCCGAAGGCAGACGCTTAACGACTGAGCCACCCAGGTGCCCCCATGACCAACTTTTTCAGCACATATTTATTTTTAGCTGCAGAGTTATACAACTTTGACTAAATGGATATTGTTACTGACTGCTAGCATTCACGCTAAGCTCGCTGCCCCGAATCCAGTAAGAAGAGACTGTTTAATATCCTCTTCACCATTTTGTAGCTGGATTAATGAAATCTTGATCCTGAATATTCTTAATGTCCTTTATCATTCTGAGCCTCTATAACTCTATGTTTAACAGTACTTAGGAGGAATTGGTCACTTTTACCTCAGTCCCTGCTTGGAAGAGGTGTTGCTTCCGAGATGGGTTCAGGAAGGATGCACTTGATTTCTGTAGGCTACCTGGAGATTCTGACATGACAAAAAGACATGTATGTCGTCCTAGACCATGCCTGAAGCGACACTGACACTTCAACCAGCATTGGGCCTCTGAGATCTGGCCCAGAGAGCGGTCAGAATATTATCCCTTCTAGCGGACATCTTCAAACCGTCAAACCTTAAGAGTTTTCTGATTATCACCGCACTGATCTGGTTGTCAGGAGATAGGCTTTCTAGTCTTGTCTCAGACTTTAACATAATATGTGCCTTTGGGCATGTTATTTTGGGCACGTTATTTTCAGGACCTCAGTTTCTCCTTCAGTAGCATGGAAGATTTGGATTAAGTGATTCTGAAGGCTCCTCGGAGGTCAGACATGCTAGGTTTGTGTGATTCTAGCTGATTTCATCTATTCTCATTGCACGTTTCTAAGGTATGTTTGTGAAGGACCCATCCCCAAGCCTATTAAATGAATGAATAAAACAAACAAACAAAAACCCCCCACAGGCATATCAAAGCTGAAGCTTTCAAAAGTCTAAGAAAAAGCATGTACTATAGATCTATAGCTGATCCTACCCCTCTACTCTGTCATTTATTGTTTTTCATTTTTACCAATAGTATAGGGTAAACATTTTAGAATGGAATATTAAAAATTTAGATGAACACGTTGTGACATTGCAGTTTAAGACTACTGATATTAGTAATTCTGTGATTGTTAAAATTACGCTTCAGAGCAATCTTTCTAGGATGAAGGAGCCTGGGTGGCTTAGTAAGTTAAACATCTGCCTTCAGCTAAGGTCATAATCCCAGGGTCCCTGCATGCATCAGGCTCCCTGCTCAGTGGGGTCTGCTTCTCCTTCTCCTTCTGCCTGCTGTTCTGCCTATTTATGCACTCTATCTCTCTCTGTCTCTGTCTCTCTCTCTGTGTCAAATAAACAAAATCTTTAAAAAAAATTTTCCAGGATGAGATTTAAAAAAACAACTATTGTTCTTCTGCCCCCTTGTGGAACTTTTGGTGCACTACAGGAATCACTCTTAAAACAGATTCACTCAGTCCTGAAGAGGTAAAGTTTTTTTCTGTAAGAGCCCAAAGCTCATTCTTCCCTCTCCCCTGCACCGGGCCCCCAAAGTCCATTCTGTATGTTTGCAGAATATTTTCTTATAATTTTCAATTTTACTACTCTATTTAAAACAAATGTTTTTCTGCACAATTTTGAGAATTCTTTAGAGGTTTCTAAAATTTTTTTCTAAGAGAAATCCAGTCTGAAAGATTGGGTACTATATATCCAAAATGTTTATACTCCCCCACCTTACATAGGCTTATTTAGACTGTGTATAATTTAAGGATTACTAGTCAAAAACTGTTGACTATCATATTTTTGAGGAAGTCTGTACGATTTGATTCTAAAATACATGTTCATTAGAGAAAATCATAAAAATTCAGAAAAGTATAAAGAAGAAAAAAGCACCAATATTTTCAGTAACCACTATTGACTCTTTCAATTATTTTATTCCAGGTTGTTCTCCTAAATACATTTATCATTGTTGTACATTGTAGGCAGTTAGTAAACAATTGCTGAATATACATTTTTAAATAAAATGTCCTTTGTAAACATCATTTTAACTTCTTAAAATATTCATTGAAGTTAATGTGTAATTAATCACATCTCATTATATTTTTATGACACATGCTACATCTTCAGAAGATAATTTCCAGAAGGTTTGTACTATTTTATATCCCTACCAAGTTGTACGTCTCACTGAACCTTCACCGAAACTGAATATTGTTGTTTATGTTTCTATTAAAGTAAAGGATGAAAATGTATCTTATTTAAATTTCCATACTTGCATTCATCTATATGTGTGTATATATATACACACACATATGCATGTGACCTGTATATACATAATATAATATATATATAGAAATGTGATGTGATTGGCATTTTTTTCATTTCTTTTTTTTAAATTTAAGTATAGTTGACATACAATATTAGTTTTAGGTATATAACAGTGATTCTACATTTTTATATATTGCAGAATACTCACCTGGTAAGTGTACTTACCATCTGTCACTATAGAAAGTTATTACAATATTATTGAATATATTCCCCATGCTGTAGTTTTCATCCTCATGACTTATTTTATAACTGTAAGTTTGTACCTCTTAATCCCCTTTACCTACTGTGCATGTCCCCACCTCCTTCCCCTCAGGCAAACACCAGTTTGCTCCCTGTATTATGAGTCTGTTTGTTTATTTGTTTTGTCTTTTAGATTCCACATATAAGTGAAATTATGATATTTGTCTTTTTCTAGCTGACTTATTCACTTAGTATAATACCCTCTAGATTCATCCATGTTGTTGCAAATGACCCGGTTTCATTTTTTATGACTAATTTTCCATTGTGTGTGTGTATCACATCTTTTTTTAAATCCATTTATCAATGGACACTTGATTGCTTCCATATGTTGGCTATTTTAAATAATGCTGCAGTAAGTGTAGGAGTGCATATATCTCTTTGAATTAGTGGTCATTTTCTTTAGGATAACAAAATTGGTTCATTTTCATTATTCCTTACATTATTAACAAGTGATTAGTTACTAATTATGGATTTTTCCTTTTTATAATCATAGTAAGTCCCTGAAAGACTCTGAAAGAGTCATTGGAAGTATTTTCTTTTGCTGATGGTATTGCATCTAGTATTACTTTGTCTGTTCTCTCATTTTTAAAACTTTAGCTTAGTGTTTTTTTTTTAGGTAGTTTTTTTTTTTGTTAGCTTACTATATTGTTATTTTTCTTTTGATAGATAGGTTTCATCCATTTGCAGTATTGTCTTGCTTCACTTTTCTTGTTTTAAGCTTGCTAATTTTAATGTTTCTTACTATTTTCTATTCTGAGTCCTTTTGCTTTCCTTATTGTTTTCTCTTCCTTACCCTCTTATTCTGCAGGTTCTTCTTCTTTCACTACTAAATAACCAGTAATCCAGTAAAGATCATCATAAAATTAAACAACAATAATTTGTTTTAGGGAGATAGAAGTTTATTGAATATAGTGCAAGGGAGTGGTGGACAGTACAGCAAAAGAGACCAGAAGGCAGTGGTAGGGGGCTATAATTAAGGGGAGGAGTGAGAAGATATGGGAACATGTGGAATTTTCCTTTTTCTGGTACCTGCGCCCGATTGTAAGTAGCCCTTGGTCAATTATGGCCTATCGCTACTTTGAAGTGGATTGCCTAATGAGCCTGTTTGCTTTCAGCCCATTGGTCACTGTGGGCCCTTTTACCTTACTCAGGTTTCCATTGCTCAAGCCTGTTGCCTAAAAGCAGCCTCTGCATTCCCCAAAGACAGATGGATGATGATAAATCTTTGGCATTTGGGTGGAAATCTCATCTTCAGTAACTGCTTCATACTAAACAGGGTGAGGGGCACTCTGTCCCTACCTAAACTTGTCGGTCTACCAGGGGTTCTGTGCTGTTATAGACCAGAGCATGGTATTAGATTAACGTGCTGATAGGTGATTTGAGTGAAATTCTTTGGTGACCTGGTCCATGAGATTTAGAGAGGGGGGATCCTCTGATGGTATGGGCTGGAATCCTTGTTGAGTCATCATTTGTATATGGAATTGTTGGATTCTAGAAGAGACAAATTTAACAAAGATTAAAAGAAGGGGGCCATTAATTAGGAGTATGAGTATTGAGGCCAGGGACCCTAAGAAAGGAAGAAGCCAGGATAACCATGACCAGGTTTGTTTCCAGAAAAATCATCCCTGTGTTGCACTGTCCCAGGAGGAGGAAATCACTCAGATGTATAGGAATGTATTTTGCCTGTAGATCAAGATGGTGGCTGGATCCACAGTAACAAAGGAAAAAGGGGGAGAAGTGAAAAAAGTAAGGTGGTAGAGAGTCAACCAGTGTCAGGGAAGGGTTCCAACTTAGTCTTTAACATGTGCAGATTCACCCTGGACTAGCTTCCACTGCCAGTTGCCCCACACATTGGGAACAGAGACCTCACGGGGGAGAGAGTGGGAGAGAAAGGGGGGGCTCCAACCTGTTTGCCCTTAGACCACATCAGGGAGTGGCCCTGGCCTGTGATCCTCAGTTGTCTGAGGAGTACTAGGGTTAGACTACCTAAAGGCTGGAAAGAGAAAGGAGGGGGAGGGAAGGATCCCTCCAAGAGCAAGAGCAGAAATCCTTCACCCCTGTAGGGACGGGCAGTCTGACTGGTTCCCCCTGGGACTTTGGATCCTCACTGAGGAGTAAGCTCTTTCAGTTCTCCAAGGAGTACTAGAGTTGGCCTACTGAGGGAATGTCCCAAGAAATTTCCAGAGAATCTGAGTAAGGTCCTG
The DNA here is from genome assembly GCA_028646535.1 of Procyon lotor. NCBI lineage: Eukaryota > Metazoa > Chordata > Mammalia > Carnivora > Procyonidae > Procyon > Procyon lotor. The sequence continues at coordinate 6,958,246 of CM053612.1, read as the reverse complement.
TTCTGGCAGAGGTTGCTCAGAAAGGCCACCAAATGTGGGGTGACCCAACTGGGTGGAGGCTTACGGTGTGGGTGGTGAAAGAATTCACCCAAGAAAGAATAAAGGAGATAGCAGTTTATTTTTAAGATAAACTTAGAGCAACAAAACTTAGAGGATTTAAGTCTATAGAAATCCAAAGCTATAGATTTTTTTCAGAAATTGCCTCAACTTTTTAAAGTCTAAATCAATGCAATATTAGTTAAATCAGTTTAATTGGAGGGAATAGATTCCAAATATGTAAAAAATTATTTCACATATATAAACAGGCAACAAGTATCACCTTGAATATTTTTCAAATGTAAAATCAGGATAATTTGCAAGCTCTAAAGAGTTCATAAGTATGAAAATTAATTTTTAAAAAAAATTTGTAAGAATCTACACCCCATTGGTAGGAGTCAAGAAATATGTTATCTCTTTTGTATGACGCTTTTATGTCATAACATATATGAAACTTAAAAATTGTGAAATGAGAATACACAGGTTATACAAACCTACTTGAAAGAAGCTTTATCATTTTCAGTGACTAGGGTATGGAAAAATTTAACAATTTTTCTTGAGAAAAACAAAGGTCTCAAAGCAGTAGACATTAATTAGGCTGGGTTCTAATCCTCTGATTTTCTCTAGGAAACAGCATGATAAAATTTGCTATGCATTTAACCATTATGTGCCCAGAGAGAAGTATAAGCAAAGCAAGATTAACACTTCCCAATTTTTAGGATAGAAGAAGTGAGGAATTGGGGCACCTGGGTGGCTCAGTTGGTTGAGCATCCAACTCTTTGTTTTGGCAAAGGACATGATCTCAGGATTGTGAGATAGTGCCCTGTGTGGTGCTCTGTGCTCAGTGGGGAATCTGCTTGGAATCTCTCCCTCTCCCTCTGCCCCTTTCCCCACTTGTGTGCACATTCTCTCTCTTTCTCTTTTTCTCTCTTTCAAGTAGAAAAATAAATAAATCTTTAAAAAAAAAAAAGAAATAGGAAATGATAAAAACAACTTGCTTAGGACCATCATAGTAATAATAAGTAATTATGTAACTGAATCTTACGATGGGTGATGCCTTAAGCCTTAAGCATACAGAATTTATCAATTTAGCCAAAGGCAAATGTGTCAATTCTCTTCTTATAACATTGAGGTATTATTTTTATTGCTTAAATATTAAAGCTACAAACATTTGAATGTAATTTTTTGAGTGAAGTTAAAAAAAATGTCTCTATGTATATTGAATTTCCTTAGACCTGTAGAGAAAATCCTTTTTTTTTTTTGAAAATGCAATATTTTAAGTAGTCTAGTTAAATGTTTTTTTTTTTTTTTACTCAAAATAGAAAGGAATTAATTACAAAGAAAAGGAGAAAGTTTTCCAAAGCTATGATGATTTTAGGCAGTTATAGCGTCATAATACAAATCCTTTGAAGGATGTGTTTAAGAATGGAACCTGACAAATCCCTGGACTCCTTTTTTTTTTTTTTTTTTTACTGTTCTATTTTCCAAAAATGAATAGAACTAAGAAATAATACAGTGGGTTCTCCACAAAGCATTTCAAATACCATATTTTGTGTCTTGACATTATTAGACACAATACAGTTATGCAAACTAAGTAAATACCAGTGTAAACCACAGACTTCTCTGAGTTGTCACTTAAACTTTAGGATTTAATATCCTAAAGCATATACCTCCTTTTTTTTTCAAAAAGTTTTTTTTTTAATAAACATATAATGTATTATTTCTTTCAGGGGTACAGGTCTGTGAATTATCAGTCTTACACAATTCACAGTACTCACCATAGCACATACCCTCCCCAATGTCCATCACCCAGCCACCCCATCCCTTTCACCCCCCTCCCTCTAGCAACCCTCAGTTTGTTTCCTGAGATTAAGAGTCTCTTATGGTTTTTCTCCCTCTCTGGTTATGTCTTATTTCATTTTTCCCCTCCCTTCTATGATCCTCTGTCTTATTTCTCAAATTTCTCATATCAGTGAGATCATATGATAATTAATTTTCTCTGATTGACTTATTTTACTTAGCATAATACCCTCTAGTTCCATCCATGTTGTTGTTGCAAATGGCAAGATTTTGGTTTTTTGATGGCTGCATAATATTCCACTGTGTATATATACCACATCTCCTTTATCCAGTCATCTGTTGATAGATATCTAGGCTCTTTCCATAGTTTGGGTATTGTGGACATTGCTGCTATAAACATTGGGGTGCATGTGCCCCTTCGGATCACTACTTTTGTATCTTTGGGGTAAATACCCAGTAGTGCAATTGCTAGGTCATAGGGTAGCTCTATTTTCAACTTTTTGAGGAACCTCCATACTGTTTTCCTTATTGGCTGTGTTAGCTTGCATTTCCAACAGTGTAAAAGAGTTCCCCTTTCTTTGCATCCTCACCAAGATCTGTTGTTTCCTGA
>CM053612.1:6927761-6955300 GCA_028646535.1 Procyon lotor | reverse complement strand
TCAACATATTAAATAATGCTTACCTACAGTGGGGAGGGAGATCATCCTGACTCAGTCTACCAAATGGTAATCTTTTCCAGAAACACCCTCACAGACACACCCAGAAATAACATTTTACTAGCTATACCTCAGGCCAGTCAAGTTGACATATAAATGAACCATCACAGGAGACCTCTCTTATTGTTTCCTAGGGTCTTCAACTGGTTGAATAAGGCCCATCCATGTTATGGGACATAACTTGCTTTACTCAAAGTCTGCCGTTTTATTCTTTTTTATCTTATTATTTGACAGAGAGAGAGAGCGCACAAGCAAGGGGAGCAGGAGAGGGAGAAGCAGGCTCCCCACTAAGCAAGGAGCCCAATGCAGGGCTCAATCCCAGGACCCTGGGATCGTGACCTGAGCAGAAAGCAGTCACTTAACTGAATGAGACACCCAGGTGCCATAAGTCTGCTATTTTAAATGCTAATCATATCTAAAATATTCCTCCACAGGGACATTTAGACTGATGTTTGACCAAATACTGGGGTACTATGGCCTAGCCAAGTTGTAACTTAAAATTAATCATCACAAGGGACATTACATAGTGGTAAAGAGTTAAATTCTCTAAAAAGACATAATGAACCTAAATGTGTATATTGCTCACATCGTTACCAAAATACATGGGAAAATTGAAAAAGGTAGGAAGAAATAGACAAATCATGTATTGGAGTTGGATACACCTGTCAAATAAAAACAAATCTGGACTTAGATAAGGGGACACTTTATTCAGAAGAAAGACTATTGTAATAGGGACATCTACCCCTATTTCAGAAAGCTGTAAGCATCTCAAAATCAAACAAAAATATAAGCAGTATCTATAAGGGGAAGTTGGGCAAATGAGAAGGAATTGTCTAGCAAGGTTGACAAGAAATGTCTCACTATAGTCAGCCAATTCTCAAAATAAACTGATAAGAGATGTTCTGCATTTTAGTGCTTGCCCAAGCTTGGAGACAAGCAAAGTTCAGGGGCCCTAGAGAGGAGAGAAGCCTGGCTAAATTTGGGCAAGACAAAGCAAAGAGTAAGAAAAATGCAAATGTGAATCCTTGGTTTCTTCAAAACTCCTATCTTAGCAATTGATAGATCAACCAGGCTGAAAATCAGTAGGGTGTATGCGACCTAAACAGCACCATCAGTCAACTTGATCTAACTGAGATTTATAAAATAATCCATTCATCAATAACAAAATCCACCTTCTTCTCAAGTTACCTGCGCAATTCACCAAGATAAACCACATTCAGGGCCATAAAACACACCATACTCCCTTTCTAAAAATATGGAGTGACATCAGCATGATATTGAAGTAGGAAACCAACACACATACCAATTCAGCAATAATTCACAGACAAATTCCCTTTGTGAGAAATCTAGAAACTAACTAAAAGTCTCTTGCACTCAGGAGAAGGCAGAATAAGGCTCACTGAAGCCAGTAGAAAGGTTTGGAACACTTTCTCACTGGAGTCCCTCACTCAGTCCCAGCAGAAAGAGATCCCTTAGCTCCCAACTTCACCTAGGGGAGGGAAGGAGTCAGTTCACACATCCTGCTGCCCAACCATTTCAAGGCGGTTCCCTAAAGAGGACTGGTTGGTCTTGCTAGACCTACAGTTCTAACACATCTTGTAATTCTTTTTTTTAAAGATTTTACTTATGTATTTATTTGAGAAAGAAAGCAGGGGGTTAAGGCGGTGAGGGACAAGTGACTCCTTGTTGAACATGGAGCCAGAGGCAGGGCTTAATCAGCTGACCCAATAGACTCCATTGAGGCCATTGACTAGAACCCCCTTCACCCCCCCCAAGATCATGACCTGAGCCAAAACCAAAAGTCAAACCCTTAAGTGACTGAGCCACCCAGGTGCCCCCATATCCTGCAGTTCTAAAACAACTAGCATAGTCTAGCTACCGGGGGAGAATTGAGGTAATGGGTTGGGCTGGTAGAAACCATAGATCCTTCCCTCTGCTCAGCAGAATGAAAGGATAAAAAAAAATCCCAGCTTTCAGCTTTCCTCTGGGGAAGGAAAGAGTAGATCCCTATGTCCAGCTTCCTATCTTCTCCAGGGATGCCCAAAGAACTAGCATCTGTCTTACCAGTCCTGAAGTTCAAACAGATCCTGCATTTTCTACCCACCCAGGGAAGAGAGGCTGTGGCTTGGGCTGGTAAATGCCATTGAGCCTTCCCTAGCTCAGCAGACTGAGCAGTTGGAAAATCCTAACTCTTGGTTTCCCCTTGGGGAAGAAAAGTTATGAGAGGCCCCAGAACCTGTGACAGGTTGACTGATGAGCATCTTGTGCCTAACGTGGCCAGTCAAGGCTGGGAGACCTGCTTTTTCTCATGCATAGACACCAACACAGAGTCAAGGAAAATGAACAATCGAAGATATTCTAAACAAAGGAACAAGGTAAATCTCCAGAAATGAATCCTAATAAAAGAAGCCATGCAACACATGTTTTCATACCACAAGGCAATCAAATTAGAAGTCAGTCACAGGAAGTTAGTTCTAAAGTTTCCAAATATTTGCAAATTAAAAAGCACATTTCGAAATAACACAATGGACAAAGAAAAGGTCTCAAGAGATTTCTAAAAATATTTTGAACCTAAAGTTCAAAGATAAACCTAAAGTTCAAACCTAAAGAACCAAAAAAATATTTTGAACCTATAAAAAAAATATTTGAACCTTTGAATATAAAGTACAACAGATCAAATTTTGTGAGATGCACAGAAAGTAGAGCTTAGAAGAAAATTTATAAAATAGAATACATATATTAGAAATGAGTAAGATAGGGATGCCTGGGTGGCTCAGTTGGTTAAATGTCTGCCTTCCACTCAGGTATGATCCCAGGGCCCTGGGATCAATCCTGCATCAGGCTCCTTGCTCAGTGGGGAGCCTGCTTCTCCTTCTCCCTCTGCCACTTCCCCTGTTCATGCTCTCTTTCTCGCTTTCTCACAAATAAATAAAAAATAGAATCTTTTAAAAAAAAGGAACAAAGATCTATTATCTATAATTTAAATTTCCATCTTAGGAAACTAAAGGGAAAAAAAGATTTAAGTCTAAAACTATCATGAAAATAGGAATAGCAAATATTAGAGCAGAAATCAATGAAATTGAAAATACGGAAAACAGAAAAATCAAAGAAATCTAGGGGCTCCTGAGTGGCTCAGTCTGTTAAGCATCTGCCTTCTGCTCCAGTCATGATCTCAGGGTTGATCTCAGGGTCCTGGGATCAAGCTTTACATCATCGGGCTCCCTGCTCAGTGGGGAGGCTGCTTCTCCCTCTCTCTCTGCCACTCCCCGTGCTTGTGCTCTCTCTCTCTTTCTCTCAAATAAATAAATGAAATCTTTTTTAAAAATCAAAGAAATCTAAAGCAGTTTCTTTAAAAAGATGAAAATAGAGGGGCACCTGGGTGGCTCAGTGGGTTAAAGCCTCTGCCTTCGGCTCAGGTCATGGTCCCAGGGTCCTGAGATCGAGCCCCACATTGGGCTCTCTGCTCGGCAGGGAGCCTGCTTCCCCCTCTCTCTCTGCCTACTTGTGATCTCTCTCCTCTCAAATAAATAAATAAAATCTTAAAAAAAAAAAAGATAAAAATAGGGGCACTTGGCTGGCTCAGTCAGTAGAGCATGCAACTCTTGATCCTGGAGTCCTGAGTTCAAACCCCACCTTAGGTAGAAAGCTAGAAAGCTAGAAAGAACTCATCAGCAAAGCACATTCACACATACTCACACCTGCACACAGCATGATAAGGGATGGCAAAGAGACAGAGGAGTCAACTGAAAAAGCTTCCAGTGGTCAAAGCTGGAACAATTTGAGCAACAAAATAAGGTAGTATTGGATTATAATCCAAATTATAAAATAAATATCTGTGAGTCCTCATATAAAAAAATGATTGATTAACTGCCTAAATGTAGAGGAGACAGATCTCTACAGAAGAATTCTAAATGACTTACGGAGATTTACATCCTCAAGGAAGGAAAGCATAACTTCCTATTCCTTGGTGTTGTCTGCACATAGTGACTTCCTTACAAAGAGTACAATTATAGAAAGATGAAGAGCAGTTCTGCCATGGAGAACCCTGAAAAACCCTACCATGGCCAAGGGGTCAAGGTCATCAAAAGTCATACATCATATTGATAGTACATTCACTAACCCCAATCTAATTATAAGGAAAGCTCAGACAAATCCCAATTTAAGGATGTTCTATAAAATACCTGCCCAACCCCCCCTCCAAAAAACCTGACTGATAATCCTAAAAATGTTGACACCTAAACTGCAAAGAAAGTCTGAAAAATTATCACTGCCTAGAAGATCCTCAGGCATCTAAATGTCCTATGGGATCCTAAATGGGATCCTGGAACAAAAAAAGGACATTATGTGAAAAATTAAGAAAAATCTAAGTAAAGCATGGACTTTTGTTAATAATAGTATCCCAGTGGGGCACCTGGCTGGCTCACTCTGTAGAGCATGCAACTCTTAATTATCATTTAAGAGCCCCACAATGGGCATGGTGCTGACTTTAAAAAAAAAATTAAAAAAAGGATAGGGGCGCCTGGGTGGCTCAGTAGGTTAAGCATCTGCCTTCAGCTCAGGTCATGATCCCAGGGTCCTGGGAATGAGCCCAAGTCAAGATTCCCTGCTCAGCAGGGAGTCTGCTTCTCCGTCTCCCTCTGCCCTTACCCTCCCTCCTAGTACTTGCGGTGGTGCATGCACTCGTGCTCTCTCTCAAATAAATAAAATCTTTTTTAAAAAGGATAAAAAACAGGGACACCTGCGTGGCTCAGTCATTAAGCATTTGCCTTCAGCTCAGATCATGATCCCAGGGTCCTGGGATCGAGTCCCGCATCAGGATCCCTGATCGGCAGTGTTGGGGGGGAAGCCTGCTTCTCCTTCTCCCACTACCCCTGCTTCTGTTCCATCTCTCGCTATGTCTCTCTGTCGAATAAATAAATTCTTGGGGCACCTAGGTGGCTGAATAGGTTAAGCATCTGCCTTCTGCTCAGGTCATGATCCCAGGGTCCTGGGATCGAGCCCCACATCGGGCTCCCTGCTGGGCGGGAAGCCTGCCTTCTCCCTCTCCCATTCCCTCTGCTTGTGTTCCCTCTCTGGCTGTGTTTCTCTCTGCCAAATAAATAAAATCTTTAAAAATAAATAAATAAACTCTTCTAAAAAAGATAATAAAGAATAGTATATCAATATTGGTGCCTTATTTTTACCAAAGGTATAATACTTTTGTAACATGTTAATAATAAGGGAAACTGCATGCAGAGTATATAAGAACTCTCTGTACTATCTTTACAATTTTTCTGTAACTAAAATTGCTCTAAAATTCAGGTTTTTTCTAAAAGTTCAAAAACTTTTTTCTGTCTTTCCATGACAGAACAGTGAAAATGAACAGAACATTATCACAGATCCTTCAGAAACTAATAAAATAAAATTTTATGTACATTATGCCAATACACTGAATATTTAGATACAACTTACAAACTCCTACAAACATAATTTTCCAAAAATGACTCAGAAGCAATTTAAAATTAAATAGTTCCAGGGCACCTGGGTGGCTCAGTCAGTTAAGCATCTGCCTTCGACTTGGGTTGTGACCCCAGGGTTCTGGGATGGAGTCCTGCACTGGGCTCCTTGCTTAGTGGGAAGTCTGCTTCTCCCTCTCACTCCTTCTGTGCTCTCTCTCAAATAAATAAAATCCTTAAAACTGAATAGTTCTATAATTATTAAATAACTTGCATTAGGAATAATAGAAATCTTCCTACATTGAAAGCTGCAAGTGCAAAGAACTTCACTGGTAGTTCTACCAACTATTCAAGAAAACAATAATTCCAGGGGCACCTGGGTGGCTCAGTGGGTTAAAGCCTCTGCCTTTGGCTCAGGTCATGATCTCAAGGTCCTGGGATCAAGCCCTGCATCGGGCTCTCTGCTCAGCAGGGAGCCTGCTTCCCCTTCACTCTCTGCCTGCCTGCCTCTCTGCCTACTTGTGATCTCTCTCTCTCTCTGTGTCAAATAAATAAATAAAATCTTAAAAAAAAAATAAAAGGAAAAATCACATGATTGTTAAAACAGGTGGAAGAGGGGTGCCTGGGTGGCTCAATGGGTTAAAGCCTCTGCCTTTGGCTCAGGTCATGATCTTGGGGTCCTGGGATCGAGCCCTGCATCAGGCTCTCTGCTCAGTGGGGAGCCTGCTTCCCCCTCTCTCTCTGCCTGCCTCTCTGCCTACTTGTGATCTCTCTCTCTCTCTCTGTCAAATAAATAAATAAATAAAATCTTTTAAAAAAGTAGAAAGGAATTATTTTAGGGGCTCCTGAGTGGCTCAGTGGGTTAAAGCATCTGCCTTCAGCTCAGGTCATGATCTCAGGATCCTGGGTTCCAGCCCTGCATAGGGCTCTCTGCTCCACAGGGAGCCTGCTCCTCCCGCCCCCCACCTGCCTCTCTACCTACTTGTGATCTCTCTCTCTCTCTCATTCTCTCTCTCTGTCAAATAAATAAATGTATTTTAAAAATAATTAAAATAGGTAGAATAAAATTTGATAACATTAATAATTCATTCATAATAAAAACACTTAACTAATTACCTATAAGAGAACTTCCTTTAATTGAAAACTGACAGCTACAAAACATAACTTACCATGACACACTGAGCAATTTCCATTGAAATCTGGAACAACCCAAATATGTCCACTACCACCACTTCAATTTAACATTTGTATTGAGATCCTAGACAGCATGGCAAAATTTTATTCATTAGAAAGACGGGAAAAGATAACATTATACATATATTATATGATTATACATATAAATTACAAAATATAGAAATTAATTATCAGAATAAGTAAGTTTAGTAAGTTCTCCATAATAACAACATAAGAGAATGGTATTTTTATGTACCATCAGCAAATAAAAAATGATATTTAAAAAGATAACATCGACAGGGCCATAAAAATATTAATTATCAGGGTGCCTGGCTGACTCAGTTGATGGAGCATGTGAATCTTGTTCTCGGGGTTGTGAGTTCAAGACCCAAGATGGACAAAGAACTTACATTACAATATATATATATAACACAATATATATATATATATATATATATCAGTTAGCTAAAATTAAACATAACAAAATATGTGAAGACCTCTGTGCAGAATACATCATTAAGAAAAATTAAAGAAGACCTAAATCAATGTTCAATATATCATATTTATGGTTTGGAAAACTTTTATTTGTAAAATGGCAATTATCCCTAAGTTGATCTATGAATTCAGTGAAAATCTAATCAGTGGATCTTATGGTGGCAATTGACAAAATGATTCTAAAATATATATAGAAACACGAAGTAGCAAAAATGAGGCACTTTTTTTTTTTTAAGATTTTATTTATTTATTTGAGAGAGAGAACATGAGAGGGGAAAAAGTCAAAGGTAGAAGCAGACTCCCCATGGAGCTAGGAGCCTGATGCGGGACTCAATCCCAGGACCCTGAGATCATGACCTGAGCCTAAAGCAGAGGCTTTAACCCACTGAGCCACCCAGGTGCCCCAAATGAGCCACTTTTGAAAAAGAAGACTGAAGTGTAAGGACTTGAATTACCAGATATCAAAAGTAATTATAAAGTCATAGTAATTAAGGCAGTGAGATATTGGTGTAGGGATAGTAAAATGGACAGAACAGAAAAGAGAAGGTAGAAATAGAATATAAAGGATTCAGGTCACCAATTTCCAAAGTGCGCGGAGAGGGAGTTCCCACACCAACCAGCAATTCTTAGAACTCCAGCTGGGAGTCCTACAATTCAACCCAATTCTGACACTATCCACCAGGAGAGAGTGTCAGACCCTCTAGGGTTGACAGCTCAATCCTACAAGACCATCCCACTCCCACCCCCACCTCAGACACCACTGGCGAGCCCAGGTGCTTGGGACTAAGCAGCTATAAACCAGAGGTTCCCACCAACCCCTCCTCGGGTTCAGTTAATTTGCTAGAGCAGCTCACGGAACTTAGAGAAAACATTTTCCTTACCCGATCAGTGGTTGATTATAAAAGGATGTGACTCAGGAACAGCCAAATGAAAGAGTTAGGTAGAGTGAGCTGTGGAGAAAGAGAAAACAGCTTCCCTGACCTCTCCAGGCCGCCATTCTCCCCAAACCTCCATGTGCTCACCAACCGGAAGCTCTCCCAAACCCCTCCTTTTGGGTTTGATGGAGGCATGAAAACAGAGGCAAGACTTAAATCATTGGCTGGTTCAACCTCGCTGCTCCCCTTCCTGGAGTCACGAGGTTGGCTGAAAGTTCCTACCCTCTAATCTCAGTTGGTTCCTCAGGCAACCAGCCCCCATCTTTAGGTTACCCTGGGGCTTTCCAAAAGGGACCTCATTAACATAACAAGACAGCTTTATGGTTCTGAGCACTTAGGAAATTCCCAGGGTGTTAGGAGTTCTTTACCAGAGATGGGAGGGAAATCAAATATATTCATTGCAAATCCCAACATCAATGAATATTTGATTTATGACAAAAGTAGTACTGCAGGGGGCGGGACAGGGAAGGTTCATTTTTTTCTGATGGTGTTGAGACACTTAGTATCCACAGGGGGGAAAAAAATTAACCCTGACTTCACACACACATCCAGGCATACCTTGGAGATACTGTGGATTCAGTTCCAGACTGCCACAATAAAACAAATATCACAATCAAATGGGCGAAGCGAACTTTTTGGTTTCCCAGTGCATATAAAATTTATGTTTGGGGGCACCAGTCTGGCTCAGTAGGAAGAGCATTCAACTCTTGATCTCAGGTTCGTGAGATTAAGCCCTACACTGGGTGTAGAGATGATGTAAATATAAATAAATAAACTTTTTAAAAAGTTGTATTTACACTATACTGTAGTCTACTAAGTATGCAATAACAGTGTGTCTAAAAAAAAAGTGCATACCTTAATTTAAAAATACTTTATTACTAAAAAATGCTGGGGCACCTGGCTAGCGCAGTTGGTGGAACATGTGACTCTTGATCTCAGGGTTGTAGATTTGTGCCCCACATTGGGTGTAGAGATTACTTAAAAATAAAATCTTTAGGGGCTCCTGAGTGACTCAGTCAGTTAGGCATCCAACTCTTGATTTCAGCTCAGGCCATGATTCCAGGATCCTGCGATTGACATGGGCTCCTTGCTCAGCTGGTTGTCTGCTTCTCCCTCTCCCTTTGCCCCTCCTCCCTGCTCCTGCGCTTGTGCATGTGTTCTCTCTCTCTCTCTTTCTCCAACATGCTCTCAAATAAATGAATAAAACCTAAAAAAATGCAATTATCTTTCAAGTACAATAAAGCAAAGCAAAATAAAACAAGGTATACTTGTAAGTCAACATACACAGCCCTTCCTCATTATTTACAGGTTCTGTATTTGCGAATTCATCTGCTGACTAAAATGAATTTATAATCCCAAAATCAATACTTGCAGTACTTTGTGGACATTCATAATCATGGGAAGAGCAGTGTATTTGAGTCACTCGATACATACAGTGCCAGGTGACATTGAACAAGGTAATGCCCTGCCTTCTTGTCTCAACTCTCACACCATAAACAAATGTTCTTTACAAGGTCTGTTGAATGCCACATTTTTTAAATTTTTTGCTTGTTGATGGTGATTTTGCTATTTAATGCAACTTCTAGCTGCGTAGTGTTCCTGAGAAGACTGTGATTTCCATCCTAGAGAAAATACAAGTCTTAATGAGCTTTGTTCAGACATGAGTGCTGTTGGCCATGAGTTTAAGGTTAATGAAACAATATGCTATGTCTAAAAGTAAGAGCAAAACAAGAGGCAAACTAGTGTTTACTTGGGATCAAAGGATTACAATTTGGGGAGAACAGATTCCAGAAGTAGCCAGAAAAGTATCCTACCTGTGTTATAAAAGCAAGAGGTTTTTATGAAGAAGAGAAAGGAGGGAGGAAATTACATGACTTGGATAGAAGACAAAAAATATGTTGGCATTGGCACTAACGGACTAAGCTGCTGGTGATGTTATAAAACCTGGACTGGATCCTGGCGGAAGAACCAAGTGGCACTCAGAGACTCTGGAGGACTGGAGGTTTATTTAACATCTGCAGGCTCAGAAGAAGTGGTCTCCAAAGGTCTGAGCCCTGAGCACAAGCAGGGAGGGTAATTTATACCCTTCTACTTCCGCATACTTGGTACTTCTGGTGGGCAGGAAACCAGGTAGGGAAGAACCAGGAAGGGCTTTGAGACAGGACTGGAATTCCCTGGCTGGTCAGCCATCTTAGAGTATAGTTTTTCCCTTATTAGTGACACCCTGATCAACTATTCTGTCTTCAGAACGTCTATAAACAGACTTCAGAAACAATTGCTGCTTCTGGCCCAGCCAAGAGTCTTTTTGCCTAGTTCAAGAATTGATTAGCCATTTGTTTTAGAAAGGAAAATGGAGCTTTTCTCAAAAGAGCATCTCTTGTGTCCAGAAGTCTTTTACAGTTCCACAGGTATATTCAGAAACAGGAAGAGGAAATTTGTCAATCTTTCCATGAGGCAGCTCTGGAAAGTACTAAAGTAACAGCTACAGTGTGTGATGAAGCTATGGAAGAGATGGAAAAGTGGCTAAATTTGTAGATTAATGAGATGATAACAAATTAATGAAAGCATAGAGGACAGTTGTGAGACCAAACACCAAAGAAATTTACACTCACACTGCTCAGGGGCGGGAAAATATTAAACTCTTCTTGGCTAATGCTGGCTGGCTGGATTGCATGCTTCAGAAGGCAATATGGTGTGAAAAATGCTAGACTTGTAGGTGAGGCAGATGGGGAGGTTATGGAAGAATTTTAAAAATATGTCAAGAGTTATACAGGAAAAGGGTAATGGGAAGAGCAGATTTCCAATGCTGATGAGTCTGGCTGGTTCACAAGGACATTGGCAAATGAACCTATATAACACAAATGGCATTTCAGTTAATGAAAACGTGACCAGCAACTCACAGGAACTTAATCCTGTATTTTTTCTAAGAGCATAGCTCAGCTTTGGCTAATTCACTGTTCACGTTGGTAGTTATAGAACATAAATACCATGAATAATGAGAATCAAAATAATGAGAAACAAATCAGTAAGAAAAAGACAGACACTTTTACAGAAAATGGAATGATTTGCAGTTCCTCCAAACAGAGGAATTCTACATATCCAACCACTATGAAAAGGACCTCAATCTTATTAGTAATCAGGAAAATATAAATCAAAACTATAATATGACATTACCCACATGCCAGATTGGCAAATTTGTACAATCTGATAATATCCCATGGTGAAGAGGCTATAATTCTAATACTCTGTTGGTGGGAGTACAAAATTAACATAGCCACTTTGGAAAACAGTTCGGAATTATGCAGTAAAACTGAAGACATAGATAATCTCTAGCCCAGAAATTTTAGTCTTGGATAAATACCATAGACAAACATATGTATATATGCACCAGAAGACATTGAAAAGAATTTCTAATGTCCCGAACCAGAAATAATCCATAGGCACATTGTTGGTGAAGCTAGGAATAAAAATGTAGTATTCCTTCTCCTGGTGACTATAAGAACTCTAAATATGGGGGAGTATACCCACATATCATATATATATGTCTGTGTGTATGTGTGTGTGTGTATGTGTGTGTGTATAAAATGTTGGAGCTCAGAGAAGGTGCCAGAGAATGTTAATGTGATCTAGTCTAGTAGTAACTGAGATCTTTACCCAGGTCTGCTCTACTTTTTTTTAAGTTTTTTAAAAATTATTTTTTAACTGTTTCCTTCACTGTGCAGAAGCTTTTTATCTTGATGAAGTCCCAAAAGTTCAAGAAATTAAAAATAGAGCTACCCTTTGACCCTGCCATCGCACTACTAGGTATTTACCCCAAAGAAGCAGATGCATTACAAAGAAGGGCCACACATACCCCAATGTTCATAGCAGCAATGGCCACAATTGCCAAACTGTGGAAAGAACCAAAATGCCCTTCAACAGATGAATGAATAAAGAAGATATGGTCCATATATACAATGGAATATTATGCCTCCATCAGAAAGGACGAATATCCAACTTTTGTATCTACATGGATGGGACTGGAAGAGATGATGCGGAGTGAAATAAGTCAAGCAGAGAGAGTCAATTATCTTACGGTCTCACGTGTGGAGCATAAGGAAAAACATGGAGGGCATTGTGAGAAGGAAGGGAAAGGTGAATGGGGGGGAAATCAGAGGGGGAGATGAACCATGAAAGACTGTGGACTCTGAGAAACAAACTGAGGGTTTTGGAGGGGAGGGGGTGAGGGGTTGGGCGAGCCTGGTGGTGGGTATTGAGGAGGGTACATATTGCATAGAGCACTGGGTGTGGTGCATGAACAATGAATCTTGTAACACTGAAAAAATAAAAGTATTTGGGGAAAAAAATTATTTTTTAAATACTCTCTACACCCAACTGTGGCTCAAACCTACAAGTCTGTGATCGAGTCACATGCTCTTCTGACTGAGCCAGCTGGGTGCCTGTGCTCTATTTTTTTATAATTTTTTAAAAGATTTTATTTATTTATTTGAGAGAGGATGAGAGACAGAGAGCATGAGAGAGGGGAGGGTCAGAGGGAGTAGCAGACTCCCTGCTGAGCAGGGAGCCGGATGTGGGACTCGATCTCAGGACCCTGGGATCATGACGTGAGCTGAAGGCAGAGGCTTAACTGACTGAGCCACCTAGGCACCCTATAATTTTTTTTTTTAAGTAGGCTCCACTCACAACCCTGAGATCAAGACCTGAGCTGAGTTCAAGAGTCTGATGCTTCACTGACTAATCTACCCAGGCATCCCACCCCTGCTCTGTTTTTGATGTTTTAGAGAGAGCACCCACAAGGGGGTGGGGTTGGAGGTAAGGAGGAGCAGAGGGAGAGAGAGAGAGAGAATCCCAAGTAGGCTCCATACCCAGCGTGGAGCCGAATGCAGGGCCTGATTCCATAACCCTGAGATCATAACGTAAGCTGAAATCAATAGACACTCAACCACCTGAGCCACCCAGGTGCCCCACCCCTGATATATTTTTAAAAGCATAAAAATTTTCATTTTCTTAGCTTAAGAGTCCATTTAAAGTATTTTAAGTGATTTGCATATTAAAATCCACACAAAACTAAAGCAACATTCCCCTACTGTTGTTATGTTAATGAGCATGCCATTTAAGTAGCATTTTTGTCACCTATTTAGTGGTGATGAATTAACTCCATCAATGAGGCATACATTAGCACACAGCAGAATATCTGAATAGCAGTGGCTCAGACAGAAGTTATCGTCTCTCATGACAACAAAAATCCCCAAAATGAGCTGTTGCAGACATTGTTTCAGGTGCTCAACCATGAATGAAGAGATTTAGGCTTTTTCTAACTTTCTGTTTACCAGCATTACCTCATTACCTGTGATTATAAGATGGCTCCTGTCCTCCCAGGCATCACACCTGTGTGTTATAGGTGGAAGAGGATAAAGAGGGGCACCTGGGTGGCTCAGTCAGTTGAGCATCAGACTTGTGATTCCAGCTCAGGTCATGATCTCATGGGTTCTGAGATCCAGCACTGCACTGGGCTCCCCACTCAGCGGGGAGCCTGCTTGAGGTTCTCTTCCTCTGTCCCTCCTCCCCAACTCACCCCTGCTTGTGCTTTCTCTTCCTAAAATAAAGAAATAAATCTTAAAAAAAGGAGGGGTGCCTGGGTGGCTCAGGGGGTTAAAGCCTCTGCCTTTGGCTCAGGTCTCGAGGTCCTGGGATCGAGCCCCGCATCGGGCTCTCTGCTCAGCAGGGAGCCTGCTCCCCCCTCACTCTCTACCTGCCCCTCTGCCTACTTGTGATCTCTCTCTGTCAAATAAATAAATAAAAATCTTAAAAAAAAAAAAAAGGATAAGGAAAGAGGCTGCGTTTGTCTTTTCATTGGTAATCAAAATTATTTCTCAGAACACTACTTAGCTTTCCCTTTCTTTCATCTTTCTGGCTAGAAGTATGTCACAAGGTCAGCCTCACTTGACAGGGAGACTAGAACCAAGAATTTATCACTCCAATCGCTGGAGCAGAAGGATGCAAAAGATAAAAGATTAAGTAATGCCCATTGTGTAAGCCAATATAATGCTGGGTACATTCACCTTACCTACCCCCACAGGGTTGTTATGAATGTCAACCTTAAAAATTAAATGGCCAGTTATTTTACCATCAAAATGAATGTATTCAAGAATAGCAGAGGAATTGCAATTTGAGACATGGAAATTATGACAAAACATAAGAAAGTCCCGGAGACAAAGGGAATGTCAGCTTTTACTAGGTTTTAGGTGGAAATTGGGGAGATTTGTTTTGAACAAAAGTTCATTGGCAAAGAACAAGAGTTTGAAGTTGTGGCAGCTTCTCATTGGCTGCAAGCCATGGTTAGTGCACCATTGCTAGGGCACGGAGCAATCTTCCTTCTTCTTAAAAGCAAGAGATAAAATTTCTAAGTGAAAAATGTCCTTCTTTGTCAAGATAATTCTTATCTTCCTTCCTCCCGCGGGTTCTGCAAGAAGTGGTACATGCATAAGAGCTGCCCTTTTAGGGCTTCCTGACTCCATCTTAAACGAGGTTTCCTTTATTTTCATATGAGGATCAACTGTCAGGCTAGATCTGAACATCTCTAAAACTTACCAAATGCTAAACAAATATCAGAGATTATTATGCTTTTCTTTTGGAACTAACTGAACTCAAATTAGAATTCAATTACTGAGAAAAAGGTCTTCTATGCAAATATTACACTAGATGATATAAATCTACCTATCTATTTTTTATCTATTTTGAAATCAGCTAGCAACTGCTAGTTTGGGACTTTGCTCAGGATAGAATATCTCAACTTAATGAACCAATGTGAAAAATCCTTTTCTCTTCTAGGAGATGAATCTGGAAAGCTTGTCATATTATTTATCTCTGACTAAAGTTTCTACTGTGGATAGATGGAAGGCAAAAAGAAAATATTCCCTATAGAAATAGGCAAGGGAAAACTGGTATTGATTTTTGCAAAATAAATTCAGAGTAACTCTCTCAGGCTTTGGGTGTATCTAGGTCACTGGGAAAAAAGAGACTGTAACATTTTGCTGACAGATAGGAGAAATATAGTTATTTTTTACACACGGTTATTAAATGGATTTAGAACCTTTTTATTTTATACCAAGATTATTTCAACCAAGTATAAACTACATACATATATGAACAGAATGCAGAAAAATAAATTTGACATTACACATGTATTTTTAAAGATTTATTTTATTTTATTTTTTAATAGACTTTTCTTTAAGTTTTTTTTAAAGATTTTATTTGTTTATTTGACAGAGAGAGAGATCACAAGTAGGCAGAGAGGCAGGCAGAGAGAGAGGGGGAAGCAGGCTCCCCACTGAGCAGAGAGCCCGATGTGGGGCTCGATCCCAGGGCCCTGAGATCATGACCTGAGCCGAAGGCCGAGGCTTTAACCCACTGAGCCACCCAGGCGCCCCAACATTATACATTTAGATCAGTTTTCCATAAGAAACTCGTAGTTAAATTAACTTTAAAATCCAAAATAAAATCACTTATCAAAAATTCAAATCATTTAAAAATGTCAGCTACTTCCCAAATGATTATGTGGCCCCAGCAGAGCATAGTGAATTAGTCAGTGGTTATTTCTCTATTTGAACCTGAAATCATTCACCCACAGAGGGGCATTTGAATGAAATCATTCACCCACAGAGGGGCATTCTTGGAGCTATCAAAGTTACTAGCCTTAATTTTTTAACAAAGTCATAACTTAGCAATCTCAACATATGAATCCAATGCACTAAACGAAAATATCTTAATTAAGATTAAATAAAGGTAGGGGCGCCTGGGTGGCTCAGTCGTTAAGCGTCTGCCTTCAGCTCAGGTCATGGTCCCGGGGTCCTGGGATCGAGCCCCGCATCGGGCTCCCTGCTCGGCAGGAAGCCTGCTTCTTCCGCTACCATTCCCTCTGCTTGTGTTCCCTCTCTCGCTGTGTTTCTCTCTGTCAAATAAATAAAATCTTAAAAAAAAAGATTAAATAAAGGTAGCAATAACATCTTTGACTACTTGATCAGTCAATAAAGTTAAATTAAGCACCTATTATGTGCCAGGCTCTATGCTAAGACTGGGGACACAATGGTGAACAAAATGATATGATATTTGTGATGTCTTTTTACTGTACATACAATCAAAAGTAAAAGACAACTTTTACTTATTTATTTATTTTTAAAGATTTCTTTCTTTCTTTTTAAAGAGAGCACACAAGGAGAGGAAGTGGCAGAGGGAGAGAGAGAGAATCCTCAAGCAGACTCCTCGCTGAGCACGGAGCCCAAATCAGGCCTTGATCCCAGGACCCAGAGATCATGACCTGAGACAAAAGCAGATGCTTAACCAACTGAGCCACCCAGATGGCCCTAAAAGACAACTTTTAAACGTATACTTAAATGAGATCATTCTTAAGTGCTTAACATAATATCTGGCATATAGCAATTATTCAGCAAATGTCAGCTACTATTACTATTACTGATACAAAAATAAATAAATACACGGATAAATAAACTAAATAAATAAATGAAATTTCTATGCAAGCATAAAGCTGGAAGACTAAATCAATTTCAGAGAAGTCAGCAAATGATTCCTAAAAGATCTGATATTTAAAACAAGTTCTGAAGGGTAAGTAGTCATTAACTCAGCAGAAAGGAGACATATGCCTTATTAGTTTCTAAAATGAGCCCCATATGCAGATTGCAAAAATACCTTACAATTATAGGCTAATAACCTTTCTCAAGTCAATATCCCTTATTAAAGAGTGCTCTCCCTCCAGTTTTCCACCAATTACAATATCATTTCTTTTTCAAGCTTAAATTTGTCAACTTACTCTGCAAAATTCTGCCCTCTTCCAAAAATGATATTTGGTCTTAATCATTAATTATTTAGAAGCTAAGATATCTAGAGTGTACTACAGATGTACTACAATCTTAAATAAGTCTTACATACATACAATTGGACCCGAGAAGAAAGGTAGAAAAGGACAGAAAAAAAATGTTTGAAGAAACGATGGTCAAGGATTTTCCCAAATTAGTTACAGCAAATGAGGGATGCAGGAAACTCCGAGAATAAGCATACACAAAAACCTAAACAAACATTGGTGTATCATATTTAAAGTGCTGAAAAACAAAGCAACTTCCTATTTCAGCTCCAGTGTGTAAAGAGCTGGGAAATCATCACTCTCCTACATACAAGTAAAGCACTGGAGAAACTAAAAGCCCATGACTTTTCTTGGAACCATCAGAGAATAGAAATTGAGGATCAAACTCTATCCCAAAGTCTGGACAGAAAAGAAAATACAGAGAACAACGGAGATCATTCTCCTGAGATTAGCAGCCAATAGAGACATAAAGTGGTAAGAAAACTTAAATAGTAACTTTGAGAAATTATTGAGGCAGTGTGTAGATGACTGTGAGAGCGAGAAACTCTTGCAGGCTGTAGTCATAAGGCTGCGTCATAAGGAGGGCTCCACACTTTTGTGAATTTGACCTCTAGGAATCCCATCAGGTCCTCACGTTAAAGAGCCCCCCTCCAAAAAAATTCCCTTGTGTCTCTCGTAGAGGGTGAGGAAAGTAACCAAAACCCAGCTCTATGTTGTCTGTAAGGTATCTACTTGAAAGACACAGGTTAAAAGCTAATATATGGAGCTCTTCCCATAAATGGCCCGAGGCAATCTCTGAAAATGGTTCGCTCGCTATTCACTTGACCCAGACAGAGAACCCTACAGAATCATACAAATCAAGAGGTTCAAATCTTCGTGTTCACTTTAAGAATACATGTGAAACTGCCCAGGCCATCAAGGGTATGCAGATCTGAAAAACCACCAAGTATCTGAAGGATATCACTTTGCAGAAGCAATGTGCGTCATTCTGTCACTCCAATGGTGGAGTTGGTATATGTCCCCAGGCCAAACAGTGGGGCTGGACACAGGATTGGTGGCCCAAAAAGAGTGCAGACTTTGTACTTTGCATGCTTAAAAATGCAGTCATGCTGAACTTCAGGGTTTGGATGTAGATCATCTGATCATTGAGCACACCCAGGTGGACAAAGTCCCCAAAATGCCACATAGAATTTACACGGCTCATGGTTGGATTCACCCACACATGAGCTCTCCCTGCCACACTGACATGATCCTTACAGAATAAGAGCACATTGTTCCTAAACCAGAAGAGGAAGTTTCACAGAAGGAAAAGATATTTCAGAGGAAAACGAAGAAACCAAAACTTACAGCCCGGGAATAAATTATGCATAAAATAAATGCAAATAAATGTTAAAGAAAAGCAAGTATATGGAGAAAGATATAGCATGCTAGCATTAAGAAAAAGGAAGCTACAGTAGCTATATTAATTTTAGATAAAGCTGACTTTGAAACAAGAAAAATTATCAGGGATAAAGAAAGTCAATACATAATCATAAAAGGTCAATTTTCTAGGGAGACATAGAAATACTTCATGTGTGTGTATCTTAACAAGAGAGCATCAAAATATAGGAATCAATAGCTGATAGAACTGAAATGAAAAATAGACAAATCAACTATTATACTTAAGCAGTCATCTTTCAATAAGAATATAGTTGACTTGAACACCGCTATCAATCAAACTGATTTAATTGACATTTATACATGCTCTATCTAGCAACTGCAAGATACATATTCTTCCCAAGCTCACACAGAACATTCACCAAGACAGATCACATCCTGGACCATAAAACACACCTTAACAAATTTAATAGAAATTACACTAATTATATTCTCAGATAGTAGAATGAAACTAAAATAACAGAATCACACTTGGAAAAGTTCCAAATATTTGGAAGTTGAAAAAAATACAAAAATTTACATTGAAATTAATTAACATATTTACAAACATGTATTGCATACATATAATATGTCCGACACCATTAGAATTGCTTGGATTATAACAGAGAATAAAACATTCAGACATCTCTATCCCCATGGACTTTACATTATATTGAAGAAGAGAAGTAATAAACTACAAACATAAATAGTAAGAAAGTTACATAATATATTAGAATCTGATGACTGTCGGGACACCTGGGTGGCTCATTCGGTTAAGGGTCTGCCTTTGTCTCAGGTCATGATCCCAAAGTCCTGGGATTGAATCCCCATTCAGGCTCCTTTATCAGTGGGGAGCCTGCTTCTCCCTCTGCCTGCCACTCCCCTTGCTTGGGCGCTCCCTCTCTCTCTCTCTCTCTGACAAATAAATAAAATCTTAAAAAAAAAAAGACTTTGATGACTTGTGGAAAATGAAAATATTAGAGATATGACATAGTATATAAGGTTGTATATAAGGTAGTCAGATTGGCCTCCTTGTGAAGTTGATTTCAGCAAGAACTAGGTATTAGGGATAAAGTAATACAAATATCTGGGGGATGATGTTTCACAGCAGAAGGAAATATGGCCCTTACAATGAGAGCCTTCCAGGACAATCAAGTTCAATGCAGCTCAAGATGGGTAAATTAAAATAGAGATTAGGTCAAACAGGTAACAGAGGATCAGATCAAATAGGTCTTGCTGGACATTTTGGGATTTGATTTTACATCGAATGAAAAAAAAAGTCATCAAAGAGTTTTTGGAACGAGCATTAATACAAAATAGTTTTAAAGGGATTATCCTGGCTATTGTGTTGATTATAGACTATATAGAGCCAAAGGTAAGATATAGGGGGAGTCCTGTTAGAAGGCAATTTATAAGATTCTGGCCTGAGCAACTAAAAGGATGGAGTTGCTGGGGTGCCTGGCTGGCTCAATCAGTAGAGCATGCAACTCTTGATGTCAGGGTTGTTAGTTCAACCCTCACGCTGGGGGTAAAGATTACCTTAAAAAAATCTTTAAAAAAATAAAAGAGGGGCACCTGAGTGGCTCAGTTGGTTAAGCGGCTGCCTTTGGCTCAAGTCATGATTCCAGAGTCCTGGGATCGAGCCCTGCACCAGGCTCCCTGCTCAGCAGAGAGCCTGCTTCTCTCTCTCCCTCTGCCTGCCGCTCTGCTTACCTGTACTCTCTCTGTCAAACAAACAAACAAACAAACAAACAAACAAATAAATAAAAGGATGGAGTTGCTAACAATTGAGTTGGAGTAAGCTTTAGGTGGAGCAGACTCATGAGGGATATATCAGGAATTCAATTTGCAACATACTGAATTTAAGAAGTCTATTAGACATCCAAGTGGAGATATAGATTAAGCAGTTGATATACTAATTTAGAGATGGAGAAAGTGGTCCAGCCAAGATATATATGTTTGGGAGTTGTCAGCCTATAGATGGTAGATAAGATAATCAAAGAAGAGAGAGAAGACCAAAGCCTTAGTATACTCAAAATTTAGAAGTCAAAGAGAAGAGGGAGAACTAACAAAAGAGACATAGAAGGAAAAACCAATAAGGTAGGAGGAAAACCAAGGGAGTGGAATGGAATGCCCAAGGATTGAATCCATGAGCACATTTAACACTTTTGGGAAGACCTAGCATTGTAAAAATGTTCATTTTTTTCCCCAAGTGCATTAGAGTTTTAAGGCAAGAAAATCAGGAGAGACTAAAAATTCCAATGCATTTTTCCCAAAACTTTTTATTTTGGAAGGTTGCAAAAAATACTAGAGTGAATACCTGTATAACTTCACTTAGACTCACCAATTGTTAATGGCATACCTGATTTTGTATCTTTTTTGCTGACCTGTTTGAAAATAAATTACATACATCTTGACGCTTCGCTCTTAAATACTTCAGCCTGTACTTCCTAATAATAAAGCTATTTCCCTACATACTGAAGAAAATCACCATAAATTCAATATCATCTAATATATAGTTTATATTCATATTTTTTCAATTGTCTCCAGAATTTTCGTCTATAGCTATTTAATCTTTCAATCCAGGATTGAATCAAGGGTTATTTTGCATTTGATTATTATGTCTCTTTAGTCTCTTAATCTAGACCAGCATCGCCGACCTTATTTTTCCTATGATACTGAAAATTTTGAAGAACCTGTGTCTATTGTCCTCTGAATGTTCCATATTCTGGATTTGTCTCTTTCCACGTTAGTAGACTCTGGTTAAACTTTCTGACAAAGATTTTATATGAGTGATTTTCTATATTTCCTATATCATATCAGAGGGACACATAATGTCAAATGTCCCATATTAGTGGTAATAATTTTGAATATTGGTTTAAAATAGTGACTGCCTATTCTCTCCATTTTAGTGGTACTTCTGTTTCTTTGTAATTAATAAGTAATCTCTGGGGTGATATTCAAGACTACATGAATATTGTGTTGCTCAATAACCTTTCACCCACTTGGAACCTTTTGAGATACTTGACTGAATGAATTATTACATTGGAAATTGCACACTGGTGATTTTAAAATTCTATTGTCATTTCACATACATTTATTAGTTGGCATAGGTACAAAGGAGATCTTCCTTCTTGTCCCCCTTCTCTCACATTGTTTTAAGGTATCATGATGGACTCGTTGTTTTCTTTTGCTCCATATGTTGTAATCCATTACCATAATTATTCTTTTTGAAGTCAGTAGGATATAATGAGCATATGAAAATGCATTGTTAGAGCTCACACAAAAGAATAAAGGGTCACCACTTTATTTTTTTACTTTACTTATTTATTTGACAGAGAGGAGAGAGATCACAAGTAGGCAGAGAGGCAGGCAGAGAGAGAGGGGGAAGCAGGCTCTCGGCTGAGCAGAGAGCCAGATGCGGGGCTCCATCCCAGAACCCTGAGATCATGACCTGAGCCAAAGGCAGAGGCTTTTTAACTCACTGAGCCACCTAGGCGCCCCAGGGGGTCACCACTTTAAACTGAGATAAATTCCAAAATAAATAATGAGGGCATTTTCAAGAACAGTCACTAAAAGATCAATTTTTTATTTAGCATGAGATAAAATACTTATCAGATAGAACAAAAAACAAAATATGTGGTGTGGAGTCTTTGAAGAGAAGTTGACACTTGAGGGAAACATTAATATAGAAATGCAACTTAAACCACAAACACGTAAAAAAATTCATGTAGGGAATTTATGTAGGGAATTCATGTAGGGAATGTAGGGAATTCATGTAGAGAAATGTCCTTAAGATTTTTTTTTTGTCCATAAGATTTTTAAGATTAAAATAATTCGCAGAATATGGGGTGCCTGGCTGGCTCAGTTGGTGCAACATGTGGCTCTTGATCTCGGGTTTGTAGGTCTGAGCCCAACACTGGGTGTAGAGATTACTTTAAAAAAATAACTCGCAAAAAAATTAAAAAAATAATAAATAAAAAATAACTTGCAAAATAATAATAATAATTTGCAGAATAATACACAAACAATAATCTTATTATAAGAAGAGAATCAACAATAACATTTCTGTGTACTTAAATGAGAATAATTTACATTCCTGAGCGCATGAATTTGCACAACTGTGCACTATTTCATTTGTTTGAGTATAGAGAAAGATATTCAAGGATATGTAGCTGGTTATTAACTTTGAGTACATTGGGGTGAGCGTAGTGAAAAAGTTTTGAACAGAAGCAGGATAGAGAAACATTTATTTGTTGTTTTTTTTTTTTAAAGATTTACTTATTTATTTTAGAGAGAGAGTACATGAGTGGCAGGGGGGTAGAGCAGAGGGAGAGGGAGGTAAGTAGACTCCTCACCTGAGTTTGAGCAGGGAGCCTGACATGGGGCTGGATCCCAGGACCCCAGGATCATGACCTGAGCTGAAATCAAGAGTTGGACACCTGAGTGACTGAGCCACCCAGATGCCCCTGCATTTATTTTTGCAGTCCTCTAGCAACAATGACCATGTAATCTTGTTGAAATAACAATATTAAATGAAAAAAATATATTTTAAGGTGAGTAAAACACTGGGTTATCACTTTTTGTAATCTTACATAAGGTAATCTCTTCTACTTCAAGTATCTTTTTATGCAACCAAAAAAATCACTAATATTTAAAAAAATCACTAATGATAAATAATAATAAATAAAACAAACAAATAATAAAATCA
The DNA here is from genome assembly GCA_028646535.1 of Procyon lotor. NCBI lineage: Eukaryota > Metazoa > Chordata > Mammalia > Carnivora > Procyonidae > Procyon > Procyon lotor. The sequence goes on along the minus strand of CM053612.1, from coordinate 6,932,200 downwards.
CTAATAATGAAAGATTTTTATCTTTTATTTTAATTTTATTTTATGTTTAATATTAAACATATTTTTAGATAAAAAATATCTAAAAATAAAAAGAACAATAGCAGCCTCCATTTATTCATCACTTTCAAGGGCTCGGGTACTGTGTTTCGTGCAGTTATACGGATTGTCAAACTTTACTTACCCCACAGTGATATGTAATAGAAACTACTATTACTATATTATAGAGTTGTTGAAAAGATAAATTCTCATATACATGATTTAATCATGTAAACTGATAATCAGTACATAAATTAAAGGGGCATATTATCCTGAAAATGTTTTACCATATAAAAATACAAGATAATATGCTGTATGCTTATGTGGGGACCTACATATTTACCACTTAATAAGATAGTAAAATCATCCTATTAAGTTTTTGCCTTTAATTTTTGCTTCCTTTTATTCTCCCACAAGGAAGACTCACTAGTAAGTTCAGGTTTTATGAATAGGGACTATAGTGCATACTAAGCAGGTTACCTGAGAACCTATATCATAGTTGAGATATAAAACCCAATTATATGAGAAAGGGATTGTTTGGGTAAAGAAGAGGGAATCAGTGCTAGAAATATATCTGTCTAATTTGTTCTGTGTGACAAAATATAGCATTAGCTGATTATGATTATTGAAATAGGAATGTTCCCAAAAATACAAAGTTTCAAACACTTAGGTGATAATAGAATTATTTGCCTAGAAAAAGCCAGAGAATTATCAGAAAAAAAATAATAAATTACAAGGTAATTCAGAAAAGTGTATAGACAGAGAAGAAGTATAAAATATTTAATAGTAATAATCTTTTGTAAAAGATAATAAAAAAGCCACTTACCAGAAAGAAAAGGCAAAATACTCAGAAATAGGCGAATCATGAATTTTTAAAACCTATGCGAATTTAGATGGAAATAATCATTTTCCTGGAAAGGAAGACTCTTGGTTGAAACTGGGTTGATTTCTCTATAACTAATTGATCTTTTGATACTTAAATTAAAATTCCAATGTGCCTTTGTTGCTTATTCGAAAAAAGTTATTTGATGGACTATTACCTATATGAATATGTTTAGAGTTAGATAAACCACAGAAAATAAACAAGAATAAAAATCTCTGATATATTAGGTAGGAAATCATGTAGTAAAATTGTAATGAATAAAAAGGGGTAGATCTGGTTCAAAATTCAGAGATACTTCACTGGGAGAAGACCAACACGCAAAATACTACTGAATGAAATTCACAGGGAGGTTAGCACTGATAAAGAAAGAAGTATAGTATGAAAGTATGTGTTCGTGAGGGCTGAGGATTATTATTTTTTATTATGTAAGTTTGCATTTTCCATTAAGTAATGCGAGGAAGGGTTACCCTTGCTATTTATATCAATGTGGCAAACACACACATATAAGTGCCGCTTACTGATGGTGCACGGGAGAAGAATGAGGCACAAACAAGTCAGCTTCAAGAGAACAGGAGCAGGAGTCAGCCGTTGAGAAGACTGCCACCCCAACAACTCCTCAGTCGAGTATTTATTAGATACAAGATAACAATCAACAAAGGAGTCGAAGGAGATTACAAACAAGCAAGATATGCCTGGTCAAGCAGTATAGTAAACACATTTATTTTTATTTTTTTATTTTATTTTTTTAAGATTTTTTTATTTTTATGTCAGAGAGAGAGCACAAGCAGGCAGAGGAGGGGCAGAGGCAGAGAGAGAAGCAGGCTCCCTGCTGAGCAAGGAGCCCAATGCGGGACTCGATCCCAGGACGCCCGGATCATGAACTGAGCCAAAGGCAGTGGCTTAACCAACTGTGCCACCCAGGCGTCCCTAGTAAACACATTTAAAGGGATCATCTAATTAACTATAGGTGATCTCTAGAAAAGGGGTGATAACAGAAAAAAGAAGCAGGCGGCATCCCCAGCTGCTCGGCTTCAAGGATGTATATCATCCTCTGCCCCAGAGGCCTGTTGCTAGGACATGTTTAAGCATATTTGGTCAGTACATTGTTCTTTTTTTAGATTTTATTTATTTATTTGACGGAGAGAGATCACAAGTAGGCAGAGAGGCAGGCAGAGAGAGAAGGGGAAGCAGGCTCCCCGCTGAGCAGAGAGCCCGATGGGGGTCATGGATCCTGGGATCATGACCTGAGCCGAAGGCAGAGGCTTTAACCCACTGAGCCACCCAGGCACCCCTGGTAAGTACATTGTTCAGAGGGATGGTTGCATATAAGTATATACAATGTATTTGTGTATACAATGTATATGTGTATTGTATGCGCATTTGTGTGTGTTAACCTCAGAGCCAACTCTGAATATAGAACTTTAAAACAATCATTTGTGCATTCTGTAAAAAGATGATAATTGCTCTGAAATTAAATAGTGAGAAAAGGAAAATGAAGTTTTACTTAATACATATCAAGCAAGGTGCTTAACTATGTGTAGATGTTATAAATATATATCACTCAAAAAATCCAAGCAAACCCCTAAAAATTGAGGTCTACCAGTAGAACACTTCAGGAAGAAAGGCAGAGAGCACTCAGTGTTATATGCAACTAACGAGTCGTTGCAACTAACTTTGTCATACAACAAAAACTTATGATGTACTATACGCTGCCTAACTGAACATAATAAAAAAGAAAGAAAGAAAGGCAGAGAGCAGGAAAAAGTTAATGGCACCCCAAAGGCACCAGTATGCATTTCTGAGAAGGAGAGAGGAAACTAAGGAGAGAGAGAAAATGATGCTTTTAGTCAAAATTCAGCCCCAGATGCCAGGCTTACCTCTGGGCTTCTGTTGGTTCTCAAACTGGGCCCTATACACGAAGGGCAGGAAAAGATGAAGAAAGAGGCCGGTCACTCCAGATTGGCAGGTGGCACTTTTTTTTTTAATTTTTCTTTCTTTTTAAAGATTTTATTTATTTATTTGACAGAGAGGAGAGAGATCACAAGCAGGCAGAGAGGCAGGCAGAGAGAGAGAGAGGGAAGCAGGCTCCCCGTTGAGCAGAGAGCCCGATGCGGGGCTCCATCCCAGGACCCTGGGATCATGACCTGAGCCAAAGGCAGAGGCTTTAACCCACTGAGCCACCCAAGCGCCCCGTCAGGTGGCACTTTTAAGCAGTAAGGGAGCTTATCTGCAAGGTTTATCTTGGCAGCTGCAAGACAGATCTCTGGACTGCCCACCAGAATCCTAAAAGTTTATATAAAAGCCTTAACTGTGTCTACCGTCCAAGCGGTCTCAACAACAACACATTGCTCTCTCAATGCAGTATCCTGGAATATGAGTCCCACTATGGAACAGTAGGCAGAGCATACATTTCCAGGACAGGGGAAGGGGGAGCCTCCCCCTGTCCTGAGCCAGCTCCTAGGTCAATTAGAGATCATGTCCTCTTGATGACCTGTTCCAAATTTAGCTTTGGTTTTGTTTGGCAAATTTGTTGTTCTCATTGAGAAAGTTGACCTAAATTACCTAGTCTGTGATTACTCCAAAGGAAAGTCCATATTTAATATTTCAGATGGAGTATGCTCACTTCATTTTCACAACAAATGTAAAATCTATAAATTAAAATCTATAATTCCCTATTATGTATTTTATTATGACTAAATACAGCATGAAATGAACAAGTGTTTTGATGATTTCATTGTGAAGCAAATCAACAAATAAAGTTCTTTTGACTGTAGAAATAAGTATAATGTGTATATATAAATAAACATAAGTGAGTTTTTTAAAGTATGGAGTAGTGTGTGGAAGGGTATATATCAGGATGCTTGCCATAAGTACATTGGGGTGCTATTTACAATCAGAAAGGAAATGAAGGGCATTAATAATTTCTCTGAACCTAATTTTGTACTATGTCTCCAACAATAATAACCAGATAGTTTTTGAATAAATAAGTTTAGGAGAAAAAAGCATGTTTAATAAATATCTTAGGACCCTTACCTTTTTCTAGCTTCATTGCGATATAACAGAAAAATAAAAATTGTATGTATTTAAGGTATACAATGTAATGTTTTACATTGTGAAATGATTATCATAATCAAGCTAATTAATCACAATTACCTCAAAGTTACCATTTTTTAATCTGTGAGAATAATTAAGATTTATTCTCAGCAAAGTTCAAGGATGTAATACAGTATTATTAACCTATAGTCACTGTGCTGTACATTAGATCTCTAGAATTTAATCATCTTATAACTGAAACTTTTTACTTTTTGACGAACATCTCCTCATTTCCTCAATGAGGAGGAACTCTCCACTTCCTGGCAACCACCATTCTATTCTCTGCTTTTATGAGTTCAACTTATTTAGGTTCCACATATAAGTGAGATCATGCAGATTTGTTCTTCTGTGTCAGTCTTATTTCACTTAGCATAAAGTCCTAAAGATTAATTCATGTTGTACAAATGGCAGGATTTTCTTCTTTCTT
>CM053612.1:6899105-6927261 GCA_028646535.1 Procyon lotor | reverse complement strand
CAACAGGTCCCTTTAGCAGCTAGCCAGCGGCTGACCACACATTTTCTTTAATTAATTTAGTCATCCCAGAATAAAACACTGTTATGACTTTATCAAATTAACACTTGTTAAGTGGAGCACAGGGGGCCAGGTCACAAGAGAAATTGAAATAAAGAGGTGTATTATTCACAGGTCCTGAAGGCAGTTACCAGCACACACAGAGAGATCTTGTGAGAGTGAGAGACAGGACCTGGGGCACATGTCTTTATTAGGGTCCACGGGTGGAGTGCTTTGGGGATTTCTGGGCTAAGGCTGGATTGGTCAATCCAAACTAATAGAATGGAGTTTCAGCAAGTCCCACGGTTGTCTTGTCTAAGGGGCACATGAGGGGAAAGCTCTAGGAGACAGGGGAGACTGTTGATACTTGCATGAGGGGCTAGCATGTATGTGGTATGTACATTTAGGTATGTCAGTTTAAGATCCCTGCAAGCCACTTGGCCAAACAAAATGGATGTTGAGGCCGCGATGCCAAGCTCTACTCTAGACAAAGGCCCAAAGTGACATTTTCATAAATATGGGAAGCAGAAGTTTATGTTAACATCTAAAAGTAAATGGATGGAATATTTAATGAAATCCTTAAAGATGGTATAGCAGCATATAAAACACCAGATCCCCCATGGTATTATAATGCTACAGTAAGGAAACCTTGGGGTGCCTGGATGGCTCAGCTGGTAGAGCCTGCAACTCTTGATCTCTGGGGAAGTGAGTTCAGTTCTACATCAGCTTATGCTGGATGTAGAGATTACTTAAAAAAATAAATAAGTAAAATAAAATGCTACAGTAATGAAACATTGAGCTAGTGGCTTAATTATTGAGAAAATTCAATAAACTGAATCGAGAGTTCAATTTCCCTCACATAAGGTAGGTATTTAACAGAAATAAGCATCCACATATATATTGTTGATTTATAACATACACAAACTCAGTCCACCTATGTTAAAATTTGAATTAAAAAAAAACACATCAATTACTTTCACCTAGATGGAGTTCATGGTGAGTTAGTTAATGAAAAAGATGTATTGTGTGAGATTAATTCCACCTGGTAAAATGCCATTTTGTTTCAAGGTCTCCCATGAGTCGCAGAATCAGGATGTAGACATAGTCAAACTCTATAAACTCCCTTGGAAAATCACTCCAAATTGATTACCTGAAAGCTTAGTGCTGAACAGCCCAGCTAAAGGACAAGTGTTGAAGTCAGGGGAAAAAAACACACTGCAGAATGTATACAGTATGATCCCGTGTTTCCAGGAGCTGCCAAGGCCAAACTCTGTGGACTGACTTTAAAGAGGAAGAGAAACATAAATATCATCATTACAATATTTGATTCTATACAAAGACATGCCTAAATACATACAATTTTGGAGTATTAGATATTGTTCTAAATGTGGCAAATTTTGAATAAAATGAACAAGATAATGTTGATTAAAGAAGAAATATGAAATGAAGGGTCAGTGGAGAAGGTATGACTTTTCTCTCTTATGTCAGGTTGCCAGGTATTACTAGTAATGGTGAAAAAGAATTTACAATATTATTAATAAAATTATTATAGGAAATAACAAAAAATTGGTGCCATGGACCAGTTATTTGATATGGTATTACAAACATGAAAAAATAACAGGGACACCTGGGTGGCTCAGTGGGTTAAGCCTCTGCCTTTGGCTCAGGTCATGATCTCAGGGTCCTGGGATCGAGCTCCGCATCAGGCTCTCTGCTCAGCAAGAAGCCTGCTTCCTCCTGCCTTTCTTCCTACTAGTGATCTCTCTCTCTCTCTGTCAAATAAATAAATACAATCTTTAAAAACAAGAAAAGAAAAAATAACAAAAATAAGGATAATCATTAACACTTAATGCTTACTTATGTTCATATATAGATTATCAGGTTTGACCCTAACAACAATATTATGCTATAAAAATGTTATGAATTGTATATTACAGAACTGTCAAGAGAATTCAATGACACAATACATGTAAGCACCCTTTTGGAATCTGAGAAGTAACAACAAAAAAATAAATGGTTTTATTATCATAAAGTTTAATTTCATAAAAAATACAAATTTAATCATATTTGATTTCCTATTTAGAATTCACTTTTCTACCTATGAGATAGAAAGTTGGACTAGGTTGTTAGAGTCTCTAAAGGTGCTGCTTAACTTGTTCACAGGATTATTCATGAAATATTGTGATTATGAAATAATGTGTAGTCTGGTTTTAATACCCCAATGTCCCAGACAAATATTATTATTAATCACTCAAAATCCCAAGAACATCCACTGAAAAAAAATCAGTAATATAATTTGGTAAGAGAAGTAGTATTTAAGGAAGTAAATACAATTAATAGCTTCCGTATGTATTGGCAAAAATCTTTTGAAAACAACAATTAGAAGAGGAAACTACAACCAGAAGAAAAAAGTGAAAAATGCCAATGAATAAGTTTAAATGTATACATGTCCTGGTTGTATATAAATACTGTCCTCTGTGTGTGTGTTTACACATGCAATAGATTTGGGATGGAAAGAGAATATACTGAAAAATAGTTAATCAAATTATAATTTGAAAGTGATTTTGGGGGTGCCTGGGTGGTTCAGTTGGTTAAGTGACTGCCTTTAGCTCAGGTCAGGACCTGGTGTCCTGGGATCCAGCCCTGCATCGGGCTCTCTACTTAGTGGGGAGTGTGCTTCTCCCTCTACCTCTTCTCCCACTCGTGCTTTCTGTCTCTCAAGTAAATAAATAAAATCTTAAAAAAAAAAAAGTAATTTTGTTTTTTAGATATATGATATGGGAAAATCAGGGGTGCCTAACTGGCTCAGTCAGTGGAGCATGTGACTCTTGATCTGGGGGTTGTGAGTTTGAGTCCCACATTGGGTGTAGAGGTTACAAAATAATTTTTTTACAAATAAATAAATAAATGAAAAAATAAATAGATATGGGAAAATTCAACAGTGGCAACTCACTTTTCACCATTAAATGGATGCATTTTTTTAAAGGTTATACTTGAAAATATCCAAAACCTAAAAATCTCCTGAGCAATAAATACATTCATAATAATTTGTTGAATGAAGACATCAGAGAGCAGTTGAGTTTATAAAACATGACTCCCTTTTTGTGAAACCAATGAAAAGTAAATGTAGAAAAAGTCCCTATGTTTATGTATTATGGGTGAGTATATATAAGTTTACGGGAGAAAAATTATGAGAAGAAATTCTTACATGCTGTAATAGTTAAAGTTAGGTAGGCTTCCACTAAGTTTGATAATTAGGTAAAAGTATCATTATATAGTCACCAGTGCAACTCACACCATTCATTATGTATCAGTTGTGCAGTGAGAAAACAATAAAATAATATTAATGACTTAGAGAAGTTAATTCTAATACTTTGGCTATTTACTTACTTTAAAAAATATACATTATTTCCAAATACCAGAGTTATTTTTAAAAGTTATATGAAACACTAATTACCCACATCACACTTAATACCTTTTAAATATTTCTATGTAAAAAAGCTATTAGCAACCAAGTTAATTGCTAACTGTTTTTTTTTTTAAAGATTTTATTTATTTATTTGAGAGAGAGAGAGAGAGAGGGAGAGAGCACAAGCAGGGGGAGAAGCAGGTAGAGGGAGAGGGAGAAGCAGACTCTTTGTCGAGCAGAGAGCCTATCGTGGGGCTCAATCCCAGGATCCTGGGGTCGTGACCTGAGCCGAAGGTAACCGCTTTAACTGACTGAGCCCCCCACGTGCCCCTGTTAATTGGTTTCTTGATTCACTAAGTGGGACACTGAAATAGAACATTATGAGTATTAAGATAAAAAAATAGTAGTGAAAATGTGTAAGAGCAATCCTATACTTTTTTAGATTTTATTTGTTTATTTGAGAGAGAGAGAGCACTAGCGTGTGGGGTGGGGAGAGGGAGAGGCAGACTCCCCACTGAGCAGGGATCCAGACCCGAGCTCCATCCCAGGACCAAAGTCAGACACTTAACTAACTGAGCCACCCAGGTGTCTCAGTAATCCTGTAATTTTAGCATCAAAACAGCAATAACAAAATAGCAATACATTTGAACATTTGTTAATACAGAGTTTTGTTGCTAAAATGCAGTTAAAATTGTAAAATGGATTTCTGGAAAGAGATGATTAAATGTTTTTATTATATAAACTTGCCCTATTTCACTGAGACCAAGAAACCATCACTTTACTCAAAATAGAGATAAAACATTTAAAACGAAGAATAAATGTAAACCACCTAATCTCCAGCAACCCCATGTCTTTCTAGTGTTGAAAGAATATAACACCATCTCATATTGCTAATAACTATATATACGTTTTTCGTTAAATGTTACTTAATGTTTACTTACCTATTAGATAAAGTTCTCGGTGCTTTCAAATAGATTATTAACCCCTCACATTGGAGACGTGGGCACTATAATTTTATGCTACAAGTTTGTCATGAGCATGAGTAAGGAAACTTATAAAAATAGTTTTGTGAGCTTTAAAACAACATATGCACAACAAGCAACTGTATTATCTTATCATTCAATTCATCAACACAATACATTTGAGAAATGCTGAGTTTGTACCTAAAAATTACTTCCAAGTAAGTAACTGGAATAAGTCTATTCACTAGCCAACATTTGTTAAAGATTTTATTTATTCATTTGAGAGAGAGAGAGAGAGATGAGAGAGCACATACAGAGGGAGATGCAGACTCTGCTGAGCAGGGTAGCTGATGGAGGACTCCATCCCAGGACCCTGGGATCATGACCTGAGCCCAAGGCAGACGCTTAACTGACTGAGCCACCCAGGCATCCCTATTCACTAGCTAACATTAAGTTCCATTACTGAATTCATTCTTGCAATTTTTGGCTTTCAGGTAACTGCCAAAAGCAACCCTGGATGCCTTCAAAGTCACTACAAACTTGTTTTGTGAGGCCCTGGATACCAAAATAAAGAAAAGTATCCATAGTCTAAGAGGCACATATCAAGCAAAATCCCCAAAATAAATACTGCCCGAACTGGTCGAAAGAACAGAAGTCACATAGTTTTTTGTGATGATGTGTATGAGGAATTTTTTAAACTTGTGATCCATGAAAGAGAGGTATTATTATTCACCTTGGGAAACCTAGCAATTCATGGTGAAAAAAATTGAGAACTTAGAGCTTGTTCAGGAAAGAAACAGGCAGACAGAAATTATATAATAACCAATAGCTTTTCCAATTACCAAAGTTAATCTGTCAATAATGAAAATGGAAAAACTAAAAAAAACTCACAAAAAAGAAAAGTGGAGAGATATAATCTAAAATTGTAAGTGATGAACTTATCAGGCATTTTCAAGGTTATTTATGATGAAACCAAAAAACTTTCACAGAAAGATAAAAAGAAGTTTTGAAAATACTTGTAATAATACTTGTAATAATTGTAAAAATTATTTACATATTTTTTACAATAATTTATTAAATTTTGTAAATTTATTTTGTAATATATATTTTGTAATACACAAAATTTTGTAAATTTTGTAAATTTATTTTGTAAATAATAAATTTACAAAATTTTGTAAATTTAGTAAATTTATTAAATTTACAAAAATTTAATAATTACAGATTATTAAATTTGTAATATATTATTTACATATTACAAATTTAATAATTGTAAAAATTGTAATAAAAATACTTGTAATAATTGTAAAATAAAAATGTAATAAACACATATGGGGAGAAAAAGCTTACTATTGTAAAGTTGTTAATATTTCAGGAATTAACTTACAGTCATTTTAGAATTAAAAGAATTAAAAGTTCTAATATAAGCTAATGTAATTTTGGTGAATTTAATAAAGTGAGACAATGGTAATGTCCAAAAATAAATTGGTGACATATGACATAAAAGTAATGGATAAGTAGAATAGGAAAAGTAAATAATAGGATCCTCATTACTATAATGCTATAATAATTTAGACAAACTGCTGGCGTCTCAATCATTGGTAATTGCAAGTTATTTGAGAGATAGCCATAGCCCAAAGTTGATATTTGGGAGAGAACATACAGAAATCCTCAATTTAAAGCATATACCTCAATTCAGCCCCCATGGGTTAAAACTTAAACTTCATAATATACAAACATTTCAAACATCAATCCATAGAGGAATCTGACTTAAACATCTGTGATGTACTTCATTTTGGTAGTGTGATGAAAAATTTTTAAAAATTATATAATAATCTCCATTACAAAAAAAGATTCTATGATACAGACAATATTAATTCTGAGATTCTCAATTTTGGATATTGAGAAGAGATTAAAAACTAGCACAAGTAAGGGGAGCAGTAGGCAGAAGCAGAGGGAGAAGCAAGCGCCCCACTGAGCAGGGAGCCCAATGCAGGACTCGATCCCAGGACTCCCAGATCATGACCTGAGCTGAAGACAGACTCTTCAATGACTGAGCCACCCAGGCACCCCCAACCTGAAGATTTTTAAGAGATTTATAGAGTTGGATAAGTATCAGCACGACCTAATTCTATAACATTTCTATCATCCCTAAAAGCTGTGTCATGTCTGTTTGCAATCAACCTCTGTTCCTAATCCCTACTCCCAGCCCAAGGCAACTAGTAAGTTACTTTTTTTCCTTTATAGATTTGTCATTTTTGGAAATTTTATGTAAATGTCATCAAGTGTATCAATCTTATTCCTTTGATCTATATATGTCAATCCTTCTGCCAGTACAACTCTGTCTTGATTACTGTAACTTTGTAGTAAGTTTTAAAATTGGTCAGTGTAAGTCTTTGGAAATTGTTCGTTCTTTTATTTTTTATTTATTTATTTTAAAGTATTTATTTATTTATTTGAGAGAAAGAGAGAGAGAGTGCGCGCATGTGCCAGGGGGAGGGAAAGAGAGAGAGGGAGAGAGAGTCTCAAGCAAGCTCCACGCTGAGCACGGAGCCTTACCTGGGCTTCGATCTCATGACCCTGAGATCATGACCTGAGCTGAAACAAAGAATAGGACCCTTAACAAACTGAACCACCCAGGCACCCCTTGTTCTTCTTTTTAAATATTGTTTTGGGTCTTATAGGTCTTTAACTTTGCCATATGAATTTTATTTTATTTTATTTTATTTTTATGAATTTTATTTTATTTTTAAAGTTTATTTTTTAAGTAATCTCTACATCAAGCATGGGACTTCCACTAACAACCCTGAGATCAAGAGTCACATTCTCTTCTGACTGAGCCAGCCAGGTGCCCCAATGCCATATGAATTTTAGAATGACCTTGCCAATATCTGTGAAAAAGGACAGCTGGGACTTTGGTAGGGATTGTGTTGCATTATCAGATCAATTAAAGAATATTGCCATCTTAACATTATTGATTCTTATGATTCATGAGATGTTCCTCCACTTAAATCTCTGTCAATTTCAGCAGTTTTAGTTTTCAGTGTACAAGACATAGACGTTTTTGTTAAACATATTTCTCAGTATTTAATTTTTTTTAATGATGCTCTTTTTAAATGATATTCTTTTTAAGTGAATGGAATTGATTTCTCCATTTCCTTCCTGGATTGTTCATTGCTAGTGTTTATACATACTATTAATATTTCTATGTTGGTCTTGGTGCTGAGACCTTGCTAAGCTTATTTATTAGTTGTAGTATTTCTGTGTGTGTGGCTTCTTCAGGATTTTCTACATACAGGATCATGTTTTCTGCAAATAAAAATAATTTTAATTCTTTCTTTCCAATCTGGGTGTCTCTGATTTCTTTTAACTACCTAACTGCACTGGTTAGAGCCACCAATACAATGTTGAATAAAAGTAGTAAGAGTAGTGTTGGTTTGTTCCCAATCTTAGGTGGAAGGCATTTAGTCTTTCACCATTATCTATTTTTTAAAAATATTTTATTTATTTATTTGACAGGGAGAGAGAGAGAGATCACAAGTAGGCAGAGAGGCAGGCAGAGAGAGAGGGGGGAGCAGGCTCCCTGCTAAGCAGAGAGCCCGATGTGGGGCTCGATCCCAGGACCCCGAGATCATGACCTGAGCTGAAAGCAGAGGCTTCAACCCACTGAGCCACCCAGACGCCCCTCACCATTATCTATACAATGTTGTTGCTGAGTTTTTTTTTGTTTGCTTGTTTTGTTTTTTTGGTGAATGCCAATCCTTACTATACATGATCTTGCCCATCCTCTCTCAGTAGACTTCTGTAGCTTGTTACACACTAAGTTCTAGCCTGATGGTGGGGGTTTTCTCTGTTTTCCTGGTACAACCTGTCTTAAATCAGCCCAATATTAAGTTATCATGGGTGAGCCTTTCTCAATAATGTTGCCTTTCCCGCAGTCATAGGACACCCCGAATGATCTGAGCCCAGATCATTGTTCGGTCCTTCACTCAGAAATAGAAAATATTTTAGTTTTTCTTTCACCCAGCTTTGAGGGTCTTATTCTGTGTCCTAGGTAAAACAAGATTTCCTGCCCTTCCTCCAGAAGTTTAAGGCATTTGTTCCATAGTGGAAGATTTTGGGCTGAGCTTCATGACTTTCTCTCAGCAATGGCTGCTCACCTACTTCAACCCTTACCCCACTCTTTTTCATGCCTTTCACGGAGATCACCTTGCACATATTTAAGAGCTGTCTCCCAGGGTTTCCATACTCTCAAGTAGTCTACACTCATTCTTTGCATTTTATTTAAAAAACTTGCTAAAAATATCTAGCTGAATATTTCTCACTTGCTTATCAATATAGTACTGGAAATTCTATCCAGCACAATAAAATAAGAAAAAACAAATGTCATACAAATCAGAAAAGAAACAATAAAATTGCCTTTATTTGCAGAAAGCATGGCTTGCTACATAGAATATCTGAAGAGAATATCCCAAAATAATATTCTGAAAGTAATAAATGAATTTAATTAAGCCACAGGATACAAGATCAACATACAGAAATCAATTTTACTTTGATTTTCTAGCAGTGAACATGTAGAAATTAGCACTTTAAATACAATAACATTATAATCACTTAATATGAAACACTTAGGTGTAAATCTAACAGAACATGTATGGGACTTGTGTGCAGAAAACTACAAAATGCTGATTAAAAAATCAAAGAATATCTAAATAAACAGAGAGACATATTATATCCATGAATTGGAAGTCACCATGACAAAAGTGTTAATTCCCCCCAACTTGCTATACAGATTTTAGGTAATTCTGCTATACAGGTTTTAGATAATTTATTTTAAAACTAGGTTCCACACGCAGCATGGAACTTAATGCAGGGCTTGAACTCACAACCCTGAGATCAAGACCTGAGCCCAGATCAGGAGTGGGACATTTAAATGAATGAGCCTACCTATTTTAGGCAATTCTTATTAAAATACCAGCAAGATTTTTTGTAGATACGGACAATATTATTCTAAAATCCTCGTGAAAAGACAAAGGAACTAGAATACCTAAAAAACATTCTGGAAAAGAATAAAATGGGAAGAAACATTCTACCTAAATTCAAGGCATATTGTATAGTTATGCTAATCAAGAGTATGTGGTCAACAGATGAATGGATAAAGAAGATGTGATATATATATATATAATGGAATATAGTACATTGTGATATATATATACAATATAGATAGATAGATAAATAGATAGATAGATAGATAGATAGATAGATAGATAGATAGATAGATAGATAGATAATGGAATACTATGCAGCCATCAAAAACCCTGAAATCCTGCCATTTGCAGCAACATGTCTGAACTAGAGGGTATTATGCTAAGCGAAGTAAGTCAATCAGAGAAAGACAATTATCATATGATATCTCTGATATGAGGAATTTAAGAAGCAGGGTGCAGGGTCGTGGGGAGTAGGGAGGGAAAAAATGAAACAAGATCTGACTGAGGAGGGAGACAAACCATAAGAGACTCTTAAACTCAAGAAACAAACTGAGGGCTGCTGGGGGGTGGGGGAGAGATATGGTGGCTGGGTTATGGACACTGGAGAGGGTATGTGCTATGGTGAGTGAAATGTATTAGACTGATGATTCACAGACCTGTATCCCTGAAGCAAATAATACATTATATGTTAATTTAAAAAAAGGACTGTGTGGTATTGATGGAGGGACAGACACAATGATAAATAGAACACAATAGAGAACCTAGAAATGACCCCCAGACAAGGATGTACAACTTATTTTTGATATAGGTGAAAAACCAATTAAATGGAAGAAGTATAGTCTTTCAATGAATGGTGCTAGACAAATTGATTATCCATAGACAAGAAAAAAAAAAAGGACTTGGACTTAAACTTCACAGTTTATACCAAAATTAACTCATTTATTTTTTATTTATTTTTTTTAAAGATTTTATTTATTTATTTGAGAGAGAGAGAGATCACAAGTAGGCAGAGAGGAAGGCAGAGAGAGGAGGAAGCAGGCCCCCTGCTGAGCAGAGAGCCCGATGTGGGGCTCGATCCCAGGACCCCGAGATCATGACCTGAGCCGAAGGCAGAAGCTTTAACCTGCTGAGCCACCCAGATGCCCCAACTCATTTAAACCAAAATAACATAATTCATAACTCACATAGGTTTTAACTAGCTTACTTAATTGTGGTCGTTAAGTTGTACAAAGTAAATATAAACAATAAGATTTTATTAAATCAATCTATCCAGGAGGAAATTCTTTTTTTTTTTTTATTTTTTTTTTAAAGATTTTATTTATTTGACAGAGAGAAACACAGCGAGAGAGGGAACACAAGCAGAGGGAATGGTAGCGGGAGAAGCAGGCTTCCCGCAGAGCAGAGAGCCCGATGCGGGGCTCGATCCCAGGGTCCTGGGATCTGACCTGGGCCGAAGGCAGACGCTTAACGACTGAGCCACCCAGGCGCCCCGTGGAGGAAATTCTTCATAAGAATTTTTAAGAGTTTCAGTTAGAATAATAGTCATAATAATATGAAGTAATTTATGAGAATAATGAATTTAAGGAAATACATAATCTCAAAATTACTAGAGTCAGTTTTGTTTCAAAAAGGGAAATTATCAATAATATTCTCCAAGAAAATTTATATATTTATAAAGGATTTCATAGAAACTAATAGTCTCAAATGTTTTTGAGTTTACAGATTATCATTTACTGACATAACAGTACTGAATAGAATATTAAATGTTAACAGGTTTTCTCCAATATTCTCATAGATCTTCTCCATATTACCAAAAAGAAGATATTATATGTATTAATGAGATTATTAGGAATTATGTCCATATGAACATAATCACATAACATTGGGCAATGTTCAGTCCTCTTGAATTCTTTCAACATCTGGTTTCACTGGTATAAATTTAGGAGAAAAATAAGTGTACCATTATACATAAATTTTAGATAAGATGTTTAAGGCAGATATTAATGTTTAAAATTATATATACCTGTAAATATGTTTGTTTACTTAATTTGGGGTCATTTTAAATCTGTAAAATATAACAAAATGCTTCAGTCACTATATAAATTAATCATTTTTACCACAAACAAGGTTTCAATTGGATTAGTAAAGTTGTAATTAAGCTCCATATTCCCAATGTTTTCCTTTATATTAAAAGCCTGCACTGAATTAATAAAGACATTGCACTTATTTAGTTAGGCAAAGCATGCCCATTTTTGAAAAAAATGTATGAGGAAATGGTGAGAAAAATTACCATTAAGTAGCACAGTCACATATTTCATAGGATAGTTTTACCAAAATAGTATCTATTGTTTATCTAAAGTTCAAATGTAACTGGGTGTCCGTTATTATTGTTTGCTGACTATGGGAAAACTGCCACTGAATAATACAGATTTAGGGAAACATACATTTATTGTGAGCCATCAGCTACACAAAAGTTACAACGAACCTGATATCCCCAAATCTCCTTTGCAGTTAGATAGAAGAAACTGTTTTCTACTTGTGTCTCTTTGCCCAGAACATACTGGTTAACATTTAGAGCTATTAACTACCAGGTATTGGGAATGGAGAAAATAGAAACATCATAAATACCTAGTTAACTTAGGTAGAAGGTAGATGAGCACAAGTTTTGGGGGGATTGTATGAAGCAGACAAACACAATATGATTCTTCAGGAAATAATATTTTAAAATAAGTCAAATGTCTCAAGAACTATATTGAGATAAGAGAACAAATAAAAGACCGTAACTAGTGCAAATAGAAAGTCATTTCTCATAGGGACTTATGTGCAGAAAAACAATTTGTCTTAGAGAATTAGAGAAGTAGGCAATCCATACTTCCCCTTGTGTCTTGTTCAGAGTTAAGAGGATTATAAATTTGCTTTCATCATTTTGGGACTTGAAATGAAATACCGTAATAGAGGATTTCTAGTATGAGCACATTAGTTTAAAGTCACTTATCTTCCTTCTCCTCTTGGAATTCACAAGGCGAATAAAGCAGTGGAAATATACACTTCTTATATGAAGCCAGGAGCAGCTGAAACCCCAAATAATGAGAAGATGTTAGGGCTGCCAAATGCAGTGGAGATAGGACAGTAGTATAACCTGTAGTAAGTAGAGAGGATACACCACACAAGCAGATCCCAGAGGTAGATGACAATGAACAGTTTTTGAATTTGAAGACAGGAGCCTGAGTTGAAATGAGTAAATCCCTGTGTGCAATAAAGGGAATTGTGTGCAGATGCTGGAGATGTGGTTTTGTCCTGAGAAGCATAAAGCAATCACATAGATAAGAAATTTTAGCTTGAGGAAATCTTTTAGAAGAAGCAAGAAACAGTGGAGAAAGATAAAAGAAGCAAAGATAGATGCATTGATATGTTACTACCCGGACAATTAGAGTCCCACAAAGACAGAGAAATGAAAATACAGAGAAAAAAAAAAAGAAAAAAAAAAAGAAAACACAGAAAAAGTAGTAGTTGTAAAGCCAGTAAGGATAAATTTCTCGGATTTAATGAAACATAAATGTAAACGAAATAGAAGAGATTCAGAGTATACTGAAAAAGGAGGAATAAATTAACACACATACATACTAGTGTGCATTTCTTTAAATGCAAAGAAAAGGAGGAAATTCTAGAAGATTACAGAGAGACATAAAGCAAAACCAAGTCATACTAATAACATATTTTTGAATAGTGGTGCATGATGCGAGAAATTAAAGAAAAAAGTATAAAATTATGCATATATTTATCCAAACTGTCATTGAAATATAAGTGCAAAACGAAAGTCTCAGGCAAACCCTAGAAATTTTGTTACAAGACATTTACAGTCAAAACAGTTATAGATGAAGTACTTAAATGAGGGAAGAAAAAATTCCAGGGGTTCCTAGGCTAGCTCAGTGGGTTAAGTGTCCCACTCTTGATTTTGGCTCAGGTCATGATCTCAGGATTGTTAAACTGAGCCTTGCATCGGGTCTGCGCTGGGCATGGGGACTGCTTAAGATGCTTTCTCCCTCTCCCCCGCTCGTTCTCTCTCTCTCTCTCTCTCTCTCTCTCTTTCAAAAAAAAAAAAAATTCCAGCAGCTGTTTAAGGATATAGAAGAAAAGGTGATAAATTCTTAGGGTAAAGTTTGTTGTGGTAAAGAATCAGAGAGAGAGTAAAAATAACCATAATTAAACTAAAATAAAAGTCTATTAAACATCAACATGATGGAAGGAGGTAAAAGGGAATATGAATGATATGATAGTGCAACAGGTTGAAATACAGTATATCCCAGAACTGAGATATATGCGGTTTACAAAAAAAACATACCTTAAAACACAAGAACACATGATAGTTGAAAGTAAAAGCATGGAAAAAGACATATTAGGCAAAAACCAGCTAAAAGAAAACTTGTGTAGCTATATTAACAAGGGATCAATAGTTAATTCAAAAAGAGGACGGGGATGGACTGAATCTTGGAATATAAAAAAAAAATTGTGGGGGCTCCTGGGTGGCTCAGTGGGTTAAAGCCTCTGCCTTCCGCTCAGGTCATGATCTCAGGGTCCTGGGATCGGGCCCCGCATGGGGCTCTCTGCTCAGCGGGGAGCCTGCTTCCCCCCTCTCTCTGCCTGCCTCTCTGCCTACTTGTGATCTCTTTCTGTCAAAAAAATAAATAAAATCTTTAAAAAAATTGTGGAAGAAATCCTGAAGTCCAAATAAAACTGGAGTTTTGGTGATAGTAATGCACTCATGTTAATTTCTTAGTTTTGAAGTATGTATCATGGCAATATAAGATGTTCACAATAGTAGAAAATGGGTGAAAATGTACTATATTTGCAACTTTTCAGTAAATCTAAAATCATTACCAAATAAAAACTGTGTTAAAACATAAAAAAAATTCAAAATGGATCAAAGATTTAGAAACAAAATGTATAGGTATAATACAAAACATAACATAGGCAGGGCGCCTGGCTGGATTAGTAGAGTTTGCTTCTTTTGATCTCAGGGTCATAAGTCAAGCCCCAGGTTGGGTGGGAGCCTACTTAAAAAAAAAATAACGGGGGGTCCCTGGGTGGCTCAGTGGGTTAAAGCCTCTGCCTTCGGCTCAGGTCATGATCTCAGGGTCCTGGGATTGAGCCCCGCATCGGGCTCTCTGCTCCAGCGGAAAGCCTGCTTCCCCCTCTCTCTGCTTGCTTTTCTACCTACTTGTGATCTCTCTCTCTCTGTGTCAAATAAATAAATAAAATCTTAAAAAAAAAATAACAGGAGAAAAACTTCAGGACCTAAGGCTTGGTAAAGAGTTCTTAAACATGACACCAAAAATACAGTCCATAAAAGAAAAAAATGAAAAATTAGACTTTGCCAAAATTAACAACTTTTGTTGTGTCTATGACCTTTTTAAGAGGATAAAATAACAAGCTACAGACTAAGAGAAGGGACTTGAAAGCGAAGTATGTGACAAAGGACTCATCTTGAGAATATATAAAGAACTCTGAGAATTCAACAGTAAAAAGAAAATCCATTGAGGAAATGGAAAAGACATGAGACATTTCAGTGAAGAGAAGATACAGGTGGAAAACAAATTTTTTTCCATATGAAAACAAGTTTTCATATCTATATGAAAAGATAGCCAACATCAACAGACATTAGGGAAATAGAAATCAAGGCCACAAGTAGATATCACTGTACACCTCTGAGAAAAGGTAAAATATAAAATAGTGACAACACCAAATGCTGACAAGGATGCAGAGAAATGATCTTTTAAACATTCCTGGTGGAAACATAAAATGGTACATCCACTCTGGAGAAGTTTGGTGATTTCTTAAAAATTAAACATACTTTACTTTGCACTTGCACTCCTGGGTACTCATTCCAGAAAAATGAAAATATATGTCTACACAAAATTTTATACATGATTTACTATAGCAGTTCTAATGATAATAGTCCAAACTGAGAAACAAGCAATATATCCCTCAATAGGTAAAAAGCTAGATAAGCTGTGGAGTTATACTCAGCAATTACACACCAACTTGGATGGCACTCAAGAGCATCACATGGAGTGAAACAAAGCCAATCTCCAAAGGTCACATTGCATGATTCTACTTATATACCATTTTTAAAAATTGAAGTATAATTGACATACAAATATCCTATTTGTTTCAGGTAAACATCACAGTGATTCAATATTATTTTAAGATTTATTTATTTATTTGAGAGAGAGAGAGAGTGTTCAGGGGGAGGGTCAGGGATAAAAGGAGAGAGAGAATCCTTAAGCAGACTCCCCACTGAGTATGGGGCTCAATCCCAGGACCCTGAGATCATGACCTGAGCCCAATTCAAGAGTTGGCTGCTCAACCCACTGAACCACCCAGGTGCCCCTCAATAGTTTACACATTACAAACTAATCCCCACAATAAGTTTACTTATAATCTGTCACCATACAAAGTTATTACAGTATTATTGGTTATATTCACTATGCTGCACATTATTATATACCATTCCTGAAAGGATAAAACAATAGAGATGGAAAACACATTAGTGGTTTCCATGGGTTAGGTACGGTGGGGAATATGGGATAGTTGTGACTATAAAGCAATAATCTGAGTGAGATCTTTTGGGTTATGAAACAGTTCTGTATTGACTGTGATCACAGGTACACAAATTAACACATAATAAAACGACATAAAACAATATGCACACATTATGCCAATGTTGAATCCTTTTTGTCCCCCTGGGGAAGGAAGGGTGGAGGAAGAGGCTAATGTTGAATTCTTAATTTTGACATTGTACTATAACTATGTAAGATATAACCATTGAGCGAAATTGGGTGATGGATACATGACATCCTTCTATTTGTTACTTCCTGTGAATTGATAATTATTTCAAATAAAAAGTTAAAAAATGCTAGGAAAAAACTTGTCATACATAAGTTCAAAATTATTGAACTTCCTTTATTAGTCATGATATAAGTTTGTCTAATCAAAATTTTAACTGCAAGTTCAAAGCGATTGATAAAGAGGTATAGAACAAATAGCATTTTCATATATTTGCTCAGGCTTCCTAATTATGTTGAGATAACAGTACATTTATTGTTAAAAGTAGGACTACCATATGATTCAGAGATTCCACTTCTGGGTATTTACCTGAAGAAAACAAAAACACTAATTCAAAAAGATATATGGACCCCCCCATGTTTATTGTAGCATAATTTATAGTAGCCAAGATATGGAAACAACGAAGTGTCCATCGATGAATGGATGAAGATAATGTGGTAAATATACAATGAAATATTAAGCCATAAAAAAGAAAACAATCTTGCCCATTTGCAACAACATGGATGGACCTTGAAGGCATTATGGAAAGTGAAATAAGGCAGGCAGAGAAAAACAAACACTGTAAGATCTCACTTACATACAGGATCTAAAAACAAAAACAGATTATAAATACAGAAAACAGATTGATGGTTGCCAGAGACAGGGGCTGGGGGAGAGGCAAATGGGTAAAAGTGGTCAAAAGGTAAAAACTTCCAGTTATAAAATAGATAAGTTGTAAGGATGTAATGTATAGCCTGCCACTACAATTACTGTATTGTGTATTTTATACTGTAATGTATTGCATTATACCGTATGTATACTGTATATTGTATACTATCATCATACTGTATTATATATTTGAAAGTTGCTAAGAGAGTAAATCTTTTTAAATTAATTAATTTTAAATGTAATTAATTAAATTTATTGACATATAACATTATATTAGTTTCAGGTATATAACATAATTTGATATTTATATACATCACAACATGATCACCACAGTACGTCTACTTAACATCTGTCACCATTCATAGTTACAGAGTTTTTTTCTTTTTTTTCTTGTGATGAAAACTTTTATTTATTTATTTATTTTTTAAGTAGGCTCCATGCCCAGTGTGGAGCCCAATGCAGGGCTTGAACTTACAACCCTGAGATCAACACCTGAGCTGAGATCAAGTGTCAGATGCTTAACCCACTGAGCCTTCCCGAGAAGCTTTTTTTTTTTCAAATCAAGTATAATTAACATAAAGTGTTATATTAATTTCAAGTGTACAATATAATGATTCAAAAATTATTTTTTAAATATTTATTTATTTGAGAGAAAGAGAGAGCGAGCCGGCTGGGGCAGGGGCAGAAGGAAAGAGAGAATCCAAAAGCAAACTCCCTGCTGAGTGCAGAGCCTAGCACCGCCAGATCCCAGGATCCCAAGATCATAACCTCAGCTGAAATCAAGATTCAGCTGGCCACTCAACTGAATGAGCCACCCAGGCACACCTGATTCAACAATTCTGTACATTACTGAGTGCTCATCATGATGAGTGTACTCTTCATCCGCTTCACCTATCTTCACCCTTTGCTTTACCCACCTCTTACCTCCCCTCTGGTAATCATTACTTTTTTCTCTGTACTTAAGAACCTGTTTTTTTGTTTTAACAATGAATTTTGGAACACTGCATCAAAAACTAGTGATGTATTTTATGGTGACTAACAGACCACAATAAAAAAAATCTAGTTTTTTTAAAGAGTATTCTTTGGTTTGTCTCTTTTTGCTTTGCTTGTTTATTTTGTTTCTTAAATTCTACATATGAATGAAATCATATAGCACTTGTCTTTCTCTGACGGACTTATTT
Source organism: Procyon lotor (assembly GCA_028646535.1). NCBI lineage: Eukaryota > Metazoa > Chordata > Mammalia > Carnivora > Procyonidae > Procyon > Procyon lotor. Next base: position 6,909,194 of record CM053612.1, on the reverse strand, counting down.
CACATAGCATTATATTCTAGCTCCAGCCATGTTATTGCAAATGGCAAGATTTCATTTTTTTTTAATTTTTAATTTTTTATTTTTTTTAAAGATTTTATCCATTTGACAGAGAGAAACACAGCGAGAGAGGGAACACAAACAGAGGGAATGATAGCGGGAGAAGCAGGCTTCCTGCCAAACAAGGAGCCCGATGTGGGGCTTGATCCCAGGACCCTGGGATCATGACCTGAGCTGAAGGCAGACGCTCAACGACTGAGCCACCCAGGTGCCCCAAGATTTCATTTTTTTAATGGCTGAGTAATATTCTATTGTGTATATATATAATATTTTTATCTATGTATATATAGATAAGATATATACAGATGTATATAAGATAAGATAATAAGATATATATTACTTATATATCATATATATATCGTATCTTTTTTATCCATTTATCTATGGATAGACACAGGCTGTTTCCATATCTTGGCTACTGTGAATAATGCTGCAATAAAAATAGGGATGCATCTCTCTTTTTGAATTAATGTTTTCATTTTAGGGGGTCTAACAGCCTCATGAAAAGATGTTCAACATCACTAATCATCAGCAATGAAGACTTTTAAGATCTGCTAAGGGAATTCATCTTAAAAGTCCTCATCACAAGAAAATATATTTTTTGTAACTATATGGTGATAGATGTTAAGTAGGCTTATTGTGGGGATCATTTTGCAAACCCAAAAGTTTGTTTCAATAGAAATTGATGACTGACTCTAATATTTATATGGAAATGCAAAGGGCTTGGAATAGCCAAAAGAACTTTTATAAAGAACGAGTTGGAGGGGTTATACTACTTGATTTCAAGACGTTTTATAAAATAACAATGACCAAGACAGTGTGGTATTGGTATAATGATAGAAATATATAAATTAAATGTGATTGAAAGTCCAGAAATGAAACCACATATATATGCATATATAGAAAATTGAGGGGCGCCTGGGTGGCTCAGTGGGTTAAAGCCTCTGCCTTCAGCTCAGGTCATGATCTCGGGGTCCTGGGATCGAGCCCCACATCGGGCTCTCTGCTCAGTGGGGAGCCCTTCCCCCTCTCTCTCTGCCTGCCTCTCTGCCTACTTGTGATCTCTCTCTCTGCCAAATAAATAAATAAAATCTTAAAAAAGAAGAAAATTGATTATCAACAAAAATTCAAAGGATGATTAGAAGAGAAAGGATAGTTTTTTCAAAATTTGAATCTGCAGCAATTGCATATACACATGCAAAAAAATGACTATTGATCTATACATCTCACCATATAAAAACGAATTGAAAATGGATCATACACCTAAATAAAAAACCCCAAACAATAATCCTTCAATAAGAAAACTTAGGAGGAAATATTTGCTACTTTGAAACCATTTCTAAGATTAAAAAAAACAACAACCCAGTCTATTGATGAGAAAAAGAGATAAATTGGACCTCGTCCAAATTCTAATCATTGAAAGACACTGTAGGGGCACCTGAGTGGCTCAGTGGGTTGAGCCTCTGCCTTCAGCTCAGGTCATGATCTCAGGGTCCTGGGATCAAGCCCTGCATTAGGCTCTCTGCTCGGCAGGGTGCCTGCTTCCCCCTCTCTCTCTGCCTGCCTCTCTGCCTACTTGTGATCTCTCTCTCCCTCTGTCAAATAAATAAATAAAATCTTAAAAAAAAAAAGAAAAGAAAGACACTGTAAAGAGAATGAAAACCTCAGATTGTAAGAAAATATTTGCTAACCACGTATGTGACAAAGAACTTGTGTAGAAAATACACAAAGAATCCTCAAAACTCAATAATAAATTAAAAAACCCAATAAAAACAGGCTAAAGATTTGAATAGACACAATTAAAGAAGATATAGGGATGGCAAATAAGCACATGGAAACACGGTTATTCATTAGTCATTAGGGAAATGCAATATCACAATAAGATACTACTGTGTACCTGTTATAAGGTACTCTAAAATTGAAAATATTGATGATACCAAGTGTTTGCGAGACTGTGGAACGCTGCAAGTCTACTATACTGATGGTCAGAAAGTAAATGGCACAATCCCTTTGAAAAAAATTTTGGTAGATTCATAAAAAGTTAAACACACACCTACCATACGATCTATGATCGATCCAATCTAATTATAGATGTTTATTCAAGAAATATGAAAACATGTGATGCAAAGAATTATACATAAATGTTCACAATAGGTTTATTCATAATAGCAAAAAAACTATAAACAACCCAAATGTATACCAACAAGTGCATGGAAAACAAATTTTGGTATATTCATATAATGGAATACTATTCAGCCATAGAGATGAATAAACTATGGAGACACGCAACTGCATGGATTAATCACAAAATAATTATGCTGAGTGAAAGTAAGAACACAATATAGAGTACATATTCTGTGATTCCATATATGTAAATTTCCAGAAAATTCAAACTGATCTATTGTCACAGAAAGCATATCAGTATTTGTCTTGGTTTGAGGTTGGAGAAAGGCAGCAGGGATTAACAGGAGAGAGATGTTACAAAGCTACTTGAAGAAATTTTGGGGGATGATGGACATGTTTCATGTGTGTATATATGTCAGAAGTTATTATAGTGCACTTCTAATATGTGCAGTTGTAGATCCATTATGCTTCCAAAAATCTGCGAATATTTTTAAAAGCTACTTAGCAAAAGCAAAACGAAAAGGCAAAAGTTAAAAATTCTGCCTTGTTTCATATATAAATGGATGATAGGAAATATGATTTCTACCAAAATTAAAAATATTTACTACAGGGTCAGGTTTTCCTATTCTGCATTTTCCTATTATACTAATACTAATCATAACGATTAGTATTATATTAAAAGCGCATATTGGCTACTGTTTAATTTACATATAATTATATTTCTATCAAGATGATGAAAGGATTTCTGCCTACTTATTTCTCCTTATTTCAAATTTTAGTAGTTTCAAATGTACACAGTGATATTTGCCACATACAATGCTACAAAAGGAAACTCAAAAGCTCTTATGAACCATTTCTCTACATCAACCAAGGAAAATTCGTTTAAAAAATATGACCAAACTCTAGAAATTCAATGAACTTATGAAAATCACTGCATTTTAAAATAATAAGATGTCCCAGAACAAAGTGAGCATCCTTATGTTATTCCCTGGAGTTTATCTTCTTGCTCTAATTAAAACCTGACTCTCCTCTGAGGTTACTGTTTCCCTTGAATCCCTCTCAAGGGGTGATTGTTTGCTCTTCCTCACTCCTGGATTTCATGATACTCACACTCCCCGTTGCTGCTTCCATACCATTCTTTCTCATGCCTTATAACTCTAGTTATAAGTCCATTCCTTTGAGACTATACCAACTAGACCGCCCACTTTCAATCTTTGTTGTAGCTGTTTAGAGATTCTACACACACTCCTGATCCTATTTGTAAAACTAATTCTACTTTTGTAAAACTAACAAACATAATTCTCCTTGCATTCCCTCTACTTACCTGTTGTATCTTTTCACCATAGCATATATCACTACCTGATATACATAAGATGTATTTTACTTCTTTAATCGTTAATTTTCTAGTGTATTCCTCTACAATGTAGGCTCTACAAGGGCAGGAATTTGGTCTGTCTTCAAGCATTGTTGTAACCCAAACAACCAAAATAGTGCCTGGTACATAGAAGTACTTAATTAAAATTTCCTCTCCTTTTTTTTTTTAAGAAGAGAGGGAGGAACAGAGAGAGAATCTTAGGCAGGCCCGATACCCAGCACAGAGCCCAATGAGGGCTCGATCTCATAACCTTGAAATCATGACCTGAGCCGAAATCAAGAATGGGAGGCTTAAACTATGGAAAGATCCTAGATGTCCATCAACAGATGAATGGATAAAGAAGATGTGGTGTATATATACAATGGAATACTATGCAGCCATCAAGAGAAATGAAATCTGGCCATTTGCAACGATGTGGATGGAACTGGAGGGTATTATGCTAAGCGAAATAAGTCAGTCAGAGAAAGACAAGTATCACATGATCTCTCTGATATGAAGAATTTGAGAGGAAAGGCAGGAGTTTGGGGGGGTGGGGGAGAGAAATGAAACAGGAAGGGATGGGGAGGGAGACAAACCATAAGAGACTGCTAAACTCACGAAACGAACTAAGGGTGGCTGGGAGGCAGGGGGGTAGGGATGGGGTGGCTGGGTTGTGGACATTGGGGAGGGTATGTACTATGGTAAGTGCTATGAAATGTGTAAGCCTGACGATTCACAGACACGTACCCTGGGCCAAATAATACATTATATGTTATTAAAAATTAAAAATAAAATAAAATAAAACAAAAAAAAAGAATGGGAGGCTTAAACACCTGAGCCACCAAGGTGCCCCATTAATTAAAATTTTCTAAATAAATGTCACATAAATAGATTTTATCTAGGAAGTGGAAATATTTACTTATTCTCAATACATTTGAGTTGATTTGATATATTAAAAATGATCATATTAATAACATTTCTGGAAATAATTCTTAGATTATGTAAGTCTGGCAAACCTCCTTTAAGTGATCTCCAACAACCATTAAGGGATGAATCGGTAAAAATATTTAAAGAGGAAAAAACTAAAGGGGAAAAGAAAATTCTAAGTTAATAAAAGTAAAATTAATGAAATAAAAATAATTTAATTGATAAAAGTATAAAATTACTTAAAAGGAAGCAGACATTTTACATTTTTCAACCGTTTTTAAGGTTTTATTTGTCAAAGAGAGAGAGAGAGCACAAGCAGAGGGAACAGCAGGCAGCGGGAAAAGCAGGCTCCCCACTGAGCAAGGAACCCAATGTGGGACTGGATCCCGGGATCCTGGGATCATGACCTGAGCCAAAGGCAGATGCTTCACCGACTGAGCCACCCAGGCGTTCCCATTTTTTAACCCTTTATTCTGTGCTCAGCTGTTCCATATCCCTACTTTTTTTTTTATGACTCTTAAGACAGTTTTCCCTATTTTATACATCTACATTAGTTTGTGAACTTATGTGGAGATCTTCACACTTATTTGTATTAAGTTTCATGTAATTAATTTTGGTCTGCCATTAATAAAGAAAAGATCTTTTATTTATTTATTTATTTATTTGAGAGCATGAAAAATATGGCACCACCTTCAAATACCAGCACACAGGGGATTAGATTTCATTGTGTGAATTTGGAGAAGACACATTCAGACTACAACACATATGTTTTACACACACACACACACACACACAAGCCTGGGTGGGGAGAGAAGCAGAGGGAGAGGAAGAGAGAATCTCCATGCTGAGCATGGAGCCCAACTTGGGCTTGATCTCATGACCCTGATATCATGACGTAGGCTGAAATCAAGAGTTGTAAGCTTACCCGAGTCTTTTAAAGTGTCTGTTTGGCTGTAGTTACAAATAAGATGAAGACGCTATTTTTTTTTTTTTATTGAGCTACAACTGACATACAACATTGTATTAGTTTTAGCTGTACAACATAATGATTTTATTTATGTATATATTGCAAAATGATTATCAAAACAAGTTTAGTTAACATCTATCAGCATATTCACAGTTTTTTTTTCTTGTGATGAGAACTTTTAGGAAAATATCAGGGGCGTGAGGGTGGGGGAAGTAGAGAAAGGTCAGTAAAAGAGTACAAATTTCCAGCTATTAGATAAATAAAGTCTGAAGATCTAATATATAGCATAGTACTATAGTTGATAGCATCATACTGTGTAATGGGAATTCACCAAGAGAGAACTTAAATGTTCTCACCAACAAAAGAAATCACGAACAAGGACTATATCCCAACTGATTTATTTTTTTTTCATTTGATTTCAAGAGTGTTCCATATTTTTTCCATAAAAGTCGTAAATATTTTGTTGGAGTTATACTAGAGGATTTCTTTTTCTGTTGTTTTTTGGTGTTGTGCCTCTTATATTCCAATTATTTATTACTGGGATATAGAAAATCAACTGAATTTTGTATATTGACTTTGAATTTAGCTTCATGTTACCACTATAAATTCCCATCTGGGCACAGAACAATGAAATCCATTTCCGTTTCAACTTCCCAAGTTATGGCAGTGATTGATCTGAATACTGAATTTCAGCCATTCAGCAGGACCATCACTAAAGTGCCCAGCCACCCTTAAACAATCTGGCTTGAGTTTCCTGCGTTGTGCCCTAAGGGCCAGCAGGGGGCGCGCGAACCCACCATTTCTGGTTCGTGTGATGCGCCTGCGTGGTCTGCCCGCTGATGTGGGCGCCTTTTTCACAGCGACGGTAGAAGTTAAGTTTCCTCAGGACTAAAGAGGTGCTCCAGCAGCTTCAGGACAACTTGGACCACGTCCTCGGGGAGGAAGAAGTTTCCTGCCCACGGCCCTGATCTTCTGAGGACGGGTCTTTGCCGCAGTTTTCCCGGACAGTTTTCTAAATAGTGAGTATAGAGCCTTTCCTTTTCTAGAATGTTCCCACATGCTTTATTCTTTACTTTCTCACATAATTTTAGCAAGAGTTAACTAGCAAAATGATCCATTCACTGGGGGGGTTTTAAAGGTCGAATTCATAGCATCCTGTATCATTTTTATGGATTCAAGGTTGTTTCCGGGGAGAAATCGTGATACAGTTTAAGACAGAGGGAAACACATATATAGTAGTGAAATTAAAAAAAAAAAATTGGGACCAGGCAGTCTTTCGTGGAGTTATATCATAACTTGAGGCAAAGGAAAAAAAGTTGCACCCCGCTTTGTATTGCTAATTTTTTTAATCAAGTGCTCAAAAGAGGGCACCTCTGTGCCTTGTCCTTTCCCAGTTCCCAAGCCCACAAGCTTTGCCTTGTTAAGCATTACTCTACTCAGAAAGGTGCAGTTCATGTTATAATGTATGCAAGGCCACCTTCCCAAGTAGAACGCTAAATATGGCAGCGTTGTTTTCTCTTCTTAAAAAAAAATTAGAGGTAATTTACATACCATAAAATATATTGGTTTCATGTTATACATACAATTCAATGAGTTTTAGTAAATCTAGATGGTGCATCCATTACTATCACTAAATTTGCAGCATTGGCTTCAACTCTAAAAGAAATTTATTGCTCGTTTGTATTTGGCTTCCTGTTCTAGCCCCAGGCAACCACTGATCTATGCTCTTTGCTTTAGATTTGAATTTCTGAGCATTTCATATAAATGGAACCATATAATATGAGGTATTTTATGCCTGTTTCTTTTTTCCAATTATATTGTTTTCAAGGCACATGGATGTTGTAGCATGTATCACAATTTCATTCCTTTCTATGACTGAATATTACTCTGTTGTATAGCTAGACCGCATTTTGCATATCTATACATCAGTTGATGGACATTTGGGTTATTTCCAATTTTTAGCTATTATGAATAATGCTACTAAGAGCATTCATGTGGCACTGCTTGTCTGGACCTATTTTTATTTATCTTGAATATGTAACTAGGTGTGGAAGTACTAGATCATAAGTAAACTCTATGTTTATTGTTTCGAGGAATAGCTATGGTGTTTTCCAAAGTGGCTGAATTATTTTGTAATCTTAACAGCAATGTATGATTTTGCTAGTTTCTCCCCATCCTCACTAAAACTTGTTACAGTCTTCTTTACTATACCTAGTGACTATAAAGTGGTATCTCATTATATTTTTAACTTATATTTCCCTGATGATTAATCATACTGATCATTTTATGTGCTTATTGACTATTAGCATATGTTCTTTGATTAAATATCTATTCAAATCCATTTCCTCTACTTTTTTAAAAGATCTTTTTTGGGGGCACCTCAGTGAGCTCATTTGGTAGAGCATCTGACTCTTGATCTCAGGGTCGTGAATTCAAGCCCCACACTGAGTGTGGAGCCTACTTTAAAAAAATATTTTATTTTTAAGTATTCTGTACACCCAACGTGGGGCTTAAACTTACAACCCCTAAACATTCAGGAGTCTGAATGACTGAGCCAGCTAGGCACCCCTCCCCTACTTTTTAAGTAGCTTAAATTCTGTTTTTCCAAAGAAGGCATATAGATGGCAACAGACACATGAAAAGATATCTGCTCAGTGTCACTGATCATCAGGAAACTACAAATCAAACCACAATGAGATATCACCTCACACCTGTCAGAATGGCTAAAATTAACAACACAGGAAACAACAGGCGTTGGCGAGGATGCAGAGAAAGAGGCACCCTCCTGCACTGTTGGTGTAGAATGCAAGCTGGTGCAGCCACTCTGGAAAACAGGATGGAGGTTCCTCAAAAAGTTGAAAATACAACTACCATTTGACCCAGCAATTGTACTACCTCGTACTTACCCAAAGGGTACAAAAATACTGATTTGAAAGGATACTTCCACCCCAATGTTTATGGCAACATTATCAACAGTAGTCAAATTATGGAAAGAGCCTGAATGTCCATTGACTAATGAATGGATAAAGAAGATGTGGTGTATACACACACACACACACACACACACATACACACACACATATATATATGTGTGTGTGTATATATATACACACACAATCGAATTTTAAAAAAAGAATGAAAACTTACCATTTGTAACTATATGGATGAATCTAGAGAGTATAATGCTAAGCAAAACAAGTCAGTGGGAGAAAGACAAACACCATATGATTTCACTCATATGTGGAATTTAAGAAACAAAACAGATGAACATGAGGGGAAAAAAGAGACAAGCAAACCAGAAAATGGACTCTTAACTATTGAGAACAAACTGAGAGTTACTAGAGGGGAGCTGGGCGGAAGGATGGGTTAAATGGGTGATGGGGATTAAGGAGGACACTTGTGATGGGCACTGGATGTTGTATGTAAATGTTGAATGTATGTATGTAAGTGATGTATGTAAGTGATGAATCACTAAATTCTACACTAATTACACTGTGTGTTAACTAATTTAAATAAAAACTTGAAGAAAAAAAGAAAGAAAAAGTAAAAGAAAAAAACAAAAATAATTAGCTTGCCTTCTTATTATTGGGTTGTAGGAATGGTTTATATGTGGAAAGACTCTCATCAGATACAATAACTACAAATACTTTCTGCCATAATAAGTTATTTCAGGAATTCTTTTTTTAAAGATTTTATTTATTTATTTGACAGAGAGAGAGATCACAAGCAGGCACAGAGGCAGGCAGAGAGAGAGAGAGGGGGAAGCAGGCTCCCCTCTGAGCAGAGAGCCCGATGTGGGGCTGGATCCCAGGACCCTGAGATCATGACCTGAGCCGAAGGCAGATGCTTTCACCCACTGAGCCACCCAGGCACCCTTATTTCAGGAATTCTTGGTGCAAGCTGAAGTTTCCCTTTTCTCCATTCCAAATTCTTCTAAAGATTAGTACTTCAAGAAAGCCATATGGCTAGATTATATGAGAGATAAGGTGGTGGGGCAAAAAATGAAATATAAAAAAATTAGAATGTTACCTGTCACAATTAGTAATCAACAAAGAAAATGAATGTAAAAAATGAGAAAAACATCCGTACCAAAACTCCAAATATAAAAAATTATTAGACATAACTTTATCTTACTCTTTCTGGACATATATAAAGAAGGCTGGATATGTTTCCAGAAGAAGCAAAGCTGGATTTCTTCTTCTTCTTCTTCTCCTCCTCCTCCTCCTCCTCCTCCTCCTCCTCCTTCTTCTTCTTCTTCTTTTTTTGCTACTCTTACAATTCCAGTTTTTGTTGTTGTTGTTGTTTTGTTTTGTTTTTAAATTTAATTTTATTTTTTTAGTGTTCCAGGATTCATTGTTCATGCACCACACCCAGTGGTCCATGCAATACGTGCCTTCCTCAATACCCACCACTAGGCTCTCCCAGCCCCCCACCCCCAACCCTCCAAAACCCTCAGTTTGTTGCTTAGAGTCCACAGTCTCTCATGGTTCATCTCCTCCTCTGATTGCCCCCCATTCACCCTTCCCTTCCTTCTCACAATGCCTTCCATGTTTTTCCTTATGCGCCACACATAAGTGAGACCATAAGATAATTGGCTCTCTCCACTTGACTTATTTCACTCCGCATAATCTCTTCCAGTCCCATCCATGTTGATACAAAA
>CM053612.1:6856820-6898605 GCA_028646535.1 Procyon lotor | reverse complement strand
GGGAGAGATGAACCATGAGAGACTGTGGACTCTGAGCAATAAACTGAGGCTTTTGGAGGGGAGGGGGTTGGGGGGTTGGGCGAGCCTGGTGGTGGGTATTGAGGAGGGCACGTATTGCATGGAGCACTGGGTGTGGTATGTGAACAATTAATCTTGTAACACTGAAAAAATAATTGGAAGAAAAAGTTGGAGCCTGAACTGAATTAAAGCATCTTCAGTTTTGACTTGAGTATTTCTTTAGGATGTATTTTAATGTCTAATGTTGGCGCTTTCAAGCCTTCAGCACTTTGCAGGGAGATGTCATTGATGTAATGGGAATGGTAAAGTACCTGGGTGGCTCAGTCGGTTAAGCACCTGACTGTTGATTTCACCTCAGGTCATAATCTCAGGGTCCTGGGATTGAGCCCCGCCTTGGCTCTGCGCTCAGCAAGAAGTCTGCTTCAGGATTCTCTCTCTCCTACACCCACCCCACTCACTCACTAACTCTCTCTCACTAAAATAAGTAAATCAGTCTTTTAAAAAAAGAAATAATGGGAATGGAATTAATTGAATTTACTGACTTATGACTCAAAGAATATTCTTGCTGTCATGCCTGAATCTTTAGGCATATTGCATTTCTACATTGCCAGTAGTGTGTGGAGAGGACTCAGAGACAGAAATAATCTCATGAGTACATCGTGTTTCTGAGAAGTGCTGTGAACATTTAGAGAACTTTGGATTTTGGATATGAAAGAATGAATGGTTTAAGAACATTGTAAGTGGGTCCCACAGGATCCATCGTGATTAAAGGAACCTTGTCTAATGGAGTGTATTTGGATGTTTCCAGCAATGTGGTGGATGACAGCATCCTAAGGTAACAATTGTTTCCTATGTATTTCCTTAATTGAGATATTAGTGGAGCAAATTGTGATATGTATGAATGGATTTGAATGGACTATAATAAATATTTGATTTTGGTAACCTGCTAATTTCTTAATCAAGAGGAAAATAAGACAAAATCTTACAGCTGAAGGAGAAACAGTTTGGAATGATCTCATTGCAGCAACATTTTCTCAGAAAATCATAATTATGTAATAAATCCCCATGTACAACAATATTTCTTAATAGGAAAAAATGAGATCCATTGAAAATGAAAACATTCAGAATGCATAGAAATGGAGCTAATTTTATAGCTTTTCACTATTATGTATTGAAGTTTTTATTTTGTAAACACAAGCAATTTATTTCATAAAAGCAAGCTAATTATTCCCTCTCCCTGCAAAAATGGAGAAAAAAATTCTATAATTTACTCATTCCCACTCAGAATTAAAGACACACTCCGCAGATATGAAATGAGCCCATTCTTTTGAATGCTACTGGCTGACATTTACTGTTTAGGTGTGATGATTTCTCTAGATTTCACATTAGGAAGCAACACCATCCTTGGAAGAGGGACAGAAAGCATATAAAGGAAAAAACAAAATACAGCCTGAAAGTAATCTCAACAATTTCCTATGCTTTGTTCTTCTCTTACAAACATCAGAGAGTCAACTGCTGTTTAAGATGATAAGGTGTGGAAAGGGAAACCTGGCAACATCCATTGGTTTGAGCCAAACCTCTTTTTGTTTCACAGACAGGGGCAGGGAGTCCGTGGAGATGATCTCAAACACAGCATGTTTGCACGCATTCATCATTCTTTCATGCTAGGAATTAGATGCTGAATTACCTCTCACCAGCCATTTTACTCAATAGTCATCCTGCTCCAATGGGTGAGTATTGTTTGGTTGGAGAAGAGTATTCAGAGGATTACTTGTTGGAGCACAATCCTGTCAAGGATCACATTTTTACAGCTTTTCGAATCCTCTCACTTAGAAATAAAGCCAAAGGGATGGAAGTAAAGAGGTTTTCATGGGGCATACCAATGTTCAAGTGAAATACTGGTGAAGAAAATCATGAGTCCTTGGAATTGAAGCTGAAAATGTATAAATAATAGAAAAATAGTTTTATTTTGTAAATATTTCTAAGCTTTAAAACCATGGACTTTGACATATAACAAGTTAAGCCTCGCCTGGAGAATTGAAAATTTAATATCTGTTCTTTTGAAAACTGAAATTGAAAATGAGTCTTTGGAGAAAATGTAGATTATGAAAAACAGGTTAATGAATATAAGGAAAATATTCAGATAATTCTGGAATGCCTTGACATAGTCACTTCATAGAAGTGTCTCACCTAAGTTGTTCATTGCAGCGAGGGCAATTTCAATGATGTTTAAAAATGTATTCATTACCAGACCTTCACATATTTGTACTCATTTCTAAAAATTAGGTCGCATTTTCTGCCAGTAGACCATTTGGTTAGCTTTTATGATTACCCGTATTTCTTAATATTTTAGTAACCACCCTCCCCAAAATAGTATATAGAATGTATGTGTAGCTATTACAATGAGAAAGCAAAACTCATAGGATGTGCTTAGAAACTATTTTGTTCTTCCCACCGTTCTTTTAAATCTTTTCTGTGGCCGTGGTACTTCTCCTGCCACAGATTACAATTCGGGCAGAGTTTTTCTGGTCATTCCTACATAATACAGTCTCTTGATCACTTCAACTAAAACCAAACCAAACGAGCAGAACCACTCTAAGTTTAAGAATTAGAATGTCTGGCCCTGGGGTACTTGGGTGACTTCTGACTCTTGATTTTGGTTCCGGTTATGATCTCAGGGTCATGAGATCGAGCCCCATGTTGGACTCCATGCTCAGCCTGGAATCTGCTTGAGATTCTCTCTCTCCCTCTGCCCCTCCCACTTATGCTTGCTCGCACAGTCTCTCCCTCTCTCTGAAATAAATAAATGACAATGCCCTGCCCAATATAATTGCCATTTCTTGAATCGTCCTTTAAATCAGACCTTTACCTCCCCCAAATTCTGCCATGCTGCAAAAGGAAGCCTGAAGTTGGGGCAAGCAGGAGTGGTAGCTTTCTTGGGGCTTTTCCCATCTATGGCTTCTGTAGTTTTTCTTCCGTCTTGCCAACCATATTTCTGACCTTTCCATGGTTGGAGTACAAGGAACAAGAAGAAATAAAGGAAGCAGGAAAATTCTTATTTGGCATTGTCCTGGTGGTCAGCGTTGTGTGCTTTCTGTGTCTGGCATTAATTTAAAACTTTTTGCCTTATGGGTGCTTCAGGTGTTCTTTGTTTCCCCTTCCCCTCATTAGGCCTCTTATACATGTAGTCCACTTGACAAGGTAAAGCGTCTGCTCACTTATTTCACTCTTAGTAACTTGGGCGACCTGTGTTACCTTCAACTTCCCTTTTCTGGATCTTTCTTATGGGTAACCCAGATCCCAAAACATTCCAACACCCTCTGCCTGGACAAAATGTGGAGTTTAGGTCACCAGGTTCAGCGACTCACTCCTTCACTGGGCCTTTAAATCAATTAGCCATTCATTTCTTGTTCACTCAATTTTCTTCAAAAGTGTGAAATACCGGTTGATTGTATCCTGCAAGCTGCTAGGGACACATAGATTTCTTAGTTGGGGAGGAAGTGTAAGCACTATCAGGTCTCCTGAAACTTGCCTTTAGTAGGTCCTTGAATCCCATCTCGGGAGACCCGTCCTTTCATCTTACTTCCAAATGTGCAGATATATTCTCAAACATTTTTCCATGTCGCCAGAGAACCCGCAAGCTAACCAGCCTATGTTTTCTTTCATTTGCTCTCACTTTATCTGCTGTTGGGGAGACACTTCTTACCGCAATACTTGGCACTTTGGACATTTTCCTGTCCCCAGGTCCCTGGCAATCACCATTCAGCTTTCTCTCTCTACCAGGAAGTTTTCTTTTGCATTAGGATCTCCGGGCACTGAAGCTCCTTCCTCGTACATGCAAGCAACACATAAAACAGTTCCCTGTGAACAAATTTGTAAGCACTTATTAACATTATCACTAACTTAATCCTAATATAATCTTTGGCTTTTGACATAGCAACTAATAATGGTAGCAAAAATAACAACAGCTAACCTTTACTCAGTATCTAGAATGTTCCAGGCACTGTTCTATGTGCTCGTGAGGTAGTAACATATGTCATGTGCATAGCAACCTAAGAGAAAGGCACTCTGACACCCCTCAGTTTACCAAGAAGTTGATACATGAAGAGTTAAGTGACTTCCCCAAAGTCCCACAGCTATGACTGTGAGTCTGGAATCCACACTCTTAACCAATGGGCTGCCTCTTGGTTGTGCTTATATAAGAGCAGTCAAACAGCTTGCCGGGGTCTGACTATGTGTGCACTTTGAGCTGGCACCATGACTTCCATGTCAATCAGTCTACTTCTCAGGTGTATCTTTGGAGTTTTGTTTGCAGCCCTCTTGTGCGTTCCCACACCATGATTTTAAGTTTTGTGGAAACGTTCCCTGGTTCCTCGTCCCCTGTCTCATGGATCTCATCAACTAATCAGATACAACTCAACTCTGTCTATGTTATGCTGAAAAAAAAAATGTCTTCGAAGACATCCCTCATTCTTGTGACTGGGCCAAATCTTTCTGCTTAAAATTCATACAGGCCCATGAATTTCTTCTTAGTCTTTAATACAAGAATCATTATTTTAAGGGGCCATGTTAATGCCTGTCTCATCCTCTGTACTGGATACCCAATAAGAGGAGGAATTGTGCCTGCCTTTGTACTAAGTATTGCTGGACAATGACTTCTCTTTTTTGATTTTTTATTTTCTTCCATGTAGGATCCCTTTGTATGGGTCCATTTCACTCCTCCTTCCCTTTGTCTTGAACCGATCCAGGCTCGACACTACTTTCTGGTTTTCCTTTACTTTTGGTTAACCTAATGGATCCTCTGTCAGTTTCATTTGATTCATCAAGCACTTAGTCTCTACGAGCCTTGACCTCAAGAAACTGTAAGTGCAAAGGAAAGGACAAGTAAAAAATCTTGAGAATAATGCTGAGATGTATCTTAATAGCAGAGTTTGGAGAGTTTATGAAATAGACTAACACATTAGACCCCAGCAGCTGTGCTGCAAAGTGTGTAGTGAATCCTCCAAGTGCCCTCAATAGTTTTCTCTAAAAACATCAGGAGGAAGAAAGTAAAAAGTAGACTTTGGCACCTATTTTAACCTATGATTGCTCTCTCTAAAATAGTTTCTCACTACGGTGCACCTTCCTTCCTCAGGAAATTGAAATGGTGCACAAAAGCATCTCTTTCCTTTTTAGTTGTTCTTATGTGACTTAAGCACAGGTTTCAACCTTGGCCAGATAAAGCAGGTTGTTTGCAAAAACAAAAGAGGGATCAGTGTTTTCTCAAATAGAACTTGAGTCTAAAAATAGTGGCTATTTTATTTGCACTTCACACCTACCAGACCTTCTTCTTGTTTGTTAAGCCCCACTTGGCTTTTACGACACAGGAGGGACGAGTTCTGGGTGAGTGAAGGGCAAGGACTCCATGCCTCCTAGCCCTGCCTGCTGCTACACAGCCTGCGTATCCTACCCCATCTGTAGCACGGTCAATTGGCCCCATAGGGACAAGACAGGTTCTCTGCAGGTGGCAGCCATCAGTCCTTCATTGGGTACTCATCCTCCCCCAAGTTTCTAGAGATGGGATGAAGAAGGTGCCTGGGCAGGGCTCAGATCCTCTCTTGAACGTGCGTGTCTGTCACGCAGGGTCTTGGGACCTGCCTGCCTCCGCATTTGGAGTCTGCAGTCATTGCATGATGAATTATCCTTTTGAGACATTCAGTATTTCCTCTGCTGCTCCTAAAGAATAGACCATCCATTATCTTCATGTGAAATACAAATTAACCTGTTAACAGAATTCTTTAGGCAGTATGGTCTTTGAGCCTCATAAAAAGCCTGGGAGTAAGGCATGGCAAAGTCATTAACTGCTTATTACACATGAGGAAAGAAGCAAAGGGAATAGCCAGAAAGCTGTTCTTTCTTAGCTTTTCATCAAATGATGTTCTCAGCCACTTCCAAAGGGGATTGAAACATATGGACATGGACTGTCAAATTCCTTATTTCCCATCTCAAAATGCCCCCTAGTCCTCTCTGTTCTACCTCAGAAAAATGAGTTCATTTTCTGTTCCAAGGATGACCCCTCCACTTGTATTTGATTTGTCTTTTCCTGACTATCTCACCTTAGAGGGAAGACTTCTAACCGAGTTTAAATCTTCTGTTGTGTAAACTATAATCTTTTATTCTTGTATTTTGCCCTTTTGATTTATTTCTGACAAAATGTATTTCTGGCAAACTTACTGGTGAAGGCTCTTTCATGGGCTGCTATCAGTTGGGAAAGTTAGCCAGTTTGGTTCAATGTACCACAGTCCTGGATCCATGTGGAAGGCAAACATTTAGTGTTCTTTCTGCAAAGCCTTGTAATGGGGGGAAGGCAGCATGGTGGTCAAGAAAGGAACACCATCTTCGCTTGGCTCCTGATTTCAATTGCTGGATCTCATTCTCTGTAAAAGTGTGTCATTGAGAAAATGTTATTTGTCTTTCCTAGTATGTTAACCCAATATCCTAGGCTTCGTGGAAGCGTGTACTTGGGCCTTGCAATTAGACCAGAGTGTAGTATGGTTCTGTTTGTGATCCTCTATTATGTTTGTCTCAAAATGAAATAGTCCCTGTAACTGTATCCCAGGAAAGAGAGAGCATCCCCAGTCTCTCTGACTTCTTCGTAGTTATCAAGGAAAAAAGACTTTTTCTTCCCTCTTTATTCTCTAAAATGTGTTTGTGAAAGACGGCTCTCTGATCCAGGGTTAGGAAGTACACTGTTTTTACAATGTTAGGGTAGCTGATTCAACAGGCAAAGAAAGTGCTCAAAGGATGGAATAATGAGAATAATTCTTTATGTTTATATACTAATGTTCAGGGTAATCACTACTACTCCCCCCTCTTCCCCGTTTAAAATCCAGTATATCAAAGAAGAGGATGGTAATTAAATATACACACTAACTTTTACTGCCCCTCATTTCCCTTCCGGTTCATGGATCCCTGTTCCACAGATTCAGTGAATGTTTGAGAGCCTTCTGTGTCAGGCACTGTACTTGACACTGGGGCTAAGTAGTTCACAAAGTTGACAGAAATCCCTGACCTCATGGACCTGACCTTGTAGAGAATGGACAGACAACAAATGGAATAAATGAATAAATTATAGCAATTTAGGTGGTAATAAATTCTATGGATAGAAATAAATCAGTGGAAGGGAAAAGGTGTGCTGAGGGGTAGTGGTCACAAATTTAAATAGAGTGGTAATGAAGGTCTCATCAAGAAGGTGTTATCTGATCAGTCATAAAAAGGTGAGGATAACAGGTCACCCCCCTTTTTTTTTTTAATTTAATTTTATTTTTTCAGTGTTGAAAGATTCATTGTTTACAGATCACCTCTTATGGGGGGGGGGATTTTATTTATTTATTTATTTGAGAGAGAGAGGGAGGGCCAAGAGAGGAGCAGAGGGATAGGGATGAGCAGAGACTGACACAGGACACAGGGCTCGATCCCACCCTGAGATCATGACCTGAGCTGAAATCAAGAGTCAGACG
Organism: Procyon lotor; assembly: GCA_028646535.1. Lineage (NCBI taxonomy): Eukaryota > Metazoa > Chordata > Mammalia > Carnivora > Procyonidae > Procyon > Procyon lotor. The sequence continues at coordinate 6,891,088 of CM053612.1, read as the reverse complement.
CTTAACCGACTGAGCCACCCAAGTGCCCCTAGCTGTGTACTCCTGGAAGTGTTAACTTCTCCAAGCCTCAGTTTTCTCATTTTTTAAATTAATTTTTTACTTAGGTGTAGTTGACACACAATGTTACATTAGTTTCAGGTGTACAGCATAGTGATTCCACAAGTTTGGACATTATGCTGTGTTCACCACAACCGTAGCTTCCATCTGTCACTGTATGTCTCTATGACAATACCATTGATGATATTCCTTATGCTGTGCCTTTCATTCCCGTGACTTATTCATTCCATAACAGGAAGTCTGTATTTCCCACTGCTTTTCACCCATTTTTCCCATCCCCTACCCCTCTCCCCTCTGGCAACCATTAGTTTGTTCTCTGTGTTTACAGATCTGATTCTGCTTTTTGTTTATTCATTTTTTAAAGATTCCATATGTGAGTGAAATCCTATAGTATTTGACATTCTTAGTCTGACTTATTTCACTTAGCATAAATCTTCTAGGTCTACCATGTTGGCAAAAATGGCACAATCTCATCCTTTTCATCGTTGTGCAATATTCTGTTGTATGAATGTACTGCATCATCCTTATCCATTCCTCTGTTGATGGACTCTGAAGTTACTTCTGTATCTTAGCAATTGTAAATAATGCTACAATAAACATAGGGGTGTATATATCCTTCCGAATTAGTGTTTTCATTTTCTTTGTGACTGGAGGATAATAGCTACCTAGCAGAGTTATTTTTAAGATTAAATGAAAGGACGTTAATAAAGTACCTGTCACCCAGTAAATGATTAATAAATGGTAGCTTTATTAAAAATGAATCACTTTCAGTAATAGTCATCTGAGCTCAAGTGTTTTCTAAAGTGAATTAATGTGAGTTATTGTTTTCTTTATTTTCCCTCTGACATATAGTTAACTTTTCAGTTAACTTTCTCTCTTGGCTTCTGTATTTGAAAGCTGCCAGGTTGTTAAGAAGCATTAAAATTGTTATCTCCCATGATCAGTTACACTGTCTGCCTAGGTAATGGAACTTAATGAGTGGATTAGACTTGTCAGGCAGCTCCCTTGAGTTCATTGTTTCCTATGGAATAATGGCAAAAGGAGCGGTAAATAGAAAGCTTTTCTAAAGCAGTTTCCATGAGATAGACAGAGCTTGAAACACAAGCGTGGCTTCACAGTGATGGAAACATGAACTAGCTATAAAAAGATATTTGCAGAATCAATCTAGGATAATAAAATGAGCACATAGTTTTTATTCTAAATGCTAGTTATCTCACCCAGTGCCAACAGAAAAAAGAAATTGAAATGTTACAAGAAACAAAATAGTCAAACATGATTATGAGTAGAAAATGAATTCAATAGAAATATTTCCAGTCTGAAAATTGATATAGTAAGCAAAAATCATGCATTCATGTCCAAGGAGACACATAATTTAGGGAACCAGATTTTCCCTGGAGAATTTTCACAGTGATTTAGATATAGGATTTTTCTCTGAAGTTTTCCAAAATTTTAAGTGTTACTAAATACCTGGCATTTGTCTTGGTAATGTAGAGAGAAAAATAATTTTCCTTCTACCCTTCTAGGTTCTTGAGTGAAACCCCTCCCCCATGGTAATAAAAGACAGATTAATGCGAGAAAAACAACTCATGTTTAATAATGTGTGTACCTCCTGTATACATGGGAGAGACCCAGGAAAACTGACTAACTCCCTGAATTGGCCCAAGCCACCACCTTAAATACCATCTCCCGCCAAAGAAAGGGAGGCAGTTATGAGCACTTATCAAAAAAACTCAATAAACAAGGGTACAATTGTTAAACAGATTTAAGTTGTTATCTTCTCCATTGATGACAGTTTCCAGAGATTTACAGTCATCCTCTTCTTCCTCATACAGAGAGGGAGACAGCCTTACAAATGAAGATTTCCTTTATACATGTACATGTCTTTTACAAAAGGTTAACTTCTACTTGGTTTTCTGAGCGTCTGCTGGCTCTGCTTTTTAAAAATAGCCAGCCTTGGGGCACCTGGGTGGCTCAGTCAGTTGAGCATTCAACTCTTGATCTCAGCTCGGGTCTTGATCTCAAAGTAATGAATCCAAGCCCCATGCTGGACTCCCCACTGAGGGTGGAGCCTACTTTAAAAAAAAAAAAATATTAGCCAGCCTAAAATAATCTTTATGCCAAAGAAGAATATTTTGTAGTGGCAAATTTTACTCCCCTTGATTAACATGACCTGAAATGTGACAATTACTCTCATTTGGAGAACTTGAGGGTAGGAGAAAAGGTTTGTAATAAATTTGGAGGTTAGGATGGTCACAGGACAGTGAAACTTCAAGGCTCAAACAATGAAAAGAACAATGGGAAAAGGCTCTGTAATGGCTCTGTTTTGTATGTCCTAGGTATTTGACCTAACCTCTCTGTTCTTAGGTCTTCTTAAATCTCTCAAATATTATGTTCAGCAATTTCATATGTTTGAGCCAAGTAGTACCTACCCTAAAGGTAGGCTATTGAGGGAGTGAGCTAATTGGCATGAAGTGATTAAAATAGTGTGTGACAGATAGTAAGTCCTGTCTAAATATTATTATAATCAGGTCATCTAGCAAAGTAAAAGTCTATTGGCTGACTGGTGACAATTTACTGCTTTGGTAGATAGCTCATCATGAAGCCTACAGGTCAGCCCTATGGAAAGGGAAGCTATAAAAGATAATTCCTATTGAATCAGGTTGATCCCATTTTTCACACCCTCTCTGTTTGGTCAGAATCATAACAGTAGGCATAATGCATCCACTGGAATTTACTACATGATAGCTTTGGAACTATCAATGAAAGAATGAATTTGTTTTTTACCGTAGGGTATCGTTGTATATATTGGGAGAATTAACCTCTAGACTTGGTTTGCTGCTTTTATGCAATTTGCTTTTTCCCACCTTCTTGAAATAGTTTTACTTCCATGTTTGAAATTCTATCTATAAACTTAGGTCTCCAAAATGTCTGCATCTGTCACCCGAGTTCTGTTCTGAATCCAGATGTTTATGTAAAAACGTCTACTCTACATCTCAACATAGATGTCTAATTGGCGTCTCAAACTTGTATCCAAAACTAAGTTTCCAGTTCCTTCTATAAGCCCTCTCTAGCTCATTAAATGCCAACTCCATGTTTCCAGGTTCTTTTTTTTTTTTTTTTTTTAAAGATTTTATTTATTTGACAGAGAAACACAGTGAGAGAGGGGACACAAGCAGAGGGAATGGTAGCGGGAGAAGCAGGCTTCCTGCAGAGCAGAGAGCCCGATGCGGGGCTCGATCCCAGGCCCCTGGGATCTGACCTGGGCCGAAGGCAGACACTTAATGACTGAGCCACCCAGGCGCCCCTGTTTCCAGGTTCTTAGGCAGAAAAATGTTGGTGTCATTCTTGGTTCTCTCATTCTCTCACACCTCATAATAAATCTGACATATTTTACCACCTATACATTTGGACTAACTCTGGATTCTGACCACTTCTTACCAACGACCCCACTGACATCCTTGTCTAAATAATCACTTATGAATATGTATGGTAACCACCTAACTGCATTTTCTCCTGTTCTCATCCCACAGAACAGAGAAAGTGATCCTTTGAAAATATTAAACAGCTCATGCCACATCTTTACTTTCAATTCTCTAATGGCTTCCCATCTCATTCCGAAAAAGCTCCTATGTCCTTACTGTGTTCTCACAGTATCTCGTGGTACTTCTCAGGGCATCATGGTATCTGGCCCTTCTGACCTTACCTCTTACCACTGAGAAAAGTGGTAAGAGATTTCACTTACCATTTCACTCTGACTACAATGGCCTCCTTCTTGTTCCTCAAACTTGCCTACCGATTTCCTTTCTCAAAGATTTCGTATTACATTTATTTTCATCTGGAATGCTTTTCCTCAGAATATTTGCAAAGATTAAACTATTAGTGTATTCAGGTCTCTTATCAAATATTATCTTATCAGAGAGATTTTATCTACCTCATGAAAAATAGTAGTCCCTGTAAGTACTCTTATTCTTGTTATTCTGGTTTGTTTTTCTTCGGAGCACTTATCACTCTGAAATATTATAGTATGTATTCATTTATTTTTAAATTACTTACACATCATTAATTTATATGTATTAATATATTATATTGTAGGGTTTTGATTATTTTTTATAACCAGAGATGGTTTTTACAAATGAAATAACATTTCAATTAAATAAAACATTGCAAAATATTGATATTTGATAAAAAGTTGCCTTGTGTAATTTCTGTAGATTATACTTGTTCTGAATAAGGTATAATGCCCTAATGATAAAAAGATCTTTAAACAACAACAAAAGAGAGAACCAGTTCTGCAACACCTTGATCTTGGACTTCTGGCCTCCAGAACTGGAGACACCAAGTTTCTGTGGTTTAAGCTACTCAGTTTATGGTACTTTGTTAAGGCAGCCTTAGCAAACTAATACAATGTTTTTTATCCTGATGAGGAAATTCCCTCTTATTCTTGTTTTTGAGTCTTTTTATCTTGCGGCGGAGAACATAGCCCCCTTAGGGATAGTAACAGTTGCTTTGTTGCTCACTCTACAGTTACATTATGAATGGTCAGGATGCATACCATTTGCCATGGCAATATTTTCCCTTACTTTTGTTAAGGGACTTTACTTTTTATCTTTTTTAAAGGTTTTATTTATTTGAGAGAGAGACAGAGATTGTGACAGAGAGCACAACCAGGGAGAGGGAAAAGCAGGCTCCTCGCTGAGTAGGGAGCCCCATGCGGGGCTTGATCCCAGGACCCTGGGATCATGACCTGAGCCAAAGGCAGATGCTTAACCCACTGAGCCACCCAGGCGCCCCTGAAACTTTAGAAGAGTTTTAGGTTCACAGCAAAATGGAGCAGAAGGTACAGAGATTTCCTATATACCCTCTGCCCCCACACATGCATTGCCTCCCCCACTATCAACATCCTCACCAGAGTGGTACGTTTATTACAATTGAATGGCCTACATTGGCATATCATTTTCCCTCGGAGTCCATAGTTGACATTAGGTTTCACTTGTGGTATTATACATTCTATGGGTTTGGACAAATTGATAAAGACATGACATCTACCATTAGACTATCATACAGAGTAGATTCACTATCCTACCCTGACAATCTTCTTGCTATTTATCTGTTCCTCCCTCAACCTGTTGCAACCACTAATCTTTTTGTAGTCTCAGTTTTACTTTTTCCAGAATGTCAATATATTTGGAATCATACAGTATGTAGCTTTTTCACATAGTAATATGCACTTAAGACTCCTTGCCTTTTCATGGCTTGATAAGCTTATTTTTTTTTAGTGCTTAATAATAATGTGTTGTCTGGATGGACCACAATTTGTTTATCCATTCACCTAGTGAAGGACATCTTGGTTGCTTCCAAGTTTTGGCAGTTATGAGTAAAGCTACTTAAACATCTGTATGCAGGTTTTTGTGTAGACATAAGTTTTCAACTCCTTTGGGTAAATACCAAGGAGTGGGTAAATACCACTTTTGTGTAGACATAAGTTTTGTGTAGACATAAATTTTTGTGTAGAGACATACTTTTGTGTATGTCAAAAGTATGTACTTTTGTGTATGACAAAAGTATGTACACAAAATATTGTGTATGTACAAAAAGACATACTTTTGTGTAGACATAAGTTTTCAACTCCTTTGGGTAAATACCAAGGAGCTGGACCAAATGATAAATGTATGTCCAGTTTTGTAAGAAACCGCCAAACTGTCTTCCAAAGTGGCTGTGCCATTTTGCATTCCCACCAGCAATGAAAGAGAATTCTTGCAGTTCCACATCCTTGTCGGTATTTGCTATAGTCAGTGTTCTAGGTTTTAGTCATTTTAATAGGGTTATGGATGGTGGTATGTCATTGTTTAAATTTGCATTTCCCCTGGTGATTTGTGATGATATATGATGTGAAGCAGGTTTTCATGTACTTATTTGCCATTTGCATATCTTTTTCAGGGAGGTGCCTGTTACAGTCATTGGTCCCTTTTTTGTTTTTGTTTTTTTTTTTAAGATTTTATTTATTTATTTGACAGCGCGAGAGAGATCACAAATAGGCAGAGAGGTAGGCAGAGGTGGGGGAAGCAGGCTCCCTGCTGAGCAGAGAGCCCGATGTGGGGCTCGATCCCAGGATCCTGAGATCATGACCTGAGCCGAAGGCAGAGGCTTTAACCCGCTGAACCACCCAGGAGCCCTTATTGGTCCCTTGTTAAATTGGGTTGTTTGCTTTCTTAGTGTTGAGTTTTAAGAGTTCTTGGTGTATTTTGGATAACATTCTTTATCGGATATGTCTTGTGAAAATATTTTCTCCCCAGTCTCTAGCTTGTCATTTTCTGTTGACAGTGTCTTCCTCAGAGCAGAAAATTTTAATTTCAGTGAGGTCTAGCTTATTCTTTATTTCTTGGATTGTGTCTTTGCTGTTGTATCTGAAAATCATTGCCGTGCTTAAGGTCATCTAGGTTTTCTTCTATGTTACCTTTTAGAAGTTTTATGATTTTGTGTTCTAGGTTTAAGTCTGTGATCCATTTTGAGTTAAGTTTTGTGGGAATAAGTTCTTTGTCTAGATTCTTATTTTGCATGTGGATGTCCAGTTGTTTCAGCACTATTTGTTAAAAGACTATCTTTGCTTCATTGTATTGCTTTTTCTCCTTTGTCAAGGGTTAGTTGACTATATTGAGGTGGACCATTTCTGGACTCTCTTTGGTTCCATTGGTTCCATATTCTTGGGCCAATGCCACGTTATCATTTTTTAAAAAGATTTAAAAAATTTATTTGAGAGAGAGAGTGAGAGCTCAAGCAGGTGAGAGGCAGAGGAGCAAGGAGATTCCCCAAGGAGCAAGGAGCCCAACATGGGGCTTGATCCCAGTACCCTGAGATCATGACTTGAGCCAAAGGCTGACACTCAATTGCCTGAGTGACCCAGGCACCCCAATGCCACATTATCTTTGTTACTGTATATATAGTATAGGTATATAGCAGGTATATATATTAGTATAGGTACATAGCAGGTATATACCTTCTACTGTTGCTTCTCCAAGGAGATGAAATTATCTCTGGAATCACAGTTTTCTCCTGGGCTGGAGCCAGATCATAAGGGTTTTGTTGGATCCGCAGAGGAATCTGCGGTTGGCAGGCCCACTGCTAGTGGCTCCGGCAGGCAAAGACCTATCTGTTCTTCGGGTAGATGGAATGGCCTACAGGACCTTATTCAGTAGGGTGGTACTAGGACAAGGGTCAACTTCAGTGTTCACAGTGGGTCCTCAGACAGTGAGCCTATTACCGGTTGTATAGATGGGAGAGGCTCCTGCAAGGTCCCTGGGATGTGCTTTTCCCAGGTCACTGGGTGAGTCCCTGGACAGGCAGAATTTTTTTGCAGACTATGGCTGGAAGGGGCTGTGACCTAATTATAGGGCCATTAAAAAGAGGATCTCCAGGGTGGCTGTGTACTGCTGCTAGAAGGATCTGAAGGTGGGTATAGGACACTGTTAGGATCTCCAGTGGCACAGACAGTATTGTCTCCTGCCAGGACCCTGGGTCAGCAGGGCTGTTTATGGCCTGCAGCTGGGATGGGCTAGAGCCCAGTTACAGAGCTGTGTCATAACCTACAGTTAGACCAAGTTTGGCTGCCTTGCCTCCAAGGGCTCCCAGACTATGGATGAAACAGGCTGGAGCTGAGTGATAGGCCACTTCAGTGTCCACGGCCAGGACCAGATCGGTAGGCCTTTTACCTGAGAAACCAGTGGATGTGACTCCTCCTAGGTTCCTCAGTGTATGGTGCTGTTGGCAGAACCAAGGCCAAATGGGGCTAAAGCTGAACCCACAACAGGTATGGAGCTGTTTCTGAATCTGTAGCCAGGGCCACAGTTGGCACATCAGCCACCTGGGTGTGGGCCTGCCTTCTCAAATGGCCTTCCTTGGTCTTGAACTACACCAGGGATTCACAACTTCCTGCCTGGATCCCCGGGTGCCCATAAAGGCACTTTTGTCAACAAATGGCTGCTAAATTGTTATTGAGGAGGAACATGAGTAGAGGACCTCTTCTTCTATCATCTTGCTGATGTCACTCCTGTTATTTTTTTTTTTTTAAAGATTTTATTTATTTGACAGAGAGAAATACAGTGAGAGAGGGAACACAAGCAGAGGGAATGGTAGCGGGAGAAGCAGGCTTCCTGCCGAGCAAGGAGCCCGATGCGGGGCTCGATCCCAGGACCCTGGGATCATGACCTGAGCCGAAGGCAGACGCTTAACGACTGAGCCACCCAGGCGCCCCTAACTCCTGTTATTTTTAAAAAAAAAAAATTTTTTTAAGTAGGTTCCATGCCCAGCACAAAGCCCAAAGCAGGGCTTGAACTCACAACCTTGAGATTGAAACCTGAGCTGAGATTAAGGGTTGCGTGCTCGGGATGCCTAGGTGGCTCAATCAGTTCATGATCTCGGGGTCCTGGGATCCAGTCTGTCATCAGACTCCTTGCTCAGCAGGGAGCATGCTTCTCCCTCTGCCTGCCGCTCCCCCTGCTTGTGCTCTCTCTCTCTCTCTATGATAAATGAATAAATAAAACCTTAAAAAAAAAGTCAGATGCTCAACTGACTGAAGCACCTAGGCTCCCCACTCCTGTTATTTTTTAAATACAGCTTTATTGAGATGTGTTTCATATACCACAAATTTGCCATTTTAAAGTGTACAACTCAGTACACATTTTAAAGTGTACAACTTAACTGAGTTAAATTTAAATACATTTTAAATGTATTTAAAAATACATTAAACTCAGTTTTAATGTATTTTACAGAGTTGTACAACCATTACCACAATTCAATTCCAGAACATTTTCATCATCCCCAAAAGAAACCCCATACCTGTTGGCAATTATCCCCATCTTCCCATTCATCCAACCCTAGTCTAACTGCTACTGTATGAATGGAATCACAGAAAATGTGGCTCTTTTTGACTCACTTATTTCACTAATAAATATTTTCAAGATTAATCCATATTGTAGTGTGCATCGGTACTTAATTCCATTCCTACTGCAGAATACTGTTCCTTTGTGTGGATATACCACATTTTATCTATCCACTTATCTTTTGATGGGCATTTGAGTTGTTTCCACTCTGGAGTTATTTTAAATAATGCTTCTGTGAGCATTCATGTGTCAGTTTCTGTGTGAATATATGTTTCAGTTCTCTTGGGTATATAGTCAGAAGTGAAATTACTGGAACCTATAGTAGGTATATGTTTACTATTTCAAGGAAATGGCCAAGGATTTTTGGACCCATACAGATTAAAGTTTAGATTTTCTTTTTTTTTTTTTTTTTAAAGATTTTATTTATTTACTTGACAGAGAGAGATCACAAGTAGACAGAGAGACAGGCAGAAAGAGAGGAGGAAGCAGGCTCCCTACTGAGCAGAGAGCTTGATGTGGGGCTCAATCCCAGGACCCTGAGATCATTACCTGAGCTGAAGGCAGAGGCTTTAACCCACTAAGCCACCCAAGCACCCTAAAGATTAGATTTTCAAAAATCTTTTTTAAGTAAACTCTGTGCCCAATGTGGGGCTCTAGCTTATGACCCTGAGATCAAGAATCACATGCTTTACTGACTCAGGCTGCCAGGTGCCCCTGGAGATGAGATATTTTTAAGACAAAGTCACTTATCTTTAACTATAAATTAATATTGACTTGTAAAGTTGATACTGAATCTGGCAGGTATATTCACAGGGTTTGCATTTGCTAGGTGTTTTAAAATACATGTTTTGGCCATTTATATGTACTTTTTCCTTATGTATCAGTATGCTCCCTTTTTGGCTCAGTCTTGTTAGCAGTGGTAGAAGATCAAAGTGTTGTATAATCCTTACGACTTTTGTTAGTACAACACTCAGAGTTTTGATTACTTTGTATGCCCTGTCAAAATATATATATATTTTAATCTGTAGCGCTTTGAATTTTTTATTATTCTCTAAAATTTAGGTTTATCCTTTTCTATATGGCACTATTGCCAATGGATTTAATCAAAGTCTTTTTAATTTGCTGGAAAAATAAAAAGTAAGTTTTCTTTTTCTTGTTTATACATTAAACAAAAGTGATTTGACCACATGTTTCTTTTCAACCTCCTATGCTGGTATTTTTAAATGTATTAACAGACTGGAGTAGATTTTAGAGAATAGATTTTTCTTGTTCTCTACTTAATTTTGTAAAGTTGAGAATATGATGTATGTAAATTTATGGCATTTTGATCAACAATGAATAACAATGATATATGATAAGATATTCAATATTCATAAAGATGCTAGGCATTTAAATATAGCACTTTGATAATTTTTGCTAGAAACATTCATTATTTATATATAATAACAAATAGGAATAGAATATACTCATTAAACTTTGAAAAAGGAAAAAACGTCTTTTTGTTATCTCTTGAATTCAGTCGATTAAAGGCCTTTGTTAATTAATGTTTATTGTTTCACACTATGTTTCCTATTTGTCTGACCCCCTTCACTGAAAACCAATTTACATTACAGTTTCCTCTTATTCAAACTTTTCACCAATGGTAAAAGTAGAAATAAATTTGTGGCAGTGATAAGTGGGCCAATATTTGAGAAAATTGTAATGGCATTAAAGAACAGAATTCTTCTGATGTATACTATAGGACATACTCCTACGTAGAGCTAAATATCTCTTTCCAAAGAAACCCTCTAAATAATATCACTTCTTTCTTATTATTCTTCTTTTAAATAACTTCTTTAATGTATTCTGAAATTGAATGAAGCATTGTATCTTTCATTTTTTTCTTTTGTCTTATTTACTTCCTCGCCATTTTTCATTATGATTAGGTAATTTTCCAGTGATTGGCTGTTTTGTGGAAATAATCCTGCCCTAGGCATAAATAAAAAAAGTTTTAGAGGGTGTCTGGGTGGCTCAGTCATTAAGCATCTGTCTTGAGCTCAGGTCATGATCCTGGAGTCCTGGGATCAAGTCCCACATCGGGCTCCCTCCTCAGCAGGGAGTCAACTTCTCTCTCTGACCCTCACCCCACTTGTGCTCTCTCTCTCTTGCTCTTGCTCTCAAATAAATAAATAAAATATTTTAAAAAAATGTTTTAGAGATATAAGGTCTTTTGGAAAGGATAGGCATAATGTTGAAAAGTACAAAGTACTTCCTTGATCTATGACACATGTTTCAGATGAGATATGATTCTGGATGAGTTCCATATCCTAAGAAAAAAAGGGTACTGCCTATATATTAATATTGGATTTAGAATCATGTTACCCATTACTTTTGATGAGATGCATTAAGCTCATTGTTACCAAAGCGCTTAATCTTCCTCCTGCTTCACCTGAATTTCAAGATTATTAGTTCCTCCTTGTACCTATGCATCCATTCATAGTGTCTTCCAATAGACATTTAATGAGTTTTTATAAGTTCCAGGCACTGTTGTAGGTGCTGAGCATAAATTGGAGAACAAGAGGGTTGAGGGAGATTACATTCTCTTGGGAGAGGGGAGCTGAAAATAGCTTATTCAGTAAGTAAATGTATTGAAAATTGTTTTAGATGGCAATGAATATAATAAGAAGGGAAGAAACAAGATGTCACAAATCTACTTCTACTCAAGCTGTTCTTAATATACATAGTAAAATGCTCTAGCAGCTGTTTTCTATTTAAACAGTTTCATGCTATTCCCAAACTTTAATAAAATTAACAGTCGAGAAAGTCTGTCATCTTTATATAAAGCTTATACATTAATACTCATTTTATGTAATTATCATCAGGGTAACAGAAATATAATTAACTATTCAGTGTACTGAATGAATTGAACAGAATAACTTCTATGTAAACCTTAGAGAATGTAATTTAATATTGTAAGAAACACTTTTCATTTATCACAAAAGATAAATGTAAATATAGTCTCAATCAAAATTCTCCACTGATTATAAATTATGGAGATGAAATATAGCAAGGTTGTGTTGTATATTCATTTAAATTTTTCAAAAGATCCTTATTACCATCCCTATACATAATCTATTTATAGAAATTCTACTGGTATTTCATTGCTCATCGCATAATACTATCTAACGAGTATATGATAATTGCTGTGCATCAGGTACTCTTCTACCCACTTTACATACATTAATTTATGCAATACTCAGAATGACCCTACAAAGTAGATCCCACTATTATCCATATGTTATAGATGAGGAGGCAAGCACTGAGCAATTAAGTAACTTGCTCAAAGTCACCATAAAGAAGTGTTGGAGCTAAGATGTCATAATCTACTTGAGGGGTTTCCTGGTCCTGTCAATTATAATGAAACTTTCTTTTATCTGTTCTCTTACAAGCTGTTTGTGCCTATACCATTGTTTGGCAAGGAAAAAAGCAGGGAGAATTTCAAAAGAGGTTATTATAGCAATACAGACTACAGAAGAAATCTGAGCAAGAGATGGCGGTGTATTGGACCAGGGTGGTAGCACTGTGGGTAGTTAGAAATGATGGGATAGAAATACTAGAGCGAGCCAGCAAGGTGTTCTGACATGGGGGCAGTAAAGAATGAGAGGAAAAAAGGAGTGGAGGGTGATATCAAAATGTTTGTACTAGAGCACTGTATGCATAGAGTTGTCACTAATTAAGATGAGAATGACTCTTGAAGGAGCAGATTTTGTGGGAGAAGAAAAAAGTAGATTTGCATATGAGTAGACATCCTTTGGGGATGTTGAGTAGGCCATTGTATATATGAGGCAAGAATTCAAGGGAGGACTTTGAGAGGCAGGGCAGGGGTGGGGGGAAGGGAAATATGAAGCAAGATGGGACTGGGGAGGGAGACCAACCATAAGAGACTCTTAATCTCAGCAAACAAACTAAGGGAGGCTGGGGGGTGGGGGGTGAGGGATGGGGTGGCTGGGTTATGGACACTGGGGAGGGTATGTGCTAGGGGGAGTGCTATCAATTGTGTAAGACTGACGATTCACAGACATGTACCCTGGGCCAAATAATACATTATATGTTAATAAAAAAAATAATTCAGTGGAGGGGTCTATGCTAGGGATACATTGTACTAAAAGCTAGAATAGTGGCTGTGATTACTAATGGAATGAGTGTAACTAGAGACGAGAAAAGAATCAAAGACTGAGACCTGGAGTACTCCAAAGTCTAGAGATCAGGGAGATGAAGAAGTAGTAGTACAAAATAATAAGAATTTTACAGTAAACAAAAAGAGAATGTCTTTTGGAAGACATACTATAAAATACTTCCTTCTTTGGAAGCCTACTATAAAAAGCATTTCAAGGATGGGGAGTGATCAACTGTGTTAAATGCTGCTGATGTTTAAAGTAAGACAGGAGTCCCGGGCGCAGCAGTTTAAGGGTCATTAGTGAGCTTTATAAAAACAGTTTTGATCAAGGGATAGAGATTAGAGTGGATTTGAGGAGAACTGAAAGAGAAGAATGGAGACATTGAATACAGACCACAATTTTGAGGCATTTTGCTGTAAAAAGAGACAAAGATTAACAGCTACATAGAACCGTGTGCCAAGTTTTTAAATGAATTTGGGGAAAAGGAACAGTAGAGGGGAGAAATAGTGATACAGGAAAGAGGTGCCTAAGAATAGGCAAGAAGTGCTAATCCAGCAGCCAACCGAATACTTGGCCTCAGCTGGGCCCACCATTACCACATGAGGGAGAATGGAGAGTGTATGGGTTCAGACTTAATAGGAAGCAAGGAGAGGAAGGAAGAGAAGGTAGAAGATACGGAATGGTTGTCCATGAGCTGCAGTTGTGACTGTGTTAACATCACTGCCAAGTAGCTGATCCTTATCTTAAAGTGAGAGCAGTCAGCACCGGTTTGATTTGTTTCTCAGCTGGAGTAAACTTCCTGGGGAAATGGGAGGGTAGGTAGAGGGAGTTAACCATTTAACCAGAGTGTGGGTTTTGCCCAATGAGTCAGATGAAGAAAGAAGATGAAGCAAGTCAAGTCCAGGAGAATATATGGGAGCATTTGTAGCCAAATGATAATATTGGCTACAAATGATTATATATGGATCATGACTTTTAAATAGATTAAGAGTTAAAATGGCTGCAGGAGGATAACGAGGGGCAGTGAAAGTGTAGCAGTTTCAGTGAAAAGTATGTCCAGATGGAGTTGAAAGATTGTTGGGCTTTGGCTATTACTTAGAATGAGCTGCAGCTTATAGGGATACTTCTAAAGGAGGGTTCTGGAGTGAATACAGATATTGGTAATTCCAGGGTCAAGGGTATGACCATGGAAATAGATGGACGTAGAAGGACATTGAAGAGAGGTGAAAATGTTGGAATTGTTTTAAGGATCATCTGTGTAGTTGATGAAATAATCACTATTTGTGACAAGAATAGTGTTAGAGTGCATGTCAGTGAGGCTGCCCAGGGAGATGTAGATTACTGCCACGGGGAGGAAGAGTGGGTGGCATACTCTAAAAATACTTGATTCAAAACTGAGTGTTTTAGGGAAGTGGGTGGAAGAATAATCTAGAAACATCTTCAGGCCTTCAGTAGTAGGGCTCTGGGAAAAACATGTATAAGTTAAGTGTTATCTGAGGGAGAGATCCAAGATTCTGTAAAGTGAGAAAGTGAAGTGTCTGAAACCCTGAACAAATAACCATTAAAGAAATTGACTCCTTAGTTAAAATCTATTCTTAACTACCTCGCCACCCCCACCCCACCATATGAGTACACACAGATAGACTTTGGTGGTTTCATTGGCGATTGCAATAAAATATTCAGCAACAGGTAATGTCAATCTCCTACAACCTTTCCAGATTTTGTACTATGTATTTTACTTATTTCATACAAGGTGAAGACTTTGTTTTGGACAATCATCAACACCTTAATTAGCATTATTTGTAGAGGTTAGCCCTACAGGGTGGAAGGAGGAGGGCCGTGTGATCAAGCTGCTACTCTTAGCACACTTCAACTGGCTGAAGGTTTATTTCTTAGTCTAGTTGGTGGGTGGAAGCATGTATATTTTATTATTTTTTGTAGTGTATATTTTATTATTTTTTGTAGGTTTTTATGCAAATAAAATATTTCATAATAATGTTTAAAAACCAAATTGTGCTGAGGAAGTTGATATGTCATTTTTAAAGTACTTTTTTGAGGAGTGCTTCCCTGGCTCAGTCTGTAGAGCATGTGACTCAGTTTGTGAGTTCAGGCCCCACCTTGGGTGTAGCACTTACTTAAAAATATATATGCTTTTTAAAAAAGATTTATTTATCTTTTAGAGAGAGAGAGAGAGAGAGCGTGGGGGGGGGGAGTGATAGGGGAAGAGGGAGGAAATGGAGAGAGAAACTCAACACTGACCATGGGAGCCCGATGCAGGATTCAATCTCATGACCCTGAGATCACAACCTAAGCCAAAACCAGAGCCGGACATTTAACTCACAGCACCATGCAGACTCCCCAAAAATATATATTCTTTTTTAAAAAAGATTTTATTTATTTTTGCAAGATAGAGAAAGAGTGAGTGGTGGGGAGGGGCAGAGGGAGAAACAGGCCTCCCCACTGAACAGGGAGCCCGATGCAGGGGCTCAATCCCAGGACCCTGGGATCATGACCTGAGCTGAAGGCAGATGCTTAACTGACTGAACCACCCAGGCGCCCAAAAATATATATTCTTTTGAGAACATTGGCTGTGAAACAAAGATGAGAGGAGAGAAAAAATTTCAAGGGTCTATGTTGTCCAAGAAGTCTTGTTTTGTGTATGCTTTTTTCCCAATAGGTGGTTCTTGGAGCATGTTTAGCTTTTATAGGGAAAAGGTAGCTAAAAGGAGAGTTTGAAAATACATGATGGAAGTCACAAAGAATCCTGGAAGAGTTGGAACAATAGTGATCAGTGGATTTTCTCAAAACAAGGAAATGGGAACCTCATACTCTGAAGTTGGGGAAATACATAGGTATTTGGATAAGAAGTTAAAGAAATTTGGGGCGCCTGGGTGGCTCAGTGGGTTAAGGCCTCTGCCTTCGGCTCAGGTTGTGATCTCAGGGTCCTGGGATGGAGCCCCGCATCGGGCTCTCTGCTCAGCGGGGAGCCTGCTTCCCCCTTTCTCTCTGCCTGCCTCTCTGCCTACTTGTGATCTCTCTCTCTGTGTCAAATAAATAAATAAATAAAATCTTAAAAAAAAAAGAAGTTAAAGAAATTTATGTCTTATGCTTGCATTTCTCTACAAATTAGAAGGCATTAATACTATATAAGATAGTCCTTAACCTGTGCTTAAATACTTGCAATGATTAAATGCTAAGAAACTACTTCCTGAGCAGCCAAGTTTGCCTTTGGCTGGCCTTGTCTATTTTGTATTTCTGGTTCCCGACCTTGTTTGCTTATTTGTTTTTTCTCTGTTGTTTTAAGCTGTACCTTCTAATAGTGGTTCTACATCTATCCTTTAGGATCAGGTAACAGCAGGCCATCACTTTCTGCAAACTCACATCTTACTTGTCACATTTAAATTTTTCATATTTTTTGTGTCCAATAACACTTTATAGCGAAAAAAGAAGCAAGCATTTGCTCTCATTGATTTTATTTATTTTTATCTTTTTAAAGAGTTATTTATTTATTTGACAGAGAGAGAGAGATCACAAGCAGGCAGAGAGGCAGGCAGGGAGAGAGGGGGAAGCAGGTTCCCCACTGAGCAGAGAGCCTGATGCGGGGCTCGATCCCAGGACCCTGAGATCATGACCTGAGCGGAAGGCGGAGGCTTAACGCACTGAGCCACCCAGGCACCCCGCTCTTATTGATTTTAATCACCTTAAGCTTGAAGGATGCCATGGCCACTTCTACATCTCTCGAAATCATATTGAATTTTATAGTTTGATATGAATTACATATTTGAAGTATTTTATTTTAGTTGCATCTATAATAAAATTATCATTTGGTTTTGAAATTCCTTGGACTATGGTAGTACATTATATTTGCAATGCTTTTATGGGTTTCAGTGAACAGAATTGAAAATTTGTTATTGACATAATTTTTAAGTGGGTTTAAAGCTACTACACACAATTTAAATGACTTTAAATGAAAACCAGATACCTGGAGAATTTTTGGCATATTCAAGTAGCCAGTGCTAGTACTACATTCTACATACTGATTATCACCACATTTCTACACATTTTTGTTGTTCCATTAAAAAAGAAACAATTATAGTTCCAGTATGTAGTTTACATTCATTTTATTACTTTCTACTTTTGGGGAGGGTGATATTCTAAAATCTCTAAGATTACCCTTTCACTGTTGTGTTAATTTTTCCCTTAGAAACTAATTCAGGACTGTGAAAAGTCCGTGGGCTCCTATGGAATCTGAATGAAATTTATAGGAGCCAATAAAATAGTAGATTCACAGAAAAACATCTAAGGCCATTTTCACTCAAACAGCATTGTGTTCATTTGAATATCCAAATTTCTTTCCCTAAAATAAACTTTACATTCTATTTCTTTCCACATCACTGTCTCCTTCTGTCTTACTCCATACCCCTACGTGTTCTTTTCTTGCATCTCTCGCCTCCTTTCCATTTTCCCCTCACTGCCCTATTTCAAAATATTGGAACTTGCAACTGGGACTGTTAGTCTCCTAAATGACCTCTGACTTCAGTCACCACCTCCCTCCTCAATAATCTATCTTTCCTACAGCACCAGGGACACAGTCTTTAAAAACAGGTAGATGATAACATTCCATTGCTCAGAAATGTTTAAGAAAAACTTCCTCCATCTTGCAATCAAAGTTCTTTACAATTTTGCACAAGCCTGCCTTCCCAGCTTTTGCTTTTGTGATACGTTCCCATGGCTGTACACTTTCTATCTCATTTGGTATATTGGTTTTGCTCCCAGATCAATTGTGACATTCTAGCTTCTGTGACTGCTCAAGCTTTACTCCTGGTTTCTCGAAGATTCCTGTCAAGTCATACTGTCCTTTCAAAGGCACAGCTTTGATTCCATTTCCCCTAGAAAGACCATAAAGTAGAAATATTACAAGCACAGCTACTGGTGTCAGACTGACTGGATTTACACTGTGTTCTGCCCTTTGCTACCTGTATAACTTTAGATAAATCACTTAACTTATGCATTTGATGGTTTGTGGGACACATCCAAATTGTTCAAGGACGACTTGGGAAAAACAAAACAAAATTTAAGAACACTTTATCATGCATGTATCGAATTTTCTTTATAAAGTGGTAATTTGGAAAAAAACTAATGCAAAAACATCTGGGAATCCAGTAGGAAATTGTAATTTATGGATGTACAGTAATATTCACAGTAAAAACCACATTACTTGGCATCCAGTCAGTAATTAGAACCCAAAATGTGAAGGAAAAAAAAAGCTATCTCAAAAATGGTAGGCTTATTTGGGGTGGGGTGGGGGTTGCGGTATATTTTTTAGGCTGGAAATTGACAAGCTTGTTCTAAAGTTCATATGGATATTGAAAGGACCTAGGATATCTAAAACAGCTTTGCTAAAGTAAAATGAAGTCAGAGTACTCACTCCACCTGATTTCAAGATTCATTGTAAAGATACAGTATGGCAGGGGTGCCTGAGTGGTTCAGTCAGTTAAGCATCTATCTTGGTTTCGGCTCAGGTCGTGATCTCAGGGTCATGAGTTTAAGCCCTAAGTCTGGCTCCACATTCAGCAGGAAGTGTGCTTGAGATTTTCTCTCTCTCACTCTGCTCCCCCTCAAAATAAATAGACAAATCTTAAAAAAAAAAAATAAAGATACACTGTGGTATTGATTATATATAGATAGACACATAGATCAGTAGAATGGAATAGAAAACTCAGAAGAAAACCTATGCATATGGTTAATGGATTTTCTACAAGTGTTTCAAGGCAATATAATGAATAAAATTATTCCTTTCAGCAAATCGTACCATAACAATTGTCTATTCACATGCAAAAAGTGAACCACAGTCCCATATAAAAATTAACTCAAAATGCATCACAGACGTAAATGTAAAATCTAAAACTTTAAAACTTTTGGGAGAAAGCTTGTGTGACCTTGATTAAAGGAAAGATTATTTCTACACCAAAAGCATACCATAAGAGACATCCAGGAAAGTTGAATTTAATGAATTGGACTTCATTAAAATTAATTTCTGTTTTTCAAAAGACTGGTAGAGAATGCAAAGAGAAGCCATACACAGAAAGAAACTTTTTCGGACAAACCATCTCCAAATGCAAGCACATGAAAAGATATCTAATGTCATTAGTTATTATGGAAATGCAAATCAAAGCTATGAGGTACGGCTACACACCTATGAAAATGGAAAAAATTTAGAAGATTAATGTACCCAACTGGCTGTAGCATATAGAGTAACTCATACACGTTCCTGAAGGGAAGGCAAAATGTTGTTAAAAAGCTAAATGTGCACTTAGGAATTCACATAACCTTTCTGCTCCCAGGTATTTACTCAAGTTAAATAAAAGCGTGCACACACACACACACACACACACACACACACACACACGCTTTGTTTTTATTTTTTATTGAGGTATAATTGGCATATAACATTAATTTCATGTGTACAACATAGTGATTTGATATTTGAATACACTGAAATCATCATTAGTATCTAATAAGTCTAGTTACCATTCATCACCATACATGGTTATAATTTTTTTCTTGTAATAAGAAGTTTGAAGATTTACTTTCTTAGCAACTTTCAAATACACAATACAGTATTATTAACTGTAGTCACCATGTTGTATATGACATCTCCAGGATTTACTTATTTTTTTTTTTAAAGATTTTATTTATTTGACAGAGAGAAACACAGCGAGAGAAGGAACACAAGCAGAGGGAATGGTAGCGGGAGAAGCAGGCCTCCTGTCGAGCAGGGAGCCCGATGCGGGGCTCGATTCCAGGACCCTGGGATCATGACCTGAGCCGAAGGCAGACGCCTAATGACTGAGCCACCCAGGCACCCCGTTTTACTTATTTTTTAACTGGACATTTGCACCTTTGGGCTCCCTTCATCCATTTCACCCACATCTTATCCCCCACCTCAGGCAGCCACTAGTCTCTCCTCTGTACCTGTGAGCTTTTTCTTCGTTTTGATATATTTTGTATTTTTTAGATTGCACTTATAAATGAAATCATATGGTATTTATTTTTCTTGGTCTGACTTATTACAGTTAGCAATAATGACAGCAGCTTTATTTGTAGAAGCCTCAAATGGGAAACAACCCAGATTTCTACCAATGTGAATAAATAGCCACAAAGATGAATGAACCATTGGATACACGCAATGGTAATGATGAATCTCAAATTAATTATACAAAGTGAAAAAGTGATACTGAAGAGTCACACTGTGTGAGTCCATCAATATAAAGTTCTAGACACATAAATTAATCTACAGGGTCATAGAGCAGTTCTGTTTGGATATGTGTTGTTAGGCTAGGCTGTGCATGAAGGAGGACTGCAAAGAGTTTGAGGAAACTTTTGAGGATAATGGTTGTGCCCATCAGCTTTATAGTGGTGGTGGTTTCATAGGTGTATACATGTTTCGAATCTTACCAAATTATATGGTTTAATTATGTGCATTTTATTCTGTATCAGTTGTATCTCAAAATGTTAAAAATGAAAATAATTAATAGATTTAGGTAAGTATCTGATTCTAAAGTACGATTAGCCACTGTAGTATACACTCTTAAAGGCAGTGACAGTGTTCTTTTGTCCCCTTTGAAAGCTTACTGTCTGGTATAGTATCTTAAATATAATAAATATGGTATAATCCCTCTTCAAATTGAATTGAGACACAATCTTTCAGATCACAAACCAACAAAAAAAGAATGATAAAGTCATAAATTTCTGATATTCAGAAATCATGGTGGATACTGTCACTGGTATATTAGCTTGGTATATTATATTGTTGGCATCATGAGACCAAAAATGCATAGTTCATACCACTTTGTAAGTGGCAGGGGATCTTTCATGGCCACAGGTTAAACCCAAATGTCTAAACAATTTCTTTGTGAAAGAGTGTACCCAACCACATGACTAATGGGACCTTAAGGTATGAATGGTGCAAACAACCAACTCACACGAACTGTGGGAACACATCACAAAATATATCCTATTAACAATAAATCGGTGGCCTTATTTTTAATGCATGGTAGAGAGCATGTTTTTATTAGGTTTTATTTTCTGTGTTTCTTTGTTGTTGTTGTTGATGTTTTCTTCATTCCTTCCCTCTCTCCCTCCCTCCCTCCCTCCCTTCCTCCTTCCTGCCTGCCTGCCTGCTTTAACCCTAGGAGCAGTTGGTGGATAATCATTTTCCATTTTAGCTGACCAATCTAATAAATGCAAACACTACCTTAAAATCAGAAAGTGGAAGAGATTTTCTAATTAACTAATAAATCTAGACATTATAAACACCCTTAGTTAAGCCATTTTGGGGGGAAATGTGACATTATTGTACCAATGGGCCCTAGGTCTGAAATAAGTGATAGGATTCCCAGACTCCACCCCATCTCTGAGCTTTACAATCAGCCAATTTTCTCACTGCATAATCTTCTTGGGGAAGAAAATATGACCTATTTGATATTAAGTTATACCTATTTGGTTTACAAACCAGAAGCGGTAGATAGGTGGTAACACGTACTGAGCTAACACGGTTCTAGTTCTTTGGTGTTGAGACTAACAATAAATCATTGGTTCAGTCATTTTTTCGAAATATAATATACTAGCCACTGAGTTGGGGGTTTTTGGTGTGCAAGAAAGACAAATCAGAAACAGTTTCTCTCTTTTTTTGAGTTTGCAATGAAATTGATGAGACAAACAGCTAGGAAACATATAAAGCAGAGTCAAGTAATGTTAAGAGTGATGCAATAAATTTTCGGGGAGCGTATAGAAGGAATAATTACAATAAGATCACAGTACTTCCTTAAGCCTGAGAAGACATTTTTCTCATTAAATGTGGCTACTATTTGGCTTAACTATTCATGAGACAAAGGCAGCTGTCAGGTGAATAAAATGACATAATTCTTCTGCTCTGGTATTGCCTAAGTTCTCTATCTTTAATAGAGAAAAATAATGCCAGTGCATTTCAAAGAGCTTTTATGATGTGAATCGTTGCCATTGAAATGACCACTGAATACCAGAACACTAAGGACAATTGCTGCAGAAAGTTAAACTTCTGTAACCATGGGAAAATGACTTTCAACCTATCCTTTGCCCTCATAAGTGAAACTAGTCATGTAAATCACATAAGAGACACCATTTTATTAATTCCATCTTGTATATCCTTATCACTAGTAATCCTGCCATTTGAATAAAAGCACCATTATTTGATGGACATATTATAAATTATGTTGTTTATGAACAAAATATGACTCATTCTGTTATATTAAATTTATATGCCAAATTCTACTTTATTTGATTAAGAAAGTAACTAAACATCAAGAGTATAACATTGAAAAATTTGACCTGTGAATTGACAGATAAAACATAACTTGGAATTTCACAATGTGATACACAACATAGTACTAGAACTTCTAGCCAGTGCACTAAGGCAAAATAAAAAACAAACAAACAAAAAAAAACAAAAAAAGTAAAGAAGAATAAAAGACATACAGATTGGAAAGGAAGGAATAATATTGTTTCTATTTGCAGAGGACATAATTGTTTATATACAAAATCTCAAGGAATCTACAAGTTTCCTAGAACTAAAAAGTATGTTTAGTAGTGTTGTAGTACAAGGCCAACACACAAAAATCAATTGTGTTTCTGTATGTCAGCAATGAATATTTGGAAACCAGAATTAAAAATACAATGCCACTTATAGTGACTCCAAAGAAAATGAAATACTTAGGAAAGCACTTAATCAACATTTAAAAAGTTGTTCTGTGAAAGGCACTGTTAAGAGAATGAAAAGAGAAGATAGAGTCTGGGAGAAAATTTGTAAATTACATATTTGATAAAGGACTTGTATTCAGAATATGTAAAGGACTCTAAGCTCTACAGCGGAAAAGCAACCAACCTAATTAAAAAATGGGGAAAAGGTTTGAAAAGACCTGTTACCAATGAAGATATACAAATGGCAAATAAGCACATTTGAGAAGATATTCAGTATCACTTACATTAAGGAAATGCAAATTAAGAGCCCAATGAAATATCACTATAAACCAATCAGAATGGCTGAAATAAAACCCCGTGGTAACTGGATGCCTGGCTGGCTCACTGGGTGGAGCTTGTGACTGTTGATCTGGGGGTTTGAGTTCAAACTCCGCCTTGGGCCTAAAGCCTATTAAAAAAAATGGTGGTGACACTACATTGAGGTGTCATCTCACATCTATTGAATGGCTATAATCCAAAAGACTTGAAATAACAAATGTTGGGGAGGATGTGGAGAAAGGGAAACACTTGTGCATTGTTGATGGGAATGTAAAGTGGTGCAGCAATGATGGAATACAATATGGAGGTTCCTCAAAAAATTAAAAAATAAAACTATATGATCCCATTTCTGGGTATTTATCCAAATGGATCGAAATTAGGATCTCAAAGAGATATTAGTACTCCCATTTTCATTGCAGTGTTATTTACAATAGCCACGATATGGAAACAATCCAAATGTCCATCAATGGGTGAATGGGTAATGAAAATGTAGTACATACAAACAATGGAATATTATCCAGCCTTATAATAAGCAGGAAACCGTACAATATGTGATAGCATAACAATACTGTATTTTATACTTGAAAATCTAAGAGGGTACATGTTAAGTGTTTTTACCACAACAAAAATATAAATTAATTTTAAAAAATTGTGTAATTAGGTACATAGTTGATGACTATGATTGCATCTTGATTTACGATTTATCAAAAAAGATAATCAATACGGGGGTGCCTGGATGGCTCAGTCAGTACAGCATCTGACTCTTGATCTTGGGGTCATGATTTCGAACCCCATGTTGGGTATAAAAATTCCTTTAAAAAAATACCATTGCTTATCCTTTCCAGTGTTTTTTTAACCTTGAATCCTATTTTGCTTGATATGTCTGATGCCCCTCTGCTTTGATTCTTTTAGCACTTCATTAATAAATCGTTTCCCATCTTTTATTATCAAGTTCTTTGTATCATTGCACTTTAAGAGTATCCCTTGTGAACAACTTATGGTTGTGTTATTTTTTTATGTTGTGCATTGTTTTCTTCTATTTCAAATTCTCTGACTTTTAATAGGAGAATTTAATGTATTTGTTACAATTTCTGGAATGTTTTATTTTAACTCTTCTATCTTATTTTATATGCTTAAAGCAAATTTCCATGCTTTCATGTTTTTGCTTCTTAAAAACAGACTCTTGTTGAATTGATGAAATTTTCTTTGTTTTTTGTTTTTCTAATGGTTTAGAACTTAATGCATCTTACATTGTTTGACAAACTGTCACTTAAACTCATATGTTCTATCAGCATCTAGAACTAATACTTAATATCTTACTCCCAAAGACAAGCCACTTATCATGAAACCACTTTTCCCTGCTATATTTCCTTGGTAGTAAAAGCTTGTATAGGACAGCATCATTATAAAAAATGATAGTATATAATGATAGTATATAAAATGATAGTATATAAAATTTTTGCACCTTCAATATCATTGAAGTGGTGGTCAATATCATTGACCACCAAATTAAATATTTACATTAATAAATATTAACAAAGACCAAAGCAAAACACAAGTAGCCATTTAAGGAGCAAATCTAAGATGAATTTGCTGTTATTAGTAACCATTCTCTTAGAATTTATTTTCTCAACACTAGCATTCCTACACTTCAGTTATAACTTCATATAGAAATACATAAATATAATTTTGTATATATGTATATATATATAATTATATGTCTTATAATTGTATATTATGAATAAATATAATTTTATGTACTTGGCTTTGGAATACCACTCTCAGTTGTAAGGCTGACAAACTCAGAGTTCTGACACACCTTCTTTAATTCAATATCATCTTTTATAAGAGTATTTAATATTTATATATGTCCCAAAGACAGTGCCCAGTGACTTCTACTACCTTCCAAATAGCTGAATCTATGCATATATTGAATATAAATATGAGATTTGTCACATCGCCAATCAAGAGGAATAAAGATTCATTTTAAGAGATAAATCTGCTCTCTCTCTGACAAATAAATAAAATATTAAAAAAAAGAGAGATAAATCTGATGTACCAAACTATGCTAAAGGTATTTACAGCATGAAAGTTATAGATATTCATTTCCATTTCATCACTTGTATCAGTAGTTATGCTAAAGGACCATTAAAAAATTGTAAACAGACTTGGAATAAAGAAAATAATGGCCTTAAGTACAGTTTGGTTGAGCAACTGAAATGTATCTAAATCTGACATCTGTAGAATGCTGTAAAGAGAAGCAAAACCTTTTTTGTGTGTCTTTTAAAGTGTGCTCACAGTACCTATTAACATTGCTAATAAGTGTCTGTCTATAACTTCATAAATTTCATTTTCTTAAATCATAGATCACAGAGTTTTTCTATACTTTAAGTAGTTATTTTTGTGATAGGTTTCATTTCTTCCTTCTCTCACTCCCATAATCAGTTTGAGTCAAATTTGCTGAAAGCTTATGTGGTGGACCTGTATGCACTAGTGAATCAGTTACTGCTCTACCAAGAATGTGCTCCTCTTTCTCACCTGGGTAATCTCTTACAACAGAACTTCAGCCACTCATAATTTCTGCAACGCTACAACCCTTTAAGAAACCTTGTTTGTGTTATAAGTGACTTTGAATTTTGCAAAACATTATCATCATGTGTGCACATAAGTCATGCATTTGGGTGCACCAATTTAGAATACATATCTATTGTCACGAATGTCCTCAACATACATGTACATATATTCATGAATGCTTATGAACACATGTGTGAGTGCACATGCACACACCGATCTTAATGCTTCTTAAAAATTGACTTCTTAAAAACAGACTCTTGTTGAATTGATAAAATTTTCTTTGTTTTTTGTTTTTCTAATGGTTTAGAACTTAATGCATCTTAATACAAAGAAATGTATTTCAGGGTGGCCACACTGTCACTGAACCACTAGTGCTTTGCAGTGATTATTTAAACTCTACTACCATACAAATGTCTTTTCTCTGAGCATCTTTTCATATGTTTAATAATTGTTTGTATCTCTCTTTCTGTGAATGTCCTGTGTGTCTTCCTTGCCTGGCTTTCTATTTAGGCTTGTTTTTCTTTTCAACACATAGATTCACCTTTCATGTTTGGAATACCTCTTTGTCATATTTCCTCAAAATATTATCTCCCAGTCTCTTGTGGTTTTTTTTTTTTTAGCATTTTAGTGTCAAATAATTTTATACTTGAAAGAATTGCAAAGCTTTTTGTGCAGAGTTCCTGGACACCGCTTAGTGATCTTCCCCTGGTGTTAACATCGTACGTGATAAGCATCATAAAATTATTAAAACTAAAAAATTCATGTTGATACAATACTATTTACTGAACTGTAGACTTAATTCAGATTTCACCAAATTTTCTACTAATCTCTTTTTTTTGTTGTTTCAGAATCCAATCCAGGGTCCCACATTTCATTTAGTTGTCATGCCCCCTTAGTCTCCTCCAATTGGAAACTCCCATTCTTTATCTTTCAAGACTTTGAAATTCTGGTCAGCTGTTTGTTGAATGCCCCTCGATTTGTTTTTTCCTATTATATTTTTTTCTTGATTAGACTGAGGCTATTGATTTGGGAATGAATACTACATAAATGCTGTGCCCTTTACCTTGCAGCATGTAAGGACATTTACGATATCAGTAAGTTCTACCATGGAGATGTAAACTTTGATTGCTTTGGTGAAGTTGGTGTTTGCCACATTTCTCTACTCTAAAAGTTACTTTTTTCCTTTCCATGTATTACACCTAAGAAGCCTATCATTGAGTCCAATCCCTGCTTAAGTGTGTGAAAAATTAAGCTACAGGGTACCTGGGAGGCTCATTCAGTTAAACATTGGACTCTTGATTTCAGCTCACGTCGTGATCTCAGGGTCCTGAGATCAGCCCCGCATTGGGCTCCACACCGAGCAGGGAGTCTGCTTCTCCCTCTCCCTCCCCCCTCTCTCTTTTTCTCAAATAAATATTTTTTTTAAGAAAAGGAAAAGAAAAATTAAGCTACACTTCCCAAGGTACGACAAAAGTTTTGGGCACTTATGTTAAAACCACCAAAGTCATTCATTTTGGGAGGAGAGTCTTTGAGTCTATGCAAATATCCTGTTTCTCTTAAACTTTTGCCAACTCTTATTACTTTTCACAGTGGGTCTTGCCTGTCACAATTATCACTGATGTTCTTTTATTTTTTAAAGATTCTATCTATCTATCTATCTATCTATCTATCTATCTATTTATTTGAGAGAGAGAGCACTAGCAGGGTAGAGAGGCAGAGGGAAAGGGAGAAGCAGACTCCTCACTGAGCATGGAGCCCAACGTGGGGCTCGATCCCACAAACCCGAGATTATGACCTGAGCCGAAACCAAGAGTCAGTTGCTTAACCAACTGAGCCACCCAGGTGCCCCATCACTGATGTTCTAATGGTAGTTACCTATTTCTCATTCCCACCACCATTCATTTAGGATCCCCATCATTTATGTCGGTTTGGGCTCACATGTATTAATTGTATTCTTTGAGTTTTAATCCAAAACTACCATTATTTTACTTTTCATATTACTCTACCTGCAGCCACTTGGATCTCTTTTGAATTGGTGCTTATGTCCTTTTGACATTCCTGCTATCCGCTCTCCTCTCTGCTTTTGCACTTGTATGCTTTCTGGCATCACAAGATGTTCTCAGTGCACCGCTGAGGCCTGGAATTAACAATCACCCAAGGCCCCCTGGCTCCTTTTATTAATTAGTAAATAGTATTTAAAGATGGAAATCCGGGAGATATGTGTGTGCTCTTACTGGATTGTCATTGGCTCTAGGCCCTCTAGACAGACAGAGCTAT
Organism: Procyon lotor; assembly: GCA_028646535.1. Lineage (NCBI taxonomy): Eukaryota > Metazoa > Chordata > Mammalia > Carnivora > Procyonidae > Procyon > Procyon lotor. The sequence goes on along the minus strand of CM053612.1, from coordinate 6,863,091 downwards.
GAATTAAATGTATACAGACTAAGTATACAAAATGTATACTTATATCAATATAATTACCTTTATATTTGTTTACTTATATGACTATATACATACTAAAATAAACAGTTCTTAAGATATTTCCAACTGTAATCCACTACCATAGGGTTCATTAGAGCACTCCCTTTTATTTAATTGTAACTTCTTTCTTTTTTTTTTAAGATTTTATTTATTTGACACAGAGAGAAAGAGATCACAAGTAGGCAGAGAGGCAGGCAAAGAGAGAGGGGAAACAGGCTCCCTGCTGAGCAGAGAGCCCTATGTGGGGCTCGATCCCAGGACCCCGAGACCATGACCTGAGCCGAAGGCAGAGGCTTTAACCCACTGAGCCACCCAGGTACCCCTGTAACTTCTTTCTTTGACAATGAGAAACTTGGCTCTCATTACTACAATGTATTTTACTTATTTTTTTACAACCTAGGATACATGTATGGTGATTTCAGATTTCCTAACCCTTAGTCTTGTGAAAACCAAATTTAACAATTAGAGTGCAAGGCTTGTGTAAAGGCTTTTTGTCTTTAACCTTCCAGTATCTAAGCAGAACATCATTTCTTAGACTTATGATGTACTATATGCTGGCTAACTGAACATAATAAAAGTCATTTTCTTTTTTTATTTTCTTTTTTTTCCCCCAAATACATTTATTTTATGTTTTCTGTGTTCCAAGACTCATTGTTCATGCACCACACCCAGTGCTCCATGCAATACGTGCCTTCCTCAATACCCACCACCAGGCTCGCCCAACCCGCACCTCCTCCCCTCCAAATTCCTTCAGTTTGTTGCTCAGAGTCTACAGTCTCTCATGGTTCATTTTCTTTTTTTAAAAGATTTTATTTATTTATTTTTGAGAGAGAGTGTGTGAGCACAAGCTGGGGGAGGGGCAGAGGGAGACGAAGAAGCAGGCTCCCACCGATCAGGAAGCCCGATGCAGGACTCAATCCCAGGACCCCAGGATCATGACCTGAGCCAAAGGCAGATGCTTAACGTATTGACCCATCCGGCGCCCCAAAACAGCATTTTCAAAAGTTGCTTACATCAGCTTCCTTCTTCCATACCTCCTCAGTATGGTTATGACCTACATTTTACTATTAGATTCATTTGTCACAGTTTGCATTCCATCTTTTCTGTGACATCCTGTTTGATTTAAAAAAACTCTTTCACTAATATTAAATTTTTGTAGTGTATAGTTCTAAGGGTTTTGACAAATGCCTTTTGACAAATGAAAGTCATGTATCGATTTCCACAGAATCACACAGAAGGAGTCCAATACCGTGAAAGTTAGCTTGTGCTGACCCATTATAACCTACCTCCTTTCCCCAATGCCTGAAAGCCATCAGTTCTGTTCTCCATTCCCATACATTTACCTTTTCCAGAATGCCATATAAATCGAATAACACAATAGGAAGCTTTTCTGGCAGGCTTCTTCAATTAGAAAGATATATTTGAGAACCATCCATATTATTGTATAATCAGTGGTTCCTTCCCGTTCGTTTGTGAGTATTGTATGTTATGAATGTACCACAGTTTGGTTTCTATTAACTCAGGGAGAAACAACTGATTTGTTTTCAGATCTGGGCAATTAAGAATAAAACTGCTATAAACATTCATATACAGGTTTTTGTGTGAACGTAAGTTGTCGACTCACTTGGGGAAATGCGTAGGAGCTTGATAGCTGGGTTGTGTGGCAAATTTCACTTTGTAAGAAAGCGCCCAATTTTGCATTCCCACCAACTGTGTGTTAAGTTATAAATACCCCACATCCTCTCCAGTACTTTTTTCCTTGTTTTGTCTTTTAATAAATGTGTAGTGATATCTTATTGTGATTTTACCTTTAATTTCTCAAATGAATAATGATGTTGAATAACTTTTCCAATGCTCATTTGCAATCTCTATGTATTCTTTGCTGAAATGTCTGTTCAGAACTCTGGCCCATTTATTATTTGTGTTGTTACTGAGTTTTAACTCGATTCTATTGTATAGAGAATATATAATCACATAATCATACTGAAAAATGTTTCCTAGTCTGCAGTTTGTCTTTCCATTCTATTAGCACGGTCTTTTACAGAGCAAAAGTTGTAAATTCTCATGAAGTCCAATTTATCAGTTTATTATTTGAAGGGCTGTGCTGTTTGGTGTTTTATCTAAATGCTCTTTGGCAAACCTGTCACACAAATTTTTAGTTATTTTTAGTAAAAGTTGTGCAGTATGTAGCAAAGTTCATTTTTATGCTTGGGAATGTTCTATTGTTCCACCATCATTTGTTGAATAGATTTTTCATTGAATTGCCTTTGTGCCATTATTAAAAATCACTTATCTGTATTTGTGTGTCTCTCTTTTTGAGTCTGTTGTTACATTACAAAAGTGATAAAAATGTCTCTCCCAGTGCCAACAGTACAGTGTCACTGTAGCTTTATAGTAAGTCTTGAGATTGAATAGTTTATTTGAACATTGTTCTTTTTCAGAATTATCTTGGATAGTCTAGTTTCTGTGCCCTTGTACGTATGTAATTTTAGAATGAGATTGTCAATATCTACAAGAAGCTTCACAATGTTGATGGGACTATGTTGTACGTATGGATCATATCAGAGAGAACCAACATTATAACATTGAATCTTCTGATCTGTGATTAAGGTATATCTCTCCACTTATTTTAAGTCTTACTCTGATTCCATCACTCTGTTTTGTAGCATGCAGCACAATGATCTGGCACATATTTTGTAAGATTCATACCTAATTATTTTTATCTTTGTGCTAGTGTCAGTGGTATTGTATTTTTAATTTCAAATCCTGTTTTTTTAAGATTTTATTTATTCATTCAACAGAGAACAAGAGAGAGCACAAGATGGGGGAAGCGGGGCAGAGGGAGAGAGAGAAGCAGACTCCCCACTGAACAGGGAACCCCATGCAATGTGGGGCTAGATTCCAGGATTCCAAGATCATGACCTGAGCTGAAGGCAGATGTTTAACTGACTGAGCCACCCAGGTGCCCAGAGAGAGTCTGAATTCTATTTCAAGTATTTTTTGACTTAAAAAATAGTTCATAATTTAAAGCGTGATGCTCAAGGGAAGACATCTTTGCCTTGTTCTTGAACTTAGGGGAAAAGCATTCATACTCTCACCATTAAGAATGTTGTGAGCTGGAAGATTTTTGATATATGACCTTTAATAGACTGGGTGCATTGTCTTCAACTCCCAAGTTTCTTGAGACATTTGCTTTTGAAATTTGTTGAATGCTTTTTCTGAATGTATTGATGTGGTTATATGATTTCCTCCCCTCTATTTAGTCTGTTCCTATGTTAAAATATATTGCTAGATTTTCAGTTGTCAAATTAGTCTTTCATTTTTGGAATGAAACCCTCGTTTTTGATGTGTTATCTTTATTATGTATAAGTAGATTGGATTTGTGAATATTTTGTTGAGGGTTTTGCATGTATGTTCATGAGAGTTATTGGTCTCTACAAATATTAGTCTGTAATGTCATTGTTTTTAATATTGGGATAATGTTGGAATCATAATATGGGGAAAGAGGTGTTTTCTACTTTCCGGATGATATCATGTACAATTGGTATTTCTTTCTTTTTTTTTTTTTTAAGATTGTATTTATTTTTTTGACAGAGAGAGACACCGCAAGAGAGGGACCATAAGCAGGAGGATTTGGGGAGGGAGAAGCAGGCCTCCCGCCAAGCAGAAAGCTGGATGTGTGGCTCGATCCCAGGACCCTAGGATCATGGCCTGAACCAAAGGCAGACGCTCAAGGACTGAGCCACCCAGGCGCCCCTGGTATTTCTTCTTTAAATGTTTGATAGAATTTGCCAGTGATACCATCTAGGCTTGGAGTTTTCTCTGTTTTGGCAAGTTTTTCAACTACAAACTCAATTTCTTTAGTAAAGATGTAGGATTGTTTAGATTACCTATTTCATTTAGAGTGAGTTTTGGTATTTAGTAGCTGTGAAGGTATTCATCATATATTTTATGTAAATTATTACATTTTCAGAATTATTTGTAATATTCCCTTATTTAATGTCTCTTTAGGCAGTAGTGATACCTCCTCTTCCATTCTTGATAGTTGCAATTTGTGTGTCCTTTTATTTTTCCCTTGGTTAAAATGGCTAAAAGTTTATCAATTTTGTTGATCTTCTCAAAGAACCAACTTATGATTTGACTTTTTTCTATTGCTTTCTTTTTTTTTAAGATTTTATTTATTTGACAGAGAGAGACAGTGAGAGAGGGAAGACAAGTGGGGGAGTGGGAGAGGGAGAAGCAGGCTCCCACTGAGCAGGGAGCCCGATGTGAGGCTCAATCCCAGGACCCCAGGATCATGATCTGAGCTGAAGGCAGATGCCTAACAACTGAGCTACCCAGGCGCCCCTATTTTGTTTTCTTTTCTCAGTTGAGTTTTCCTGCTCAAATCTTTGTTATTTCCTCCCTCTGCTTGTTTTGTGTTTAATTTGCTCTTTCTCCATAATTTCTTAAAGTTGAAGATTAGTTTATGGCTTTAAAATTTTCTTCTTTAAAAAGTTTTTTCTTCTTTTAGGGGTGCCTGAATGGCTCATCAGTTGAGTCTCTAAGTCTTGGTTTTGGCTAAGGTCCTGATCTTAGGGTGGTGAGATCAAGCCCCAGGTCTGGCTCCACACTCTGTTCTGAATCCACTTGAGATTCTTTCTCCCTCTCCCTCTGCCCCTCCCACTTGTGCTCTCAATCTCTCTCTCTCTAAAATAAATAATTAAATCTTTAAAATGTATAACTATAAACCTTAGGACAACAACTAACAGACTTCTTTAAAAGGTATACACAGTGAACAAATAGAAAAGGTAAAATTGAATTAAAATGCTCAACTAATCCAAGTGAAGGCAGAAAGGAGGAGAAACAAAGATAGAAGAAATAAAAAACAGTGAGATACAGATTTTATTTAATTTTTTTTAAAGATTTTATTTATTTGACAGAGAGAGAGAGAGATCACAAGTACGGAGAGAGGCAAGCAGAGAGAGAGGGGGAAACAGGCTCCCCACTGAGCAAAGAGCCTAATGCAGGGCTTGATCCCAGGACCCTGAAATCATGACCTGAGCCGAAGGCAGAGGCTTTAACCCACTGAGCCACCCAGGTGCCCCAAGATACAGATTTTAATCCAACCAAATCGGTGGAGATTTTAAATGTGCGTAGTCTAAACACATCAGTAAAAATTCAGAGATTGTTAAATTGAATAAAAAACAAGATAAAACTAGATGCTGTCTTTGTGAACTCCACTGTATGTATAAAGATAAAGAGTACCTACAAGTAAAAAAAGATGAAGAGGGGCGCCTGGGTGGCTCAGTAGGTTAAAGCCTCTGCCTTTGGCTCAGGTCATGATCTCAGGGTCCTGGGATCGAGCCCCGCATCGGGCTCTCTGCTCAGCAGGGCGCCTGCTTCCCCGTCTCTCTGCCTACTTGTGATGTCTCTCTCTCTCTGTCAGATAAATAAATAAAATCTTAAAAAAAAAGATGAAAAAAATTATATAGTGCATATAGTAACAAAATGAAAGTTGGTGGAGTTCTGTTGATACCAAAGTAGAGATCAGGACGAGAAACACCATCACGGATAAAGAGAAACATTACACGATGATAATGTGGCAAATGATTCAAGGAGATAAAGCATAACACTTTTTTTTTCACAGTTATAGCCTTTAGAAGTAGAAGAGTTGAGATTTAAACTAAAGCACTTCATATTATATTTCCCGTGTATATTCAAAATTCTTCCTGAGCTTACAACTTGGTTTCACTAAGTTATCTGTTAATTCCTGCGCCAATGTCACAGTCTTGATTAAAATTGCTTTATAGTGCATTTTAATTCCTGTAAAGGTTAATTTCCTTGCTATTATTTTTTTAAACAATTTCTTGGTATTTCTCATAAATATTCTCTCATATTAACTTTAAAGGATATTCTGTTGAGTATGAACAAGTCTACATACACAAATTTCACCACTTAGATGAAATCAATTTCTCAAAAAATGCAAATTACCACAACCTATTAAATATGCAATAGATAGTCTGAATAGCCTTATAGCTAGTAAAGAAATTGAGCTTGTAATTTTCATGGCTGCTCTGCTTTCAAGGAGCCTCAAAAAAGACGTGTAAGAAATAAAATAGGCAGCTCAGAAAAGATGTTGATTAATGAGGTTAATGTCTTCTGAAACATCATGGACTGAGAATAATCTGCATTGTGTGTTGATAGACTCATGTTTGTATTTGTGAGACAGTGT
>CM053612.1:6837418-6856320 GCA_028646535.1 Procyon lotor | reverse complement strand
TTTTTTTTTTTAAGATTTTATTTATTTATTTGACAGAGAGAGATCACAAGTAGGCAGAGAGGCAGGCAGAGAGGGGGCGGGAAGCAGGCTCCCTACTGAGCAGAGAGCCCAATGCGGGGCTCGATCCCAGGACCCCGAGATCATGACCTGAGCTGAAGGCAGAGGCTTTAATCCACTGAGCCACCCAGGTGCCCCAATTTTTTTTCTTTCTTTTTAATTTTTATTTTATTTTTTCAGTGTTCCAAGATTCATTGTTCATGTAACACACCCAGTGCTCCATATAATACGTGCCCTCCTCAATACCCACCACCAGGCTCACCCAATCCCCCACCCACCTCCCCTCCCAAACCCTCACTTTGTTTCTCAGAGTCCAGAGTCTCTAATGTTTTGTCTCCCTCTCTGATTTCCCCAAATTCAACCTTCCTTTCCTTCTCCCAGTGTCCATATTTTTCCTTATGCTCCACAAGTGAAACCATATGATAATTGACTTTCTCTGCTTGACTTATTTCACTGAACATCTCTTCCAGTCCTGTCCATGTTGATATAAAAGTTGGGTATTCATCCTTTCTGATGGAGGCATAATATTCCATTGTATGTATAAACCATATCTTCTTTATCTTAATGGTGTCTTTTGAAGTGAGAAGTTTTTAATTTTGATGAAATCCAACTTACAATTTTTTTGAAATAGATACCCAATTATACTAGCACTGTTTGTTGAAAAACTTATCCTTTCTTCCATTTAATTGCCTTGGTCCTTTTATCAAAATCAATTGACCTTAAGTTTAAGTATTTACTTCTGAACTCTCAATTCTTCATACCTTCAATCAATACTTCATTATCTTAAACACTGTAGTTTTATAGTGTGTTTTGAAATTTGGTTAAGTAAGACTTTCAACTTTGTTTTCTTTTTAAAAATCTCTTTGACTATTCTCTGTCATTTCAATTTCCAAATAAGTTTTAGGAGAAGCCTGTCAATGTCTATAAAAATTTCCCATGGCGGGGTTGCCTCAGTCCATGGGAGGCTCAGTCCATTAGGCATCTGCCTTCAGCTCAGGTCATGCTATCAGGGTCCTGGGATCAAGATCTGTGCGGAGATCCCTGCTCAGCGGGGAATCTGCCCTTCCTGTAGCTTGGGTGCGCTCACTCTCTCTCTCTCAGTCAAATAAATAAAAATAAAATCTAAAAAAAAAATTTCCCATGGGCTTTTTTCAAAAGGAGAAGCAGGCTCTCTGCTGAGCAGGGCGCCTAATGTGGGGCTTGATCCCAGGAGTCCAGGATCATGACATGAGCCCAAGGCTGACACTTAATACTGGAACACCCACATGCCCCTCCCATGGGATTCTGATTGTGATTGCAATTAACCTATGAATCATTATGGAAGATTTGTCACCTTTATAATATTAAATTCTCTAACCCATGAACATGAAATGTCTCTCCTATTTAAAATCTTTTTATCTCAGCAAGTTTTATACTTTCCGGTAAATAAATATTATATATCTTTTGTTAAATTGATTTCTAAAGATATTATTCTTTACATGTTATTGTGAATGAATTTTTTTAAGATTTTATTTTTAGCTATTCAATGCTAATAAATAGAAGAATAGTTGACTTTTGTTTATTACCATGTATCTTTACATAGATAAACTACTTTATTAATTCTGGAAGTTTTGCGGGACATTTCTTAGGATTTTCTAGATACAGTATTTTGTCGTCTATGAATAAAGACAGTTTTCTTTCTTTCTTTTAGATAACTGGACCTATTGAAGATAATCATATTGTTTTTGTCCTTTTAACTTTGTAAAAAATGCCAAATTATCTTCCACAGCGACTATACCATTTTGCATTTCCAGTAGCAGTTAATGAGAGTTCCTATTGTTCTACATTCTTGCAAGCAATTAGTACTGTCAGGCTTTTTTTCATTCTGTTTTTGTATTTTTTTTTTTAAGATTTTATTTATTTGACAGAGAGAAACACAGCGAGAGAGGGAACACAAGTAGAGGGAATGGCAGCTGGAGAAGCAGGCTTCCTGCCGAGCAAGGAGCCTGATGTGGGGCTCGATCCCAGGACCCTGGGATCATGAGACAGACGCTTAACGACTGAGCCACCCAGGCGCCCGTTTTTGTATTTTAACTATCCTTTTAAGTATGTAGTAGTATCACATTGATTTAATTTGCAATTTACAAATAACAGTGTTGTGCTTCATTTCATATGCTTACTTGCCATCACTATAACTTCTTTGGTGAGGTGTGGATTCAGATCTTTTGTGAATATTTTAAACTGGGTTGTTTTCTCACTGCTATTTTTTAAGAATTCTTTGTATATTATCATTTTTTTTATTTTTTAATTTTTAATTCTAATTCCAGTATAGTTAACATCCAGTGTTGTAGTGGTCACTCAACACTTCCATACATCACCCTGTGCTCACCGTAAATGTACTCTTTAATCCCCATCACCTATTTCACCCATATCCATAGTTGGTTCTCTAACAAAGTGGTTCCTCACTCTCTCTCTTTTTCCCCTTGCTCATTTGTTTTGTTTCTTAAATTCCACATATGAGTGAAATCATATGGTATTTCCTTTCTCTGGCTGACTTATTTTGCTTAGCATAATATACTCTAGATCCCTCCATGCCACTGCAAATGGCAAGATTTCATTCTTTCTGATAGCTGAATAATATTCTATTGTATATATATACCACATCTTTATATCCATTCATCAATCAATGGACACTTGGGCTGCTTCCATACCTTGGCTATTGTAAATAATGCTGGTATAAACAGAGGGGTGTATGAATCTCCTTGAATTAGTGTTTTTGTATTTTTTGGTAAATACCCAATACTGCGATTCCTGGATCATAAGGTAGGTCTATTTTTAATTTTTTGAGTAACCTCCATACTGTTTTTAACAGTGGCTACACTAGTTTTCATTCCAACTAACAGTACACAAAGGTTCATTTTTCTCCACATCCTTGCCAACACTTTTTTTTATGTTTTCAATGAAAGTCCTTTATTAGATACATGTTGCAAATATTTCCTCCCAGTCTGTAACATGTACTTTCATTTTCTTAACTGTATCCTTCACAAAGCAGAGGATTATAGTTTTAATAATATTCAACTTACTAATTTTTTCTTATTTTATCGATCATGGCTTTGGTATTTTATCTACAAACTCATCACCAAACCCCACGTCAAATAGCTTTTCCCCAACATTTTCTTCTAGACATTTTACATTCTATATCTAGAAGTTTTGAATTTTACATCAAAATCTATCATAAATTTTGGGGCACCTGGGTGGCTCAGTGGGTTAAAACCTCTGCCTTTGGCTCAGGTCATGATCTCAGGGTCCTGGGATCAAGCCCCGCATTGGGCTCTCTGCTCAGCAGGGAGCCTGCTTCCCCCTCTCTCTCTGCCTACCTCTCTGACTACTTGTGATGTCTCTCTGTCAAATAAATAAATAAAATCTTTAAAAAAAAAAAAAGGATCTATCATGAATTTTGAGTTAGATTTTATGAAAGTTCTCTGTCTAGGTTCATTTATTTGCACATGGAAATCCAATTTTCTCAGTGTCATTTGTTGAAAAGAGTGTCTTCCTCCATTAAATGTCATCTAGACCTTGTCATAGATCAGTTTACTATATTTGTATAGCTATATTTCTGGGCTCTCTATTCTGTCCAGCTGATCTATGTGTCTCTTATTTTGCCAATACAGAACTGTCTTAATTATTGTAACTTTATACTAAGTCTTATAATGGTTAATGTGAGTTCTCCACTTTTTCCTTCTAATTCAGTATTGTCTGACTATTCTGGGTCTCTTGTCTTTCTGTACTGACTTTAGGAATAACTTATAATATCTATAAAATATCTTGCTGGCATTTTGATAAGGAGTGAAGTTCATTTATAAATCTAGTTGGGAATAATTGGATATCTTCATAATATTAAAACTTCTACTCCGGGGCGCCTGGGTGGCTCAGTCGTTAAGCGTCTGCCTTCGGCTCAGGTCATGATCCCAGGATCCTGGGATCGAGCCCCGCGGGCTCCCCACTCTGCGGGAAGCCTGCTTCTCCTGCTACCAATCCCTCTGCTTGTGTTCCCTCTCTCGCTGTGTTTCTCTCTGTCAAATAAATAAAATCTTTAAAAAAAAAAACAAAAAAACGTCTAGTCCATCAGCACAGAATTATCTCTCCATTTATTTGGAGTTATTTTGATTTCTTTCATCAGGAGATTTGTAGTTTTCTCCCTATAGATCCTATACCTATTATGTTAGATTTATACCTAAGTATTTCTCTCTTTTTTATTGCAATTTGTAAACTGACAGTACGTAGGAAAGCAATTTATTTTGTACAATAACCTTATATGCTGCTATTTTGATGTAATCATTTTTTTAGTTTCAGGAGATTTTTATATTGGTTCTCGAGATTATCTACATATACTATCATGTAATCTTCAAATAAAGATTTGTTTGAATGTTTATGTTTATGTTTGAATGTTTAGCTATATTTCTTTCCTTCTAATATATATATGTCATTTATTTCATTTTCTTCTCCTTTCCATATATATGTCGTTTATTTCATTTTCTTCTCCTTTTCCAATATTTTGTTACATAGGAATGGTGAGGGAAAACATCTTTTTTTTAAATCCCTACTCAATATTCAGGAGAAAGCTTACAGTTTCTCAACATTAAGCATAATGCAAGCTATAGTTTTGTAGTTGTTCCTTATCAATTTGAGGAAGTTTCCTACTTTTCCTAGACTGTTAATAGTTTTTATTATGAATAGGTGTTGGATTTTGTTAAATGCTTTCTCTCTACTAATTGATATGACCATATGATTTTTTTTATTTAGCCAGCTAATGAAATGGATTACATTTATTGATCTTTGAACATTGAATCAGCTTTATATAACTGGAATACATTTTACTTGGTTATGGTGTAGAAATGTTTTTATACATTGTCGGATTTTATTTTCTAATATTATGTTGAAGATATTCAGATATATGATCACGGAAAAAATTATTATTCTTCTGTTTTTGTGTGAAATTATAACTGTCAACTAGGCCAGTTTAATTGATGTTTTTAGTATATTTTAGACTTAGTGAATTTTTTGACCACTTATTCTATCAATTGTTGAGAAAAATATGCTAAATTCTCCAACTAAAATTGTGACTGTAGATTTGTCCCTTTTCCCTTTCAATTCTGTTTTGGTTCATCTATTTCTTTCTTCCTTCCTTCCTTTTTTTTTTTTTTTTAAAGATTTTATTTATTTGACAGAGAGAAACACAGCGAGAGAGGGAACACAAGTAGAGGGAATGGTAGCGGGAGAAGCAGGCTTGCCACAGAGCAGGGAGCCCGATGCGGGGCTTGATCTCAGGACCCTGAGATCACGACCCGAACTGAAGGCAGAGGCTTTAACCCACTGAGCCACCCAGGCGCCCCGGTATGATAGTTTTTAAGTACAATGTCTTTCTATTTGTTTTCTATCCTTCATTCCCATTTTTCTGATTTTAGGATTAAAAATGCATTTTTAGTATTTAATTTCATCTCTATGATTGACTTATAATTTCCTCCTCTTTATTTTTTCATAAGTTGCTGTAAGATTTTACCATATGCATTTAAAAATTATTAATTCTAGATGCAATAATACATCTTCTTTCTTATATTATCAGAAGCTGACAAAATTTACTTTTATTTTCCCCATTGTGCTATTTGCATCTTTTACTATAACATATATTAAAAAGCTTTCACAATATGGTTATTAATTTCTACTTTAAATTAATCATCTTTCTTGCCTTACTACGATATAATTTACGCACTTTAAAATTCACTCTTTTTAGAGTACAGTGCTGTGGGTTTTAATTAATGCATAATTATGTATTATATGCATACATATATGCATATAATATATGCGACATAATTCCAAATAATTATGTAACTACCACAGTTAAGATAAGAAGCAGTCCTATATCTTCCAAATTCCCCTTGTTCCTTTCTGGTCAACTATTTAAAAAAAACATTAGAACAAATGAACAAATTCAGTAAAGTTGCAGATACAAAATCAATACACAAAAATATGATGCATTTCTACTCACTAATAACACACTTTCAGAAAGACAAATAAAGAAAAGAATCCCATTTACAATAGCACCAAAAAGAGTAAAATGCCTAGGAATAAATTTAAGCAAGGAGGTAAAAGACCTGTACACTGAAAACTATAAGACATTAATGAAAGAAATTAAAGTTACAAATACATGGAAAGATATTCCATGCTCATGGACTGGAAGAATCAATATTTTCAAAACATCCATACTACCCAAAGCAATCTCCAGATTCAATGGAATCCTTATCAAAATGCCAATGGCATTTTTCAAAGAAATAGTACTAATAATCCTAAAATTTGTATGGAACTACACACACACATCAAAAACAAAATAGCCAAAGCAATCTTGGGAAAAAAGAACAAAGCTGGAGGCATCACACCCTCTGATTTCAAACTATATTACAAAGCTACAGTAATAAAAACAGTATAGTATTGGCATAAAAACAAACACATAAATCAGTGGAACAGAATAAGGAGCCTGAAAATAAACCCCCACATATATGGTAACTTAATTTGTGACAAAAAAGCCAAGAATATACAATGGGAAAAGGACAGTCTCTTTAATAAATGGTGTTGGGAAACATGAAAAAGAATGAAACTCCACCATCCTACACCATATACAAAAATTAACTCAAATGGATTAAAACTTGAATGAGACCTGAAACCATAAGCCTAGAAGAAAACATAGGTGATAAGCTCCTTGACATAGGGCTTGGTGATGATTCTCTTAATCTGACAAAAAAAAAGAAAAAGCAACAAAAGCAAAAATAAGTAAGTGGGACTATTGTACCACACACTAAGATAAGAATTATCTTAGTGAGTGTGGGGGTGCATGTATCTTTTAGAATTATTGTTTTCATTTTCTTTGGGTAAATAACCCAAAGTGGAACTGCTGAATCATACAGTATTTCTAGTTTTAATTGTTTGAGGAACATCCATACCATTTGCCATTGTAGCTGTACCAATTGACATTCCCACCAACAGTGTACTAAGTTTCCCTTTTCTGGATGTCCTCACTAACACTTATCTCTTGTCCACACACCAAAGGATACCATCAACAAAATGTAAAGCAACCTACAACGGGAGAAAATATTTGCAAATTATATATCTGATCAGGGGCTTAATATCCCAAATATACAGAACTCATACAATTCAATAGCAAATAAAAACAAAAACAAAACAAAAAAAATAGCCCAATTAAAATAACAGGCAGATGATTTGAATAGACATTCCTCAAAAAAAAAAAAAAAAAGACATTCAGGGGCACCTGGGTGATGCGGTCAGTTAAACATCTGACTCTTGGTTTCAGCTCAAGTCATGATCTCAGGGTCATGAGATGGAGCCCTAGGGCTCCATGCTCAGCATGGAGTCTGCCTGAGTTTCTCTTTCCCTCTCCCTCTGCCCTGGTCCCCCATCAACTAAATAATTAAATCTTTTAAAAAAGACATTCAGATAGCCAACTGGTAAATGAAAAGAGGCTCAACATCACTAATCATGAGGAAAATGCAAATCAAAACCACGATAGATATCACCTCATACCTACTAGAATGGCCATCATCAAAAAGACAAGAGATAAGTGTTAGTGAGGACATCCAGAAAAGGGAAACTTAGTACACTGTTGGTGGGAATGTCAATTGGTACAGCTACAATGGCAAATGGTATGGATGTTCCTCAAACAATTAAAACTAGAAATACTGTATGATTCAGCAGTTCCACTTTGGGTTATTTACCCAAAGAAAATGAAAACAATAATTCTAAAAGATACATGCACCCCCACACTCATTGTACTATTACTTATAACAGCCAACAGGATGAAAACATCCTAAGTGTCCACCAAGGGATGAATGGATAAAGAAATTGTAATATATATATTAAATATATATAAACTATTATACAGCCATAAAAAAAGAATGAAATCTTGCCATTTTTGGCAACATGGATGTTCCTTGATATTATTTTATTATTTTTTGAAGATTTATTTATTTATGTATTTGACAGCAAGATACAGCAAGAGAGGGAACACAAGCAGGGGGAGTGGGAGAGGGAGAAGCAGGCTCCTTGCTGAGCAGGGAGCCTGATGTGGGACTCGAGCCCAGGACCCTGGGATCATGACCAGAGCTGAAGGCAGACGCTTAATGACTGAGCCACTCAGGTGCCCCTCCTCAAGGATATTATGCTAAGTGAAATAAGTCAGAGAAAGACAAGAGCTGCATACCATCTCTCTTACGTGTGGAATCTCAAAAAACAAATCTAAAAACATTTTAGATTTTTTTAATCTAAAAATTAAATTTTTAGGATAGTGGTTGCCAGAGTTGGGGGGTGGGAGAAATAGGTAAAGGGAGTTAAAGGGTAAAAAGAAAAAAAATGTAATTGCTGTGAAACAGATGTAGAAATTTGGAATATTTCTTAAGTGCCAAACTGTTTTCCAGGATAGCTGTGCCATCTTTTGTGTGAATATGTGAATGATCCAGATTCTCTGCATCCTTGCTCACTTTTTGTGTTATCACTATTTTTTCACTGTACCTATTCTAATAGAAGTAGAACAACATCTCCCTGTAGCTGTCATTTGCATTTCCCTAATGGCTAATTATGTTGAAAACTTTCTTCCTGTTCTTATTTGCCATTCTTTTTTTTTTTTTCTTTTAAAGATTTTATTTATTTACTTGACAGAGACACAGTGAGAGAGGAAACACAAGCAGGGAGAGTGGGAGAAGGGGAAGCAGGCTTCCCACCGAGCAGGGAGCCTGATGTGGGGCTCGATCTCAGGACCCTGGGATCTTGACCTGAGTTTTAAAGGCAGACACTCAACGACTGAGCCACTCAGGTGCCCCTATTTGCTATTCTTTTAACTTCTTTGGCCAAGTTTTGTTCAAATCTTTCAAAGCTCTTGATCACTTTCTAATTGAAGTGTCTGTTTTTATTGCTGAGTTCATAAAGTTCTTTATAAGTTTTTATTCTTAACCTCTTAGTTTCTATATAATTATATTTATTTGGAGTTATGCTCATGAAAAATTATTTCATGTGTAGACATTTAGATAATATAAATTCAGTCTGAATTGGAGAAATAACAGTTTTCTTATGACTTTATCCAGAAATATGTGTTTTTTTTTATGGTTTTCTATGATTATTTGGTTTTCCACAAATATACCAGTATATAAGTTTAGAAGTATCTCTGTGTATAAATCATAGTTTTGTATGCAACCATGTAAAATCTTCCATTTGTTTTGTTCTTTCAGTAATACCCTATTTCTGAGAAATAATTTTACCAAAGGGAACGCAGGAAAGTCTACTAACTTATAGTGTTTTGCGGTAAGACAACCAATCAAAAACCTGTCAGTGCTGATATGCAGTTGAATCCATTCATCTTACAATGCCAAGTCTAAAGTTTTATTAATGTTTAATTATGGATCATACATAATAGGAAAGATAATTATTATGTATTAAATGACTGCATTTAGTACCTTGGGAAAAAGTTTAATCAGAAAATCATAGAATCCACGGATGTTATTGCAGGTTGGAGCAGACATTCATCAATACTGTATGGAAACATGATGTCAAAAAGTTTGGGGAGGAGATTACGGAAAGAATCAGTATCATTCTGAGTATTGATCTACATAGAAGAGCAAATTATGCATCTTTAAGTGTATAATTAAAAATAGACCCAAGTCTGCAAAAATAAATATCGACATTTGCATTTTGTATTACAAACTGGAAGACAATCTTTCATTTTAGTCATGCTAGATCTTCAGAAGTGAATAGCTTTTCAATGACAAATGAACTGGGGCCTAGTAAGAAGGCAAACATTTCATCATTTCCCTTGGTCCATCTTGACTGGGGACAACCATGAACGTCCCAAGCAGTAGTGCAAATAATATGAACTTGGAATTCACATAGTTCTGGATCAGGATTTAAATCCTGACATCAGGAAAACCGAACACCTTTAAATTTTAGTTTCCTAATCTGTACATTGGGGAACGTATCTAACTTTGTTTTTTGTTTTTTGTTTTAAGATTTTATTTATTTATTTGACAGAGAGGAGAGAGATCACAAGTAGGCAGAGAGGCAGGCAGAGAGAGAGGGGGAAGCAGGCTCACCGCTGAGCAAAGAGCCCAACATGGGGCTCGATCCCAGGACCCTGAGATCATGACCTGAGCAGAAAGCAGAGGCTTTAACCCACTGAGTCACCCAGGCGCCCTTAACTTTGTAAGAGTATTCTAAATGTTAAATAATGTTTATAAATGTTCCCATCCATGTTGTTACACGTAGCTCTTGTTAGTTCTTTTTAACTGTTGTATATGATTCCCCATTTTTAATAAATCCAAAGCCTTTATCTATTCCTGTTTGATGAGCATTTAAGTGAAACTACAGGATCACGGGCTTTATATATACAGGCACTTCATAAGACATTTGCAAAATCTCCCTTGGAAGTGATGTGATCATTTCCACTCTCATCAGGATTTCCTGAATTCCCTTTGATCTATGATAATGCCCACACTTGGTCTTACCAGATTTTAAAATGTATGCAACTTTAATACATTTCAAATGATACTTCATTTTTGTTTCTATAACATTTTCCTGCATTTGGTCTCCCTTTACTATAAATGTATTATTCCTATCTCTCACTTGCTTTTTCTTACTTTAATTCTTGATTTGTAGTAGATACTACCTCTGTTGTTTATGGTAATTGAAATATGTTCCTGCCTGTGACTTGTCTTTCAATGTTAGTTATAACTACTTAGAATTTTGTATATTAATGTGTCACATTTCTACTGTTTTCTTTCCAATCTGTGGCTTTGCAACATATGCATCTACTACATCTTCTCTTGCAGTTAATGGTAAATCCATCCTTGTAGTTTCGCTCAAAAATTATCCAGAGTCCAATTAAATACTTCTCCTCACATTATCCATTACCACACCGGTCCAGATCACTGTCATCTCTAGCATGGGTCACCGAGATAATCTCCTACCCAGTCCCCTGCGTTCTCCCTCTTAGTCCTTTCATTCCTTCCTCTTTACAGTAGCTAGAGTGATTTTGTACACATAGATGACAAATCATATGACTACAATTCCTCTAACAGGTCCCACTAGATTCAGAGTAAAAGCCAATGTTTGGACAATATTCTGTAAGTCTCTATCCAACTCCCTTGTCCTAACACTCTGTGATCTACTCTGCCCTCTTTACCTCTCTAACCCCATCTCCAAATATTCTCCCCCTGTTCACTTTATTACCAGCATACTGGCCTACTTCCTGTTTCTGGAATATAGGAGGCGTACTCCAGTTTTGTCATCTTCACAATTGTTCTTTGCTCTTCCAGAAATGTCTTCCACAGATTTCATTCTTTCAAATACCGCTTTGATGTCACCTTCTCAGTCAGGCATTCACTAACAACTAGATTTAAAAGTAACTTCTTCCTGGGGTGCCTGGGTAGCTCAGTTGGTTAAGCATCTGCCTTGAGCTCAGGTCATGATCTCGGAGTATACTGTAGAAACACAGTAGAATGGTGGTTACCTGGGGCTGAGGAGGGGGAGGAAATAGGGAGATGCTGGTCAAAGAGTACAAGCTTCCAGTTAGAAGATGAATACGTTCTGGGGATCTAAGGTACAGGACAATGATTAGAGTTAACAATACCATATTATGTACTTGAAAGTTGCATAGACATTAAATGGTCTCCCCACAAAAATAAATGGAATTATGTGATGTGTTGGATGTGTTAGCTATAATGCTAAGGTGGTAATCATACTCCAACACATCAGTGTATCAAATCAACACATTGTACACCTTAAACTGTCTCAATGTTATATGTCAATTATACCTCAATGAAGCTGGGAAAAAGTTGATAAAAACAAAACAAAACAGTCTGTGCTTTCCAGCTTGAGCACTGTCACCCTCCGTCTCTTAGATCTCTTATTCTGATGGAATCGATCTGCCCGTCATGAGGCAGCCCTGTGAGGAACACTCCCCTCCCCCTGTAGTAAGGAACTGAGAATCTCCAAACAGCCATATAAGTAACTTCAGAAACAAATAGCTCTTTTCCCTATTAGGAAGCCCCATGAGAGACCTCAAGCCAGTGGCACGTAGAGAATTTTAAGGATGAAATAATATATCTGGGGGCACCTGAGTTGCTCAGTGGGCTAAAGCCTCTGCCTTCGGCTCAGGTCATGATCTCAGGGTCCTGGGATCGAGCCCTGCATCGGGCTCTCTGCTCAACGGGGAGCCTGCTTCCTCTGCCTGCCTCTGTGCCTACTTGTGATCTCTCTCCCTCTGTCAAATAAATAAATAAAATCTTAAAAAAAAAATAATATATCTGTACCAACTACCTTTAGCCACATTAATGCTGTAGAACAATCCATCATAAAACCCCGTGGCACATGATAATCATGTACCCTATAAGAATATAGGGTACAGCTAAACTAGGCTGGTCTAAGTAAAATTTAGCTACACTCATTCATAACTAGGAGTCAGAAGGCTGACCTAGAATTTTTTCATCAGAGCTGACTGGGATGACCCAGCTGTGCTCCATGTAACTAGCCTGGTCATGTTCTCAAAGCAGAAAACGCAGAGGAAGTAAGCCCAATAGCACTTCTCAAACCTCTGCTTGTGTCATATTTGCAAATATTTGATTGGCTAAAATAAATCAGAGCTACAGTCCCAGAGTCAAAGTGGGAGGGCACTAAAAGAAATAGTTTATCAGTTGTCTCCCTTGATTGAAGGCTACTGAAAAATTCATTGGGCACTTAAGAAACCTTGACTCGTCTGCCATAGACTCATAATATGACCTTGAAAATGGCTTTTGTGCTTTGCATCTCATTTCACTCCAGCAATAGTTTTATTTATTAGGCAGAGAGAATTTCTTAATGTTTTGTACGTGTTTATGTGATGTGATTGTAACATCAAGAGGTCAGGAAAGGAGAATGAACATAAAGTTTGTTTATATTAGGAAAGTATTTTCTAAAGGGATCAAATGTAAGACCTGATCCTTTAACTAGTCAGCAACTGGTGACCAAAGGAATAATAGCCTTAGTAGTTTTGAACTAATACTATTGAAGTTTATGTCATTTAGAAAGAAAAGTAATTGAGTAAGTACACCAGGTAAGTTTCGCTTCCAGTATGAAGGAGTGCTCTTTTAACAAATCTTCCAGAAATAATACTGATAAGCCCTGGATGAGTTATTTTTAAAATAACTACCGCTATAATTATTTTTAAAATAAATAGTGCTCTGGAGATTTAACAGGGGCAGGCAGATTTTGGAGGGGCGTCAAAACTTGGAGCAAGCGACTGGCATGGAGTGAAGTTGTTGGGTGTGTGTATGTATGTGTGTGCACACACACAGACACGTGCTGCGCCCTGAGGGTAGGTGTACCGCATGAAACTCCAAAATAAAATATTTCTGTAAGGAAGAAGCAGGGGAAGGAGTCTGAGAACATCAGGTTGCTGGATGGTAGAGATCCGGGGACAGAGAGCACTAGGGAAGGTTAAACCATGATAATGGTTTTAAACTAAAGTTTCTGGATGAATCTTGAACCACACGTACATCACCCAACCTAAGAGCAATTTACACTTACGAGTTAAAGAACGAAACTGAGATCTGAGTTTACTAAAGGCATGATAGTTTGCCCTTGAGTCTGACCACTTAAAATGGCTGAAATTAAAATTTAATCAATTTTGTAATAAAATTTTACAATAAATCTGTTTTAATAAAAAGAAGAGATTTCAAATATGTGGAGAAACTGGATCTCTCAAATCTTGCTGTAGAAAGTGACAAATGGTCTGGCTACTGAGAATTTACTTTTTCGTTTTTCTGAAACCTCAGATAAACACGGTATGACCCCGCTATCCCAGTCCTAGGTATTCACTCAAGAGAATGAGGGCTTAGATGCCTAAAGACCAGTATATAAATGTAGATAACAGTTGTATTTGCAATAGCGTTATTCATAATAGCCAAAAAGTGAAAGCCACCCAAATCTTCATCATTTCATTAATGGATAGATAAATGTGGGATATCCATATAGTGGACTACTGATACAAGGATGAGGCGGTTACTCCCTTGCCATGAGGTGACACAGCTCTGGTGACATTTACCCCTGTGAGGTCTGATTGGGATACAGTTGAAGCTAGTCTTAGCTAACCTCACGTCTTTCATTCCTTACCTAACCTGCTTCCCAGGGCGCCTGGGTGACTCAGTGGGTTAAGGCCTCTGCCTTCAGCTCAGGTCATGATCTCAGGGTCCTGGGATCGAGCCCCGCATCGGACTCTCTGCTCGGTGGGGAGCCTGCTTCCCCCTCTCTCTCTGCCTGCTTGTCATCTCTCTCCCTCTGTCAAATAAATAAATAAAATCTTTAAAAAAACAAAACAAAACAAAAAAACCTGCTTCCCTCACTTACTTCCCAGTACCTCCTGAAAGCACTCAATCATTAAATCATTTGCACAAGAATATTCTTCTCATGCTCTCTTCTAAGAAATACATGCTAAGATCATTGGTAACATAAATGTGCTTAAGAAGCAGATTCTAAGAATAGGGATATGGAATTTGGTTACTCGCTACTGGCTGGCAAATCACTACTTGGAGGTTGGGTATTGGTATTCCCCAGAATGTTTCAACAATATAGTTGTTATTCACTGTTGTGAATGGAGATGAGATACAGGTAAAAGGGAATGGACTGACCTGTGCAGTATCTCTGGCATTTAAGCAAAGACAGGGAAATAGTAATAATAGTAATAATTAAAAAACTGGTAGGCCATTGTTGGGTGCCAGGGATGCTTTGAAGAGAAAAAAATAACAGATTCAGTTCAATTAACCATCAATTCAAAGCAAAGTATACGTTAGACAGCTCCTTAGCAGTGTTTAAAGAAACTCATATCTCTTACTACCACAGGTTTGGCTCAGCTAAAGATCAGACAGACCCAAGGTTTAACTGTTCAGGTAGCACAATTTCAGAAAATGTTGAATCGATTCTCACACTCAGCAAGCATCCCGGCCCAAAGTCAGAGCACTCAAATGGTGGAAAGTTGGAATGAGGGATAGTGATTTCTGCATAAATGCATTTGAGAATCTTGAAGCTCTAGATTTTCTTAAATCCTCTGAGCCTACAGAGATGGCTCACTGCTGCTTGAGAGAAGAGCTTTCTCACTTGCCTTTCTTACCATGCTCAGAACCTTTATACTACGTAGAGGATTACAGTGATACGGGCCCTCTTTATATCTGTACCCACCACACTAATATCTATGTTCAGATCTCAGCATGACTCCTAGAATTAACAAGCATAACAAGGTCACAGGTTACAAGGCCAACATATAAAAGTCAATGCACTTGCTATATACTGCCAATGTACAGTTGTGAAGTGAAATTTTTTAAAATACCACTTATAACAATACCTCAGTGTTTAGATTTTTGGAGTTATCTAAGAAAACACGTACTAGATCTGTATGCTGAATACTTAAAAAATGATTAAAAAATAAAGGAAAAACTAAATAAAACGAAGAGACACTGTTTTAATGGATTGGAAGACTCAAAATAGTAAGATTGATCTACAGAGTGAACATGATTCCAACCAAAACCCTAACAAGAGGGGTGCCTGGTGCACTCAGTTGGTAGAGCAAGCAACTCTTGATCTCTGAGTATGAGTTTGAGCCCCATGTTGCATGCAGACCTTACAAAAAAGAAAAAAAAAAAAAACCAACAGAATTTTTATGGATTTAGAGAAACTGATCTAAATTTTATATGAAAAGGTAAAGGGACCTAGAGTTGATAAAATAATTTTGGAAAAAGAAGAAAGTGAGAACTATATTACACTATTTTAAGAGAGAGGATTTAAGCTATAGTAAGCAAAACATTACAGTATTAGCAAAGAAAAAGACACATGGATGAATGTAACAAAACAAAGGACCTGTAAACCAAGCTACCAAAGATGACTGTGACATTTTTACAAAGTTTTGTAAAACTCACAACCCCAAGATCAAGAACTAAACTAAATGCTCCACTGACTTGAGTCAGGTTCCCTCTTGCCCATTTTTATTGGAGTTATTTTTATTGCTGAGTTGTAAAAATTCTTTTTTTTTTTTAAAAGATTTTATTTATTTGACAGAAACACAGTGAGAGAGGGAACACAAGCAGGGGGAATGGTAGCAGGAGAAGCAGGCTCCCTGCTGAGCAGAGAGCCCGATGCGGGGCTCGATCCCAGGACCCTAGGACCATGACCTGAGCCGAAGGCAGACGCTTAACGACTGAGCCACCCAGGCGCCCCTAAAAATTCTTTATATATTCTGGATGCTAGATGCTTATCAGATATGCAAGATTTGCAAGCATTTCCTCCCATTATGTGGGTTGTCTTTTTGTTTTCTTGATCGTGTGCTTTGATGCACAAAATTTCCCAATTTTGATGAAGTCAAATTTTTTCTTGGTTGCTTATAATTTGAGTGTCGTAAATAAAAAAGCATGGCCATATCCAAAGTCATGAAGGTTTGTAGCTAGGTTTTCTTTTAAGAGTTTAATTGTTTTGGCTTTATATTTAGGTCTGTGGCTCATTTTGCCTTAATTTTGATACGTGATGTAAGGTAGGGGCCCAAACTCATTCTTTTGCATGTGACTTCACAACAAATGGCAGTTAAATAACTAAAAAGATGATTGTTTCCGCATCAAATTGTCTGGTTAAGCTACTTGAAAAAGAGAAATTAACTGACCATAGATGTAGATGTTTATGTGTCTATACTTTAAATTCCTTTCCATTGATTTATATGTCTAGCTTATGCCAATACTGCACTAGCTTGATTACTGTAGCTTTGTAGCTGAAATTGGAAAGTGTGAGTCCTACTTCGTTCTTCTTTTTTTCAAGATTTTTTCAGCTATTCTAGGCCCCTTAAATTTCCACAAGCATTTTAGGACTACAGCTTGCCAATTCCTGCAAAAATGCCAGCTAGGATTTAAATAATCAGATTGAATCTGTAGATCACTTAGAAGAGTATGGCCATCTTAACAATATTTAGTCATCCAATCCATGAAGACGAGATGTCTTTATTTGGGTCTTCTTTAATTTCTTTCAATAATATTTTATAAATTAACATGTATAAGTCTTACACTTATTTTTTAAAGTACTCCTAAAGATTTTGGTTTTTTGATGCTACTGCAAATGGAAATTACTTAGGGTTTTTTTTTTTTTATTCCTTACTAGTTTATAGAAATACAATTGAGGGCACCTGGGTGGCTCAGTTGGTTAAGCATCCAAGTCTAGGTATTGGCTCAGGTCATGATCTTAGGGTCATGAGATCAAGCCTTGTCTCAGGCTCTGTGCTCAGCAGGGAAGCTGCTTCTCTCCTTCTCCCTCTGCCCTTCCCCCTACATGCACATACATACTCGCTTTCTAAAATAAATAAATCTTTTAAAAAAAGAAATACAATTGATATATGGATTTGATCTTCTATCTTGCAACCTCACTGAGTTCTTATCTGCTCTAAGTTTGTGTGTGTGTGTGTGTGTGTGTGTGTGTGTGTGTGTGTATTCCATAGGACTTATTTTATACAATCCCATCTCATCTGTGAAGAAGAATAGATTTATTTCTTCCTTTCCAATCTCAGTGGCTTGTTTTTCATAGTCTCGCCTAATTGCCCTGGCTAAAACCTTCAGTACAACATTGACTATTAAGGGATAAGGGCAGACATGCTTTCTCTCACCTTGGGGGAAAAGCTGTAAGTCTGGCAATAATCTCTCTGACATCACCCGTAGCAACATTTTTCTAGGTATGTCTCCTGAGGCAAGGGAAACAAAAGCAAAAATAAACTATTGAGACTACATCAAAATAAAAGGCTTCTGCACAGTGAAGAAAACAATCAAAACTAAAAGGCAACCTATTGAATGGAAGAAGATATTTGCAAATGACATATCCAGTAAAGGGATAGTATCCAAAATATACAAAGAACTTACACAACTTAATACCCCAAAAACAAACAATCCAATTAAAAAATGGGCAGAAGACATGAACAGACATTTCTCCAAAGAAGACATCCAGATGGCCAACAGACCCATGAGATGCTCAACATCACTCATCATCAAGAAATGCAAATCAAAACCACAGTGAGATATCACCTTATACCCATCAGAATGACTTGAAACAAAAAGACAAGAAATAAAAAGTTTTGATGAAGATGTGGAGAAAGAGGAACACTAGTATACTGTTGGTGAGAATGCAAACTAGTGTAGCCACTGTGGAAAACTGTATGGAAGTTCCTCATTAAATTAAAATTGGAAATACCCTATGATCCAGGAGTTGCGATATCATACTGGGTATTTAGCCCCAAAACACAAGAACACTAATTCAAAGGGATACATGCACTGCTATGTTTATAGCAGCATTATTTACAATAGCCAAATTATGAAAGCAGCCCAAGCATGCATCAATAAAAGATTGGATAGATAGATAATATTATATATAAGATATATTGGTGGAATATTACTCAGTCATCAAAAAGAATCAAATCTTGCCATTTGCAACACCAAAGATGGAGCTAGAGTATAATGCTAAGTGAAATAAGTCAGAGAAAGACAAATACCATATGATTTCACTCATATGTGGAATTAAGAAACAAATACCATATGATTTCACTCATATGTGGAATTAAGAAACAAAACAAATGAGCAAAGGGGGGAAAAAGAAGAGAGAGAGAGAGAAGCCAAGAACCAGACTCTAAACTATAAAGAACAAACTGATAGTTACCTGAGGGGAGGTGGGTGGAGGAATGGGGGAAAAAGGGGATGGGGATTAAAGAGTACAATCACCATTATTTAATAAACTAAAACAAAGATTAAAAAAAAAAAAAAAAA
>CM053612.1:6820245-6836918 GCA_028646535.1 Procyon lotor | reverse complement strand
GAGCTCTGCATTGGGCTCTCTGCTCAGCAGGGAGCCTCCTTTCTCCTCTCTCACTGCCTGCCTCTCTGCCTGCTTGTGATCTCTCTCCTCTCTGTCAAATAAATAAATAAAATCTTTTAAAAAAAAGAGGATCATCTCCTGTCACCCCATCCAGGCCCTATACTCCAGCCACACTCCCCCTCTCACTGTACCTTGAGAAGTCTAAGCTCTTTTACAACTGCATTCAGCACACCTGTTATTTCCTTGGCTAGCACGACTCAGCTCACCCTTCTAGTAAGGGCAAAAATAGCACATCCTCCAACATTCCTGTCCCATTTTCCTTCCTCCAGTTCACAGAGCTATTTATACTTTTTTTCTTTTGTTGCACCTATAATAGTGTATCATACCTGTTTTCCTGGCAAATGATGCATGTCTTAAGGAAAAGAACATACCTGTCTGTGTTTAGTATATGATACATGGTAACCATTTAGTGACTGGATAAATGAATTGGGGATGAATGAGGTTCACTTACTATTGCCAAAAACCTCCAATCACTTCTTCCTTCAGAGGAGGAGAAGTAAAATAGCTTGACCTATATGTACCTTGTGAGAAAGACAGCATTTAGAAGAGATAGAGGTGAGTGGCAGAGCTAGGGTGTCTAAAATATTCATATATGTGTAGCATCTGCAGTCAGAAAAATCACAAGACCAGAAACTTAACAGCTGAAAATAGATAACCATGTGAAGTGACTGATGTGTTAAGTGACTTGACTGTGAGGTGGCTTTCACAATTTACACATACGTCATCCCATTGTTCACCTTACGTATGCTATAATTTTGTCAATTATATTTCAACAAAGTGGGAAAAAAGAAATTTACAGATAAAAAGCTAATAATAGTTTTAGAAATATTCTTTAGGTATTGTTCCAAAATATGCTTTATCTCAACTATCAATAGACAGCTTTTGAAATTTTCTTCTGTATGAAATACAGAACTGGTTATAGTATCCATTGTTAAAATCACCACCTTGACTCTTGCCATAAATAGCATTCCACTTGATGTCATCATGATGGTAATGAGAGCCGTTACCTATTGAACATCAGCTCTACACCAGTAATTGTGTTAGTTGCTTTGCATGTATCATTCCAAATCTTAATACTGACT
Source organism: Procyon lotor (assembly GCA_028646535.1). Taxonomy (NCBI): domain Eukaryota; kingdom Metazoa; phylum Chordata; class Mammalia; order Carnivora; family Procyonidae; genus Procyon; species Procyon lotor. Next base: position 6,835,776 of record CM053612.1, on the reverse strand, counting down.
ATATGAGGTCATTTTACAGATGAGTAAATTGAGAACCAGAAAGCTGTAACAAATTGCTCAAGATTAGTTAATCGGAAGAGCCAGAATGTGAATACAGAATCATATTCCAAGTTCATGAGCTGTCCTTTATGTCACAAAGATAGTTTTGCTCCATAGTTGTTAAAAGTGAGCTGGTTAGCCAATAAACAACATATTTATAACATATGTATATTATATAGATATATAATACCTGTATTATATATATAATCATAAAGAAGAATTATGAATGCAAGTTGTTTCAGAAATAATTATTTGGTAGCTGAGTAATTAAATTGGATTCCTTTAAGCAGTAATACAAGTTATTCTAGCGATAAATAGTAGCTATAGGGTTTTTTTTTTGCCTTGAAAAGACATATTTGGATTTGTTTTTTTAATTTTTTCCCCAAATACATTTATTTTTTCAGTGTTACAAGATTCATTGTTCATGCACCACACCCAGTGCTCCATGCAATACGTGTCCTCCTCAATACCCACCACCAGGCTCACCCAACCCCCACCCTCCTCCCCTCCAAAACCCTTAGTTTGTTGCTCAGAGTCCACAGTCTCTCATGGTTCATCTCCCCCTCTGATTTCCCCCCATTCACCCTTCCTTTCCTTCTCACAATGCCCTAAGTGGAGAAAATCAATTATCTTATGGTCTCACTTACCTGTGGATCATAAGGAATAGTAGCTATAGTTAATAAGTACTCAGTGCTTTTATTTATTGTATATTAATAGACTTTCACATATAAGAATACTTGAAAAAATATAAGCCAGCACTGTGGGTATTAACAATATTTAGAGAAATCCAAAAACTGGACAGTATGCTTTACAAAGTATACCTTTATTAAGCAGAACAACCTAAACATTGAGAAATAAAGTCAAAAGCAATCTTTTAACTTTTGTCTGTGCCTCAATGCACTTCAATTGTTATTTTAATAGTATCAGAGGGCACCTGGGTGGCTCTTTGGTTAGGCGTCTGCCTTCAGCTCAGGTCATGATTTTGGGGTCCTGGGAACAAGCCCCATATTAGGCTTCCCACTAAGAGGGGACTCTCCTTCTCCCTCTCTCTCTCCCTTTGCCCCCCCCACCCCCGCTTCTGCACATGCGCTCTGTCTCTCTCTTTCTCTTTGTCAAATTAAAAAAATCTTGAAAAAAACAGTATCAGAAAAATGTGTATCTGTAAATTCCAAAAACATGTATTTTGTATTAAAATTACCTAAACACTTAGTGCACTGCTTAGGACAAATATGTACTATTCAACATATTATGGAGCTGCAGGGTTGGAAGTATTATCAATGGATCTTTCACCTCTAAATATGAGCAATGGATTTTCAAATAGACGAGTAAAATGTTAGAGCCATATGCTTATTGGAGAAACACTATCCTAAGAAGATGTATTAAAATCATGACAAGCTAACAAGGACATAACATAACAAGGTCATAAATTTAAGAAGTAATTAATAATTGTAATATAATTTATATATTATATATAATATAATAATTAAGAAATGATGAATTTTTAATAGTTTTAGGGCGCCTTGGTGGCTCAGTCGTTAAGGGTCTGCCTTCAGCTCACGTCATGATCCCGGGATCCTGGGGTAGAGCCCCACATTCTCCTCTCCCTCTCTTCTTCTCCTTCTCCCACTCCCCTTGCTTGTGTTCCCTCTCTCGCTGTCTCTCTCTGTCAAATAAATAAAATCTTTTTTAAAAATAAATGTTAAAAAAGTATTTTTAAAGAAAAAATATTTGTTGTCCATATAAAATATAGTACTAGATGATTTTGCCTCTCTGCTTGAGGATGTGGAGAGCCAGAAAGAGTGTCACTCCCACTTTGCAATTAAAAAGAAACCTGAAAAATCTTCTGATTCATAATTTTTCATGAACTCATGAGAGATTTGAGATCGCAGAGCAACCAAGTATCCTGAAACCTAAGGAAAAGACCTGACAAGGCGGCTTACTTGGAGAAGACAAGCAGATGATAGTGAATAAAATTCAGGATGCTGGTGGTCACTGTCAGGACTGCAAACGCCATGAAGACCACAGAAATTGGGGAAGTCTGCAACATCTTGCAGGCTTTTCCTGCATGTACCTTAGTAGGTGCTCACAGAAAAGGTTGGAGAGTCCTTGGAAAGTTCCCTTGATGGTGCAGACCAGGAGAAACGGAACAGCAGCTACCATGAGAGGAGCTGGAATAACACTCAGACCCTGACCCCCATTATCCGTATTAAATAAAATCCTTCATCTGTGGGAGGAAAAGAAAACTGCACACTTGTACTCAAGGCATTGGTGGAAATCTGTTGTTGGGGAAAAGGAACGTATTTTTAAAAAAAAATCTGTTCTGGGGCAGGGGGTGGGGGTGGGGAGAGGCATGAGTGTAGGGGTCAGAGTTACAGTTGGAGGAAGAAGAAGGAGACTGAGAAGTCCAGAGCCTTGAGAGCTGACAAGCCTGCCTTCCTGGGAGGCACAGAGAAGGGGACTGAATTATCAATAGCCCATCTCTGGTGTTTTTGCACAAAAAGGCATAACTCCAATCTATTCATGAGAAAGCACCAGGAAAAAAAAGTACAAATTTCAGTCTCTTCATTTGGATGAAAGGTGTCCAGACATTTTCTACTGCATTTAGAAGTCTTCTGTGATTTTAAAATAATCTCAACAGTATGCAGTACCTTGTGGTTTTAGCTATATATTTCAAGGGCGATTGGTTTATTTTGCCTTTCATTTTATATGTTTCATAGTAGGTGGTTGTTCAGGTTACCTGCTTTTTTTCTTTGTGGTTGGATATCAAAATACCCATCTATACTTAGGTGTCCGTTAAAAATATTCTGAAAGAATGCCCAAGATACTAGTGATTTACTTGATGCCAAATCTACTAACTTTTAAGTCCTTTCTTATTATCACTTAATATCACTTGATATACTACCATCCTTCTTGAAACACTCTTTACCTTTAGGCTTTATGCCACCATTCTTTCCTGGGTTTCTTCTTTTTTTTCTCCTTTTTCTTGTCTTCTCTCTAGTTGTACACGATTGGGACACTCTGAAGATAACTGTTTCTTTGTTGTACCCATCCCCCCAAACCAAGAAGTCCTCTTTTTTTTCCATCTCTTACATCTAATCAATCACCAACTCCTGTTAATTTTATTGTATAAATACTTTTTGTATCTTTTCATTTATCTCCATTACCATCGACCCCATCTTTGCCCAGGAAAACATCATCCCTATTCCTGCAACAGTCTCTTAAGCGATATCTAGGTCTCTGGCCCTTTCTTCTAATTGTTCAACATCAAACCTGCTCATGATTAGCACCTGCTTAAAATGATTCCATAGTTTCCCTATTGCCCTGAACATGGCTTTCAAGACCCTTTCTAACCTAACCCCTTCTCGCTTCTCCTGTCTCATTTACTTTCTCCTTAGGTGGATTTGTCTGGTTTTATTTTTGTAGTCCTTTCCAGAATAGCATTATCTTCTCTGTGTCTGGACCTTTGCTGCTACTAATCACCTGGTCCTCGGAACTTTGTTCCTTGCTCTTTTTTTTTTTTTTTTTAAAGATTTTATTTATTTATTTGATAGAGATCACAAGTAGGCAGAGAGGCAGGCAGAGGGAGAGGGGGAAGCAGGCTCCCCGCTGAGCAGAGAGCCCGATGCAGGACTCGATCCCAGGACCCCAAGATCATGACCTGAGCTGAAGGCAGAGGCTTTAACCCACTGAGCCACCCAGGCGCCCCTGTTCCTTGCTATTCCCGCTTTGTCACCTGGTTAGTTCTTATTCCTCCTTTGCATCTCACCCTGACTGTTATATCCTCCTCCGGCTATCCTGGACTCCCACAACTGGATTAAATGCCCCAGTAGATGAACTTCCATTGTAACCTTTAACTGCCTTGACCGAAGTCTCTACTGCACCACTTCTGATAACTTGTTTCCGTCGCTCGGTAGGCTGTACCTTCCTGAAGAGCAGCAGCCTTGTCCTGTGTGCTGTGTTAGCCCCAGAACAGCACTCCATGCTTGTTGTTGAGCAAATAAGTGACAGCAGGAGAGAGCATCATCCATGAGTGACACGGCCGATGAGGTTGTGGGCTTTCGTTAGGCATGCTCATCAGTCAGCCCTCCATGATTCAAAGACTAATTTCTCATAATATTCTGAGTGCATGTTTCCTCCCTGTGTTACCTCTGCCGTGTAGTCATTTTAACGTTTTTCATGATTTCTGGAGAGTTAGTAAATGGAAACCAACTCGGTGACATTTATGGGGGTTCTTCAGAAAGCACTCTCATTGTGAACAATGGCTATTCCACACTCATCCTACTCCCTTCCACGTTGCCCATTCCCAGCCAGTATAATTCAGTGAATGGAAATAGTTGTTTTTGGTCATCTCAAGTGTGTTGCAAATGGTATAGTGTGAAGACATAGTAGAAAATCTAGGGGCACCTGGGTGGCTCAGTCGTTGGGCGTCTGCCTTCGGCTCGGGTCGTGATCCCGGGGTCCTGGGATCGAGCCCCGTGTCAGGCTCCCTGCTCTGCAGGAAGCCTGCTTCTCCCGCTACGGTTCCCTCTGCTTGTGTTCCCTCTCTCGCTGTGTTTCTCTCTGTCAAATAAATAAAATCTTAAAAAAAAAAAAAAGAAAATCTATGGATTGTTTGTCCTTTAGGGAGCACCATTTATGGCTGTTTGCCCTTGGCACTCATTTCCCTCCCGTTAAATGGAGCTGTTGTACTGCAGTCAGTAAATTAGTAATTGTTTCCATCGCAATTTGGGGACAATCTTCATAATGTGGACACACATAGACTCATGCCAAGAGGATGAGGTCATGTGTTTGAACATACTCATTTTTTTTTATTCAAGCCTTTTCTTTCCTCAGCGAGGGAGTCCAAGTCACTTAGTTCTTGGCATTGTTTGATTGTTGATTTTTTTATGCTATGTATCATCTTACAAATTAAGCTGTAAAGTTTTCAAGGACGACAAGCAAGTCTTCTGCTTTTCATATAATGATCACTTGACACATTTTCAAAGATGAAGATCATGTATTATATATCTAATTATATATCTAATTAACAAATACAAATGTTACCCTTTATTAAATACTTGTCATATTCTAAGCACATGGATGCATGACTTCATTCATCCATATTTTACAGATAAAGAAACTGAAGTTTAGAGAGTTCAATTACTCACTCAAGGTCACATAATTTTGGCCAGGATTGAACCTAATCGGACTGATTTCAAAACCTCTGCTCATTGTACTGCCCAATGATGTAAAACAATTTTTTCCCATGGACTCTTTTAAAAGTATTATCCCAGCACAGTTTATAAAGACAAAATCGGAACTGCTTTGTTGAAGCAAGGAGTCAAGCCTACTCTTAATGGCCCCTTTCCTCACTTCCCACAGTGATCTGTGGGCATGCGCATGGATCTAGCTGAGCTCCAGAGTGCCAAGTTGGATAAGTCCTCACTATTTCTTGTTACCTTTTTACCCTGACAAGCTCTCATTTGGATGAGGAAGAGATTGTACTGAAATGAAGAAATCACACTGTATTCTTGTCACACTTTCCTTATGAAGAGAGGATGTTTTATGAAATGGTTTCTATGCAACAGCTTCAGCCAAGTGCTTTAGGTAGGTCATAATAATTTGAGTAGCATTGCGGATTTTGTTTCCATCAGCAGGGGTTTTGAGCAAAAACCATATTTGCATTTCTCAGTAACGAGTAATACCTGGAGAGACAATTGAAAGATGGCAATTCCCTGCGAATGAAATTTTGGTGATTGCAAAAGGTAGTACAGCATGAGAAAAAGCCCATGTACATGGGGCACCTGGCTGGCTCAGTCATTAAGTGTCTGCCTTCGGCTCAGGTCATGATTCCAGGGTCCTGGGATCGAGCTTCCAGTTGGGCTCCCTTCCCAGCGGGGAGTCTGCTTCTCCCTCTCCTACTCCTTCTCTCACTGTCTCTCTCTCTTTCAGATAAATTTTAAAAAACCTTTAAAGAAGAAAAAAAGAAAAACCTATATGAAGACAAGCTAGTTTACAAAGGAAAACCAAATTGACATCTCCTATTTTCAGCCTATAAGAATAGAATGTACTTTATGATGTATGTTGGATGCTGGACTGGGGTAGATGTCACTCACTTTTTCAGAAGGAGGAACCAGATGTCGAAGGTGTGGATGAAGATATCAGAATCACAGCAAAGCATGCAACAATAAATCTAATATGGATACAAAGTAGGCATTTGTCCCTAACAGATGTTAAGGAAGATACACTATGGTCTTAAAAGGCCATATAAAGTCTAGTTTCTAATATTTATCTTGGAGTTTTCCTAAATGACATTTTAAGTCAGATGGTATTGTTTATGCATAAATGTACATAAAAAGATCACTTCTCACGCACCTTCAGAAGATTTTCTTCATTCCTGTTTTCTCTTCATAATGAACAAATGGCTATAGGAAAACAGTGTGACTTGGGTAAAAAAGAATTCTGAGAAAATTGTAACTGAAATGAACAGAGGTTGTAAAAGTTACATAAAAGAAGAATGTTACTTCCAACCCTATAGATTTGAAGACTCACAAGCTCTATGATTACAAACATGTCTCTAATCACACTGACCCACATTCTTCTTTTTAAAAATGAAAGTATTTTGAGAATGAGCCACGAGGGTAATCACAAGTAATGACTCTTCAAGCCTCCACATGGAGCTCTTACCTTGTAACTTTCACTCTTATTCCATAGATTGCAAGTCTCATGGTTAAGCCCCAAATCAGTGGGACAGACGAGAAAATTTTGCTTGCAGGGAAGGCATGACAAAGGTTTGAAGGGAGTAATTGTGAACAGTGTCTACCGTACTACTCTTCAGATAACCATTGTTAAAAGGTTTGTATATAGCTTTCTTATTATGCATATTTGACCTGAATTTTGATGGACACTTCAGAGATCAGGTCCTACAATTTTAGCAGTAATAAATATATTTTCTCTTTCGAGTTTACTTAGAAACCAGATTTAAATTAGAATTGAGGAACATCCTAAATGGGGAGCAAGTTCAAGTTACTACGTAATTATTTTCACCAATCTGTTTCTTTAATTCAAATTCTTTTGACTGTTTAAGGAAAAAAATCCCTTATCTATCTAACCATTCCTCTATCAGCCTACCTATATCCTGTAGAACTTAGAGCAAGACAAGTGACAGACGAATTTACTCTCATTAGCAATGCTATACTTGAATATATTCCTGGCATTCTAATAATAATGAGTCCACATAAGAGACCAACTTGAAACATTCCCTCAGTGTTGAATGTAAAACAATGCACTCTGAAAGAATGCACTCTTTTTTTTTTTTTAAAGATTTTATTTATTGATTTATTTGACAGAGAGAGAGAGATCACAAGTAGGCAGAGAGGCAGGCAGAGAGAGAGGGGGAAGCAGGCTCCCCACCGAGCAGAGAGTCTGATGTGGGGCTCGATCCCAGGACCCTGAGATCATGACCTGAGCCGAAGGCAGAGGCTTTAACCCACTGAGCCACCCAGATGTCCCCCAGAATGCACTCTTAATATAAATACTAAATGAGGAAGGGTGAGCCTCTTGATTGAAATTAATGACTTGCTAATCTCTTCTTAAAAATACTTTTAAAAATGTCAATTGCTGTCATTTTTTAAAAAAGATTATTTACTTTAGAGAGAGAGAGCACGAGTGGGAGGGGTAGAGGGGGAGAGAGAGAGAGAGAGAGAAAATCTCAATCAGACTCCTCATTGAGCATGGAGTCTGATGTGGGCCCAAACCCACAATGCTGAGATCAGGATTTGAGCACTAATCAAGAGTTGGATGCTTAACCAACTACACCACTGAGGTGCCCCATCATTATTTTTCTTATTCGTGAGGATCATACTGGATGCCAAAGAAGATTCATACTATGAAGATAGGTCCTGAAAACACTTCAAGGCAAATGCTGGTGCATCTTCCAAAAAGTCCTATATAGCAAGTGTTTTTTTTTTTTTTTTTTTGTATAGATACTAACAGATATCCCAGGGACCTGAGAGTGGGGATAATAGATACATTGACCATTTCATTTCTGATGAGATATGGGCCTATTGTCCAGAATATGCCTTTACAAAATATACTCCCAAATTGAACTTCTACTGACTAGCCTTGTGATCTTGGGCTTGTCTCTATCTTCCTCTAACTCCATTTCCTCACCCTGGCCATCACATCAGAACACTTCTGACATTTGACCAACCATATAAAACATTCTTTCCAAGCCTGTTTCCTTTCTATGCAATGAAAATAATGCTAATATCAGCCTTACAAAGCTGTTGTGAGGGTTACAATGAATGAGGCAGTGTATAGGCAAGCCCTTTGTAAAGGAGAAAGTACTATGGAAGGGCTCAAAGGAACATCTATCCAGTTTACCTTAATAACGTTTTGAGAAAAGTATGAGTTAATTTATATCCCTGAATGAATGAATGAATGAATGAATGAATGAGTAATAATCAAGATAACTTTTCTTAACCCTGTAATCTTGATTTGGGGCTCCATTATGGCACTTGCTCTAGTGTAGCATACATAGCAGGTACTTAGGTCTCTGACTTACCCACTCAATTCTGTATACATGAAGGACTTAAACAACTTTTAATTTATGTCTTTGTTTTCCATAATGCCTGTGGGCACATGGTGGATACTCAGTAAATTGTATCATGCTGTTCCAGATACTGTTCTAAGCACCTTAGGTATACTAATTCATTTAATCCTCAGATGCTCAAGTAAGAACGATAAGAGCCTCGATGATTTTGGTGACAGTGAGGATGGAATTCAACGATGAGTTTCAGAGTACAAATATGCAGACCTTCTTAACAGTTTTAAAAAATGTACTATTGAAATCAAGGCAGTAGCTGGGGTAATACTTTATCCAGGAGAATTTTGAGAATTTATCATCTTTGGGAATATTACCTTCTGTTCTCCATGATATGCTTCCACCTTATCAAACAATGTACAGAACACAAATGCCCAAGTCCTCTGATTTTTAATTCAGTGCTTCTCAACCTCCAGAGAAAATTCTGTTAGGACAAAATACATTTTAGTTCCACTTCCAGGTCTTAACTTTGAACAAATCACTTCCTCATGTTTTTTTATGTATCCTAAATTGTAGGAAATTATAATGGCTGTTTCTTCTCAGGACAAAACACAAATAAATCTTAGCCATATTAGCAACTTCCTTGGAGCAGAGATGCTATATAAAGTGTGACTGTTTTATGGTGTTCATATCAGCAAAAATCCTGGTTTCTCTTTGACCTGACTAGAAAGAAATGCATTTTTTAGATTGCAAGTGCAAGTCTGAATATTAAAGAATAATCAGACATAAAGAAATAGCAAGCAATTCAGCATGCTATCAAGAATTGCATTAGCTACTTAATAACCATTTTCAAAATTACCAGGACAACAGATCCCATGGATTCTGTGAAGGGAAGGTGTCCTTTCTATCCCAAAGATTTGATATTAAGGATGAGCTTTTACTGTAAGCACAAACTGGAAGTTGATTATACTGTAATCCCTGAATTGGGAGCAAGAGAAAGGGTGACTTAGTTTAGCCATTTACTGTCCCCACGGAATTCCTGGGTACCTTGGAGAAGGAGCCATGGAGGCAATAACTGGCTTAAAAATATATGGGTTAGCCTCAGGACATCCTAGTAGTTAAAATTCCTAGAATAGTCATCTTTTCATTACACTATGCTTCTGGGAATGGTAGAAATCCAAAGCTCCAATCTAGTCCTTGTCTGTTTGTTCTGTTTTGTTTTGCCCTGACTGAATGTATATTGCAACCAAATGATTGGTTGAAAATTGAAGAAATTCACACAAACTCGCTACCCAACATTAGATACACCACCAACAATTCCTGGCCATTTTACTGAAGTCAACCCATTGGTTAGTGCGTTTTGCTAATTTTTCCTTGATTAAATGCATAGAAAAACCTGTCTAAGAACCTCATGGGAGCACTGCTACAGTGGCAGCCTGCTAATGGGGTAACTCTCATAAAAAGAGGGCAAAGGATATGAAGAAATGCTCATGTTTTTCAGTTGTATTTGAGAACTGGTGTTAAATATTTTTTCACTCATAATAAACCAACTTCATGTTACTACATCTGTTCCTATTCCCTATGCATTATTTATAACTTCTGATTTGCCTTACAAAATAAAAAATCCATTTGAATAAATTCAAATTCTGAAAAATCTTGGACTAGAAGTTAAACTCTGAATATACCAAGTGTGACTTAAAAATAAGGTGATTGATTTTATAATGTGAAGATTTGAACTCATCCATCCAGAGAAGTGTCATCCCCTTCTAAGTAGTACACAAGGGAGAACATAAATCCTTTCAGTGATGAAGCTACTGCTCAAATAATTCATGAAGCTTCCTTCTTGGAATTATCTCTGGAGCCTGTGTCTCACTTATTCATTTACCAACAAAACATTAATTTAGCATCTTCCATGCACCAGTCACCATTTTGGTATTGCTCTCATCATTTGCAAGTAGATAAGAATGTTTTAACTAAACACTAAAAAGTAGTGTGAAATTACTCCACTAAGTGGAAAATTGACAAATATTTTTTTTCTACTACAAAGTATAATAATTATAAGACAAGTTTCTCAAGTGGCTTTCAGCTGGCTTCTAAGAGAATTCCAAATGATGAATTCCAAGTGTGTTCTGAACATGAGCAATATTGGAATGTATTTTCTTTTTTAAGATTTTATTTTTAAGTCATCTCTATATCCAATGTGGGACTTGAGCTCACAACCACAAGATCAAGAGTTTCATGCTCTACTGACAGCCAGCCAGACACTCCAATAACTGTTATTTTTTTTTTAAGATTTTATTTATTTATTTGACAGAGAGAGAGATCACAAGTAGGCAGAGAGGCAGGCAGAGAGAGAGAGGGAAGCAGGCTCCCCTCTGAGTAGAGAGCCTGATGCAGGGCTCGATCCCAGGCCCCTGAGATCATGACCTGAGCTGAAGGCAGAGGCTTTAACCCACTGAGCCACCCAGACACCCCCAATAAGTGTTATTTTGAAGCAACACGTTCATTGGACGGATAAGGCTTACTACGTATTAAAATTAGTATCTTTGATTTGCATAGAAATGTGTAAATTCTTATATATATGTATATGTAATTAAAGGTGAAGTTATATTTTCTGATTACATTTTACAATGTGCTTTTGTTTCATAACATTAAATGAATGTCTGCCATTTCTGTCATCTAGTCATGCTATTAATGTGAATCCAATTCCAGAGATTTTCATCACAGTCGTAGCGCTGGGGCAATCATTCGTTTTACTCATAGCCTATAAAATCCTTGGGGGGATACCCTGTCAGAGTATACTATGACCTTTACAAACCAAACCAATATGAGAAGCAAATCTTCAGAATTATGCCTTTAATACCACAAATTTAGGATTGATGCTTCATTCTGGGATGATATGACATTCTTAACCAGAGCATCTTGTTTTATTGCCAGTATCTACTGCTAACTTATGACTGGGTTGTTTTGGTTGGGTACTTCTCACCAGCATAGTTGTTAATCCTCTCTGAAACTTGAAATTATGTTAACATTATTTTCTTCCTTGAGCAGCTGACAGATGAAATTTGGTTGTCTTTGATTATATTTTCCTTTTCTACATATCAAATCATTTGTCAATATGTCAACACTGAAACGATTAATACTGTTTGTTGAAACATCAGGAGTATTAATAGTCCTATTAAAATGAGGTGGGTTATAAATACTTTCAGAGCTAATCAATGCAGCATATCATTATGGAAAGAAATCCAGCTGACTGAAGAAATGATGCATATTCTTTTCAAACACTGAATGTAGCAGAATGACTGAGGTTGATTTCACTCGCAGCTGAAGCTGTGCATTTCCAATGGTAAGAATAAATATATTCTTGAAAAACAAAAGTTCCAACAGAGTGTAGAACATAGATGTTCTGTGAGTACATAATGGGCATCCGGTACTTTCTATTCTTGCCAATTAGAATAATTTGGCAACAAAGCCCTGTGGACTTCCTAGTGTAATGCAAATAGTCTGTCAAAAATAGAGAAAGGATGAAAATCAATGTAAAAAGGCTAACCTCTATCACTGAACAATTGTTCTAATGCTTTTTTTACCAGACTCAAGAAAAAATCATAGTGTAGCCATTAAATGCCTGGGCTCTAGACTCAAACACACAACTGAATCTAAAACCTAGCTCTGTCATTAACTAGTTGCATGTCCTTGAATAGATTTACTTTGCCTCTCTACCCCTCTGTTTCAGCATCTACAAAATGGATCATATTTAAGAATAATCTTTTCATCCAAGATTGTATGAGTTCATACATGTAAGCACTTAGAACAGCCCTTGGCATGTAGTAAGTACCCATTACTAAGCTCACTGAGGTAGTTACTTGGGTTTTACCTAAAATTCTTTTAAATGATCAGTTTTCCTCTCATGGCTGCTACTGGCAAATATCTTTCATTTTATGTTTTGCTGGTAGTGGTCTGGGTCATATCTCTATGTTTTGAATAGGGATTATTTAAAGAATTTAAATGTTAAATTTGGTTCATTGACCAATAAGGCTTTTTCAAACTTTAAGATGTAATGATACTTTAATTCTGTGAAATGTGCATATATCAAAATATCATGTGTGTCCCAGGAGCAATTAACCTGTTATTAAAGAAAATGACAATAATCAATAAAAATGTCAATTCTGAAATTAGGTTCATAAACTACCGGCAATTAGCCGATATTTAGCAATTGTGTTAAGACAGAGCTTGGTTTTATAATGCAAATCAACATAAAATGTGAAAGGACAGATATGTTCATTGTGCCTAAAAAAGCTAACTGTTGAAGAAATGGAACAATTGGAAACTTGTAAATATTTAGGTTTCCTTGAAAGAATTGGACATCCCATAACTAGATGGGGAAAAAAAAGGAAAACAAAACCACAAATGCGTTTATTTTGGTATAAAAATTATAAAACTGTTTAGTTCCAAGAAACAAAATTAAGACAATATTTATTAGAAATATAATGTATTCTAATTACTTGGTGTTCTAAAGCTGTCCAATGTAGACTTGGAAGTGATCACATCTTAATACAGCAATTCTTTTTCTTTTTTTTTTTTTAAAGATTTTATTTATTTGACAGCGAGAAACACAGCGAGAGAGGGAACACAAACAGAGAGAATGGTAGTGGGAGAAGCAGGCTTCTTGCCAAGCAGGGAGCCCGATGCAGGGCTCGATCCCAGGACCCTGGGATCATGACCTGAGCCGAAGGCAGATGCTTAACCACTGAGCCACCCAGGCGCCCCTTAATACAGCAATTCTATTTCTCAAATCTGCCCCCACATTTTTATCCACAGCATAAGCCACAAATAAAAAAATCATTTAACCCCTTGGGGTAAGTGGACAGAAATAATGAACATTATTTTTCAGAAATCACACCAATAGTACTTATAGTTACATGACTTTGGCAATTTACTTAAACTCTCGTGTACTTTGGTTAACACATTTTTTTTCAAATGGGGAAAAATAATACCTATCTTGTAGGGTTTTTATGTTTTTATTAAGATAACACATGTAACAGCAGAAATGCTCAACAGAGGGTGTCACTTTGGTGTACACAAAGAAAAGGAATAGGATAGCATTTATGGTGGTAGTTTCTTCGTGGGATGATTAGCAAAATAGCAAACCAAGGTATGGAGAGAATTCAGCATGGTCAGAGGCAAATGATGGCCTGAGAGAAGAGGTCTGTGGTGTGAAGTGATCTGTGCCCACGCTTGTAACTTCTAGTTGCTGAGAGATGATACTAACGTTTCTTATATCCTCCAAATCACTGACTGTATGTTAGATGTTTAATTCTTATTGAAAGGGAAATCTATTTTTTAAAGCTTTTGTTTACTGTAGAGAGAGAAAGAGTGCCCGCACACAGGTGTACAAGGAGGGGCAGTGGGGAGGGAGAGGGATAAGCAGACTCCTTGCTGAGTGTGGAGCCCCATGGTGGGGCTTGCTCTCAGGACCCTGAGATCATGACCTTAGCAGAAATCAAGAGTCAGATGCTTAACCAACTGAGCCACCCAGGCACCGCTGAAAGGGAAATTTAAATAACAGATTTGATATGCATAGTTGAGGGGAAGTGAGGTTGTATTTGAAGAGGGAGGTATTGAGTTGATTATACCTAAATTGGAAAAATGATCTGTAAATATGAAAGGCAGGATGGGACCATATTGGTGAGTATATGATATATAGTAGGAATGCACAACAAATAAGATAGCATAAAGGTTAATTCCCTTTCTTTCATGTCCTGTAGCAATCACTATTTCCTAACGATTTGTCTCCTGGATATATTTTTAATCTGTCCCCTGCCTTACATTCCTATCCTTCGTCTTTTAGTTTAGGTTCTTATCTCTCACCTAGGTTACTTCAATAACCTCTTGGCCACTCCTCCCACCCTTAAGCCTCAATCCACACTGTAAGCATAATATTTCTTGTTCTTTAATGCTATTTTTATCATATCTACTTTCCTTTTGAAAACATTTCATTGGCTTCACATGGACTATATATATGATTAAGCTCAAATGACAGAACTATCAAGGAAAGATCATTTGGGGCTCTGTTCATGTCTAGGAAAGAGACAATGAGATCATGAAATAGAATGGCATTGATAGGAATAAAGAAGAGGATGCAGATTTAGAAATATTTAGAAGACAGATTGTTCATAAATTGGTGACTAAGCAGATGGTGAGTGAGAAGAAAGTATGAGTTTGGAGGCCTAGTTGTCATCAGTGGATGTGGGACTAAGAGTAGGAATAGAAGTTTGATAGAGGTAGAAATATCCAGCAGGTCAAGGTTGTCTTTGGATTTGAGGTAAGGAGCCCACTGATAACCTGAATCAAAACATTATGAAGCCTAGAATTCAGATGCAGTAGTTAAGTATAAAGTAAAGTGATGAAGTTTACTAATACTTTGTGGTAAATTTTTGCATCTGTATTCATCAGAGATATTGGCACATGGTTTCTTTGCTTTTAGGGTCCTTCTCTGGCTTTGGTATCAGGCTAATGTTGGCCTCATAAAATGAGTTTGGGAGTGTGGCCTATTCGCTTTTTGGAATTTACGCATTTATTTTAGGTTATCCATTTTCTTGGTGTATACTTCAAGTAGTCTCTTAGAGTCCCTGCAGTACTGTAGTATCAGTTATAATGTGTCCTCTATCATTTCTAATTTTATTTGAGTCTTCTCTCTTATTTTCTTAGTCTAAAGTTTTGCCAATTTTGTTTCTCGTTTCAGAAAACCAGTTCCTGTTTTTCTGGTCTCTTATTTATTTCCATTCTGATCTTTGTTTACCCCTTCCTGCAAGCGTTGGGCTTAGTTTGTTCTTTTCCTAGTTCCTTGAACTGTAAAGTTTGGTTGTTCATTAGAGAGCTTTTCTGTTTTCCTAATATATGACTTTATCACTATAAACATTCTTCTAAGAACTGCTTTTGAAGCATCCCATAGATTTGAGTGTATTTTC
>CM053612.1:6785829-6812667 GCA_028646535.1 Procyon lotor | reverse complement strand
TAACTTTGATTCCTCTTTGTATTGTAAATGGAATAGATTCCCTAATTTCTCTTTCCACAGTTTCATTGTTAGTGTATAGGAAAGCAGATTTTTTTATTTTTTAAATTGATTATGATGTAGTCCAGGAGGAATCTTCTAGGTAAAATTTTACTTCCATAGAAATAGTGTCATTTTACTTTCATTAAATCCCTTCCATTTTTTCAGCTATAACCATGCATTCTGCATTGACCACCTTAAGAGTTGCCAAAATTCCAAAAGTGAGAATAATTCAGGAAATACCTTAGAAACACAAAAGGATGGTTGTGGACATCTAAGACTGATGACTGGCCCAAAGGGGCCACATCAAAAATAATTCTTCAGGAAAAGTCTTCTTAACCCTACAAACTAGGTTAGGTTCCTATATTATATGCTTTCATAGCACCATGTATATTCTGATGTAATATTTTACTTTACTTTTTCTTTTCTTTTATTCTATTTTGTGCTGCAAAAAGTGTTTTTGTACACATTTGGCCCATGGTCTGGGATAGTGATCCAGTAGTTGAAAAGCTGCCTGGGGGGGAAGAGAGAGAGGCTTAGGCAGAATCCCTGATACCAGGGGGACAAGAAGGGCCCGTCAAAGGCTGCTGGGCTTCAAGGGCTCCCAGCTGTGCCCTTGGAGGGCTCCTAGCTTAGGAGCTGACTAGCCTGTTAAAATTAGTCCAGTGTTCACTCATCTTCTTGATGAGCTTCACCTCCTCATCTAGGCAACAGTTGTCAAGGAAATCAGAGAGATGAGTTCTGTAAGGACTGAACTCAGGATGTATAAACCCAAAAGGATCTGGTTCACGTGCTTCCCCAGGGCTGTGGTAGCTTCCATTTAGGCTGCCACTTCATTTGTCTTGGGAGAGCTTCTGCCTATCCTGGAAGAAGGCACAGTTGCTGCACTGGTTTTGTATCCTCAAGAGACACTCAATATCCTTTCATTTTCCTGGGTCATTTTGCAGAAGAAGTAGCCCACACTCCCTATGGCCATGTGGTTGTCATCTAAATAGAAGCCCAGCAAGTTGTAGATACAGGAGGCCTACAGCTGCAGGTTCACCATGAAGTTGGTGGCAGCCTCCACCTTGGTGGAATAATTCTGATAAGTCTGGGAGCTCATGGTTGGCAATAATAAACTAACCACAAAAAACCAGTGTTGGCTGGTCCCAGAAGCAGAGGATAGACAAGATGATGGCCCCAAAAACAATGAGAAGGAGAGAAGGTTAGAGAATGGTTGGAACCTGGAGGAAGGGGAGTCCATCGGTCTGGTCCATCCCAACAATTTTGAAGCACGAGACAGATCCACAGGACCACTAGGTGCACTTTATTTTTATATAATTTCAAATTTACAGAAAAGTTACAGGAATAGTACTCGAAATCCTGAATATGCTTTACCCAGTTTTGCTTGTTGTTTACCATTCATCCCATCACTTACACACACACTCTCTGTCTCTGTCTCTTTCCCTCTCCCTCAGTCTCTCTTTCACTTTTCCTGCCCCCCATCATGTGAGAATAAGTTAAACACATGCTCATTTACCTGTAAGTATTTAGGTGTCTTTTCCCTAAGACATCTCTTACTTAACTACCATAACCACAGTGGAGTTAGCAAAATAAGGGTACTCAACAGTGATACAATATTATTATCTAATTCACAGAAGAATTCAAGTGTCAAATGTCTCAATGATGCCATTTATAGGTGTTTATCTTCTAGTGCATGAGACAGATAGAATCAGGCATTGTACATCAGCAACATGGTTGAATAAGATGTCCTTCATTTTGTCCCTCTATAACAACAACAATCTGGCATCTACCCATAGATAAAAGTGCCTTTGTGGCAACTGTGGGATCCAGGGCCATATGCCAAGGAACCCTAGAGGAGTCTTGCCTGCCTGTGCATTGGGCAATAGCATATAGACCTCAGTCCTAGCTGTGGACTCCTCAGTGACCCACGAACCAGCTCCAGCCTCTCTTGGCTGCATTATGGGAACCCCTGGAGAATTCTGTCTTAGATAATCACCCACGGATGAGAGAGTTTTGTGGAAGTCCAGGTTTCCAGTGGAGAAGCTCCAGCACACCATTTGAGGAAAAAAAACAAGTTTGAATGCATTAGAGCGTTGTACTGAGTCATGAGCTACATGACTTGGGGGTACAGTGGGAGGAGGCTAGGTGAAAACTAGGTGAATGGCAGAAAGGGGATGAAGATTCTACTCACTGCATCATGGACTCCATCAAAAAGCTTGCCTACAAGTTATAGGGGACATTTCACCTACATATCCCACCAGCTGGCCCATGAGCACACCCAGTGCTTGGCATGCCTCATACATGCACCCCCACATCCTATGATCAACTCCTTGTGGAAGCAAAAGTGAACTTTCTCAGGTGGCTAGTGAGCATACACAGAAAGCCAGACTAAAGATGGATGCCAAAGAGAGACTACAAGCTTGGGCTTTAGTTCCACTGTAGTGAAACCAAAGGGAGGCTGTTAGCGCTTGGCCTGGTGCACTTCAGGATCAAAAGACATACAAGCTTAAGAATTCTGCCACAAGAGGGGGCAGGAAGTATGGATCAATTGTATCCATAGGCCTGAGAAAGCCTCAGAATCTCTGGCAGGGCTGACAGAGTCTCTCTCTCTCTCTCTATTTTTTTTTTTTAAAGATTTTTTTATTTATTTGACAGAAACACAGCTAGAGAGGGAACACAAGCAGAGGGAATGGTAGCGGGAGAAGCAGGCTTCCTGCCGAGCAGGGAGCCCAGTGTGGGGCTCGATCCCAGGACTCTGGGATCATGACCTGAGCCGAAGGCAGACGCTTAACGACTGAGCCACCCAGGCGCCCCATATATATATTTATTTTTATTTAAATTATAGTTAGTTAACATACGGTGCAATATTGGGTGAATTGGGGGAATTCAGAGAGGGAGACAAAACATGAGAGACTAGACTCTGAGAAACAAACTGAGGGTTTTGGAGGTGAGAGGGGTTGAGGGTTGGTTGAGCCTAGTGGTGGGTATTGAGGAGGACACATATTGCATGGAGCACTGGGTGTGGTGCATGAACAATGAGTCTTGGAACACTGAAAAGATAAAATTAAATAAAAAAAAGAATAGAATTCCGTAGTTCACCACTGTGACACCCAGTGCTCATCATAACAAGTACCTTCCTTAATACTTAGCACTCGTTTAGCCCATCTTCCCTGCCCACCTCCCTCTATCAACCCTTAGTTCTCTATTTTTAAGAGTCTCTTGTTTCCCTCTCTTTTTTCCCCTCCCATATGTTCATCTGTTTTGTTTCTTAAATTCCACATATGGGTGAAATCATATGGTACTTGTCTTTCTCTGACTTACTTATTTTGCTTACTTAGTATAATATACCCTAGCTCTATCCACATTCATTGCAAATGGTAAGCTTTCATTCTTTTTGATGGCTGAATAATATTCCATTGTTTATATATACCACATCTCTATCCATTCATCAGTCTATGGACATTGGGCTCTTTCCATAGTTGGCTATTGTTGATAATGCTGCTATAAACATTAGGTGCATATTGCCCCTTTGAATCTGTATTTTTGTATCCTTTGGCTAAATTCCTAGTAGTGCAATTGCTGGATCATAGAGTAGTTCTATTTTTAACTTTTTGAGGAAACTTCATACTGTTTCCACAGTGGCTGCATGTTTGCATTCCTACCAACAGTGCAAGAGGGTTCCCCTTTCTCCTCATTCTCACCAACACCTGTTGTTTCTGGTGTTCTTAATTTTAGCCCTTCTGACAGGCATGAAGTGGTATTTCATTGTTGTTTTGATTTGTATTTTCCTAACGATGAATGATGTTGAGCATCTTTTCATGTGTCTCTTAGCCATCTGGATGTCTTCTTTGAAAAATGTCTATTCATGTCTTCTGCCCATTTCTTAACTGGATTGTTTGTTCTTTGGGTGTTGAGTTTGGTAAGTGTTTTATAGATTTTGGATACTAACCTTTTTATCAGATATGTCATTTGCAAATATCTCCTCCCATTCCATCAGTTGTCTTTTAGTTTTGACTATTTCCTTTGCTGTGCAGAAGATTTTTATCTTGACAAAGTCCCAGTTGTTCATTTTTGCTTTTGTTGTCTTTGCTTCTGGAGACATGTCTAGTAAGAAGGTTCTACAGCCAAGGTCAAAGAGGTTGCTACCCATATTCTCCTCTAGGATTTTGATGGTTTCCTATCTCACCTTTAGGTCTTTCATTCATTTTGGATTTATTTTTGTGTATGGTATAAGAAAGTGGTTCAGGGGCACCTGGGTGACTCAGTTGGTTAAGTGTCTGCCTTCAGTTTGGGTCATGAGCCCAGGATCCTGGGATCAAGCCCCACATCAGGCTCCCTAGCAGGGAAGCTTTTCCTTCCTCCCTCTGCCCCTCCTCCTGCTTGTGCTCTCACTCTCATGAATAAATAAAATCTTTTTAAAAAAGTGGTCCAGTTTCATTCTTCTGCATGTTGATATCCAGGGTTTTTTTTAAGATTTTTTAAAAAATTTATTTGATAGAGAGAGACACAGCAAGATAGAAACACAAGCAGGGCAGAGGAAGAGGGAGAAGCCGGCTTCCCGCTGAGCAGGGAGCCCGATGTGGGGCTTGATCCCAGGACCCCGGGATCATGACCTGAGCTGAAGGCAAACGCTTAATGACTGAGCCACCCAGGCACCCTGCTATCCAGTTTTCCAACACTATTTTTTAAAGAGACTTTCTTTTTCCATTGGATATTCCCCTGCTTTGTCCATGATTAGTTGACCATGTAGTTGCAGGTTCATTTCTATGTTCTCTATTCTGTTCCACTGAGATGTGTGTCTCTGGGTTGTTGTTGTTATTGTTGTTGTTGTTGTTGTTTTCTGCCAGTATCATACTGTCTTGATGACTACAGCTTTGTAATATAGCTTGAAATCTGGAATTAGGAAGCCTCTAGCTTTGCTTTTCTTTTTCAGGATTGCTTTGGCTATTTAGGGTCTTTTGTGGTTCCATACAAATTTTAGGATTGTTTTTTCTAGTTCTGTGAAAAATGCTGTTGGTATTTTGATAGGGACTGCATGAAATGTATAGATTGCTTTGGGTAATATAGACATTTTAACAATATTTGTTCTTCCAATCCATGAGCATGGAATGCTTTTCCATTTCTTTTTTTTTTTTTATTTTTTTATTTATTTGACAGAGAGAGAGAGAGATCACAAGTAGGCAGACAGGCAGGCAGAGAAAGAGGGGGAAGCAGGCTCCCTGCTGAGCAGAGAGCCCGATGCGGGGCTCGATCCCAGGACCCTGAGATCATGACCTGAGCTGAAGGCAGAGGCTTTAACCCACTGAGCCACCCAGGCGCCCCTGCTTTTCCATTTCTTTGTGTCCTTTTCAATTTCTTTTGTAAGTGTTCTTTAGTTTTCAGGATATAGGTTTTTCACCTCTTTGGTTAAGTTTATTCCTAGGTATCTTATTTTTGGTACATTTGTATATGGATCGATTCTTTTTTTTTTTTTTTGGATTGATTCTTTAATTTCCTTTTCTGATGCTCCATTATTGGTGTATAGAAGTGAGGGTTTTTCCTCTCCTGAAGGCAGTTATTAAAGACCAGAGAAGATGGCTGCTACTTGAAATGTGGAATATTCCTAAGAACATGAAAAATCAAGGAAACATAGCACGATTAAAAGATAACAATAAACTTCTAGTAACCAACCCCAAAGAACGTGTATTTATCTTAAAAAAGAATTCAAAATAATTTGTTTTAATGAAAGTCAGTGAAATATAAGAAAATAAAGAATGTCATTTCAATGAGACAGGATGAAAGCAGTAAAAGACAAACTGAGAAGTTTACCAAAGAGATACAAATCATAAAAAAAAAAATAAATAGGGGCACCTGGGTGGCTCAGTCGTTAAGTGTCTGCCTTCGGTTCAGGTCATGATCCCAGGGTCCTGGGATCGAGCCCCACATCGGGCTCCCTGCTCAGCGGGAAGCCTGCTTCTCCCGCTACCATTCCCTCTGCTTGTGTTCCCTCTCTCGCTGTGTTTCTCTCTGTCAAATAAATAAAATCTTAAAAAAATAAATAAATAAATAAATAAATAAATAAATAAATAAATAACCACACACTAGTTCTGGAGCTGAAGAATTCAACAAATTCAATGAAAAAAAATGTACTAGAGAGCATCATCATCAGAATAAATCCACAGAAAAAAAGAACATGTAAGTAAAAAATAGGATCTTTGAGACAATCCAATAGAGGAGAACAAAATTTAAAAATTGGAAATAAGTGAAGAAATCCTATTTGATTTGTGGGATACCACCAAAATAATCAATTTGTGATTTATTGGACTTCCAGAAGGAGAAAGAGGGAGGAATAATCAGAAAGTTAAAGAAATAATGTCTGGGAACATCCCTAGTGAGAGATTTGGATATCCAAGTTCATAAACCTCATAAGTCACCAAACTCAAAGTCTTCAAGATGTATTATAAGAAAACTGTCAAAAATGAAAGACAAAGAAAGAACCTGAGAAGCAGCAAAAGAAAATCTTATAACTTAAAAAGGAATCCCAATAAGGCTATCAGCAGATCACTTAGTAGAAATTATATAGTCCAGGAGAGAGTGGGATGATATTTACAATGTGATGAAAGAAAAAAAAACCTGCTACACAAGAATACTCTGACAAAGTTGTCTTTTAGAAATGGAGGAGAGATAAAGACTTCCCAAACAAAACCTGAGGGAGTTTATCAACACTATACCTACCTTACAAAAACAATGCTGAAAATAATTCTTAATGTAGAAATTAAGGGATGCTGATAACATGTAAGTATATAAAAATATACAACTCACTGGTGAAGGTAAGTATGTTGTCAAATTTAGAATAATACTGTAATATGGTGGTGTATTTATCACTTAACTGTAGTATAAAAAGTAAAGGATGGAAGTTAAAAAATAACTCTAGCTACAGTAACTTATTAATAAATGTACCATATAAAATGTATTTGTGACATCTAAACACGGAGGTAGGAAGGAATAAAAAAGGTGGAATTTCCATATGTGATCAAAGTTTAGTTGTTATCAGCTTAAAATAAACTGTTATGTGTCTAAGATGTTTTATGCAAGCCTCATGGAAACGACAAAGTGAAAATCTGCAGTAGATACACAATAGATAAAGAGAAGGGAATCAAAGCACTGCACTACAGAAAATCATCTATGCACAAAGGAAAGGCGGCAACAGAGAGAGGAAGGAACAAGGGAACTACAAATAAACCAGGACACAGTAAGATGACATTAGTAAGTCCATACCTATCAATAATTGCCCTTAATATACATTGATTAGATTCTCCACTTAGAAGACTTAGGGTAGCTGGATGTAGAAAAAAAAGCAAGACCAATTATATGCTACCTACAACAGAATCACTTCAGCTTTAAGGACACACATAACTCAAACTGAAGGGATGGAAAAAGATATTAAAAAAAAAAAAAAAGATATTCCATGAAAGTGGAGACCAAAAGAGAGTAGAGGTTCTTATATCAGTCAACTAGATTTTAAGCCAAAAGCTGTAACGAGAGACAAAGATGATCATTATAATGATAAATCCATTGAGTCATCAAGAAGATATAACTATCAGAATTAGGGGGCAAGATGGTGGAGGGTGGAGGAGTGGGGAACTCTGTTCCAACCAGTCCCCTGAATTTGGCTAGATATCTACCAAGCCGTTCTGAACACCCATGAAATCAGCCTGATATGTAAGATTAAATGTCTGGATCTCTACAGGGGCAGAGGATCATTAGTTGAGAGATATGAAGGACAGAGTTGTGACTGCACGGACAGATGTTGGAGGATAAACAGAACTGAGGAGGGGACCACCAGAAACTAGCCATTACAAAGTAATACCCCAGTGCAAAAGTACCCTGTGCCTGGGCACTAGTAATAGCTTGGAGAGAAGTGGCAGTGGGACAGGGAGGGACTGATAACAGTATTCAAACAGAGCACATGGGCATAAGGGGCAAATGCCAGTACTGGGCAGCCACAGCTATGGACCTGAGCCTGTGGACCCAGGGTATTGCCCGTCATTGTAGCCATAGCTGCTGTCTGCACCCACCCAGACTGGGATTGCTCATGGTTTTGGAGGCACAGGGGGCAGAGACAAGTGGGGGCCGGGGCCCACTGCTGAGAGGATTGCTGGGGGCATGCACCACCTGTGGGGGGCTGCGGTTTTCAGCAGCACTTACAGAGGGGGAGACTGTATGTTCTGGACCTTTCAGAGAGGAGCAGACCGTGGCTTTTCTCTGAGGCAGAGGTGCAGACAGTTTACTTTGCTCTGACCCTCCAAAAAGGCACAAAAAGCCACCAGAGAACAAAAGCCCAAAAGCAGGTTTCTATGGAGCCCAGCCCCTTGATGGGGGCAGGGCAACTCCACCCAAGCAGGATTGACTGAAAAACAATGTTTCAGGACCCTACCCCAGAAGACAAGCTGGAAGATCGAGAAGACAACAACCCGAGGGTCTCCATAAAACCCCAACACCTGCGGAAAATAGTATATTAAGCTCCTGGTGTTGCCTCATGGCCTATGTATTTCTTAGATACAACTTTTTTTTTTATTTGTTCTTATGTTTCTTCTATGTTTTGTCTTTTTACATACTTATTTCAACTAAATGTTTAATACAACGTATTCCATGATAATTTTTTTTGATAATTTTTTTTTTAAAGATTTTTTTTTTATTTGACAGAAACACAGCGAGAGAGGAAACATAAGCAGAGGGAATGGCAGCAGGAGAAGCAGGCTTCCCGCAGAGCGGAGAGCCCAATGCGGGGCTCGATCCCAGGCCCCTGGGATCTGACCTGGGCCGAAGGCAGCCGCCCAACCACTGAGCCACCCAGGTGCCCCTTTTTTGATAATTTTTAACTTGTACTTTTTCACACCTATGCTTTATACACACACACACGTAACTTTAATTTAGTCCTTTGTTTTCCTAGTCAATACTGCCTTCATTCATATATATATATACCAGTTTTAATTTCCCTGTAACTCTGGGAAGTAGTGTTCTGTAACAAAGAGAACAAAATACACCTAGAAAGAACTGAAATGCCCTACCTCACCCTCATTGAGAGATTATAGCCCCTCCTTCCCGTCACTCCACCTTTTTTTTTTTTTTTAACTTTGTAAATCTTATTCTTGGGTTTCATTTTGGCTGGATTTTTTTGGTGGTGGATTTCAATCACTCCGAACTTCTCCAGGGTGCACTTCGCTTGGATTGTGGTTGATATTTTCAACTCTACATTTCTTCAACCACCCCTCAACAGAATGATTAGGAGGAACTCCCAACAAAGAAAAGAACCAGAGACAATGACCTCTCCTGCAGACCTAATGGATATGGATATAAGCTAGATGTCAGAAATAGACTTCAGAGTAACAATTATGAAGATAATAGCTACACTTGAGAAAACCATTAGCATACAGAGGGAGGAACATCAGAATAACATCAGACCTGTCCACAGAGACCTGGCAAGCCAGAAAGGGCTGGCAAGACATAGGGTATTAAATGAGAAGAACATGCCACCAAGAATACTTTATCTGGCAAGGCTGTCATTCAGAATGGATGGAGAGATAAAGAGTTTCCAAGACCAGAAGAATCTGAAAGAATATGTGACTACCAAGCCAGGCCTGCAAGAAATACTAAGAGGGGTTCTATAAAAGAAGAAAGACCCTAAAAGTAATATGGACCAGAAATTTAGAGACAATCCATAGAAGCAGGGACTAGACAGTCAACAGGATGACAATAAACACATATCTTTTAGTAGTAACCCTCAGTGTGAATGCCCTAAATGCTCCCATCAAACAGCACAGGGTTGCAGATTGGATACAAAGATAGGACCCATCCATATGTTGTATACAAGAGACTCATTTTGAAACTAAAAACACCTCCAGACTGAAAGTGAAGGAATGGAGAACCATTTTTCATGCCAATGGACCTCAAAAGAAAGCTGGTATAGCAATTCATATATCAGACAAATTAGAATTTAAACCAAAGACTGTAGTAACAGATCCCAAGGGACACTATAATATTCTTTTTTTTTAAGATTTTATTTATTTATTTGACAGAGAGAGAGATCACAAGTAGGCAGAGAGAGAAGGGGAAGCAGGCTCCCTGCTAAGCAAAGAGCCAGATGCGGGGCTCGATCCCAGGACCCTGAGATCATGACCTGAGCTGAAAGCAGAGGCTTTAACCCACTGATCCACCCAGGCACCCCAGACCCTATAACATTCTTAAAGAGTCTATCCAACAAGAAAATCTAACAATTGTAAATATCTGTGTCCCCAACATGGGAGCAGACAACTACATAAGACAGCTGTTAACCAAAATAAAGAATCAGATTGACAATAATACATTAAGAGTAGGAAATTTTAATACTCAATTCTCAGCACTAGACAGATCATCTAAACAGAAGATCAACAAAGAAACAAGAACTTTGAATGACACATTGGACCAGATGGATCTTCGGAGATACAGAACATTCCACCCTAAAACAACATAATACTCATTCTTCTCGAATGCACATGTTATTTTCTCCCAAACAGACCACATACTGGGTCACAAATCAGATCTCAGCCAATACCAAAAGACTGAGATTATTCCCTGCATGATATCAGATGACAATGCCTTGAAACTGGAACTCAATCACAGGAAAAAATTTGGAAGGAATTCAAACACTTGGAAGTTAAAGAGCATCCTGCTAAAGAATGAATGGGTCAACCAGGAAATTAAAGAAGAACTTAAACAATTCATAGAAACTAATGAGAACAAAAACGCATAGGTCCAAAACCTATGCAATACTGTGAAGGTGGTCCTAGGGGGAAATACGTTGCCATCCAAGCCTCTCTCAAAAAATTAAAAAATCTCAAATGCACAAGCTAACCCTACACCTAAAGGAGCTGGAGAAAGAACAGCAAATAAAACCTAAACCAAGTAAGAGAAGAGAAATAATAAAGATTAGAACAGAGATCAATGAAATAGAAACCAGAAAAATGTAGAACAGATCAACAAAACTGGAAGCTGGTTCTTAGAAAGAATTAATAATATGGATAAACCACTGGCCAAACTTATTCAAAAGAAAAGAGAAAGAACCCAAATTAATAAAATCATGACTGAAAGGGGAGAGATCATAACTAACATCAAGGAAATAGAAACAACTATTAGAAATTATTACCAGGAACTCTATGCCAACAAAATAAGCAACCTGGAAGTAATGGATGCCTTCCTGGAAACCTGCAAACTACCAAGACTGAAACAGGAAGAAATAGACAATCTGAATAGACCAATAACCAGTAACGAAATTGAAGCAGTAATCAAAAACCTCCCAAAAAACAAAAGTCCAGGGCCAGATGGCTTCTCAGGGGAATTCTACCAAACATTTAAAGAAGAAATGATATCTATTCTACTGAAGCTATTCCAAAAAATAAAAATGGAAGGAAACCTTCCAAACTCCTTCTATGAGACCAGCATTACCCTAATCCCAAAACCTGGCAAAGACTCCATTAAAAAGGAGAATTATAAACCAATATCCCTGATGAACATAGATGCCAAAGTACTCAACAAGATCCTAGCTAGTAGAATTCAACAGTACATTAAAAGGATTATTCATCATGACCAAGTAGTTTTATGCCTGGGATGAAAGGGTGGTTCAACATTCGCAAATCATTCATAGTGGTAGTATTGATCCATAGTGGATCAATAAAAGAAAGGACGAGAACCATATGATACTCTCAAATGGTACAGAAAAAGCACTTGACAAAATACAACATCCATTCCTGATTAAAACTCTTCAATGTATAGGGATAGGGGGAACATTTCTCAACATCATAAAAACCATCTGTGAAAAACCCACAGCAAATATCATGATCATTTGGGAAAAGCTGAGAGCTTTTCCCTTAACATGACAGGGATTCCCATTCTCACCAGTATTGTTCAACATAGTACTAGAAGTCCTAGCCTCAGCAATCAAACAACAAAAAGAAATAAAAGGCATCCAAATTGGCAAAGAAGTCAAACTCTCCTTCTTCACAGCTGACATGATACTTTATGTGGGAAACCCAAAAGATTCCACCCCCCAAATTACTAGAACTCATACAACAATTCAGTGATGTAGCAGGATACAAAATCAATGCACAGAAATCTGTTGCTTTTCTATATATTAACAATGTAACTGTAGAAGGAGAAATTAAGGAACCAGTTCCATTCACAATAAGAACAAAAACTATAAGATAACTAGAATAAAGCTAACTAAACAGGTAAATGATCTATACTCTAGAAACTACAGAACACTTATGGAAGAAATTGAGGAAGACACAAAAAGGTGGAAAATATTTCATGCTCATGGATTAGAAGAATAAACAGTGTTAAAATGTCTATCCTGCCCAGAGCAATTTATACTTTCAGTGCCATCTCTATTAAAATACCATTGGTATTTTTCAAAGAGCTGGAACAAAAAATCCTAAAATTTGTATGGAACCAGAAAAGATCTCAAATCATGAAGGGAAAGATGAAAGAGAAAACCAAAGCTGAGGGCATCATGTTACCTGACTTAAAGTTATATTACAAAGCTGTGATCACCAAGACAGCATGATATTGGCACAAAAATAGACACATAGGCCAAGGAACAGAATGGAGACTCCAGAAATGGACTCTCAATTCTATGGTCAACTAATCTTTGACAAATCAGGAAAAAATATCCAATGGAAAAAAACAGTCTCTTCAATAAGTGGTTCTGGGAAAATTGGACAGCTACATATAGAAGAATGAAACTGGACCATTCCCTTACACTATATACAAAGATAAACTCAAAATGGATGAAAGACTGCAATGTGAGACAAGAATCCATCAAAATCCTAGAGGAGAACAAAGGCAGTAGCCTCTTTGGTATCAGCCACAGTAACTTCTTTCAAGACACGTCTCCAAAGGCAAGTGATACAAAAGCAAAAATGAACTTTTGGGACTTCATGAAGATAAAAAGCTTCTGCACAGCAAAGGAAACAGTCAACAAAACTAAGAGGCAGCCCATGGAATGGGAGAAGATATTTGCAAATGACATTACAGATAAAGGGCTGGTATCTAAGATGTATAAAGAAGTTCTCAAACTCAACACTCAAAAAACCAATACCCCAGTCAGAAAATGGACAGAAGGCATGAACAGACATTTCTCCAAAGAAGACATGCAAATGGCTAATAGAGACATGAAAAAATGCTCAACATCACTAGCCATCAAGGAAATACAAATCAAAACCACAATGAGACGTCACCTTACACCAGTAGAATGGCAAAAGTTAACAAAACATGAAACAACAGATGGTGGAGAGGTTGTGGAGAAAGAGGAACCCTCTCACACTGTTGGTAGGAAATCCAAGCTGGTACAGTCACTCTGGAAAACACTATGGAGGTTCCTCAAGATGTTAAGAATAGAGCTACCTTATGACCCAGCAATTGCCCTACAAGGTATTTACCCCAAAGATACAGATGTAGTGAAAAGAAGGGGCACGTGCACCCCAGTGTTCATAGCAGCGATGTCCACAATAGCCAAACTGTGGAAGGAGCCGAGATGCCTTTGAACAGATGAATGGATAAAGAAAATGTGGTCCACATATACAAAGGAGTATTACTCTGCCATCAGAAAGGATGAATACCTACTATTTGCTTTGACATGGATGAAACTGGAGGGGATTATGCTAAGTGAAATAAGTCAAGTAGAGAAAGATAATTATTATATGGTTTCACTTATATGTGGAATATAAGGAATAGCATGGAGGATATTAGGAGAAGGGGAAAATGAAAGGGAAAATCAGAGGGGGAGATGAACCATGAGAGACTATGGACTCTGAGAAACAATCTGAGGGCTTTAGAGGGGAGGGGGTTGGAGGGTTTGGGGAGCAGAGTATTAAGGGGGGCACGTATTGCATGGAGCACTGGGTGTTATACATAATGAATCATGGAACACTACATCAAAAACTAATGATGTACTGTATGGTAACTAACATAATAAAATTTTTAAAAATGAAAAAAATATTTTAAACTAAAAAAAAGAAGATAGAACAGCCATAAATACATACGCACCCAAAATCAGAGCACCTAACTATATTAAGTAAAGGCAAACAGATCTGAAGGGAGAAATAGACAACAATGCAATAATAGTGGGGGTTTCAACATCCCACTTGTAGAAATGGATAGATCAGATAGAAAATCAACAAGAAAACTTTGGATTTGAACGACAGTTCAGACCATATGGACTCAATAGACATATACAGGATATTCTATGCAATGCTAGCAGAATACACATTATTCTCAAGCACACGCTGAGCATTCTCCAGGAGAGACCACATTTGGTCACAAAATAAAGATCACAAAGATCAGAGCAGAAATGAATGAAATAGAGACTTAGAAAATTAATAGAAAAGATAACAAAAAGCAGGTTTTTAAAAAATATAAACAAAATTGACAAGCCTTTAGGTAGAAAAAGAGAAAGAAAAAAGAGAGAAAGGACTCAAGAAATGAAAGAGGAGGCATTACAACTGAACATATAGAAATACATAAGATCATGAGGGACTACTATGAACAATAATTTACCCAGCAAATTGGATAACCTAAATGAATGAAAAATTCCTAGAAACATAACACCTACCAAGACTGAATCATGAAGAAATTGAAACTCTGAATAGATCAATAATGAGTAAGGAAACTGAATCAGTAATCAAAAATGTCCCAACAAAGAGAACCCAGGACCAGATGCTTTCCCTGGTGAATTGTACCAAACATGTAAAAACATGTAAAAATAATTAATACCAATCCTCATACTCTTTCAAAATATGGAAGAGAAGGGAACTCATTTTATTTATTTATTTTTTAAAGATTTTTATTTATTTATTTGACAGAGAGAGAGAGATCACAAGTAGGCAGAGAGAGAGGGGGAAGCAGGCTCTCTGCTGAGCAGAGAGCCCAATGTGGGGCTCGATCCCAGGACCCTGAGATCATGACCTGAGCCGAAGGCAGAGGCTTTAACCCACTGAGCCACCCAGGCACCCCAGGGAACTCATTTTAAAGGGCCAGAATTACCCTGCTATCAAAGCCACCAAAGGACACTACAGGAAAAAGAAAACTACGGGCCAATATTGCTGATGAATATAAGTACAAAACTTGTAACAAAATACTAGCACACCAAATTCTACAATACATTAAAAGATCATACCTCAGGATTGAGTGGGGTTTATTTCTGGAAAGCAGGGATGTCTTAACATATCAAATTAATGAAACCACACTAATAGAATGAAAGATAAAAATCATGATCATCTCAATACATGCAGAGGAAATATTTCATAAAATACAATATCCTTTCATGATAACAACATCAATAAATTGGATATAGAAGAAATTAACATCTACATAATAAAAGCCATATATGAGAAGGGAACAGGCCTCATTATACTGGTGAAAGATGGGAAATGTTTCCTCTAAGATCAGGAAGACAAACCATGAAAGACTCTTAACTCTAGGAAACAAACTGGGGGTTGGTGGAGGGGAGGTAGGTTGGAGGATGGGGTAACTGAGTGATGGGCATTAAGGAGGGCACTTGATGTAATGAGTACTGGGTGTTATGTGCAACTGATGAATTACTAAACTTTACCCTTGAAACTATTATATACTACATGTTAATTAATTGAATTTAATTTTTTAATGAAATTAAAAATAGAACTACCATATGATCTAGGAATTCCACTTCTGGGTATATATATTCAAAAGAGATTAAACCAGGATCTCAAAGAGCTATCTACACTCCCATGTTCATTGCAACATTATTCACAACAGCCTAAGTGCCCATGTCTGGATGAATAGGACATACACATATATACATATATATGCGTATGTGTGTGTGTGCACACACATACACATATATATACACACACATACGTACATACAATGGAATGTTATTCAGCCATGGGGAAGAAGGGAATTGTGACTTTTGTGACAATGTGGCTGAAGCTAGAGGGTATTACGCTGTATGATAAGTCAGAGAAAGAAAAATCATGTGTGATCTCATATATGGAATCTAAAAACATCTAATTCCTAGAAACAGGAGTTAGAGCAGTGGTTGCAAGAGGTTGGGAAAATGCGAAAATGTCAGTCAAAGGGTACAAACTTCCAGTTGTAAAATGATTAAGTTCCGAGGATGTAACAAAAAACCTGGTAACAATACTGTATTATAGGCTTCAAAGTTGCTAAGAGAGTAGATTTTAAATGTTCTCACCCTAAAGAAGAAGTGGTAATTATGCATGGTTATGGAGATGTTAACTCACCTTACTGTAGTAATCATTTCACGATATCAAATCATTACATTATATATCTTAAACTTACACAATGTTATAGGTCAGTTATGTCTCAATAAAGCTGGAAAACAATAAAATAAACTCATGATATTTTTAAAAGAATCAGGCAGGGGTGCCTGGGCAGTGCAGTCGATTGGGCACCTGACTCTTGGTTTCAGCTCAGGTTGTGATCTCAGGGTCATGGGATCAAGCCCCTAGTAGCGCTCCGCACTCAGTGCAGAGTGTGCTTGGGATTGGCTCTCCCTCTGTCCCTCCTGCTGGTGTTCTCTCTCTTTTTCTCTTTCAAATACATAAATCTTAAGAAAAAAAAAAAGAATTAGGCATTGCATTAAGTTGACATATCTCTTTAGTCTCCTTTAGTTATTAGGAGTGATGGTCATTATTGTTACCCCTAATTCCACCCCCTTTTTCCCAGAACCATTATCTTCTTACTGTTGTAGATTATATTAGTGACCTACTACTCTTGTAACAAATTACGATACTACTCAGAAGCTTAAAAGAACACAAATTTATTCCCTTATACAGTACTGGGAATCATAAGTCTGAAATCAATTTCACTTGGCAAAAGTCAAGGTGTTGACAGAGCTGTTTCTTTATGGAGGCTCCATTTCCTTGCTTTTTTCAGCTTCTAGGGCCACCTTTGTCCATTGGCTTGTGGCTTCTTTCATTGTCAAAATACATCACTCCAGTCTCCCCTACTGTCATCGCATCAGCTTTATTTCTTCTGTAGTCAAATTTCCCTCTGCCTTCCTCTTATAAGAACACTTGTGATTGGGGCGCCTGGTTGGCTCAGTGGGTTAAAGCCTCTGCCTTCGGCTCAGGTCATGATCTCAGGGTCCTGGGATCAAGCCCTGCATCGGGCTCTCTGCTCAGTGGGGACCCTGCTTCCCCCTCTCTCTCTGCCTGCCTCTCTGCCTACTTGTGATCTCTCTCTCTCTCTGTCAAATAAATAAATAAAATATTAAAAAAAAAATAAAAGAACACGTGATTGCATTTAGGGCCCACCTAGGTAATTTAGCATAATGTCCCCATCTTAAGATCTTTAATCATATCTGCAATACCCTTTTGCCATTCAACATAACACAGGTTCTGGGGATTAGGGCATGGACATGTCATGAGAGGTACTATTCAGCTGGCCACAGGGACACAGTGTGAGATAAAGTTCCTGATTCAGTTTATATACTTTGTCCTAAAGGATAGGGAAGAATCTTAAACTCTCTCTTTGTGAATTTGTCTGCTTATCTCTTTAAATTTGTTGTTTATTTTTTATCCATGTTTTTCAAAGCTCTGTTATTAGGTGCATTCACATATATAATTGTTACTTTACACTTCAGAATACTTAGTACTATATAATTGTTACATATATAACTGATGCATCATTCCTTTTATCTTTATGGATATATTACAGGCTCTCAATAAATACTTGAGTTAGTTTCAATAACAAAATACAGCAAATTATTAAGTTCAACGTAAATATGAAATAAGATAATATATCTTGATTTTTTTGGAAGTAAAGACACTAACCAAAACTCCACCCTTTGGAGAAACTTTCAGAATACTTTCTGAATTCTTTAGATCCTTATTTTGTTTTTGTTTTTGTTTTTGTTTTCTTTTGGTTTAATTTTTAGAAAAAGAGCATAGTTTATTGAAATTTCAAGCTACATTTAAAAAATCTAAATCCAAATCCTGGAGACATACATCATGTTAAAGTGTCAGAAAGTGGAAAATGTTCACCACCACAGAACCCCTAGAGACAAGCTCCCTGAGCACATCACCCACACACTGTCGGGTCAAAGCCATCCCTTGTCCATCCCTTGTCTGTAAGGGTGCACCAGCAAGCCAATCATTCTGTTCACTTGACCATTCTCCATCAGCATAAAAGCAAAAGTTTTTGCATGACAATGTGAAGTCCCAGCTAATCTTCTCTAAACCGCATTCTAGTAGTCAGCACCAGTGAGTGATGGGTTTGGCATTCCAAAGAGGACTTCCCATGTCTTCAGGGGACAGATGGGGTAAGGGCTGCAGCAGCAAGGCCCCCTCCCTGCCTTTACTCTGCAAGTAACACTATAAGGACAAAGACAAGACTGAAAGACAAACTGGATCAACTTGGTTAATGAACACAAAGAGTTAGCCTGAAGGGAGAAGTGATCAGATGATACTCCCAAAGCCAGTTAACGCATAGGTGTATGGATATATGTATCCATCTCTATGCTAAGATATAGATCTAGCCTTATGGGTTTGTATCCACATGTATGGCTATATAGAAAATATATGCCAATACTAACCAAACAGAACTTTGTAAGCAGTCATCCCAAAGCTGTAATCCCACACTGGGCTATGCAAAAAGGCATGCATTAGACCATACTAACCAGCAGAAGGCTGACTTGGCTCCCTCTCTCCTATCTGTGGCCCTGCCTTGGCTAGGCAGGGGAGGAGACAGAAGTTGCCTCTGCTAAAAACACAAGTGGCTTCTTCATAGGAATAGTCATTGCTCAGGTGAAGCTGCAGAAGATGCCCATGGAAATGAAAAACAGACCCCTTATGCTTTCTGCAGGAAACTGGCATCACATCTCACACTACCTTTCTTTGCCAGTTGAAGCTAAGTTACCCAGGCCCTGGGAGCTCCCAGGGCACCGTGGCATGAGAGGCTTACTGACAGGAGGTGACGAGGCCCCCCAGAGGCCCTGAACTCAGCCTCCAGAGGCCTGCTCTTTGTCAGGGGTCTGTCACTGGAGGAGACCCAGATGGCCATGTCCTTAGGACATCTCTTGGCACTGGCGAGGCTCAGTATAAAGTTCTCCACCTGAGATGATGCTTGGGGAACCAAAAACAAACTGGAAAGAATTAGGTAGAACAAGTTTAGTGACTCTGCCCACCCTGAGGACAGAGCCACTTACAGCATAAAACCCCGGGGAGCCCCAGGCACTGGTGGGCTTTCGGGAACTGGCTCTTCAGGGCTCAGACAGGAGTGGCGACTGACTCATCACCAAATCCCTGGCTTGATTTTGTCCATGGCCACCAGGCTGGCTCCAGAGGCTCCTCTGAAGCAAGCTAGGAATCCCTTCTCGACCCGGAAGCTTCGGGCCTGCACCCCAGTGGTGCACAGCTAATGGCCAACCCCCTACCCAGCCCAGCCCTGCCTGGCCCCACTGCCCCTCTGTCTCTGGCTGCCTTTCTCGACCACTATTTTCTTATTGTAAATATACCTGTGCTTGCTATTTGGAACTAGGAACTCTGAAGAAAGTCACTCTTTTATTTGTAGCATAAAGAATGGGCCACAGAAAATGAAACATCCAGCAAAATTCTGTGTCATTAGGCTGAACACAAATAGAGTTGTTGATGTTAACACTGTAGTTGATTTTGGCAGGTTCTTTCTCAGCCTTCTGGAGACGTCTTTGTGGTCTGTAGTTTGGGTGGCCCCCACTAGAGGGCAATCATAGCCTCTGAAGTTCAGTTTTCTTTTTAATATGATATTTAAAAAGTATGGCTATACAGATAACAAATTAATCTGCAGAAATAATGGAGTAGACCAAAACTTTGGAGTTCAGTGTCAAACAACAGAGGTCTTAGGCACCCGAAGGATATCCTACCTCGCCTGCTTAGCCTGGTTTTTTATTCATTGAACTTCCTGCCCCAGAAAAAGTGACAAATCCAAGCTATCTTTCATTCGTTACTGGCAAGATATGTCAAACCTAATATTAGCTTTATAATCCTTGTTAAAATTCAGCTGCAGGATAAAGGTTAACCTGCTCAGGTTTATATGTGTTACCTTAAGTATCACTAACAGAGAGCATCTCTTTGTGCTGTTCTAGGCAAAATGGTAGTAGAACTTATTTTGTCCTTTGCAGTTGAACTGTGCCACCAAAGAATCCATGTTCCCTTCTTAAATTCAAAGTGAACTTCTCATGCTGGTCACCTTGAAGTAAGCCCATTACAGCCCCTCCCTCCCACTGATTACTACTAAAAAAGTAGGGACTGAATATAAAAAGCAACTACCTGAGGACTTTGAAAATTAGGAATAACAGGCTGTCTAGAGATGGAAGTCCAAATGTGAAGGACAAGCACCATGGGCTGTTTCCTGTTTTGTTTTGTTTTGTTTTGTTTTGTTTTCTGGTACTTTCCCGTTTTCCTCTTTGATCTCCTGGCTTTGACCCAAGTTGTAGAAATCCACAGAGAGAAAATTCCAAAAGAAATCTCTTTGTGGCTAAGGGACCAAGAAAATGATTCACCTGAGAACTGGGGAATGGAGTAGAACCTTCCTTCCCTCCTTTCTTCCTACCTTTGCTTCTTTGAAGATAACTAAAAACCTGAACTGGCCCTAGATGGGTCTTCCGTTCAAATACTAATTCTACTACTCACCAGTTTGTGTACCTGATTACATGGGAATATGGATAGTAAAGAAATTATTGAAATGGAAGTAAACTGAAAAAAATATGCATATATTCATATGTAAAATAGT
Source organism: Procyon lotor (assembly GCA_028646535.1). Classification (NCBI taxonomy): domain Eukaryota; kingdom Metazoa; phylum Chordata; class Mammalia; order Carnivora; family Procyonidae; genus Procyon; species Procyon lotor. Next base: position 6,791,844 of record CM053612.1, on the reverse strand, counting down.
ATTAGATTGTGAAGTCACGAATTGTTTCCTCAATCATGATTTTCTCAATCAGACCGGGCCAAACCTGCTAGCTTCCATCTCCACCAATTACACATTACTGGCAGAATATGGGTTCTCAGACCTTCTTTAGCCCAGTAAAAAATGGCTAATGGATTAAGAACCTAATAGACTCTCATTCCTTCTTTATCCCAGAGTGGCTTTTTCAATTTGAATTTGCATGGGAAATGCCCCTTTACAAAGCTAAGTACATTTAATATTAATATCTGGTTTATATATGTAAGTTGGTGTCAGCAATGAAAGGTAAAATAAAGGTGCACTAACAATATAAAACGACAGGGCACTTGGGCACCCTGATAATTATAACAATAATTAATATGATATGATATAATATAAATGATATATATTAGAGAAACCAAACATTTAAATGATAGCTTCCCCACAGTTGGAGTTAGAAAGGATTTTAGTTAATACTGTCTCACTGTTCAAATAATCCTAAAGAGGTTTCAGTTATTTTATTGTTTTAAATATGTCTTTATTTGTTTTCCAGTGAGAAATACAACCTTTCATGAGGCAAAAACCTGGACAACTTTGGGGGAAATTAACAAAACCCAGGCTTTTGCTGTATCAGTGTAATTAACTGAGAAATACTTAGGTTTTGGTACATTGATTAGTTCAGGCATTTTTCATAGTTCTGTACTGAAGAAAAATAAATTATATAAAGACTGTAAAACTCAAAGACATCTGAAACTGTTTTGAGTTCAGACACAGGACAACCTTTGGTTATAGCTTCTTCCTAAACTGTCCTCTAGACTTGACCACAAATGTGAATACTTTGTACAATAATGTCTTTTCCTTGAATTCAGACTACCCTCTTCTTTGTGAATAGTTTTTCTACTGAGAACTTTGACCACAAAAGAAAAATGCTGCATTGTTTTGATCTAAGATAATATTCATTAACTTTCTCCAATTCAGTGATTATAGAATGATGTATTTTCTATGAAATGACATGTTCTTTAAGGAATGTACTTGTGAGCTAGAATAGAGGCCAGAGGGGAGTGACAGCCCAATCTACATACACCATAGTGTTTTGTAAGGCTGAATTTGAGTTCCCATTGTAAGACAGAGATCTTGCATTTTCTTCATTCTACCCAGGAAAATATTCTATTGTTAGCACTTGATTAATTTTATAATTCTGAAACTGTCTTACAAAAGTTAGAGAGCAAATTGAAGGGGATCCCTTCTGAGCTGAATATACTCATGATGAAAATATTTCTCCTGCAAGGCCAGGCTCACATGAATATGATGATAAGGTGGTACAGAAATAGCTCAGACATGGTGATTAGTGACAACAAGCTAAGCAATCTAAGCTGACTATGCTATGATACACGTGATGGCCATCCTTAAGTTAGAGAGTAAAATCATAGACTCTTCAAGTTTAGAAGAGATCTGTGAGGCCATTTCTAATTCGGTCTCCTTTCTAATTCAGAAATCCCTTTTTGAAATGGTTGACAGGTTGGTATCCAGCCTTTGCTTCACCCCTTTCAGTGATAAGAGAGCTCACTGATTTAATCCTTTGTGAGTCACTAGACATCCCATAATAATATTGGAAGAAGGTCCACACTAACCAATCTTAAAAAGACAGAACTCAATCCCCAAAGCTAAATCCATCAAGAATGTTAGTGAGCATCATTTATACAAATAGTACATTGAAAGATTAAAGTTTATATGAATTTAGGAACAATGGAAGAACTTTTTATAAATTAATATAGTATAATTAAAGGTAAAAATGATGGCTGTTGGATTTTTTTATGTATTATTTACATTTTACAAGCAGTTTGATCACCAAATGATTCTGAAGAGGCTATGCCTTGATTTTTAAAATTCTTCCATTTGTGTTTCCAAGATTACTTCATTGATTATTTATAACCAATATTTAATGAGTTCTGCTATGTGCTATAGACGTGGGAGATGGAGAATACTGTTTGAACATTTATTATTGGTTATTGAGGAACCTTATTTCAAAAGATTAATTTAATTCCAATATAACTCCACTCAAAGCTAGATCACATTCAAATTTACAAGTCTGATTATACACACATATTTTAATGAACATTACTTGAACCAGATGCATATAAAATGATCTATCTGTCTCATACTATGGCATAAGCAAAAAAATTATGAAATATTTGAATACAGTCATGTCTTGCGTGATATTTGTGTGTCAAGTATACTGTGGCACACATTACAAATTAAAAAGAGTTATTTGAATAATAGATATGACTATCTCAGTAGGACCAGAGGACATGTAGATGTACTGGATACCTCAAGGTAAAAGTGTTGTGTAAGTTACCAATTCACTCCCTTGATGATATGTCTGTTGAAAGGGGTACAATTTAGAGACAAGAAAAGTCTTAAGTGGTAGTTTAGAACTTTCATGGGAAGAGATGCTGTATTAGTTTCTATTGATGCAAACTTACTGGCTTAAAATAACACAAATTTATTTTCCTACAATTAAGGAAGTTAGAAATTTAAGGAAGTCAGAAATTTAAAGGAAGTCAGAAATTTAAAGTGAGTCAGCAGGGCTGTGTTCTTTCTGGGGGTTTGAGGGGAGAATCCATTTCCTTGCCTTTTCCAGCTACTAAAGGCTGCCCACATACCTTGACTCATGATCCCTTCCTTTATATTCAAAGACATCAGGATAACATCCTTAAATCTCTCTCTTTCCCCTTGTTTCTCTCTCTCAACTCTTCCTTCTTCTTTGTCCCTCCTTCTCTCCCTCCACTGCATGCACAGACCACCCCTCTGCTTCCATCATCCCATCTCTTACTCTGGACTCCAGAGACTCCAGTCTCTCTCTTAAAGGACCTTAGTGATTACACTGGGCCCACCCACATAATCCAGATTAATTTTGCCTTTTTGAGATCCTGAACCCTAATCACATCTGTAGGCTCTTTTACCATGTAAATTAACATAGTCACAAGTTTTGAGGATTAGGACATAGACATCATTGGGGACTATTATTCTACCAGAGTCTCCATTGGCCCAAGATGACCTAAACATAGTAGTTGTGTGTATGTGTGTGTTTAAATAAAAAAAAAAGCAGTCCACCAAAGTAATGAAAGTTATAAGATGTTCTATATGTTTATTTTAGATCAAACTTTTTAAAAAAGTAAAGTGTCATGAGAATAATTGAATAAATTAGTGACGATTATATCCTTATATATTGATAAGAATAGTCCTACTACAAGAGTTTAAATTAGAAATTCCAATAGAATGTTAGAAGGTCATTCTGTCATTGATTTACTTATGAAAAATACCATTTGCACAAGCTTATTTAAACAGTTGTTTGAATCGTGTTCCTCACATCACTCATTTTCTATGCTCTTTGCCCCAGGTTAGTACAACACTGACAAATATTTGAAGAGTAATCTTTTGCTTCAGTACATATAGATTTAAAATATAAAGATTGTACTTTCTATTAGGTAGTATAGTCCTTGAATAATAAATATATTCCTTGTCAGTGTTCCTTTCTAACTATGCAAATGATATACTTTTGATGTTTAACTGGTCTTGTATGCTTTATTTGTGCACCATATGGTTTTCATAGATAACTGTAGTCTAATTGGTTTGATTCAAGCAACTGACACAAATATGCAAATATAATCAGAATAGAAAATATTTCAACCATAGTTCCCTTCTGCACTATTGATTGAAATATGAATGCTTAAAAATAGTTCTATAGAGCTAGTCTGTGTGAATAGTTTGTAATTACATCCATTCTCAATTGTCTATGTTCAGAAGTATGACGCTAACAAGGGAAAATGACTGACCAAGTGCATTTATTTAACACAGTACCAACTCTAGAAGAACATTATGCTTGTGATTATTTGTATTTGGTTAGCAAAAAATCAGCATGTTTTTCAGTAAAACTGCTGTTAAGGATGTACTGTTGTATGACAAAATTCTATGCCATTAGGCTAATGTTAGATTACGTTCTTGGTAAAGTTGTTATTTTTTAAAGGAATCCTTATTATAGAAGCATTTTTTTTTCTCTTAGGCAGCTTCTCTCTCTCTTTTTTTAATAGAAAGTCAAGTAGAATTGCTTTAATTAAGGTCTCTAGCTGGTTCTATCTCTATGCATCCTTTTTATTTTCCTCTGACCTTCCACAATCTGTTCACATTAGATATGAGGTGGACCATGTCATCAGTGAGCATATTTTCATTTGAAGGACTGCCAGCATAGCTTTCTGCTGTTCCTTTCCATTTGCTCAAAAGTATTGATGGAACTGAGTATACTCCACTTGGGGTTTAGTTCCTATACAGGTACCAAGTACCTATACAGGTAAAAGCTGAGTCACTCTTGATCATTCCTTACTTTATGTCTTGCCATTTTCCTTCTCATTGAGGACCATTTCTTTCTTGTTTGTTGATATTGTGTTTGATATTAATTCCAAAGTCTACTTTTCCCATGAATATGGCTTCTTATGAAACTCAATGAGACTGAACATATTAAAAAGAGGAAGTACGTTTTCTACTTCATGTATCACCCCATAGCAACTCACACAAGGCTTTCCATATAATAGGAACTCAACAAACGCTCATGCCTGGTAGCCCATGTATATTCACACATTGTGAAATAATGCATTCAGTCAGCCAATTTTCCCCACATATTAGCTTCTGAGTGCAACTGATACAGTTTGTGAGGAGAGGGAGACAATTTGCTTAGGTCGCTGAGATGCTGTCAGAGAACAACAGTCTATATCAATTAGTTGATACCTGAATAATAGTTTGCAATTATTAGGTTATCTCCAAAATTTCAAATTGACTAATAAAACATACAAAATCTTGGGCTGATTTTCCCCTTCAGGTTGATCAGCATATAAAGCTAACTTTAAAGTAGTTACTTATTTTTGGGGGACAAATCTATGTCCAAGTAGACTTTCAGTGGATTTGTGCCTCATTCTAATTCTAAATTGATCCAACACTGAAGCATAAAGATAAGCAGAGACTGAAAACAACTCAATAAAGTACATCCCTTTGGGTTAATCACCTTCCATTTTTTTAATGATATAAGAGTAATATGGTAACATGACCTTGATATTATTACTTGGTTAAGTATGGCTATACATTAACTCTCAATCTAGAGGACAGAAAGTATGGTCACTGTTAAATTCTGGGTGGTTTTTCCCTTGGAGGGAAGTAAACTATTGTTCCTTTAAACAGTGATTCATCAGTCATATTTTTTAAAACACTGAATCACTTCTTAATTTCTCCTTCTTATGCAGGCACTATTTCACTAAAGCAGGTGATTCTTTTTCAATGACAAGAGTTCAGTGTTCAAGATAAAATAATAAGGATATTAGAAAAAGTTCTAAAGAATGAGATTTCTTTTTACATGTATTTGTTCTTTTCATTGATGTGAGCATTACCCCTTACATACTCTCAATTACATAGAAATGGAACCATATACATGTACATTTCAGTATATGTCTGGGATATTTGCTGTTTGAACTGATTGAAAATCAGACCACTAAAAACTGGATTAATGCCATTTGACATAGAAACCAGATGGAAGGATGGGCAAGGGTTGTGTGTAATGACCCCACTATATAGGGGACAAATTTATCTTTTGCCAAGATGCACTTTCAATTCTCACTAGGGAATCTTACTCACTTCTGTATCCTCATGTGCCATCTGAGCCCTGTCCATCTGTGACTCACCTTCAGGCCAAGAATCACTTGTGTTTTTAATCCATGAAAAAAAACCCATCCATATCATATAGATTCTTGTTTCTCTAGCACATGTTCTCATGCTAAGTCTGTCCCTTGGCAATAGCCTCCTTTGTACCACCTTGAATTAGGGAAGAATAAAGAATCTAACTACCTGGGGTGCCTGGGTGGCTCAGTGGGTTAAAGCCTCTGCTTTCGGCTCAGGTCATGATCTCAGGGTCCTGGGATCGAGCCCCGCATTGGGCTCTCTGCTCAGCGGGAAGCCTGCTTCCCCCTCTCTCTCTGC
>CM053612.1:6775543-6785729 GCA_028646535.1 Procyon lotor | reverse complement strand
TGATTTAACATCCAATAAATATTTATAGAAAGTTTCTATCCTTACAACTGACTAGATTGGTGTATGTGGGACTTATTATTACTATTCTATTTTAGTGTCATATATTGGTTCATCAGAAAACATTGGTCAAATTCTGGGTTGGGGATGTCTTCCTCATGTGTCACACTAGTGAGCTTTATTCTGTGTACATCCCTTCTGAAGCCTTGTTATCAAAGAGGATGTTTCCCACATGATGAAGGAACGTTCTTTATTCAGTAGTAGACAAATAGCTGTAATCCTTGACCAGAATCACAGCTAGTAAATACTATTAGAGTTTTTTTTTTTTAAAGATTTATTTAATTATTTTGAGAGAGGTAGAGGAGGGCAGAGGGAGAGAGAGAAAATCCTCAAGTTGATTCCCTGTTGAGCTTGAGCCTGACACAGAGCTTGAATCTAGGACCCTGAGGTCATGACCTGAGCCAAAACCAAGAGTTGGACACATAACTGACTGAGCCACCCAGGCGCCCTCCTTTAGAATTCTTGAAATTGTATTTACTAGGATGTTGAATTCATTGCTTTAAGAGTTGATGACAGCTCAAGTATAGTGTGGCCCCCACAGGTAAGATTATGCCTATCATGCCAAAGTTGCTCAGTTCAGTAATTAACAAGCAAACAGACAGAACAGTCAAGCCAGTAGCTGAAGGTCATAAGTACTGGAAAAATTTATTTAGTTAAATTTTTACTTCTAAATAGGCATTGTACTTTCTTTCTTTTTAAAAAAGACTTTATTTATGTATTTGACAGAGAGAGGGAGAGAGCACAAGCAGGGGGAGCAGCAGAGGGAGAAGGGGAAGCAGGCTCCCCACTGAGCAAGGAGTCTGATGCGGGGCTCAATCCCAGAGTTCTGGAATCATGACCTGAGCCAAAGGCAGATGCTTAGCCAACTGAACCACCCACGTGTCGCTGTACTTTCAATTAGACATTTTCTTGGCTCTATAATTATTTGCTTATATTTTCCCGTTTACTACTTACAGATATAAAGAACCTCAATTCCTTCTCTATGTATAAACTCAGTATCTTCTTTTTTTTTTTAGTAACTTGTTTTGTTGATAAGAAACTGCCAATAATGCTTCCTCGTTCTGAGGCTACTTTAATACTTTTTGTGGACTTCATAATGTCACATTATGTTGTTTAGGTCCTTACTATAAATATTTGTTACCCAAAATACCTTTTCAATTTTTTTTTTAAAGATTTTATTTATTTGACAGAGAGAAACACAGCAAGAGAGGGAACACAGGCAGAGGGAATGGTAGCGGGAGAAGTAGGCTTCCTGCCGAGCAAGGAGCCCGATGCGGGGCTCCATCCCAGGACTCTGGGATCATGACCTGGGCCCAAGGCAGAGGCTTAACGACTGAGCCACCCAGGTGCCCCCCCTTTTCAATTTTTTAAAATGAGGAATAGTAACCCACACATGCCTTTATTATTAGATCAGAACTGTGTATGTACTTAAAAAGAACTATGTATGTACTGCCCAAAAGACTTGGGCAGTGAAGAAGGGAGCACGATTAATTTTGACTGCAAGGATTGGGAAGGACTTGGTAGAAGCAGACATATTTGAATTGAACCTGGAATCATTAGATGATTCATTCACAGTAAAGAAAGAGTGGCCGTGGAAATAATATTAACTATATTTCCTTCTTTTCTGTATTCTTGAAACTGTGGTATCTGGGGCCTTGCTGACCACTGGGGAAGGACTGTCCTTTTTGCACTAGCTAATTCCTGCAGCTAGCAAAGAGCTCACGCTTTATCTGCAAGCCAACCAGGCCCAAGCCTAGACTCCTCAATTATATCCTTTATCTAGTTCTTGAACTCTAGGTCACTGTCCATTTGCCCTACTCACTCCAGGGCCAGGTACCAGACAAATAGGGACAACTCTATACCCCAGAGCCCACTAAAATTATTCGAACTAGACAATTCTAAGCTTTCTTGCCCTGCTTTTTCTTGCCTTTTCCACAGAAACAACAATAAAAGTTCTTGTTTATGTTTTCCCTACTCTCTCTAATTCCTGATTGGCCCTGTTGCTTCACCATATGGCACTACATGGTATATATACAATACCTCCTGTTTCTAGGGAACTATGAGTAAACTCTCCCTTCATGACAGTCCTTTCCATGTCTGTGTGTCTTATTATACCTGACTAAAACAAATCTCAGGTACATTTTTAAATAGCAATAGCATAAGCAAAAGTGCAGAGGCATAACAGTGCATGGTATGTTCATAGAATGGCTGGAATCTGGAATTGTGGCACGCAGGGTAAGGAACAAGTGATGAATTTGGTTGCGAAGCAGTTAAGAAAGACTTTTACTGACAAAATAGAGCATAAGATTTAGTGATTTTTACCAAAATATAGTTTTACCATCTGTTACATAAAAGAGAAATAGAGCAAATAATTGAAGATATAGTGCAAAGATGGAATGAGTACAGAAAAATACTGTCATATATAGCAATTCTTGTCAAATCTAGATGTGGACCCTTGGAATTTATTCTCATCCCTACCTTATCCTTTCCAGTGATGTCAGAATGATCATCCTAAAACAGCAGACTTGATTTTGTGGTTCCTCTGAAGATTTCTGGTAGCTATTAATTATGTATAGATTTCTGAATATCACCATACCCTTCCCTAGACCTTTCTTATACTGCAGCTGTACCAGCCAACTTGAAGGTTGTGTTTTCTTGGAAAGACTGCTCATTACCTCTTTGATTGCATCTCCTACTCCTTTTCCTCTTGCTCCCTTTGCTCCAGCAACACAGGCTTCTGGGCTTTTCCACTAAGATACTAGGCACTCTGTGGTATACTAACAGGCACACTCTTGCCTCAGGTCTTTACATTCTCTGCTCTTTTCTTTCTTTGGAATTTGAATCAAGTTTTGTCATGTCACTCTGAAAAATCATTCTTTGTTACTACCCTATACTACCACTAATACTTATAATTCCCTGTGCAGTCTTTGTACTTTCTCACATCCATACCTCAGCTCATTGTGTTTTTACTGGTATTGACCCTTCCCCACAACTCTCTGCCTGAATCTTCTCACAGCTAACAGTAACTCAGTAAATCCCATCGACTCCTCTATTTCTCTCATACTCTTCATCCAATCCATCAGCAAATTATGGGGTTTCTACTTTCAAAATACATCTAGAATCCAGCCACTTCTCACCACTTCCACTGCTACCATCCTGGTTGGAACCACCATCTTCTCTTACCTGAATTCTTAGTAAGCCTCTAAACTTGACTTCCTATTTCCTCTTTGCCTCTCTTTAGTCCATTTTCTACACAGCAACCACAGTTATCTTCATATTAAAATATGAGCCAAAAAATATGAGCCAAATTCTGTCACTTCTATGATCAGTATCCTCCAATGGCTTCATATCTAATCAGAGTCTATATTCACTGTTTCCAAGACTCCCATTCCCTGTTCTCCCTCAGAACCACTTCACCAAATGACTCTCATCAACAACCCTAGTGATCTTAACATTTCTAAAAGGATTGATCATGTCTCAGTCTTCACCTTACTTGGCCTATCAACCAATGTTTGACTCAGTTTATCACTCCCTCCTTTTTTGATACACTATCTTCACTTGGTTCCAATATGCCACACATTTGGTCTTCCTCTTATATAACTGGGTGCTAGATAATGATAAATGATTCTCTTTCATAGTCTCTTATGTTGGGTCTTCCACTTCTCTTCAGACCTTTAATGAAATAGTACCTCAGCACTCAGTCCTCTATCTTCATCACTCACTCATTAGTTTGTTGATCTCTTCCAATCTCATGGATCTAAATACTATCTTTATCTTTACAATCATAAAATTCATTTTTCTAATCCAGACCATTCTCAGAAATTCCAAACTCATTTGGACAGCTTGAACTTAACATGTCTCAGTACCCAAATCTTGATTTCTTTCCCTTGAACTTACCATTTATAGTCTTTCATATCTTGACAAATGGAAGATCCATTCTTTCAGCACCTCAGGATACATATATGGGGTCATTCTTGACTCCTCGCTTCCTCTCATATACCATGTCATCAGTATATATCCAGAATCCTACCACTTCTCACTACTCCCACTCCTATAGCTTGGCTTCAGACAGCCATCATCTTTCACCAGGATCATTGCCATGGTCTCTTAATTAATTTCACAAATTTCCTCCCTAACCTCTTCAGTCTACTATCAATATAACACTTGAGTAATTCTATGAGAATATAGGTCAGATCATATAATTACCCTGCTCAAACCCTTATAAATGACTTCTGACTTGATTCAGAGTATAGTACAAATCCATACACTGTCCCTCAAGACCCAGATTCTTCCCTCATTTTATCACTGACTTGAACTCCTATTATAACCCTCATTCACTTTGCTATAGACACACTGCCCTATTGGTTGGTTATTCCTGGAAAATGCCATAATCCTGCATCAATGTTTACACTTACTGTTTCTTCTGCTTGAAATGATCTTCCCTTAAATATGTGCATGGCTTAATTCATCACTTCTTTGAAGTCTTTACTCACATTTCACCTTTTCAGTAAAAATATCCCTGGCCAACCTAATTAAAATGTGCCCACTCATTCATATTCCTTTTTCCACTTTTTCACTCTGATTATTTATCATTATTTAGTACACTATATATTTTATTTATTTATATCCTCCATTTTCTATATCTTCTACTACAATGTAAGCTTCACAAATACAAAGATTCTTATGTGTTTTATTTACAACTGTCTCCCTAGCACTTAGAACACTGATTGATGTGTAGAATAATAGAAATATTTAGTCCAAGCAATTTTTGGCATTTTTCTGTACATATAAACAAGACATATAAAATTTCAAATAGAAAGTTGAAGTGACTCATCATTTTGTTTTATCATATACATTATATTTAAAAATAAAGAAGTAAATCTAACCAGATAACCTGCCTGACAATACTGCTATCCTTACTTCTTACCTATAGCACTATTCATTTATACATCTAGTGATATGTTCTTCAAACTAACACCAAAGAAGAAAAAGTGTATAGCCTCAACTCTTCAATTAGAAATAGTCACAAGTAAGCAAACACAGCTTTTTCAACATGTGAGTAACATGGCTGGGGATAGGAGGGTGTTAAAAGAATGGAGGTATAGTAGAAGCCTAGAGGGACTTCTTACTGGGCTATACTTACTGACAAAACTATGGTAAATGGAAAACCATGGAGTAACAGTGCTTTAATTCAATGTCTTATTGTGTTTTAGCAAAGGGAATTGGTGATCAGAAAAACTTAGATTCTTATTATAAAAACAACTTTAATAACTTTATGGTTTTAGAGAAATCAAAATACTTAATAGAGAGGATATTGAGTATAACTCACGTATTTGTTCATGTGTTGTCTTACTGTAGACTATTACCTATATCATTCAATTGATCTTCCTAAGGTAGAAGTTGTTAAAATGCAGAGCTCTGTATTAAATGCATTAGCAACATAAAAGAATGGCACCATTGAACATCCCTGTTAATAGTAAAATGACCTTTCTCTACAAACAAGAGGAGATGTCTGATATTGTCAGACTCTTAGTGGTAGGGGTTCAGTGGAGCAGACAAGTTTATTCTGTCTGTTAATATGGTGATACAGAGTTTTTATTGTCAGATGCCAGGAAATTTGTCAAGTTCCAGTATATTTGCTCATCTTTTCTATATTGCGTAAAGAGAAAAAACAGAACTGCTAATCAACAAACCTTCATCCATTCTCTTAAATCGTTCTACATGGTCACTCTTTCAGGAATAGTAAACCTGGAAAAACAATGCAGTATAACTTGAAATTCTTCAAACTTAGTGGAAATTTTTGTTTTTTTATGAGTCTGGTTTAAAATTAGGCACATAGGCAAATAGGTTCCAGACTGTGAGCTCTTCAAGAACAACTGATAAAACCAATCTATACACATGCCCAGAAAGGTCAGAATAAAAAATCCTTCTCAATTCTGAAGCTTATAGTATGTAATGATTCCAAATGCAGCGAACTTCTTAGAGTAGAAACACTTCCTTTTCATTCACATAGAAAACCATTAAAAGCAAAACTAGCTGGAAATTAAAGTGAAGATTTCCCAAATGAAAATGATCCAGGCACTAGCTGAGTTTAATCCCTCTGTGGTACCAGAGTTCACCAGCGATTTATAGAACTACATGGTATACATTCAGGTTTTTTAATAAAGTGTTTGTTTTGTCAAATTATTGTAATCTAGGCACTTCCAAGGGGTATCAAAGGGGAGATAGTCAATTTTAAAAAACACATAGACAACAGATATCTTAGGATAAACATCAGAAAAGAGCTTAGAGATTATAGAGAGAAAAACGAGAGACAGTTGTCTGGGATAATGAAACAAATGATCTGGAAAAGTGACAACTTCAACAACAAAGGTTAAAAACAGTAAAAAAAAGACCATGGAGTTTTTCTAAAAGGTAAGCATTTCCCTTATTATAAAATCAAGAAAAGTTTTATAAGGTTGCTCATCATTGAGCCTGAGGGTTTGCTATCACCACTTCTGCCCCTTCCCTGAGTAGGTTGCCCTGAAAGCAGATACTCATTTTACTTAGCATAAAAGAATGGAAAGTTTAGGAATCTTTTCAAATGCTTTTTTTTTTTTTTTTTTTTTTTTAGAATTCGTGCCATGTACTAGATAGATTGCAAAGCAACAGGATACACATGATGTCATTCTTTGAATCAGTTTGCTTGAATATTTTGGGAGGGAGGTGTTTTAAAGCAATTTCATGGGTAACTTAAAATATATTTAGATTTCAAAAGGTGTAGATTTTTGTGGAATAAAAAATGCACATGATCGTGATGAGCACCAGGTGATTTTGGGAATTGTTGAATCACCATAATGTGTACCTGAAACTAATATAACACTGTATGTTAACTCACTGGAATTAAAATAAAAACTTAAAATAATAAAAAAAGCGCATGAATGTTAAAATAGAAGACATAAAAGAAGCCTCTTACTTTTTTTGTATTCTACTTCAGACTATTTCTCCCAGACCCATCTGTGCTTCAAATTTCCTCTCATTTGTCATAGAGACATTCATTGGACACAAACAGCCTTTTTTTACATTGTTTATAAAATGTAAATGATTTCATCTCTGTAGAGAAGTCCAGTCAAAGCTATATTCTCTGATCGATACCCAGAAATGTAAATGAGATTCTACCAATGTATAAAATATATGCATTGGAACAGGTTTATTAGTTGTTGCAGTTTTTTTTTTTTTAATGTGTGTTCTTTAGAAAGAAAGTATAATGTAGAATTTGGGAGCATGGATTTTGAAGTCAGGTCAGCCTCATCTCTGGCATATGATGGTTGTATGACCTTTGGAATAGTAATTATCTCTCTGTGCCTTAGTTTCATTGATGTATAAAATAACAAAAATAGGGGTGACTGGATGGTCCAGTTGAATGAACATCGGATTCTTGGTTTCAGCTCAGGCCATGATCTCAGGGCCATGAGATCCAGCCCCATGTTGGTCTCTGCTCTCAGCACAGAGTCTCCTTAAGATTCTCTCTACCTCTGCCCCTCTTGCTCTTTCTCACTCTCTTTCTCAAATAAATAAATAAATCCTTAAAATAGAAAAAATATTTTTACCAACCTCATGAGTTTAGGGGATGGTTAAATAAGGTAATACATAAGAAACACTTTGCAAAATATCTGGTACATAGAAACATGTTAGCTGTTATTGTATATGACTATTTAGAGCATACAGAAAATAATGGGAAAAGTCACCCAGACTCTCAATATGCAAGGTCAACTTCTGTGTGTGTGTGTGTGTGTGCATATTTCAGGTATGAACTCTTAAAATTTCATCATCTTGGAGAGGATTTCACTTCACTACTCTAATCAATGAATACTGAGGTATCCAGTAATCATGAGAAAAGTATTAATCTACAAATAAGTACACATTGGGATGGCTAGGTAGTAATCTTATAAGATGCATTTATAAGTGTTTAATTACTTACTTAAGAATTACTTATAAACTGAATAACTCTTGAATGCCTACTAATTTCCAGGCACTGAACTAGACTCTAGGGATATGGTAAGGAATGAAATAGACGAAGTCTCTTCTCTCATAGACATTGTAGAAGAGAAATGGACAGTAACCAAGTAAGTAGAAATGTACAGGGAGTATATATTGTGCTCTGAGGGCAATAACAATGGACTGATATGGTGAATAACATAGGTGATCCTCCTTTAGGCAGAATAGTCGGGAAAGACCTCTCTGAATAGAGAATATTTGAAATAAAACCATACAAAGTTGGGGGAAAGCATCCCAGGCAAAAGGGGAAAAAACTTGCAAAGACTCTAATGTGGGAAAGTACTAACTGTGCTTTGCAAAGAAACTGAAAGAACATTGACCTGGTTGGAACTTAGGAAATACAGGGGAGAGTGGTATCAAATGAAACTGAAGAAGTAGACTAAGGACAGCATATCAAGGATATCATTGGGCATGGATAGAAGTTGGCATTTATTCTAATTCAAATTCTAATTTTTATATATATATACATATTTATATGTATATATATGTATATATACATATGTATAAATTCACAAATTACATATTTATATGTAAATATGTATATATATATAAAAAATTAGAATTTGAGAAGCCCCCGGCAGGAGGCATTTATATATAAATATGTATATGTGTGTGTGTGTGTGTGTGTGTGTATTTAGAGGCCTTTAAGCAAGGGGGCTGATGTAATCCAATTATAGTGAAGAAAATGTTTAGTGGGGGATGATATAAATTTTTGTCAGGAGATTGCTACAGTAATACAGTCATCAGGTGTTGAGATTAGAACAAGGTGATGGTGGTGATAATGGGCAGAAAAGACTTGAGATATTTTTTGGAAGTTGAAGCTATTATTTTTATTGATTGGATGTAGAGTAAGAAGTGATAGGGAAGGGAGAGAGAAGAAAGAGGAGGACTCAAAGACTTTCTAGCTTGAGAGTTTAATCAATTTAGATCTCATTTATTGACATAGGGAATATTATGGGAAACAGGTCTAGGAGAGAAAAGTGTTCTGTAACAGACAAGTTAAGCTTGTGATGTTTATGAAATCTCCAAATGGAAACAAGTAGGTAGTTGAGGAAAATGAGTCTTAAACTCAGAGCAAAGTGTAGAGATATTAATTCATGATCATCACCATAACCATTGCATTTAAATATATCGGTCTAGATGAGCCCACCTAGGAATAGGGTGTAGAGAAGAAAGGAAGGCCTAGAACGAAAACTCTGGAAACTCTGCAAACATTTCCATTTAGAGATGGAGTATCTTTGAAAGAAAATGAGGGGGGAATGACCAGTGGGGAAGAATGAAAACCAACAGAGAAGGATATTATGTGAAAATCACATAGTAGTAGTAGTAGAGGTGACTATTTCAAGAAGTCAAGCTGAGAAAGTTAGGTGTTAATAGAAGTGCTCATTAGATTTACCTACATGGGGATGGGCTACTTGACCTTAGCACCTGAATTTCAGTAAAGCAATAGGGGTGGAAAATAAGATTCTAGAGCACTGGTCTTTAAGTGTGGTTCCCAGAGTAGCAACACCAGCAACACATGGGAACTTGTTAAAAGTCACCCCAGATCATTAACTCTGGGGGCAGTGTCCAGAAATCCATAGTTTAATAAGTCCTCCAGGTCATTCTAACATATGTTTTGTTACATCATGTCATGTCATGTCATGTTATGTATGTGAACCCTTTGTTCTATCAGTTGAGTTTTAAAAGGGCATCAAGGGATTATATCGAGAATGTATAAACATCTAAAAAATGTAACTTTAGAAATATTTCAGTTATTTTGAATGGATTCTGGTGCATGAACACCTTCATAAGAATGGCATTAATTCTTGTAACTCCAGGTAACTTTATCCTTTTTGAGCATTTGTTTACTTACTAAAAGATTTAAAATTCTTTTTCCCCCCAAATACTTTTATTTTATTTTTTCAGTGTTACAAGATTAATTGTTCATGCACCACACCCAGTGCTCCATGAAATACGCACCCTCATCAATACCCACCACCAGGCTCGCCCAACCCCCCCACCCCTCCCCTCCAAAACCAGTTTGTTGCTCAGAGTCCACAGTCTCTTTAAAAAGATTTAAAACTCTAGGGGCACCTGGGTGGCTCAGTCA
>CM053612.1:6756715-6775043 GCA_028646535.1 Procyon lotor | reverse complement strand
AAAAAAAAAAAGTTATCTATCTTGCCTCTTTAATAAGATGAAAACTTTATCAGGATCACACATTTGTTGGTCTCCCTTACTCCCAAATTCTATCATGTAAATATTATCTACAAGATTTAATTACAAGTAACTATGAATATATGTTCTCTTTTTCTTTAGTCTTATATTTTTAAATGATATCAATATATTTCACCAAGATATTTGATAACCCTAATTTTGCTCATCTCTTCCCCTTTATTGTCTCTTATTAAGCATGTCACACAAACTATTTATGGGATGAGGCTTCATGTGGCAAAATTCTGGTGGCCTTCTATATTTAAGGATATTTTTATGAGTATATATTTGAAAGGCAGTTATGCCCCCACCTCAAAAATTCTATTCCATTGTTTTCATAGTTACAGTTTTTTTATTGTTATGTTAGTTACTATAACATACATCATTAGTTTTTGATGCAGTGTTCCAAGATTCATTGTTTATATACAACACCCAGTGCTCCATGCAATACGTGCCCTCCTTAATACCCACCAGGCTCACCTATCCCTCCACCCCCTCTAAAACCCTCAGTTTGTTTCTCAGACTCCACAGTCTCTCATGGTTTGTCTCCTCCTCCAATTTCCCCCAATTCACTTTTCCTTTCCTTCTCCTAATGCCCTCCATGTTATTCCTTATGTTCCACAAGTAAGTGAAACCATACGATAATTGATTTTCTTTGCTTCCAGTTTTACTGTTGAAAAAAATCTAAGTCAATTTGATTTTTGTTCCTCTATATGTGATCTTTTCTTTTTTAAAGATAAACCTACTACTAGATTTATCCTTTATTTTTCTATTTTCTACTTTCTGTTAATATTTTCCCCTCTAGATATGTTGAAGTGTACTTTTTCCCTATTCTCCCATGTTGGCCCCCTAGGGAGGCTTTCACTCTGAGATCTTTCTTTTAGTTTTTGGGCAAATTTATCTCTGTTATTGCTTCAAATTTTTCCACTTTTTTTTCTGATATCCTGACTACTTCTATCCTCCATATTTCTTAGCTCCTCTTTTATAGTTCCTACTTCTTTTTTTTCTTCCTTCTATGAGATTTCTTCAATCTGCTCTATAAATTTCCTAATTTCTTCTTCAGTTTTATCCATCTGCTCTTTATCTCATGTATTGTGTAATTTCAATTATTATATTTTTACTACCTAAAAGGATTTTCTTCATCTTCTTAATGTTCTTCTTTCATATTGCTTATATCTTCCATTATCCATTTTAGTAGGTTTATTAGGCTATATATTATTGCCTCCCTTTTGCCTTCATAATCTGTACCTAGAATGCTAGATTTTTTTTAAGTTTATGCTTCTTAAATACACTGTTATCTTTGCCTGTTTGCTCCTTTCCCCTTGGAGTATTGGCTCTGCTGTTAAGTAATGTCATGTCCCTTTGAAACACTCCTTGGAACCCAGCTGCTAAGCTGGGAGGAAGCCCAAGCAACCTTTTGCGAATGCCCACATGGGAGAAATAAGGCCCCTGGCCAACATCTCCAGCTGCGTTCCTAGACATCTGACAGCTATATGAATGAATCTACTTCTGACATTCCAGCTGCCACAGTGCCCCAGCTGCCATCACCACATTAAGCAGAAGGACCAGCTAGCCAACTCATAAAATAGTGAGAAATAGGAAGTTGTTGTTTTAAGCTATTAAATTTGGGGTGTTTTGTTACACAGCAACAGATAACCAAAACGCAGGTCTTTTCCATGTGGCTTTTCACAACTTGGTAGCTGGGTTCCCACAAGGAATGTTTCAAGAGGACAAACCTAATTGCTAGTGCTTATCAAGCTCCAACTTACATCATGACTGCTAATGTTCCATTATCACATGCACAGAGTTAATATAGTAGGGATATTATGGAAGGGAATGAATAAAGGGAACTCTAGTTCATTGAGTCACCAAAGTAACAGTCTACCTTGATACATTTCAGAGAATACATTCTCTGGCCATTAATAAGAAAAATATAAGATTTTAAAAATCCAAAGATTTGGAATTTTAAAAGACCATATCTAAAAAAACTCATGAAACAAAGAACACATAAAATGGAAATCAAGAAACATTTAGAACTGAGTGGTAGTGAAAATAACCATATCAGAACTCATGGGATTCTGCTGTCATACTTAAAATGAAATATATAGCATTTAATTCTATACCTTAAAGAAGGAAGGACTGAAAGTTAATGATCTATGCCTTTAACTTGAGAAGTAAGAAAAAGGGTGGAAAAAATTGCTCTTTAAACAATGCAAACAACTTCAATTGCCTTGAGTTATAATTTCTGAAGGAAGTTTCACATAATCATCTCATTTTATTCATATATCTTTTATTTACAGCCCGTTTGCCATGAAAACCCAGTAGGTAGTCAGAGCAGGTATTATTTAAGTCAATTTTAGAGATCATTTTAGAGGTATTGAGGTTCAGAGAACTTAGTGACTTATTGTAAGTCACATGACTTGTAAGTCAGAGTAGTGATTCAAAACAAGATTTAAGAACCTTAGTCTAGAGTTCATTTCAATCTATTATAATGATAACTTACATTAGGGGAGAATATATCAAATAGATAAATATTATGACCACTATTGAACAGTTCTGGGTGAACCACAGTATAAGATGCCGCACATGTGACCACTGTGGCTTAAGCTTGAGAGTTCTAGGAAACTGCATTGTATCGGAGTGTGTAATCTATTCTTGTGTTCTTCAGTAAGAAACTACAAAAATTATTCAGTGCTAAAACTAAATGTGCTATCAAGCCATGAAAAGACATGGAAGAACCTTAAATGCATATTACTAAGGGAAAAAGTCAATCTGTAAAGCCTCCATACTCTATGGTTCCAACTATATGACATTCTGGAAAAGGCAAAACTTCAGGGACAATAAAAAGATCAGTGGTTGCCAGGCATTAGGGTAGAGGGAAGAGATGAATAGGTGGAGCACAGAGGACTTTTAGGGCAGTTAAAATACTCTGTATGACACTATAATTATGGAAAATATCATTATACCTTTATCCAGATCCATAGAATATACAACACTTATAAGTGAACCCTAAATTAAACTATGGGTTTAGAGAGTATGGGGAAGACACACATTCATTATTCATTGAGTATTTGTGATATGTCAAAGTAGGCTCATCAGTTGTAACAAATGTACCACTTCAGTGGGGGAATGTTGTTAATGGGAGAAGCTATGCCTGTGTCTGGGCATGGATATATGGGAAATTTCTGTATCTTTCCCTTCATTTTGCAGTAAATGTAAAACTACTCCAAAAAAAAAATTAAGCCTTAAAAAGAAACTATAAGAAAAAAAATACAAAAGAGGGAGGCACACTGGATATATTACATTTGTCCTTTTAAGTACTACCCTTTACCCAGCTCTATGCCATGGTAGGCTGACCTACATGGATTGATTGCACCAGTGATTTTCCTTGATCTTTGGTGTCTGGTTGCGATCCGACACATGGACAGAAGGAGAGAAATGGAGGCAGGGATTTTATATCCATGCTTCCCACTCTTTTGGGTCACCATGGTTAAGTCCATCCATGGAAGCCCAAAGCTCCTGCCCAGCAGCCCCCTCCATATATCTACCTACTAGGGTTTCATTAAATGGTCCCTCTCTTTGTACTGTTAGGTCTAAGGGTCATAAGAGCTACCTGTTGGTGCTAATCCTTGGATACCACATTCTCTGACATTGGTTTTCATAAACCCTGAACATACTTGTATTAATAGTCCCTTTACCAATTTATTTTCTTATTACTCACTTGGAACGTGCCATAAATTTCTTCCTAGAGCACTGGAAGATAAAAAAAAAATGTTAAAAAAAAAAAAAAGTGCTGCAACCAGTGGTTGTTCACATGAAAATCTAGAATGAATGACAGGAAACCTCTGTTAAGGAGGTCCTTTCTGACTTTAGCCAGTGTTATTGAGACTGCTGAAATTTCCATAATCATGAATCTTGCTGGACCGAAGGAGCAGTTCTCTGATGAAGCCACTTTCTAAAATTAATATAGGTATGCTGATTAGGTAACCATGCACTATATTGGTTTGAATAGGGTTATCTGGGAGGAGCTGGTGGAATTGGGAGAACCCAGAAACTTGAGGCCTCTCCAAAGCACCTCTTGAACTACCTCTACTAAATAAAAATAAGTGGCAAGGGGTATGTTGGAAGCCAACATTACATTCTAAGGAAGATTAGAGAGGTCTCTCAACCCAACATGCCAGGCTAATGGTTTTCTTATCCAAACTGTGCCATTAAGCAGGGAGCAAGAGAAAAAAAGCTTTGCATCCAGGAGAAAAAAGAAGCCCTGGGGGGTTAGCACATCCTTGGTTTTTCCATTTGCTCGTCAGGGATTCAAACAACATGACCCAATGATGCTATTGGCATTAGTTGCTATCAAGAATTCTCCCGAATGAATATTCAGGCAGTCAACTGAAGTTTTACTTGATAAATAATTCTAGGAAAAAAAATCTGGCAGTGACTTGTGGTTGCTCAGCCTCTCAATCAATCCTAGATCCCCAAGGCCAGCACTAGGAAGTAATGGCTATCTGTTAGCAGAAACTCCCACCCTGATCCAGCCATGGGGAAACCTTTACTAATTTGTCAGTGGAATTGAGGGACATGTTAAATCTGAATAGGCAGATGCAGAGATGGTTGGACTGGCCGTATAAGGAACTTATTTCTTGTCCGGGAGATGCTCATGAGAGTCACCGATTCAATCACTGAACATTCCATTCCTGTCAAGTATAATACAATCACTCTTTGGACCAGTGAATAATGAATGTGGTGTCTTCCCCACAGTCTTTTTAAAAAGCTTTCCATAAATATTTACTGATGACTATGACAAAAGCACTTGTATATGATTAACTATTGAATATATGCATGGATTCTGGTTTTATTTTGAAGTTTTATTTATTTTTTTTAAAGATTTTATTTATTTATTCATGAGAGACAGAGAGAGAGAAAGAGGCAGAGGGAGAAGCAGGCTCCCTGCTGAGCAAGAAGCCTGACATGGGACTTGATCCCAGGACTCCGGGACCATGACCTGAGCTGAAGGCAGATGCTTAACCATCTGAGCCACCTAGGCGACCCTATTTTGAAGTTTTATTATGAAAATTTCAGACATACAAAACATGGAAAGTATAATATTATGAACACCTGCATTCTTATGACCATAGTAAAGAATAAAGTATTAAAAGAAAACCGAAAAACAACTCTAACTCATAATAACAGATAGAATGGTGGTTACCAGGGGTCTCTGAATGGCTCAGTCATTTGAGTGTCTTGCTCTTGGTTTCAGCTCAGTTCTTGGTCTCCGGGTCCTGGGATCGGCCCATGTCAGGCTTTGCACTCAGTATAGAGTCTGCTTGTCCCTCTCCCTCCCCTTCCTCTCCTCCCCCTGCTCCTCTCTCTGTCTCTCTCTCAAATAGATAAATGCAATCTTTAAAAAAAAAAAGTTTGAAAAAAAAAAAAAAAAAAAAGTTTGTTACCAGAGGCTGGAGGGGGGGGTGGCTGGGGAAAAGGGGAGATACTGATCCAACGGTACAAACTTTCAGCAATAAGATGAATAGGTTCTACGAGACCAGTGCTCTAACCCCTGAGCTACGGAGCCTTGCTTGATGAATAAGTTCTAGAAACCTAATTCACAGCATGTAACTATAGGTAATAATAATTGTTGTTAATAATAGATACTTGAAATTTGCTGAGATCTCAAGTATTCTCACCACACACACACACACACACAAACAAATGATAACTATAAGAGGTGATGAATCTGTTCATTAGTTTGATTGTGGTAATTATTTCAGTGTATACATGTATCAAAATATCATGCTGTATACCTTAAATATATGCAACTTTTACTTGTTCAAAATAAATAAAAATAAAAAGGAATAAAGCATTACAAATGCAAGTCCACTGAACTTTCTTCAAGTGACACTCTTTCACTCTTCCACCTTCCCCGTGCTGACCACTATCCTGAATTTGGTATTTATAACTCACATACGTGTCTTAATTAGTTTACTAATATGTAAGATTCCTAAATAATACATATTTAATATATCATGTCAAATGTAACCTTATGCAACTTGTTTTTCACTATGCAATAAGCTTTTAAGACGTATACACATTGATACTTCTCTAATCCATTTACTTCTCCTGATGGAAATATTCCATTGTATGAATATATCATAGCTCATATATTATTATAATTACTTGCCTTCTCATTAGACTCTAAGATTCATGAGAGTATGCTGTGTCTTATTTATATCCATCACTAAAGCCCAAATTCCTAGCACAAGTCCCAGTAAATATTAGGCATTCAATAAACACTTGTTAACAAAAAGATTGCTTTCATAAATGTTGACTCTGCTCTTTTAGCTTGTCTTCCCTAGAGGTGCAGTTATGTGTAGCTATGTAATTGAATTCTAGCCAATGGAATGTGAGCCAAAATGAGTTGTGTACCTTAAAAAAAGAAAACCCTCTATCCATTCCTCTCTGCTCTTCTGCCCTTGTAGGTGAATGAGATATAGATGTTGTTTGGTAATCCATAAGTATTATTGTTCAGTTATAATCAGAAAATGTTTCCTGCCCTGCTTCTAACTATTTGGAATGTATTAATTTTTATTTATGGGCAGTGTTGCAAATATTTTATGTGTACTCGAATAGAGTGTAGGGTTTAAGTTTTTGGATTATAGAGTTTAACATACATCATTTAGCTCTACTTTATGTTATGTGATTCAGTCCTTTATCCTTATCATGGAAGACAGTATTTTCCAAAGATGGCAATAACAATGACTCTCATCTCCCACGACTTGCCACTCTTCCTTCAAAAGAGCCTGCTTCTTTTTTTTTTTTTTAAGATTTTATTTATTTGACAGAGAGAAACACAGCGAGAGAGGGAACACAAGCAGAGGGAATGGTAGCGGGAGAAGCAGGCTTCCTGCAGAGCAGAGAGCCCGATGCAGGGCTCGATCCCAGGCCCCTGGGATCTGACCTGGCCCGAAGGCAGCCGCTTAACGGCTGAGCCACCCAGGCGCCCAAGAGCCTGTTTCTTGAAGTAAGTCAGAAAAAGACAAATACTATATTATTTCGCTCATAGATGGCAGGTAAGAAATAAAATAAATGAGCAAAGGGGAAAAAAAAGAGAGAGGAAGAGACAAACCAAGAAACAGACTCTTACCTCTAGAGAACACACTGCTGGTTGGCAGAGGGGAGGTGGGTGGGGGATGGGGGAGACAGGGGAGGGGATTAAGGAGCGCACCTGTCGTGTCGTGGTGAGCACCAGGTGATGCATGGAAGTGCTAAATCACTACACCTGATACTAATATTACACCGTATGTTCACTACCTGAAATTTAAATAAAAACTGAAAAAGAGCCTGCCTCTTCAACCCCTTGAAACTGGACAAGCCCTGTGACCGTTTTGACCAATAAAATATTGCAGAAATGGCAGTGTGCCAGTTCCAGGCACAGCTCAGCACAGACCTGGCAGCTTCTACCTCCTGGCTCTTGGAAGCCAGACACCAGTAAGAAGCGTGACTAACTGGAGAACGGCTTGCTGTGAGGAAGCCCTAAACCATGTCGAGAGACTGACGGCTTGCAGCTTTTCCAACTGCCCCAGCCCATGAGCCAGACATGCTAGCAAGGAAGCCTTCAGTCGATTCTGTCCATGGCATTTGATGGAAACCTAGTGAGAACCACTCACTTGTGCTCAGTCAGCACTAAGAACTGTGAGAAATCAGAAATTATTTTTCCAACTCGAGGTAATGAGGTGTTTTGTCATGCAGCAAAAGTGAAAAGCTCTTATTTGTTTATGTGACATTTCAAGGGCAAAGGAGGTAAATTCAAGGATATCTCTGTGAGTTCCTTCTATTTACTGCATGCCCTGTTTTAAGTAGTCACTCCACAGAAGTGGGATGGAGGCTGGAGGAGGGGGAGGGGGAGGGGGAGGGGGAGGAGGAGGGGGAGGGGGAGGGAGAGGGGGAGGGGGAGGGGGAGGAGGAGGGGGAGGAGGAGGAAGACTACTGGGGCCTGAAAGTTGTCAGCAGGTAAACAACAATGGAGTCAGACCCTTTACAAGACCTGTGGTAGGACCCTGCACACCTGGATGCTATGTGACAGGACACATAAAACCCACAACCTAAAATCTACATTGCTAATTGCTCATTTCTCATCATGAAGTACTCTCTATTGTATTATTTAATACTTTTGTCTCTGGCTTCAACATGTCTGATACCAGTAACACAACCTACTGTTTTTAGAATTTTTGTTTTTATTCAGTTAAAATTTATATAGAGTGAAATGCACAGATCGTAAATGTCAATGTGGTGAATTTTAATCAATGTATCTATACACCACCACATAGAGCATTTCCGTCACACCAGAATATTTCCTTTTACCCCTTTCAGTCAATTCCCATTCCTACTGTCAGTCACTATTCTCATTTTTCTCCCCATACTTTTTGCTGTTTTTGATCATCACAGAAATGGAATCTTATAGTATGTTCCCTTCTGTGTCTGTATTCTTTCACACAGCACGATTTTTTAAACACTGTATTAGGAAGCATTTCAAACATATTAAAAAGTTACAAGGGTCTGCATGTGAAAATCCACATATCCACAAACTAGAGTCTACCACTAAACCTTTACCATACTTGCTTTCTCGCATATCTGTGTATTCATCAACACATATTAGATTGTGATGCATACTAAAGTCAGTTCACACATATTAATATGATGTTTTCTAAAGACTTCAACGTGCATCTCTTTATAGTTGAACATGTTCATATAGTTCCTTTTTTTCTTTTAGTGGTAAATTTCACATATAATAAAATGTACAGATATTAGGAGTATTCTTTGTTGAAATTTGACAAACGCAAACATCTGTATTGCCTAAACTTTCAAGGTATAGAGTATTGCCATCATTCCAGAAGGCTTCCTCGTGCCTGTTTTTAGTCGAACCTCACCTTTACTTTAGATTTCAAAGTACTGCTTTAGCTATATCCAACAAAATTTTGATAAACTTTATTTTAGAATAGCTTTAGATTTACGGAATCATACAACAAATTTTGATAGCTTATATTTTATTACCATTCATTTAAAAACATTTTCTAGTGTTACTTTTTTTTTAAGATTTTATTTATTTGAGAGAGAGAGCAGAACAGAGGGAAGGGCAGACTCCCCACTGAGCAGGGAGTCTGATGTGAGGCTTAAACCCAGGACCCTGAGACCATGATCTGAGCAGAAGGCAGACACTCAACAGACTGAGCCACCCAGGTGCCCCTATAGTGCTACTTTTGATCATGAAAAGCTTTGTGTGTGATGCTTCATGGATGCAGATTGTTTTTCTTCTACTTTGGTATTTTACAGTGTGAAGGTTCACGTAATTTGTAGGTCATAGAATAAATTCAGCAGACTATAGCTGGCTAGCATTTTAAAAATCACATAATAGGGGGCGCCTGGGTGGCTCAGTCGCTGAGCGTCTGCCTTCGGCTCAGGTCATGATCCCAGGGTGCTGGGATCGAGCCCTGCATCGGGCTCCCTGCTCAGCAGGAAGCCTGCTTCTCCCGCTACCATTCCCTCTGCTTGTGTTCCCTCTCTCGCTGTGTTTCTCTCTGTCACATAAATAAAAATCTTTAAAAAAAAAAAAAAAGAAAATTGGGTCTCATGTAGGGGAATAATATGATTACATTTGCATTTTAGAAATACAATTCTGGCAGCAGTTTGTTGAATTGATTACAAGTGGGCAAAATTACATGTGAGGATAACAATTAGAAACTTATTACAATAGTCCAGACGACACATGGTTAGAGCCCAACTAAAACATCAGCTTAAGGTTTAGAAAGAAAAGGAGAAGGGCACCTAAGTGGCTCAGTCATTGAGCGTCTGCCTTCGGCTCAGGTCATGATCCCAGGGTCCTGGGATCGAGCCCCGCATCGGGCTCCCTGCTCGGCAGGAAGCCTGCTTCTCCCGCTACCATTCCCTCTGCTTGTGTTCCCTCTCTCGCTGTGTTTCTCTCTGTCAAATAAATAAAATCTTTAAAACAAAAAAAAAAAGAATAGAGACCTTAGAATAGAACTCCTTGGAATACCAATATTTTGGGTGTAGGAAATAGAAGAGACATGAAAACGAGGGACTTAGATTGAACTATGATAAAAGCAAAGGAGTAGTTTCTGGAAGCTAAGAATACTTCACACGCAAAAAGAGTTGTTGAAGTGCCAAATGCTGCAAAGAAATCAAATAAAAAAGCATTGAATTTAGCGACTAGGAGTTGGTGGCTTTGGCAAAAGCAGTCTCATTCAGTGTCGACAATATCATGACATTGAACGCTCTGGTGTTCTGAGAAATGCTTAACCAGTTCTCTGAAAAAAAAGTGTGTGGTATACATATATTCTTAATGAATTTCAATGATATTACAGATTGCATACATGCAATTTACAAATACTAATATAATATACAACACTCTATGTCATAAATTGTGAATTCTGTTTAGTCAAGTTATCCTCACAGAATACTTGGTTGATTTTTGCCTAACTCCTATATTCTGGCCACAACCAATGAATGAATGAATGAATGTAGTTCTGACATCAATGTTGGTTGATATTTTCATTTATGTTAGGAAGATGAGAGTGAAACATCAAAGGTCAACGTCAAAACTTCACTCATTCTGCCTAGAACATGAGTGAATTTTTGCTAAATTGGATGATAGTTTTTTAACATTGGAAAAATATGTCATTTATTTCTGCTATTAACAACATAATGCTTACAGGTATGGAACACTTTTACGTTTAATCTGCATTATTAACACTTTTTCTATCACTGTATTAAACCTAGAAAAGCACCAGAACAATAATCCAAGCTCTACGTTGGTAGCATTTACTGACTTCTATGGTCTAACTACTCCGACCATGACTGATTTCAAGCTACCAACATGTCACTGAATAGGGAGCTAGAAAGAGATACACAGCAGTGCACCACTGTGTATTGTGCCCACCATACAGATAATAAAGACCTTAAGAATTCAGGTAATAAAGTATAAGAAAATAATTGGGGAGTTATGAGTTTTTAGTATTTATTACCTTATAAAAATATAATTTATTTGCCTGTAGGTTTATGTAATTCATTTTTTCACAATGGCTTGAAACATCCTGAAAATTTAACGGTTGTCTCCTGCACTCCAGAAAGCCACTGATTGGAAGAAAAGGATGGTCCCAGACATGAATCTGGTGACTGTGGTCTACCATTGGATCCAGCAAGTGTGATTTTGATGCAGTAACTTTACTGTGTGGAGTCTCAACTTCCTCATGTTCAAATTAAGGATCCTAACATCTATTTTGCATGTTATTAGGATCCTTAAAAATAATGAATCTAATTCATACATGTTAGACCCTCAGTATATGGAAATTTTTATCATTCTTTTCATTACTACTAAACACTGGTGATCAGAGTCCCCTGGGAATTTGTTGTTGTTAAATTACTTTTTAACCTTTCCATCTGACCTCCCTTGACTTGGAAGAGCCCAGTTGATTTTGAGAATATCTTCTTTCTTTTTAACTGAATTGCCCATTAAAGTTTCTAATATTGTAAGAGTCTTTTCAAAATTAACGTAATTCCCAGGCTGCCTGACTAGTTAGGCATTTCCTTCTTTAAATTCCTAGCAGAAGAGTAAATGGGAAGATCCTGGAAGTGCCATCTTATTAGGTGATGACTGGTGTGAAGTAATATCCCCAGCAATTATTCACATAGGCCTGGGGCATGGGGAAAGGGAGGAGATCAGCTATTCTAAGTCTCTAAACAAAAGCGAGTCTGTTCTCTAAAATAATCGTCTTTCCCCTTTTCAGTTCTTTTTATTCTTTCCCACAGATGTGATACCCTTGACATCATCCAGAAATGGTTATATATACTGAGCATTTGAATGTCAGATGAATGGCCTTGAATACTGCTTTTGAGTCTTGTATTTCATTTAATCTATTTATAAGTTCTATTTTGCAAAGGAAAAATCTATTACCTCCTGAGGTCACATTAGTAACTACTTATCTGTGTGTTTGCATGACATTATGACTATAGTTTAAGATTACTTCATTACCCTTAGTATTTGTGATATCAAAATCAAGCTAGAGAGCAATCTAGATTCCTTCACAAATAAAAGAAACATTTGTTTCTCAAGCCCAGGTTTTTAATTTAATATCACAAAATGGCTATATTTTACCTTTTAAAAGTATTTTTATTGAAATAATTTCATAAACAAAAAATATTTAAAGTGTCCAATTTGCTACATACTATTTTCAACACACAAGTCAGTGTGGCTAATAGGAATAAAAGATGGATACAGATGCTTTATATTAGAAATCATTTTATATCATTAAAAAGACCTTAGACCTATAAAAATTATCATGAGTTTCCAAATAAGATCATTACAATGGTATTTTAGCTAGGTTTAAAAATGACACTAATCTAAGAAAATTAATGTGAATGAAAATACTGGTAAAATGTGGTCATGCTAAGACTATACTTTCAGGGATCATTTCTATAGTTTGTTACTAGAGAAGTTTCTCTGAATGTGTAGAGTACCCAAAACCACGAGGAGGAGTTGTAGTATCCTTCCCTGAGCGTGAAGCTGATGAGGAGTGTTGTGTTTTTTGGCAACTGCTCCTCATCTTCGATGATCGTTCTTCCTTTCTTTTGGAAAGGTTAGGGGGGAAGGATGCCATCTGAGTGGTAAAAAAAAAAAAAAAAAAAAAATGTGGTCATGCTAAGAAAATGATTGCCCAGGGAAAGAACTTATATAGTAAATTATTGGTGTCATTATTCAAAAAAAAATTTTTTTTACTCTCTCTTTCTAGTCCCATGAGAAGGATTGTACTTAAAGGCCCCCCTTATGGTTCTATGAAGTCATGTACATGGCTAGTTTGGAGTACTGAGTTGTGAGCAAAATTAACATGGCACAGTTGGACCAGGGCATTTAAACACCAATGTGAGCCCACCTAGAGCCCCCTCTCCCCCTTTTCTACCCATCCCTCATTCTATCCCACTTTCCCTCTCCCTCTGTCCCTCTTTCCCCCTCCCTTTCCACCTGGAAAGTAGCCTCTAAAGCCTTGGTGTTTTTCAGTGATAGAAGTGGCTTTGTTATTCATGTTGGGTCCCACATACCGCACTTGATAGCTTATGCTAATAAGGTGACTTGCGTTGAGCCCCTAGATAAATTTTACTAAGGAAATAATTTATGATGGGGTTGGCCATGTCAGAAAGAACAATCATGTGATTAAAGTGTTGATGACAACCAACCTTTAGGGAGGGGAGGTTGAATTCCACCTCTTAACTAGTGATTCAATCAATCATGCCTACAGAATGAAACCCCAATAAAAAACTCCAGTAAAAGTCTTGACACCAAAGCTTGGGTGAGCTTCCTGGGTTAACAATACTCTGTGCTAGGAGGGTGACCCATCCTAACTGCACAGGGAGAAGGCTGCCGAACCCTCTCATTTGGGACACTCCCAGACCTTGAACTGTGTCTCTTCCTTTGGCTGGTTCTGATTTGTTTCTATGTCTTTCAAAGCCATGGGAGCAAAGCTTCTTTTTCATTGACTTTTATTCTTTGTGTCAATTTCTAACTCACACAGAAAAATTGTTTTTGCCAGCCTTCTTCCAACATCTACTGTTTTAGTAGAATCAGAACCACTTTGGCTACTTTTTCTCCGTCTCCTCTGTTGTTTCATCAACATCCTACATCCAAATGTAGCAATCTTCCAAATGCGTATTCTAGGTTTTCTCTGCTTCTGTTCTTGTGCTCTATTCTGGGACTTTATTGCCTCTATGCTTATTTTCCTTGCATTTTTTTTGATAACTCTCCTTTTCTATTAGGGCCCAAATTTCCATTTCTAACTGCCTTGTCTATAGCCCATAAGGATGCCTCTCACAAGTCCCTCAAACCCATAGTCTAGAGCCGTGTACAAACTTGACCTCAGCTTTCTCCTGATCCTTCTCCTCTTTCTGCATTTGCTATTGTAGTGATTGGCCATTATGACAATTCTGTCATTATGTCTCACTGGTACACTTAAAAGCTTCCTAAATCGTGCTAACTCTGTTTATATTTCCTTCTTAAATTTTTTTCAAACTCCCAATTGCTAATATGACAAAATTTAAACTCCTTAGCCTGGTACTTAAGACTTTCAAGAATTCTATCTCAAACCACCCTTCCAACCTTATTTTCTGTTTCTATTCTTCACACACTCAATGTTCCAGCCCAACTGATTTAGTTGTTATTCTCCATTAACCTCCTTCATATTATCCTCTCTGCTTTTGCTAATATAGGAACAAAAAACAAAGTTTCTTCTTAATCCAACTCTGTATATCCACAGTCTTACCACTCTTCCAGGTGCAACTGGAATCTTAAGCATACATTTTGGATTCATGCTGACTACAGCCACAGATGTAGGTTGAGGTGTTCTTGCTGCTGCCCTGGCCCAAGGGCGACCCCTAGTGGTTACACCTGCCCAGAGTCCTTCCTGGTGAAGGTAATAGCTTCAAATCAGCGAAACTCACAATGAAATCAGAGGATACTTTTCCCACTTGTGTAGTAAAAAATTATATATGCAAATATACAGTCAGGTAAGGTAACATATTGACTGAGACCATACATTATGGTTTTCTAAAGGATACAAATAAACTGTGAGTTACTTGGTATATAAAGAATCCTGTAGCCATGAGAATTATTTTTCTAGATAGAGCGGCCCCTAAAAAAAACTAAAAAAATTGTTTTGTATTGTACTACTTTTTATTGGCTTCCTTAACTAGATAAGCTGTCCCTTTTTAAAAAATATTTATTTATTTATTTGACAGGGAGAGAGAGATCACAAGTAGGTAGAGAGGCAGGCAGAGTGAGAGGGGGAAGCAGGCTCCCCGCTGAGCAGAGAGCCTGATGTGGGGCTCGATCCTAGGACCCTGAGATCATGACCTGAGCTGAAGGCAGAGGCTTTCACCCACTGACCCACCCAGGCGCCCCTAAGCTGTCCCTTTTATCATCTCTCTTAGCCCTGTGCATCTCCTGCGTCAGAGTTACAGAATTATACTTAAATAAAAAACTTGTCAATTGTTTTACTGTCTGACTCACTCCTCTAATCTATGAGCTCCCTGAAGTTTGGGCTTTGTCTGACCTGTTGGCTTAGTGTAGTGCCTGCTACATAGTAGCAACTCTCATATTTATGGAATGACTGACTTCTCCCCCACAGAAGTAGGAACTCATATATTTGTTAAATGAACAAACTTTCCCTGCAAAGATTTTGCTCACATTTATGAACATTAGAAAGAAAATTCACGTTTGCATTCTATGTTCTCTAATCTGGTACTACCTTCCTATGCAATTCCACTCCTTTCTCCTGGGCCTCAGTCCCCCCAACCTGGGCCATCTGAGAAGGCTTCCCACCAATTGTAACTCCCATTGTAGAAGTTAGTATGATTTACAGAAAACTTCACATCTTCTAGTCTCTCACGTTTCTTCAATTAATACAGCTCAGATTTTTGTGAGTGATGCTGGCAACCTTTTTTTTTTTTAAGATTTTATTTATTTATTTATTTGACACAGAGAGATCACAAGTAGGCAGAGAGGCAGGCTGAGAGGGGGGGAAGCAGGCTCCCTGCTGAGCAGAGAGCCCAATGTGGGGCTCAATCTCAGGACCCTGAGATCATGACCTGAGCCAAAGGCAGAGGCTTTCACCCACTGAGCCACCCAGGTGCCCCTATGCTGGCAACTTTTGAACAAATTCTATCACTTAGGTGTAAGCTCACTGTCTACAACATGCCTTTCTAATAATGAAAACACTAGCTGCAGTAGGATGCAATGTCATTGAAATGCTAAGTCATTCCTTTAAAATATGACTATGTTTTGAGGCATGTAGAATGTAATTAAATCAATCTAAATTTGCAGAATGAAGAAATACTTTCTCATAATTTTCCATTAGCTTATTTTGTTTTGTTTTAATTCACATGAAAAATTAGGAAAGAAATCTTCAATGACTCCCCATTATCTATGGAATAAAGTATGGGGGGCTTCTTATTCTGGTATTAAGATCGACCATAATTGTTGCAGTGGTTTGAATAATTACCCTGAATGGATCAAACTGGCATACATGAGCATTGGCCCCAAGATGATAATTACATATAGCTATTACTTACTGAGAGTTAAGATTGGGCATTTTTTTTTTAAGATTTTATTTATTTGACAGAGAGAAACACAGCGAGAGAGGGAACACAAGCAGAGGGGATGGAAGCGGGAGAAGCAGGCCCCCCGCAGAGCAGGGAGCCCGATGCGGGGCTCGATCCCAGGTCCCTGGGATCTGACCCCGGCCGAAGGCAGACGCTTAACGACTGAGCCACCCAGGTGCCCCAAGATTGGGCATTTTAACTTATTCTGAATTCTTACAGTGATCCTGAGGTAGGTATTATTTATACCCTTTTCACAGATTAGGAAACAGGCTCATACATGAGGAATAACATAAAAGAGATCACAGCAGGTGTCTGAGCTACAATTCAGCCCCAGCTGTGTCTGCCTCCAAAGCTTGTATTTTTTTTTTTTCATTGAGGTATGCTGCTCCAAAATTACATTGTTTAATAAAAAATCAGACTTTAGGGCGCCTGGGTGGCTCAGTCAGTTAAGCGGCTGCCTTTGGTCAGGTCATGATTCTAGGGTTTTGGGATCAAGTCCCGCATCAGGAGTCTGCTTCTCCCTCTGCCCCTCCCCACCACTCAGGTACTCTCTCTCTCATGACCTCTCTCTCAACTGTCACCATAATTTCTTTTTCTTAGTTGGCTATTAATTTTGCCTATCCTAAAAAAGGGTTAGGGGCACATTTCAAACTCCCATTTCTCCTCTAACCACTTCCTGCCATCCTGTATACGTGGGCTTATCAACACAGGATACCCTGTGTAATTACGTCCCACTTGGGGATTCAGCCTCAGCTATGTAACTCAAGTCCCTGAGGAGCTGGGATAAACCCACTGAACACAAGTAAGATAACGAGACTAAACTAGAGGACATATCCAGTGGCCTTATACCCATCTATTTTCCAGGCCTCGCCCTAGTCTTTTGTATCGGGATATTGCTGTTCTAGGTTGATTTATGCTGAATGCCCAATCCTGTCTCCACAGTCCAGTTTATCACAGTGCATTCTATGACAGCAGATAGGATTCTTCAGTGTTGGGTAAAGTGAGGGAAAAGGGCTTGAACTCTCCTTGAGCACAAGTCTTAGAACTGGAATCTGTACACTATGTGAAATTTTTATGTAAATCCTAGCATATACGTATTCAGAAACACTTGAGGGGGAAGGATCTGCTGCTTCCATCAGATTCTCAATGTGATCTTTGGACCCTCCCCCCAAACTGAGAACCACTGCCCTTAAAGTACGGTATAGCCAACATTTCCCTGACTTTTAGTATTCTTTTGTCAACTCAGTGAGTTTGGCAGAAAGGCTGGTGGTCAAACAAGTATATGGCTAGCAATCTGGGTGGGGTGGTATTAATGGAGTCCTAATAGGAAATATGCACTTTAGAACAGCTCATAAGATAGAAAAAGCACATGGAAATGTGTGAATAAGTCCTAGGAAATAACAAAGTGTTGGGATATATATCATGGACACCTGGTAAACTCTGCAGAACGCCAGATGAAGAAGTAAGAAATCTTGGTCTTGGTCAGATAATCACAAATAGTAGATTGACTGTCATCTGGGAAAGAAACATCCCCAGGAGAATTAACCCCTCTTTTTGAAGACTTAACTCTCTTCTCTGAAGCATTATAATCTCATCCAAACATCTAAAGACCCCCTTCTTTGGCGTGTGCCAGAAGTTCTTCTAAACATTGCAAAATATAGTGTAGTATTTGTAGAGCACTACACACTAAAGAGAAGAAAAGAACATAGACTTTTCATCCTGTAATTTTCTTTTGTCTTGGCAGTAATTTTATAAAAACATATTCATGTGATATGGGATGCAATGGGTGAGTGAGGAAACACGATACCCTGCAATTGTATGAAAGTACCAGGAGGGGGCGCCTGGGTGGCTCAGTCGTTGGGCGTCTGCCTTCAGCTCGAGTCATGATCCCAGGGTCGTGGGATCGAGCCCCGCATTGGGCTCCCTGCTCAGCGGGAAGCCTGCTTCTCCCGCTACCATTCCCTCTGCTTGTGTTCCCTCTCTCGCTGTGTTTCTCTCTGTCAAATAAATAAAATCTTAAAAAAAAAGAAAGAAAGAAAGAAATTAAGAAAGAAAGAAAGAAAGAACGAACGAACGAACCAGGAGGATACAGTTAACCCTAGTCTACTCCTTAATAATA
>CM053612.1:6735234-6750789 GCA_028646535.1 Procyon lotor | reverse complement strand
TGGCTGGGTTGTGGACATTGGGGAGGGTATGTGCTGTTAAGTGCTGTGAAATATGTAAGCCTGATGATTCACAGACATGTACCCCGGGGCAAATAATACATTATATGTTAATAAAAATTAATTAAAAAAATAAAAATAAAACCATCTCTAAATAATAAAAAAAAAAGAAATAGGTCTAAACATATCAGTAATTAGACTAAATGCAAATGGATTAAACTGCCTGCTGAAAACAGATGGACTAATTGTGGAAAAATGCAAATATATGCAGTTTACTGGAAGTACATCTAAGTATATGTAAAAAATCAAAGTAAAGTGATGGAAAAAGACCTTTGAAACAACTATAAATCCTAAGAAAGTTATAGCTTGGTTAGCCATATTGATATGTAGCTGTATTTATATACATATTAATATGTAGCTATATTAATATCAGAGAAAATAGGCATTGACACACATGCACAAAACTATTATTTAAGGATGGTAAAGGTCACCACATTATAAATGTCTACATTCAAGAAGAAGATCAAACATGATTAAATGTGTAAGCACCTACTAAAATAGCCTTAAAACATGAAGTAGAATTTGTCGAACTCCCAAAAGTTGTTGAAACAATCTTCCTTTTGAAAATTCCAACACAGCTCTCAATTCATAGCTGAATCAGGAAAAAGGGCATATAAAAAATGAATATGATTAACAAGCTTCACCTAATGAATATTCAGATACTATATAATGGACATTAGGATACTGTGTAGTGGAAATTAAAATATCTGTATGTATGTATATATGTAGATAGATAGATAATAGATGATAGTCTTCCAGCTGTTAGAAAATCCACATTTTCTCAAGCACAAATGGAACATTCAACTTGTACCAAGCCATCCCATACAGAAAGCCTCAATAAATTTCAAAGACTGGGTGTCATACAAACTATTATCTCAGATTTTACTTCAATTACATTAGAAGTTAATTAAAAATACACTCACCATATTTAGAAAATAAAATATATATTACCAACTAACTCATGGATTAATAAATTTTAAAAAGCATTTCAAATATAAATCCTTATTTTCTATCAGTTCCAGTTTTCCTGTTGTCATATGACCTTTTACACGAAAGCTTTTTCCTAATTAAGAGAAAAAAAATTACCCCAAAACGACATATTGGTATGAATTTCTGTTCTCTCTTTTCATTTTGTTCCCTGAGGAATTCCCTAATTTTATTGTGAGTTCAGATATTAATTTAAAACGATGTTTTATTTTATCCAGCATTTCTTGGTGGGTTTTGGATTGGATTTCTGTTTAGCTGAAGGGTTTTCAGAATATCTAGTCTGCCATATTGCTGGAACTTGAAGTCTGTACTCTCTTTTATTCAGTCATATAAATCCATCTGCCTTATTTCCTTCAAACCTAAATTAGTAGATGTAATGCTTTCACTAAACATTATTTAGCAGGTATGATCTCTCCAATTATAAAAGCATGCAGCACTCTATAAAATATGCATCATTAAGAATCTAAAATGGAAATTTAAAGAAAGATGTTGGAACTGATTGAGAAAATAATCAGCATTTTTCTAGGCATAATTATATGATGCTCAGTAATTCACATCTGATCTATTTCCTGCTTTCCTGATATTTTCTAGATTTTGGCATATATTATGTGCAGTTCCTGCCTCTGGCATAGCTAGAAACATAAACCAATTGGGATTTTCAACGCTATGACTGTGAATCAGATTACTTTGTCATTTGGACCAGAAAGTGAACAATAAACTCAGTGACAGTTAAGAAAACCAAAGACTTGACAGGTAACCAAACCCGCTCTCCCCCTCAACATATGGAGATTGTGTCAGAGGTCATAAATGTCAAAACCTCCTGCCCAGGATGTGGATGTAAACACAGGCTTAACCTTGAAACTGGTGTTAAGGACAGTTTTCTAATATTTATGGTGTGATATGTCTTGTTTATTTGAAGAAGCGCCTCTCAGAGTTACCAAGACAAGGAGAATTTGCCCGTGCTAATAACAACCCCGAAGTTACATTTTCACTCATTTTTGTCTTCGATTATTTGAGTCTGTTACCTAGCTAAATGAATTGCCTCTGGAGCTAATACAATTCAGTAATTTCTTTCTATATTTCCATATTTCATCCAGTGAGCCCATGGTTGTCTCGTGTGTGCTCTGTATCTTCCCAGTGTCTCTTTTCACATCCTTGTGTTGATAGAGTGACAGCTGGCTGAGCTGTAGCTTATGAGTATAAAACAAGAAATTGCCTCTCCTTTTTGACCTGACAGAGTCCTGTGCAGAGTGAGATTAAGGAAACAAAAAGTGATTTTAAAACTTCAGCAAAACAGAACAATTCTGGAGCTTTTACCATATAGTATGTAATATGTGGTTTAGAGAGCTTAAACAAATACCCAGAGTTTCTCCTTCATAAAATGTGTTCTTTACTATGCTGACTTGAAAGAAGTCATCATAGAATTATCTATTATTTCTAATTTATTGAATTTTTAAAATGCCAATGACAACCTCATGTATCTTATTTAATGTTCTCGTGTGTAGGTAGGCAATGCAAAAGGTCAATTTAGTTTTACTAAAGTTATCTAGCACAAAGCATCCCATAGTGTCATTTCCCACTAATGAAGCACTCTAGCCTAACTGGCCTATACATTCCTTTTATCAGTTACCAAAATACTCTCCCTATCCCTTATCCTTTTATTAGCCTCTCAGTCCTTAGTGGCAGCAAATCTGCTCTTCTTATCTTTCATAATCCATGGTGTCTAGCCTTTCTTTTAAATGCAGGTGTTCGATAAGTGTTGAATTAAATTAAACATGCTTAAAATTCTACTTGACATCGTTTATTTTTGTTTCATAGAGAATAAAATTGCCACACATTAGTTCCATAGAAATCTAATTAATTCATATTTCATCTTTTATGTTCTTACTCTTCTGTTCTCTTTTCTTTACGAACATGAGGCTGAAACTTCAGGCAGGTCTGAAGCCTACGTCTAATGCAGTAGATGCCTGGAACTGGCCTCTGATTATAAGGCAAGTGAGTGAATATGAACATTCAAGGACAAGGTGCATTAATACCCTAATGCAATTGATTTAT
Organism: Procyon lotor; assembly: GCA_028646535.1. Classification (NCBI taxonomy): domain Eukaryota; kingdom Metazoa; phylum Chordata; class Mammalia; order Carnivora; family Procyonidae; genus Procyon; species Procyon lotor. The sequence goes on along the minus strand of CM053612.1, from coordinate 6,747,690 downwards.
ACATGGTTGCATCAAGCCAGCAGGCTGGCACGGAATCAGAATTTCTTCATGCCTCTCAGAACGATTAGAAGTTGCCACAGGGGAATAAGACCTCTCCCAAACAACAACAGAAAGATGATGGGGAGGGCGCTTAGGCTTATCTTCTTGAAAGACTTGACGGAATCCTAATCCTGATCACATAATATCATTGACAATTGTGTGGCCTTGTGTGGGGCTGAAGAGCTGCACATACAACTGGGAAAATGCTACTGCATCTCTTTCTGTATGTAGCCATTTTTAGGTCAGGTCATTTGTTGTAGCTTTTATTTATATTAAAGGAAGTTGTATCATGTGTATCTGGGTTGATATTACCGCCAGCCTTGTGACACCTGTCTTAGCTATTCTAGATAATTTAAAAGCATGATTACTGAAATATGAGTGGTAGTTTTATACCGAAATCCCATAACTCACACAAACAGATGGGTGCTGTCATTTTTTGAACTCCTCTTTAGAAATTTGTTTTCCAAAATTACATTTCCTCTAAACAACACCTCTACTTTGCTTTCATTTTCTTATTTTCTACAGCATCCTAATGATACTTCCATTGCTACTTAATAACTGTATGACCTTGGGTAAGTTACTTAGTCTCCTGTAAACCTCTCTTATCATCTATAAAATTGAAACAATGGCACATATTGGTGGTGAGACACATAGTCTGAGTTTTAGGAAAAGGATAGTCAGATATTTCCAGAAAAGGGTCTACTACCAGATCCTCTGATAGGGAATGTGGAATCTAAAAAAGACTTCCAGGAGACTAATTAGGTGGCTCTTGTAATATTTCTAGGACAGATGTGATAAGGGTCTGAATTAAGGTAATAGATGTAGGGATGGAGACGAAGGGTCAGATTTAAGACACATGGCATAAATGTCATAGTTGTTGTTGGGGACAGGAGAAAGAAAACTCTAGGATCACTGCCAAATTTCTGACTTGGGCCACTAGATGAATAGAAGATTAACCAAGACAGAGAACATTGTGGAAGGAGAAACAATGGGTTCAATTTTTTCAATATCTAATATTTATTGAATTATTATCTGTCAGACCCTAAGTTAAGTGCTTTATGAGGAATATCTCATTTAACATATACAACCTTCATACTTTAATGACATAATTATCCTCAATTTCAAATTTAAAAACAACTAAGGCTTAGAGAGGTTAAATATCTTGCCCACCTCAGAAAGCGAATGAGTTGTGTAGCCAAGCACAGAAACTACATCTGCCCAATTCTAAAGTAAATGCTCTTAACTATTACTAGTACAGCGTGTCCCAGCTCAATCAATGGTGGATACTGCCTTTGTTTATTTTTGAATGTGTCCAGATTTCCTATTATAAAGCGAGCACATCTTTACTCTTCTTATTGGATAGTCTTTACATCTTTATTAAAGAAATTTTCTAAGACTGTGATTGCAAAATATACAAACATTAAATTCTATTTTTCTTACTGAATGTGTTTGAATTAATGTAGTTACATTTCACAGACGTGTCCTCTGATATACAAAAAGTAAAACTGTCTGTAAGTGAAGCTTCCATTAGGATTCAATGGTGGTAAAACTATTAAGGTGATTCAAAATAAACTTTGTCACTTCCAGCTTATACCTTAGTTTCCTTTGCATAATCAGTTCAGGAGTTTCCCCTTTTCCTTTCCCTTTCCTTTTCCCTAGGAGGATTGAAAGAATTTTTGTCTTGAAATCAGAGGGGGGCTGAGCCATCTGGTCTACAATAATCAGAAGTCTACACTGGCTTCCTCTGAGATATACTGCATATTCTTCTATTTCATTGTAATTTACTCTCTAATGCTGATGGTTATGGTCCTGTGATGATCTCTAGTCACCCTGGGACCTTGAGAGTTTTCAGATAAGTATGTGAGGCAAGCTCAGATACATTGGCCTAAGTCCTACACTCAGCCATGGCTACTCTACAACTCTGGCTTCTGTTAGCAGCTCTCCCTAACCCAAGTACTACAGTCTGTGCTGGCAAACCACTCTGCCCTCTGCCTTCATTCTCACTCTACAGGTTACATGAGTTCAGTTTGAAATTTGCAGTTTGTTGTACTTGTGGGAAAATCAAGAAGAGTTGGTTAGTGAACAATTAGAAATGTGATTCCTGAACTCAGGAGAGAATTCTGGGATTGAGATGTTCTTACAGAAGCATCAATAATACATGGTGGAATCAGACACAGATGCTGATAATATCACCCAGAAGCCATATATGAAGTTATGAAAATGGAAGCAACAACCATGAGCCACAGTTATACTGAAAGCGTATGTACAGGAAGCAGAGTCATTGAGACAGATACATATCTGTGTGAGCTTGCTGTCAAATATTATACTCCAGTATTTCAAAGAAGGCAAATGATGGTGTCTATCAAACTAGAGAAATTTTTAACAGGGATGGTTTGTATTTCCATTTAAAATGCCAGTTGTAAACAGGTATAGGAGGAGGGAAGTCTGGTTTGACAGTTTGGTGTTGAAAAGATCCAGCAGGATTGGGGTTAGTTGACCTAATCTCAATTCCTGGGGTAAGATATAACCTATCTGATCAAAACTGATTTTTCAAAATGGCTTTCTTACTTCCCTCTGTCTCATAAGGCCATTTCTCTTAAAATTAGCAGTCAGGTCTTTTCTGGCTCTGACCTGTTGTAGATGCAAAGTGTGTATCACCTCATGTGCTTTTTGCCAGCTTCTGCTTTAGGAGTCTTATAACCATCATTTCATAGATACAGTATCCTCCAGTGTCTCAAATTTTCCTCACTTCATAGTGAAATAACTTGGCTAATGTAGCCTATGTCATTATCTCTCTTAGCCATGTTAATACCTTTTTATCCTCAAAAGTCAGTCTAATTCAGCATTGAATTCATTACACTCGGACCCCTGTGCCTCAACAACTTGGATCTAGTAGCTTATTTGTCAAGCTGGGATGAGTGTCTCAAACTGATACACTTCCTTGGCCTGCTACTGAGCTCTGGCTGGGCTGGCTTGCCAACACTTGAGCCTTTCACTCAACATGTTCCTGGGCAATTGAAAAAAAATGTATTAATGAGCCCATTACAGACCAAAGACATCAAAAGTTGGAACCTTGGGAAGTTGATCATTATCCCTTTGTAAACCCACCCCAAACTTGTCTCTCAATTAGCCTCTTTAGATAATTTTACTTTCACAGTTGCTCCCAGTAATATCATCTTTTTGTCCTCTCTACCGTTATTGACCCAATCCTGACAATCTGGACTTTTCTCATTTATTTACTGATGGTAATTCTCAGAAATCATTGTCTGCATCTTTTGTCTGTTCTCTGAAAACTGTATTAAATTATGGATATATTTATTTTGTTTTGTAAATTTACTACTGCTACTATAATGATTACTACCACTGCAGCAGTAATCATCACTCACCTCAACAAGAGCAGCAGCTCTTACTCATTAACTTGATACTATGGTTGCTAGAGGTCCTTAAACATGTTTGCTTCTGAAATATGTGACATCTTTTCTTTTTTTTTTTTCCAAAGATTTTATGTTTAAGTAATCTCTACACCCAACATGGGGCTCGAACTCACAATCCCAAGATCAAGAGTCACATGCTTACTGAGCCAGGCAGGCACCCTTGTAACATCTTTTCTCTATCGGTATTTTAATTCATATAGGGGTGCCTGGGTGGCTCATTTGGTTAATTGTCTGACTTGATTTCAGCTCAAATCATGATCTCAGAGTTGTGAGATTGAGCCCTGTGTCAGGCTCAGTGCTGAGTGTAGAGTCTGCTTGAGATTCTTTTTTTCCCTCTTCCTCTGTCCCTCCCACACCTTCTGTTTCCAAAAATTTTTTTTAACTCATGTAAATGGTACTGTTCATAAATTCCATTATCTGATTCATTCTTTCACTCAACTATACAATTTTTAAAAATATCCATATCAATATGTTTACCTAGTCCATTGCTCCTCACTACTCCATAGTATTACATAGTACCTATCCATCACATTTTGCTGTTTCTTTTACCAAAAAATGATTAATTAACTTATGTTTTTGCTTCTTTTTATAACAAACCTTATTGGAAGAGATGGTAATACTTGTTGTCTTCACTTCTTCATCCCTCATTCTCTCTTAAACAGAATAATCACTCTCGTCATCAACACTGTACTGTAACACTACACTATAAACACATTTGTCAAGGTTGCCCATGAGTTCTGAGTTGCCAAATCCAGTTGTCATTTTTTAGTTGCCATCTTACTGGACCTTATAGCTTCCTGATTTTTCTTACCTCTTCAACCTCATACTCCACTACTTTCCAACTCATTCATTGAACTCCAACTACATGTGCTAAATTGTTGTTCCTCAAACACATTAATCCTGATTCAATATCATCATTTTTGCTTTAGCTGGTTGTTCTGCCTGAGACCCGCCTATCTCCATACAGATACACCACGCATTTCCTCCACTAATTGGCATCTGCTAAGGGAAGCCCTGTTGCTGTCATTTTCTCTTCCCTTTTCCTATTTTGTTAATTCATAAACTTAGTATTATGTGAAATCTCATTATATCATTACTTATTTATTTTATTTATTTATTGTCTCCCCTCACTAGAATATAAGGCCCCTGAGGGCAGGGATTTTTTTTCTATTTCTTTCACTGCTGTATTTCCATTATGTAGCACAATGCTTGGTTCACAGATTTTGAATAAATTTTAGTTGAATTAATAGCTGAATCATATCACATGAAATAGTCTTTTAGTTTCTGTAAGAAACACAATTTGCTCATTCTTTTGTTTGCTATTTGACTAGTGTTAGTAGAAAAGAGGCAAACCAGACAATTGAATTATGATTGGTTGTTACTGTAGCCAATCATTTCTGCCTGAGGAGAAATCATTTTATGGATCCCTTCAAAATAAGCAATGAGATAGAAATTGCAGGAATCAAGACATATAAACTCATTAAATATTTTTCTTCTCCTTTATCTTCTACCTTAAATAATATTAAACAGCATTCAGATGTTATACAAATATTATTCAGATAGTTGGGGCCCTCTCCTTGTGAGATTTTTCTATTTTCCTATTGTCTATACAGTTCTATGCTTCCTAAAAAGAGTGGAGAGATGGGTGGTAGACGCAGAAGGTTTTGATTCCTGAAATTTCTATCTCATTGCTTATTTTGAAGGGATCAGAACTAGGTGTAACCTAATTTTTTTTAAAGATTTTATTTATTTATTTGACACAGAGAGAGAGATCACAAGTAGGCAGAGAGGCAGGCAGAGAGAGAGGGGAGAAGCAGGCTCCTGCTGAGCAGAGAGCCCGATGTGGGGCTTGATCCCAGGACCCTGAGATCATGACTTGAGCCAAAGGCAGAGGCTCTAACCCACTGAGCCACCCAGGCGCTCCTAGCTCTAACCTAACTGAAAACAATTTACAAGCAATATATTTGCCTCAAAAATAATAGCCTTATTGTATATGTCGAATTATAAACCCAAAGAAGAAACTTGCTATTTCATAAATACACAATTCTGTCCTTTAACAGATAGTATTGCTCCTCTATAAAGAAATAACAATCAGGGGCGCCTGAGTGGCTCAGTGGGTTAAAGCCTCTGCCTTTGGCTCAGGTCATGATCTCAGAGTCCTAGGATTGAGCCCCGCATTGGGCTCTCTGCTCAGCAGGGAACCTGCTTCCCCCTCTCTCTCTAACTGCCTCTCTGCCTGATTGTGATCTCTCTCCCCTTTCAAATAAATAAAATAAAATAAATCTTAAAAAAAAAAAGAAATAACAATCAGTGCATTATCAGTTATTTAGAGGACAAGATGGCCAGATTGACCTCTATTCTAGAAGACCTACTAAACCATATCTGGAAAACACAAACTAGTAATTATGTCACTCGGTATTGTCGTTTGCACTCTAAAATTAAGCTGTCTTGTTGTTTCAGCCTTTGTTATACTAAATGCCATTTGTTCTTGAAACAGATGGGCCTCTGCTAATTAAGAAAACTGCTCCGGTTCATTAAAGAAATAGCAAACAACCAAATGAAGTGTCAGTTCTTAGGGTCACTCAATGTACAAAGCTTGATCACATTGCTCATTTGTTCCCTCTTTCTCTGAAACATTGACTAACTTAATGATTTACCATCTATTACTTTTAAGTATTATAATTGCAAAAACCACAGCATATCAAAAGGTTTAAGTATGTGCAATATTATTTTGGTGGTGAATATTTCATATCACAGGGATATTTCATATCCCTTAGATATGGGGGTTAGGAAAAAAGAGCAAAACTTAGCAAACATTTAATGGTTACAGGTGGCCTGGAGTTACAGAATAGAATCCAGTATGTATGTATGTATGTATTTATTTATTTATTTATGAGAGAGTGTGTGCATGAGTGGGGGAGCAGGGGGCAGAGAGAAAGGGGGAGAGGCTCTCTGTCTCTTTTTTTAAGATTTTATTTATTTGACAGAGAGAGAGAGAGATTACAAGTAGGCAGAGAGGCAGGCAGAGGCGGGGGGGGGGGGGGAAGCAGCCTCCCTGCTGATTAGAGAGCCCTATGCGGGACTCAATCCCAGGACTCTGAGATCATGACCTGAGCCAAAGGCAGAGGCTTTAACTCACTGAGCTACCCAGGCGCCCCAGGGAGAGAGGCTCTTAAGCTGGCTCCATACTCAGCACAGGGCCTGACACAGGGCTCGATCTCATGACCCTGAGATCATGTCCTGAGCTGGATCAAGAGTTGGATGCTTAACAGACTGAGCCACCCAGGTGCCCCCAAAATAGACTTCTTAAGAGCTCCCGCCTCCAAGCAAGTCTGTATCTGCCTGCCAACTCTTTCCTATGGGTCTTCAACAAGATCACAGGGGTAGTCCAACAAAGACTGAGTGGAGGCAGGAGAGCTGAGAAAGATTCCCCACCAAGGCACACATTGAGCATTCAATGAAAAGCCAAAGCCTAAAGATATGACAGGAGAGCTGGCTTTTCATCAAGGTCAATGCAGTGACCCTCCAAAAACTTAGGGCAAGGCAACTCAGAAGACATCACCCAAGGACCTGAAATTCCTAGACAAGATTAAAGAACAAAGAAAATTCTAAGGCAACCCAGTTGCCACTTACCCAGTTGCCATTCTGTAAGGCAGAGTGATTTCCCACCATGGATTGGAAAGCTGGTGACTACAGTATTAAGCATAAAGTGTTCTGTAGTATCTTGCTGATACTTTCATATTCTTTGAAGGGGAAGTTCTGACCCTACCTTTAAAATATTTGAAATTACTGGTGAAATAAATCTAACTGAAGTTGAAGAAAAAGCTTATACTTATGTCAACTGTAGATTAGAAAGACTTAATTCCCCACGTGTAATACATTTAGTGACTCAACAGAAGAAGAGATATGATCTCTTCCTGGGAAAAATATTATTTACTTTAGAGTCTACCGTATTTTTTTTTAATGTAGGCTCCACACTCCATGCTCACTGTGGACCCCAACATGGGGCTTGAACTCATGGCCCTGAGATCAAGACCTGAGGCACTCTTCTAATGTATTCTTTTATATACAATACCAGAACACAATAAATTATGAGAAATGTTAAAAGAAATAAGTTAAAACCCATGATCAAGAGAGGAAATAGTCAAAGAGAGCATATGCAGAAATGGTTATAGGTTGAAGTTATCAAGCAGGAGCTTTACAATGTCTATGATAAATGCATAGAATATTTATATGAAAAGGTAAACAACATACAAGAATAGATGAAGAATTTTACCAAAGAGATGGAAAGTATTAAAAAACCTTTAAAATGAAAATGCTAGGATTGGAAAATACAAAATCAGAAGTGAAGAACTTATCCCATGGGATTAATAACAGACTGGACACAGTACAAGAAATTGTTCAGTATAAAGACAGACTTCTGTAAGAATGATAATAGCATCATTATTCATAACTGTCAAAGCTAGAGGACAACCCAAATGTCAATCAGTTGGGAAATGTATAAACAAATTGTGGTATATTAATATTTAAAATTACAACCACAATAAGTAAGAATGAACTATTCCATGTTACATGGACAAATCTCAAAAACATGTTTAGTGAAGCCAGATACCAAACAGTACATACTGTGTTTTTCCATTTGTATCAAGCCCTTGAGACAAATCTAATCTATACTGATGGAAATTAGAAAATGGTTGCCTATGAGGATTGATGGAAAAAAAAGACAAGGGAAATTTCTGGGATGAAAGAAATATTCTATATGTATTTGGGGGAGTGGGATTATATGTGATTAAAAACTTTAACAAGTACTGGACACTTAAGATCTATACAATTTATTGTATATAACTTAAACCTCAATCATTAAATATATATTCTTATAGTTTAGGCTATATAACAAAGAAATACCAACATATAGTAGCTTACATAAAGCCGAAGTTTATAATTTTCTCATGTAACAGTTCAGTTGGTCTGAACTAGAGGAGGTACTCTGCGCAAAGTGGTCACTCAGGGAAAAACATTCATATGTTCTTTTTGCTCTGACATTCCCTGAAGTTGTCTTCAGCTGCATGGTCAAAGCAAGATTACTGCTATGTCCATGTTCATGTCCAGTTCATGAATAGAAAAAAATAGCCATGGAAGTTTATTTTCTTTGAGATGATCCAGAAATCAAGCACATGACTTCCACTCCCATTGCTTAGTCACATTGGCCACTCTTACCTGAACACTCATCATCTAAGAGTTAAGGCAAGAAAGCTGAAGGGTATTAGGTAAAAGAAGGTAAAATATAGTCATGTAAAAGAGTGGGAAAGTAAAACTGAATGGTGAAAAATGTATGGCTTTAGACAGCATTGAAGGCCCACTTGAGGTTTGCAATTAGGAATTTCAAGTGAGATCAGTTAACAAATTTGTTCTGTTTCTAGCCATGTTTAGGTCTACCATATACACATGGAATAGACTGGAAGTTATATTCAACCAGAGGTGGATTTGCTAAAGAAGTGTAATAAATTGAGAGAGGGAACAAGGCAATTGTGAGTGTGTGCATGGGAGTGATTATAATGATTGACCACTTTACAGATGAATAAAGAGCCTCATAGGAGGTCAAGGATGCACCCAATGTCATGAGCCTACAAATGCGTGGAGCTAGGGGTTGAACCCAGGTCACCTGATGACAATTTCTGTGCTTTTTATGTTGTAGCACAGAGAATCCTTGCTTTAATTCAGAGCTGAACAACACAATTTGATGGATCAAATAACACCTATGTATCAGGGAAGTAGATGTACAACTCTACACAATAGTAATCAACTGTTTGACTTCATGATTAAGGAGAAAATAATATTTAGATTGCAAAATGTGTGAATGATATAAAATAAACTAAAACAACTCCCTGATGGATATATCCAGGTAAGGCAAATTTATCTAAAATGTACTTTGTTATCATTGAGTGACTACAGAAGTCCAAATACTTAATTTTGTAAATGAAGAGACTGAGATCTAGAAACTATAAAGCACAGCCTGAACTACAGCAAAGGTCTTCTGATATCTAAGCTATCATTCTTTACATTACACCATGCAATTTCAGAGGGTTTAGATGTAGTCCTGCCTAATGCCAAGACGATTGGACAGATGACCTCCTGATATTGCCTTTATTCTTTCAAGATACATTCCCTGATTCTAAAATACCTGCTACAAGATTATACACACTAATATCTAGTAACACTATTATCTTAGCCTCTTTTTTCGCCAGATTTATTGAAGTGTGAATGATAAAAAAAATTATACATTTAAGGTGTATAATGTGATGATTTGATATCTGTATACATTGTGAAATGCTTACCACAATAAGCAATCCTAGCCCCCTCATGACTCTTTGTATCCTTTATCCTAAAGGCTCATGAAAGCTAAGAATTCACTGTATTAATTTTATTGTTTTGAGAAAAACTGAGAAAGATAAATAAGAGATAATGATTTTAGCTAAGATTGTAATAGAAAAGGTAGTGAGTTTTCCAGAATCTCCTAAGTAATTTTCTACTGAAGAAATCTGAAGATGAGCTTAAGAACTGTAACTGGTAGGCAGTGCTTATTGAAATTTTTCTTACATTGCTGAATAATTTCACATTACTTAGGCTGTGTCATTATGTATTTCTATCACAATAGGGGAAAAACATTAAACTAATGAATGCCGTGCCTCGTTTGTCAAGATCTGAGTCACTGGCATGAAGCATCTTTCATTGTAAATGCAATTTGGGAGATTCAACCATACTTCTCCTATTTGAAAATACCCAAGTGGTTAGTACTGAGCCATTTTACTAATACATTGAACATTAAAAATAATTTGACATATGGGAAAGCTATTCGAGACTAGATGATTAAAAAGGAAGACTAAATGAGAGACTGAATGTTTTATTTGTACAAGCCACAGTTTTTCTTTTTGTGAGGAACAGCAGGACTTTTCTGAAAATGGGTACTTTTAGAATGTCATATTGTATAAAATGTTATGAAGAAATCAATTTCTGTTTTCCTAGACATGTCTTTCAAGATGCTGCTTTTACAAGCATCGTGTGGGTGTCCTTTATTGTAAACACCTTAGGATGTGAAAAAATCAATGTACACAGTTTAAGACAATGAGCAGTCTGGCTAATCCATATTTGGAGTGTCAAACTATTGGGGCCAGGAAAATATTCAGGGCAGAGGAGGTTCAAAACAAAACAAAAACAAAAACAACACTGAGTGAAGGAAGAAGCAGGTGTCAGACCTCCCTTTTTCCATCCCTGTTTATGAAATTAGAAACTCCAACTTCCATTAGGAAAAGAAAAGAGAAATTAAGCCTAAGAAAATGGGAAGGGGCATTGGTTTTATAGGATTCATGTAGTTTTTTCTGTTAGATATTGGGTATGAATTTTTGAATACTAGAATATATGCCTAAATCCTGAAACATGTATAGACCTGGAAGAAAATGGAGTTGAGACCTGCTTGGACATCGGTTCACCAAGGTTGGGTGGTCTGGATACAACAACTGATTCCTGAGGGCTAAGTGGCACACTATGCAGGGGTGGGGTACAAGAGTCTTTTATGTTAAATGTAATCCTGTCATACTTCTGATGACTCCCACCTCCTGGTATTCATGCCTTTGTATTATCCCTTAAGGGTGGGCAGAACCTGTGACTTGCTTCCAAACCAATAAATTATGGCAAAGGTGATGGGATGTCACAACTATTATTGTTACATTATGTAAGACTTCATTTTAAAAGACTTTAATGAGACTTCTTGTGGGCATGAAGTAAGCAGCCATGTTAAAGAAGCCCATGTGGGAAAGAACTAGAGTAGGACTCTAGGATCTAGAGACTGTCTCTAGCAGATAGTAAATACGGCTCCTAAATAGTGTAATTTCAGGAAAGTGAATTCTGAAGATTCCCCAGGAAAGACTCTAGGTATCTCAGCTTCAGCAAACATTGTTTGTATAGCTTTGTGAGACTCTGAAAGAGAGGACCCAACTAATCCATGCTTGACTCCTGGTCCACAGAAACCAAGATAATAAATGCGTGTGTTATTTGAGACACCTCGTTTGTGCTAATTTCTTAGGCAGCAATAGGAAAACTAACACAATGCAATATATGTGTTCCTGTAAAGCTTCACAATTGGTAAATTAATGCATAGAATATAAAACGGTACAAACAGAGCACAAATAAAAACTAACAAAATCCTGAGAAATTTTAAAAGATAGGGTAAATTATCTTTGTAACACTGAAAAAATAAACATATTTGGGGAAAAAAAAACATTCCTCAACATCATCAAGTCTATCTACAAAAAGCCCACAGCAAATATCATTCTCAATAGGGAAAAGCTGACAGCCTTCCCTTTGAGATCAGGAACACAAGGATGCCCACTCTCACCACTCTTGTTCAACATAGTGCTAGAAGTACTAGCGACAGCAATCAGACAACAAAAAGAAATAAAAGGTATTCAAATTGGCAATGAAGAAGTCAAATTCTCTCTCTTCGCAGATGACATGTTACTTTATATGGAAAACCCAAAAGACTCCACCCCCAAACTACTAGAACCCATACAGCAATTCCGTAATGTGGCAGGATACAAAGTCAATGCACAAAAATCAGTTGCTTTCCTATACACTAACAATGAAACTGTGGAAAGAGAAATTAGGGAATCTATTCCATTTACAATAGCGCCAAAAACCATAAGATACCTGGGAATAAACCTAACCAAAGAGGTGAAGGATCTGTACTCGAAGAACTACAGAATACTCATGAAAGAAACTGAAGAAGACACAAATAGGTGGAAAAGCATTCCATGTTCCTGGATCAGAAGAATAAACATTGTTAAAATGTCTATACTGCCCAGAGTAATCTATACTTTCAATGCCATCCCGATCAAAATTCCACTGGTTTTTTTTCAAAGGCCTGGAATAAACAATCCTAAAATTTGTATGGAACCAAAAAAGACCCCGAATTGCTAAGCAAATGCTG
>CM053612.1:6695758-6734734 GCA_028646535.1 Procyon lotor | reverse complement strand
GGAATTGCACCGCTCTTGCCAGGGGATGGGCCAAACACTTAGCTCAGGTTCGCTCTTGAAGTCTTTGTTCCCTGATCGCTTTCCTCACCGCCCTGGAGGCTGGGAATGAAAATGGCGGCCTCCCAGTCTCTGGCCCAGAGGAGCTGAGTGCTGGGCACCACGATCCTCCACACGCCCTCAGAGGAAAGCCGTTATCACTCCCGTCTCCCTTTTCTGAGGCTGGTGCTCTGTGCTCAGCTAGCCCGTGGCGGAGTGCTTCTATCTGTGGCATGCATGGCCCCGGCTGGAGTCCCCAAACCAGCGGATTCCTGCTGTACGCTCCCGCACCACTCCTCCTGGAGGAGGAAGGAGAGGGTTTCTCTGGCCTCCCGTGGGGTCCCTTCTTGAAGAGCAGCACCCCGATTGTGTCTCATATCACGGTCCAAGGTAGGCCTAAGCTGACAGGGCGCTGCACGGCTCCTTCTCTGCCACCGGCTTCTCTGCCCCAATACCTGGGAGCTCTGCCACACTCGAGCACCCCTGGTCCCTATGTGACCCCGACGGGTCCTGAAACCACATTGTATCCACCCCCACTTAGCCTCTGGAGCGACGTCTCTCAGCGGCCAGACTAAAAGTTCTGATTTTGTGCTTCTCAGCTCTGCAGCTGCCAGGAGCTGGCCCCTCCCCCTGGGGTCTCTCTTCCTCTCGCTTTGGATTCACTTTTTCTACATGTCCTACCTTTCAGAAAGCGGTCAATTTTCTACTCCTAGAATTGCTGTTCTTCCTCTCTTCTCTCTCCTGTTGAGTTTTCCGGCTTTTAGAATTGTTTGATACCTATCTAGCTGAACTTCTGGTATCCGATGCTATCTCAGCCTCCTACACCTCCGCCATCTTGCCTTCTCTCACCCTATGTTTACTTTTTAAGGAACCATCAAACTGTTTTCCACATCCTTACTAACACTTGTTGGTTTTAATTTTTTCCATGGTAGCCTTCCTGGTAGGAGGTGGTATCTCATGATTTTGATTTACATTTCTCTAAATTTAATAATGTTGAACATCTTTTCATGCACCTATTGGCCATTTGCATAACTTCTTTGGAGAAATATATAGAAAAATCTTTTGGCCTTTTGGATCGAGTTTAGTTTTTTTACTTAGTTGTAGAATAAACTTATGCTTTTGAAACCTAAATAACAAAAATGTTTAGAATTTGAACTAGCAGAAGGCTTTATTGAGGAAGACTGTTTTACCACTGTAATTATTTAGAAATGCTGGGGTGTGATGATAATTAAAAGATTAGCTTTTATTGTGTTTTATAGTTGTATTAAAACTCTACAGACAAAGATCCTCTTTTTTTTTTTAAAGATTTCATTTATTTGACAGAGAGAAACACAGCAAGAGAGGGAATACAAGCAGAGGGAATGGTAGCGGGCGAAGCAGGCTCCCTGCTGAGCAAGGAGCCCGATGCGGGGCTTGATCCCAGGACCCTGGGATCATGACCTGAGCCGAAGGCAGACGCTTAACAACTGAGCCACCCAGGCGCCGGGCAAAGATCCTCTTTAACACCTGCCCTGGGAGTGAACTACTCCTACCCTCCTACCCCCAGTTTCTTAGCAAGAAAAGAACCTAATCAGTATTGAATTTGTTCCTGTCAAACATTATTCTAGTCCTTGGGAATGCTGATGGTGACTTTTGGTAAGGTGAGCATTTTTGAGCACCCTTAGCTTACAGCATATGGTAGTGAGGTGAAGTGATCCCCTCTCTGAAGTAGGTGACCAGTATGTGATTTCTTCATTTTGCCTTTTTTTTCTTTTTGTGGAAAGTATCATGGTCATAGTCACTGCCCACACATCAAACCCTCTTCCTGTCTGTGTTGTGGCAATCTAGACCCTAATGTTGTTCTCTACCGCAAACAAATGCAATAACACCACATACGTATATTACTTGCCCCTGTGATAGAGTGTACAGGAGGGGAATTTGTCTTCAGTGCTCAGTTTTGAAGCTTAGTCCTTATCCCTAATGTCTGGCTAAATGTGGATCTGAGGGTTAATCCCCAACCATTCAAGACACCACGTCCCTCCCTTCTCACACACCTGCCTTGGCTCCTGCTTCCCTCCCCACCAATGGAGAATTCATAGAGACACACAGAATTTTATCTTTTCACAACTTGGTTTTTATTTTAATCATAGCCATCAGTTTACTCGATTGGTATGAGATTCAGCTTCTATTTGGTTGGCCATTTCCCAGAATCCAGGCCTCTGGAGACTCAACAAATGTTTCTTATTTCTTTTTTTTTTAAATTTACTGATTTATTACAGAGAGAAAGAGAGAAGGGAGAGAGGGACAGAGGGAGAGGATGAGTGAGAGAAGCAGACTCCCCATTGAGTACAGAGCCCGCCTATGGCCTTGATCTCAGAAACCTGAGATCATGACCTGAGCTGAAATCCAGAGTCACATACTTAACCAACTGAGCTACCCAGATGCCCCTCAACAGGTATTTCTAAGGTCTTTGGCCTTTTTTATTCAGTTACTGGCTGCACAAGTTATGTGAAATGGTGGGCTTCTCCAGGGTCTCTTGTTCTGGGAGCTTTGATCTTGTCTCTTACTTTGATTTCTTCTCCTACTTTGATGTCATTTCTATTCAGCATATGGTGACAGTTACATATGTCAACTGTCAACTTTATGCTCTTTTCAGCTTTTTTGAATGAATGGTAGATGTTTCAGACTGCTTTTCTCGGGTTCCCTTGAAGGATCTTTTGGTCTTCCTGGTTGTTTTGGTGCCTGGATGGGCAAGAGAGTGAGGCCAGAGCATTAGTTTGGAGAAAGAGGATGAGGACTAAGTTGGAAGGGGGGTGCTTCATGAAACAGGATGTGGACTGATGAGGGGCTTTGTGCCAGGCAAGGATAGGGTAAAGGACTTGGAAGATGAAGTCAATAGGGGAAGAGGAAGAGCTTGCTTGAAGCCATCTCACCTTGACACCATCTCTGGACCTCGGTTGACAGAGGGTCTTTCTTGTCTTCCTCCCTTTGTTCCTTGGGGTTGGTTGTGTTATAACTATTCCAGGCTCCTGGAATTTTAACCAGTTTTCCTGGTTACCTTAGCCATGATGAAGGGAAGAACTGGCCTAACCCAGAGCCTCTGACTTGCCTATATGTACCATCCCAAGGAATGAGGAGTCACATTCTTCAGTTTGATTGATCAGCTAAGCACTACCCAGCCAATGGTGGTTTGGGTACCTTAGACATCACTGAGCACCACTTTAGACATCAATATAGCATGGTGGATACTGGGGAGGTCATGATATGGCTTTGAAATAAAAAAGTACCACTCTTAACACCTCTGTGGGTGTGAATCTGGGGAAGCTAAGGTCCTCTGGTTGGACAAAAGGGGTTTTCTTTAACCCTCTAAAGAGTATTCTCATACGGACCTGTTAACTTTCCTCATCACTCTCCATTCAGTTCTGGAGGCTCACAAATCAAGGAGAGGGTGTTATCTCCAAGTCATTCCCCATGGCCCCCCCTATTCCATGATTCATTCTGTTCTCTCTCACCCTTCACTATTACGTAGTATTTTGTATATCTTACCTAAAATCCCTCCAGGCTAATGTGGCCATTTTTAAATCTTCTTGGAGATGTGGATCATCCTACTTCTCTCCTATTAGAATGGATAAAATTAAAAAGACAGTTACAAACATTAGTGAAGATACAAAGCAACTAGAAATCATAAACAATGGTACAATCACTGTAAAACAGTAGAATCACTTTGGAAAACTGGTAGTTCCTTCAAAAGTTGAACAAACCTCCCTGTAATCCAGCCATTGCACTCTTTTTTTTAAATTTCTGATCTTACTTATTTGTTACTCTTAGAAAATCTCATTTTTTTTACTAGACTCAGACTTAGAGATAGAAGCTCTCAGAGAGGACTGCCTCCATCTCTCTGCAATTTGTTCCTGTCATTTTTCTTTGGCCTCTTTCATTCTCTTGGCCAAAAGTAGTATAGTCTGCAGCCTCTTCCTTATTTTTGTTAGTGTGTTGTTTGTTCAGAACACTACACAGATGCTTGTGTTGGAGGACATGTGTAGTACTAAGATGCTGAATCTTGAGTGCTTTAGTTCTATGTTTCTTACCTCCTTTGTTTAGGGCCTTTCTCACAGCATGCTCATGGACATCATCTTCTTTAGAGAGATCGAAAAATTTGCAGATTGTGCTAGCTCTTTTGGGCCCCAGGTGATGAGGCACAGTAGTATCCATGAGTCCAGGAATATCCTTCTCTTTTTTTTACAATGACAAAATTGAAAACACTGAGATTGACATCCATAGAGCAACCCCAGACAGACTTACACGTTCTTTCTCTAATCCTACTTGGTCCAAGCAGGAATGCTCATTATTCAGCAACAGCCAGACACGGCCATGGGCCAAGACACCCTGATTCCTGCAGAATCCTTTGCCACCACTGATTCAGACCACAAAACCCTTCCATTTTTCCTGGAGCAACTTCTGTGGCCATATGCTTCTCAAATAAGGTAGAAAGTTTGTGTTCATTGTCCACTTTGGTGAGTTACTGGCAGCCAGGAGCTAGGAAAGAAATGTTCAGCTTCGTCCTAACAGCCCACTGCCTTTAAAGTGCCATGAAAAAGAGTCAGCCATTGTGATCTTAAATTATTTATTCAAGGGCAATGAAAACATGTCTCTACAAAGACTTGTAAGAATGTTCCTAGTAGCTTTATTTGTAATGACCAAAACTGGAAACAAAGTGAGTGCAAATGTCCATCAGTTCGTTGTGTGGGTGAATAAGGTATTTTCATAGAATGGAATGCTATTCAGTAATACAAAGTAATGAAATCTGATGCCTGTGGCAACATTGATGAATTAAAAAAAAAAAAAACATTAAGATGAGTGAAAGAAGCCAGACAAAACATAGTACATGCTGTAAGATTCCATTTATATATAAAACTTAAAAATGTAAACTAATCTATAGTGACAGAAAGCAGATCATTAGCTGCCTGGGGCTGTGGGACGAAGAGGAGGGAGAGGGTTAATTAGATCAATTATAGCTCAATAGATGTGTTAGATCATCAGTAAACAAACTACAAAGCCCTGGCAGGAATAAGGAGGGGACAAGGCAAGCAGTGGCTTAGAGAGATGCTGCTGCCCGGGGTTGGGGATCTGCAGGAAGTCACTGCAAATAGATCTTCAACCTCAAAGCCACTTAAGTGGCTGGGGGATGCAGAGGATGCAATGAAAAAACACCCTCTGTTTGAAATTGCAAAGTGATCACAAATTTGATCCCAGAGTCCACTTGCCACTTGCAGAAGAAGCAGCAAATGTATCTGTGCTTCTCATTCGCTTCCCAAAGCTCATGCCAATACATTTTAGCATGGCATCTAAGACCCTGGATCTCAGCTGGGAGATCCCAAGTTTCCATCCTGTGTGATAGAGGGGAGGCTACAGAGCAGGTTGTGAAAGGGTCCTGAACTCCAACAGAGAGGCAGCAGGCCACACATAGGATTGGGAGGCTTGACGAAATGTATAGGGTTCTCTATCAGAAGCAACTTTTTGATGAATTGCTCAGGCAAAACAAGACAACCAGTAAAACAGTTCTTCCATGCTTGCTGTTTAATGTTGGAAAGCCAAGGTCATCTGCTTATAGCTGACTGTGTAATTTCTCACACAAGCTAGGAGACCTCTTTTAAAGTGAAATTGAGGGTATTAATGATCACACTTGAATAAACAAGAGTAAACTAGGCTTGTGCTGGGCAAATAAGGACAAATCGTCCAGCAATCTAAATGAGAAGAGCCCTCTGGATCGATTAGTTTGTGATACGGGATTCAGCACTCTCCAAGTCACAGTTTGACAGATGGTCATAAAACAACTCTGGGGTTCTCTAATTGCAATGAGGCTTGGGAAAAATTGTTTCACCTAAATTATCATGTTGAGTTTGTGATGAGGCCTAAGAGGCTGTTGCTTTGAAGAAATGTGAGCCTCAAATGTAAGACTATAGCTGATGTGAAGTTGCCTAATACTTTTGAGGCAATAAAGTACAGAATGCACCAGAGAAGGGAAATTCATATTGAGGTTCTGGAAGGAAATGTAGAAATGGTCCTCAGGCAAGAGATCAAACTTAGATTTATTTAAGCACTCTGCTTACGTCATCTCAGTCCATTCTCTTAACAACGCTGTGACACTGGTAGTATTAACCCAATTTTGTAATTGAAAGAAATGACAACTAAAGAGCTGAAGCATCCTGTTCACACAGCTAGTGGTGAGTCAGGAATTGAACATAATTCTCTTTGATACCAAGCTTAGTGTTTGTTCCACTAAAGACCATCCTGTCCTTAGTAGTGATTTACCACTAATGGCTTTCATTGTTCATAATACAGAGACAAACCAGACTATGGACCTATTGGAAGGTTCATGGAACTGGATCTGGAAAGTCTGAAATGTTCTTTTAGGGAAATTATAATGCAAGTAGAGAAATTATAATGCAAGTAGACCCTAGAACCTCATGGTCTGTTGTGTCTGGGGCAGTGCTTTTTAAGCTGTAATGTACTTACAAATCACTTGATAAAATGCAGCTTCCAATTCAATAGGTCTGAGGTGAAACTTGAAATTTTGCCTTTCTTTTTTTTTTTAAAGATTTTTTATTTATTTATTTGAGAGAGAGAGAGAGAGCAAGAGATCAAGAGCACATGAGTGGAGGGGAAGGCAGAGGGAGAAGCGACTCCCCACTGAGCAGAGAGCCTGATGTGGGGCTCGATCCCAGGACCCTGGAATCATGACCTGAGCTGAAGGCAGAAACTTAATTGACTGTACTACCCAAGTGCCCTGAAATTTGCCTTCTGGTTTGTGGACCACTCTTGAGCAAGGAGACTGCAGGGTATGAATGGATCTGGGTCATTCTTGAAGCCCACTTTGAGAAAGTTTAATTCTGCCAGTAATAAGCCTTTGTGACTTTGTTTTGTTTTGTCTCTAATGTGAACCTGTTGGTATTAGGACAAACCACCAGTATACATATACATGTATATTTTTAATGTGTCTGAACCTTGGGGGTTTCTCATTCCTGGACTGTATTGGTTCTAGGTGGGTGTGTGCAATGTATGGTATTGCTCCTCATTAGATGCACCTTTTCACTTCTCACCTCAAAGTAGATCTTCTGTTTTCTCTCCTCTGCTCTCCAGCACTTATGTGAATGACAGGGCTGACCATTATGTTCTCTGAATAGCCACAGTAAATCTAAATATTAAGGAAGAATATCTGTTTGCCTTCATAGAAAATCTAAACATTCAGAACACTGCAATTATCCAAGATAGATTGGCATTGGATCTATTAAGTAGAAAAGATGGCTGCATCATTTCTGGGGTAACTCTCAAATATAATACACTTTTAGTGGGGTTTTCTCCCTTATTGAGATGATACATACAGTTGAATAGTGAAAGAACTAGAAGAAAAATGGGAGAATATTCTGTCCTTTGGTTTATTTAGGGCTCTTGGTGGGGGTTTTGTCACCAAAGGGCAATTCTACAAGGCCATCTTTTTTTTTTTGTAATTAATTTAATTTTATTTTTTCAGTGTTCCAAGATTCATTTTTCATGCACCACACCCAGTGCTCCATGCAGTATGTGCCCTCCTCAGTACCCACCACCAGGCTTGCCCAACCTCCCACCCCCCTCACCTCCAAAACCTTTAGTTTGTTGCTCATAGTCCACAGTCTCTCATGGTTCCTCTCCCCCTCCGATTTCCCCCAATTCACTTTTCCTTTCCTTCTCCTAATGTCCTCCATGTTATTCCTTATGCTCCACATGTAAGTGAAACCATATGATAACTGACTCTCTCTGTTTGACTTATTTCACTCAGCATAATCTCTTCCACTCCTGTTCATGTTGTCTGCAAGGCAGTCTTGATAGGAATGACTGAAGCCTCTTCCAAGTTATTTTTTTTGCCTCTGCCAAGTTATTAAGCACACTTACATAATTTAATTCTTTAAGGAGAGTCTCTGGGGAAGATAACCAAGAAAAAGATACCGATCTTAAATTAGGAGTAAAAACAAATGACATTTTGGAGATTATAAAAAAAATTTTGGAGAAATGAGTTTTGTTTAGAGAGAGAAAGGGGACAGAATGAATATACAATTGCCGAAAAACCTTCTCCTCTTCTAATGACAAAAAGAGCAATATCACCAAAATTTAATCTCAGGGCAAGCAGCAGCAAAAGGGCAGGATCTGACTCCACACTGTACCACCTACTCCCTCATTTCTCTTTGTTTCTACTCTACCACAGATTACCTCATTACTTTGAAAGGATTTTTTAAAAATCTTGAGTCATTCTGGAAGTCTTTCCAATTGTGGTCTGAACAACCAATATTAGGAATTACTTTTTTTAATCTTTAACCTCTTGGAAACAAAGAACATTTTGAAAAATTGACATTGCTTGTGTCATTTATTTAATACTCATTCCCTTATAAACAGCATTCTACTCAAAAGGCAGCACGCAGAAATACAGCTGCCCTTGTCTGCAATGACTTTCCCACAGTTCCAATAAATGTCACTGATGCTTTCAGAAAGGAAACATTCCCCTCACTCCCTTGGATCTTTAAATATTTATTCACGGCTAACCTGAACACGTGTGTTTCACTTGGAGAAGGTGTGTTGGTTCCTTGAAGGCTTTTCAAAAATCAATAGTGTGCAAAGTGATCCATGAGATCATAGGAAAAATCTGTAACTTTGAAATTTCAAAGTGTTTTCATCTATATTTCTGATGGATCTTCAATTGTCAGAAGACTCTCCAACGGCCTCCTTTAGCCATGTGCAAGAAAGGACCTGTAAATAGGCACCAGGGTGAGGCTAGCGGAGAATTTAAAGGAGGTCTTTTATTAAGTCAATCTTTGAGGTCTGTTTGTTCAAATTTTACAACATCATTTTGGGTTTTGGTAACACTCCTCTGTATTTAGGTTGGAAGAAATTAATAATATCAGCCCACTAAATCTTTCACAATCCTTGGGGAAACAGTTTCAATAGAGAAGGGCTTTCTGAGTTCTTCCTCCCCCTCTCCTACTATTCACTTTTCAGCTACTTTTCTAAAAGCGTCTTTGAAATCACATATCCTTTTGGTCAGTGCTAGAAGAAGAGGGCTTTCTGACTGAGAAGCCAGCTCCTTCTTAGCAACAGATGACCCACACACACCCGGAATAGCTACAAGCTCTGTGCTTTCTGTGTGTCTCTTGTATGATCAGTGACAATTTGCTTAGTTTCCCCTCACCTGCTTCCTAGCTAGTAATTACCCAGAGACAGAATCTTTGTGTAACCCTGACTTACAGCTATTAGAATAGGATGTAATTGTACCGAGTATAATTGGCTTCAGTGGCAGAGCCCCATTAACCTGGCACGGCCGTTCTTAAAGCAGTCTATGATCTAGCTCATTAAATTTTATCTTCAGTAATAGGAAAAGTTATGACCTTTGCTGTTCCCGTCTTCATGTATTTATGCAGACATGTTACCTAGGATATCAAAACATACAGTGTCATCGAAATGCAGAGGCAAGCCAACCTTGTGTACCGGGAGTGACTAAAAATTGAGTGCCAAACGTGATGCTGATGAGACACAACCCACATTTAAAGAGAATCCTGAAAGGTCCGTGGCAAGAAAAGCATTCTGTTGGGTGACGTGCCCTCCTGCCCATGTATCTTCCTCTCCAGCAACATGGATGGCAACTGGCAGCTGAGCTCTGGGTCCTGGGAGAGGGGCACAGGAGATTTCTTAGCACATACTTTTTCCTACAGTAGAATGACTGGAAGAAGGAAGCCTTTGGGTTTATGAGAGCCACGGTGGAAAGATAACTGGACTGGGTTGTTACCTCAGGTTGGGTCTGAACATGCCAGCAAAAATATGAGAAATGCTTACCCACACTGGGCCCAGTTTGCCCATTGAGAAACTAAGAATAATAGCTTAGGTACTCTTTAAGATCACTTCAAAGTAAAGATTTCAAGACAGCCAAATAGACATATTTTACTTCTTAAAATATCTGAACAATTAAGTTGCATCACATCAATTCTCCCTTTCACTCAGAGAAAGGACTCATAATGATTACCTTGTGACTGATCAAGGTAACTCAAGAAAAATTTGTTAGTTAAGAAGAAAAAAAGCTTTTATGTACCTGAGATCTTTAGAATGTGCTAGAACATCAGAAGTTTCTTTTTTTTTTAAGATTTTATTTATTTATTTGACACAGAGAGATCTCAAGTAGGCAGAGAGGCAGGCAGAAAGAGAGGGGGAAGCAGGCTCCCTGCTGAGCAGAGAGCCCGACATGGGGCTCCATCCCAGGACCCTGAGATCATGACCTGAGCTGAAGGCAGAGGCTTTAACCCATTGAGCCACCGAGGCGCCCCACATCAGATGTTTCTTGACCTGACAATTTTATGTTTGATGATTAGTTTTCTGTGTTGACTTGGCTTAGCTATAGTACCTAATTATTTAATCAAACACTAAGCTCACTGTTGCTGTGAAGGCATTTTATAGATGTGGTTAATATCTACAATCAATTGACTTGCGATAAAGTGAATTACCCTTGATAGTGTGTGGGGGCCTCATGCAATCAGTTAAAAGGCTATCAGAGTAAAACTGGCCTTTCCATGAAGAAGAAATTCTGCCTGTGGATGACAGTTTCAGCTCCTGCCTGAGAGTTGTCAGCATGCTGGCCTGCCCTATACATATATCTGATTTGCCTAGCCAGATGCTACAATTGCATAGGCCAATTTTTTGATTGATAGAGAGATATTCAGATGAAAAATATTTCCTGCCATTGGAGCTTGAGTTGTGTCTCCAAAATATGTTGGAGTCCTAATTTCTAATCCCAGACACTGTGAATGTCAAGTTCTTCAGAACTAGGGTCTTTATTCATGTATTTAAATTAAGGTGAGCTCATATTGAATTATGATGGACCTTAAATTCAATGACCAGTGCCCCTGTGAGGAGAGGGAGATTTCAAGACACGGAAGAGACACAGAGAAGAAAGCCAAGGAATATCAAAGATTTTCAGCAACTCCTAGAAGCCAGAAGAGCCAAGAAATGATTCTTCCGTAGAGCCTTTAGAGGGAGTATGGCCTTGCTGACACCTTGGATTCAAACTTCTAGCTTCCAGAAGTGTGAAAAGACTAAGTTTTTGCTTTTTTAAGTCATTCATTTTTTGGTCACCTTAACAACAACCCTAGGAAACTAATACACTTATTTAACTATTGGTTTTGTTTCTTTCATAGACTTCTGACCAATGTGATATTATTTTGGTGAAAATTTATCTTTTTAAGTGAAATTACAGGACTTTCTTTCCTCAGGCTAACTCTATAACTTCTTTTGCAAAAATGGAACTACTTTTTTTTTTTTAGGACTTTTTATTTTCAAGGGGCTCCTGGGTGGCTCAGTCCATTGAGCATCTGACTTCTAGTTTCAGCTCAGGTCATGATTTCAGGGTCATGAGACTGAGTTCCACAATGGGCTCTGCGATCAGCAGGGAGTCTGCTTAAGATTCTCTCTCTTTCTCTGACCCTCCCCCCTCTTTAGATTAAAATAAATAAATCTTCTTTTAAAAAAATTTATTTTTAAGTAATCTCTATACCCAGTTTGGGTCTGGAACTCAAAATCCTGAGATCAAGAGTCACATGCTCTACTAACTGAGCCACCCAGGCACCCCACAAATGGAACTACTTCTAAGAAATGTTTGCAGGAAAAGATTAATGGTCAATAAATGTGGAAACACCTGGGAAAAATTAACTTTGACTTCTTTCTTGCAGTTCTTCTCAGAGCCTTTAATATGATAACATATGTCAACTGTCTCCAAGACAGATCTATAGACTGTAGCATTGTCCAAAATTATATAAGCTTGGAAATTCTGTTCAGGCATACATATTAATGTCTCCTAAAAGTAATGCTTCTTGAAAAATACTTTGGAAAATGCTGGATTAGAACCAAATTAAATTATTTTCTGTGTAATTACCTTTTTTTAAAGGATATGATCTATGGATCAATATAGAGAAAAATGCAGAGCTAAAAGTAAGAAAAGTTGACATACAGAAGAACAGAGCCAATGAAATCATTGAAAAGCTGACAAAACCCATCGCCATCTATATTAGTTAGAACAGGCTAGAATGGTAAATCCTATGCTGTGGTAATGAATACTCACTGGCCTTACTCAACAAAGGCTTGTCACACATGTCATCGTAATATGTATAATAACATGACAGGATCAGACTACTCTCCAGTCAGTGACTCAAGATCTATGCTCCTTGCAACTTATAACAATGCCATCTACAAGTTTACTACTTACAGCCATAGAGGTTGGAGAGAGAAATCACATGGAAAATGTACAGACTCCTAACTGCCTTGGTCCATATCCCATTGATCACATTCTGATGGCCAGAACTCAACATGTAGTGCTAATCCATTGCAGAGTCATGCCTTCCATTCAGTGGGAAGTAGGAGGCAAAATATATGGTACACATAGAAAAGAGTGGTAGATTTGGTGGTGGGAAAACAAAGCATTTCTTGGCTGATAGCTTTTGTTCCCATCTTTGCTTTTTAACTATAGGCTTATATTTACTGCCAGTTCTCAACTTAGCCTGAACTTGCAAAGTGTTCATCCCCTTGGGATTGGAAAAGGTGGGCTTGCTTTGGTTTTGATTCTGCTTTTATCTTTTTGGGATGGGCTTTGTTGAGAAAGCTATATTTGGAGGGGGGTCCCATTCAGTGATGCCAGTTGACAGTTAAATTGAAATTACAACCTTTGTCAATCCAAATAGAAGTTACATAAACAGTGAGCACAACACACTATTTCCTTAATTTCTTCTCATATTTTTAAAGCAACTTTGCTCTTTGGCAAAAGTAGTATAAACTCATCGATCTCAAAGCCAAGGTTTAGATTTTTATACCATCCCTT
Organism: Procyon lotor; assembly: GCA_028646535.1. Taxonomy (NCBI): domain Eukaryota; kingdom Metazoa; phylum Chordata; class Mammalia; order Carnivora; family Procyonidae; genus Procyon; species Procyon lotor. The sequence continues at coordinate 6,721,836 of CM053612.1, read as the reverse complement.
TTCTCGTTATCTCAAGTCAGCAATTTCAGGATCTGTTCATTTTTTTTCCCAATAAAATAAATAATTTAAAAAATGATCTCTTTTTCCTATAAAATAAAATATTTAACAAAAAGCAGTGAAATTGCCTAAGCAGCAATTACCGCCAATTTAGGAATTCAGTCTTTGATACCAATGATGAATGAAAGATACAGTTTTAAATCCAGGCATTCCCAGGTCCAAATTAAGTACCCCCTCCTCCTAAAGTTCAGTTGGAAACTATCGAACCTCTGAGTTTTCCTTAGAGACTTGGCTATAAGTCCCCTCTCACCATGGTCCTGTGGTTGCACTCTGGGCTACGTGGCTACGGTATTATTTGTAGAAATGTAGAAGCTTCAGGGTAGTGGTGGTGTGGGGTGGAAAGAATGAGAGGGTGGGCATCTAATCCCACTCCCCTTTCTGCTAACAACCCCATGAGTTCCTCCCCTTTCTCTTTGCTTCTTGGAATGTTAAAAATAACTGGCACTGACTAAATTAATTCAACAAAATTATAAGGTGTTTACCTCACATATATTCCCCGTTGCCTGTGTAAAAACAGCCTTAATAAGGGATGTGGCAACAGGGCTAAAGTCATGTCTCCCCGAATACAGCTAAGCCAATTACAAAAATATTCTGCCATCCAGAACTTCATAGGCCACATCAAAAATGTGGTTTATAATTATTTGTTTAGAATGGTCTCTTAGGGAGCAGACAGCGTTTCTCCTGATATAACAATTTTCCTCTCTGAAAGAACATTTACTTTGAATAATTTTAAATACTATGCTCTCTCGCTCACACCTTTTTCCTGGCAACTGCATTCTTTTTCATGACCAGGAAAATGTGAGTTTTATAGGAAGAAAAATGCAAGATAGTAAAAAGGTGGTTTTTAAACATAGTTTTCATAGACATTTATTTTTTATTTCTTAGACAAAAACACAATTTCTATGATGCATAATAATGCCACCAATGATTTTTAGCTCAGACATTTCAAGGACATAACCTGAAAATACAAATAAAAAAAAAGATTGCTTTACTTGCAAGATACATGAAAAGCCAATATAAACTGTGGCTATATTATTGTATGTTTTTCTGCTCAGAAAACTGAATAATAAATTCACAATGAATCAAGTACCCATATATTCTAATGCATACGTCTTATCTGGTATTAACATCCTGAACTGCAGTTGAGGTACACAGTGTGTCTTTGGTAGGTTTTCTTTTCTTTTCTTTTCTCTTTTCTTTTCTTTTCTTTTTTCTTTTTTCTCTTTTCTCTTCTCTTCTCTTCTCTTCTCTTCTCTTCTCTTCTCTTCTCTTTTCTTTTCTTTTCTTTTCTTTTCTTTTCTCTTCTTTCAAGTAGTCTCCACACCCAGCGTGGAGCCCAACATAGGACTTGAACTCATGACCCTGAGATCATAGACCTGAACTGAGATCAAGAGTCAGGTATTTAGCGGACTGAGTCACCCAGGTGACCCCACACGGTGTGTCTTTTAAAAAATTGTTAATTCCAGTAGAGTTAACATACAGTGTTATATTAGTTTCACATGCACACATATGTCTTTCAACACTGTTTATGACTATTTTTTGAAAGCCTATCACTTGTAAGTGCTGAGTTAGGGCCTGTGATCCAAGGGAGAACAAAACCAGACAAATTCCTTGCTTCATGGTGCTTATTATGTAGTAGAAGAGAAGGAAATCAAGCGAATCATCAAATGAATAAGAGGAGAATTTTAAACTGAGACGATTCAATGATGAAAATATATACGAGAGAAGCAAAATGTATAAAACTTGATAGCTAACTGGATCTAAGAATTATGTGAAGGCTTCCATGTGGAAGTGCCTTTTGAGAAGAAATCTGAGGGATGAAGAAACATTGACTAAGAGACAGGAAAAAGCAGGAATAATACTCCAGGAGGAAGGAGCAACATTTCAGAGATTCAGAATCAGGCAGGAAGCAAAGAAAGCCAGTCACGCTGGAGGGAGCTGAATGCAGGAAAGACTGAAGGGTTGGGCTGGGACTAGACCAAGTAGGACACCACAGGCCCTTGGTAAGGACTGCAGTCTCTGGCCCAAAAGCAATGGAATCTACAGAAAGGTTCAGTGCTGAGAGCAGGGAAAGCAGATGGTTTTTTCCCCATGCAGTTACCTTTATTGATGTCACTTTTTTGTCTTTTTGTAGTGGAAGTGTAGTTGACATGCATCAAGCTACATGAGTTTCAGGGATACAACATAGTAATTGGACACATCTGTACATAATGCTGTGCTCACCACAAGCTGACCTACCATTGGTCACTGTGCAATACAATACCATTGGCTATATTCCCTACTCTGCCCCTTTTCTTCCTGTGACTTATTTCTTCTATAACTGGAAGCCTGTATATCCCCCTCCCCTTCACCCATTTTGCTCATCTCCCTACCCCCCTTCCCCCTGGCCACCATCAGTTTGTTCTCTGTGTTTATAGTCTGTTTCTGCTGTTGTGTGTTTGCTTCTTCATTTGTTTTGTTTTGAACTGATTTCTCTGGCCTCCTCAGTGTTCTGATCCACATGTGGATGTAGAGAGACTGGTTACGATAAAATTGCATTTGTCCAACCAAAAGATGATGGTGACATGGAACAATCTCAGATACTTTGAGTGCATCCTTCTATGCAAAAGTAGTAAACTCGAAATGTATGCTGATTTGTTCTCTGTTCCTCCAATTCACCCTCTGCAGGTCTGTGTTACACCTTTTTCTGCCTGTTCTGTGTACTGGACATGGAGCCTTGCTCCCTTAATGGCTGGCTGCTGGACAGGTTTTAGCCTGTTGGAGGCACCAACAGGACATTGAAGGGCAGGAGGAGAGAAAGGTAAGGGTAATATTTCTTCCCAACTCCAGCCTCTGTACTGCTCCTCTGGCAGTAGTTGTATTTCTTTTCAGTGACAGCTCCTGCTAGGTGACCTCTCCTCCATAGGTCCTTCTCAGCTCCCCAAGCCTTATAGAAGTACCAGTAATTTGAAAAAAATACTTTGTCCATCTCCTAAAGCAGTATGATTATGTATGCAAGTATGTGATTAAAATAAATCTCTACCTAGATTATTAAGTGAATCATGCCATTAATATAAAACAAGAAAGTAGCAAAAGAAGTAGTTCAGGTTAGGAAATCATGTAAATTTGGGTGCCTGTCTACCTCCAATGAAATCCCAACTTAGTCATTTCTTTGCTGTATGACATTGTGCAAGTTACTTTGTCTAGAAGCACCCTTAACTTGAAAAATGCCAATGGTATTTTAATAAGGATGACATTGAAAGTATAGATTGCTTTGGGAAGGATAGACATTTTAACAACGTTTATTCTTCCAATCCATAAGCATGGAATGTTTTTCCATCTTTTTGTGTCTTCCTCAATTTCTTTCATACGTGTTCTGTAGTTTCTAGAGTAAAGATCCTTTACCTCTTTGGTTAGGTTTATTCCTAGGTATCTTATGGTTTTTGTTGCTATTGTAAATGGAATCTATTCCTTAATTTTTTTTTCTATAGTTACATTGTTAGCATATAGAAAAGCAACTGATTTCTGTGCATTGATTTTGTATCCTGCCACATTGCTGAATTGCTGTATGAGTTCTAGTAGTTTGAGGGTGGAGTCCTTTGGGTTTTCCACATGAAGTATCATGTCATCTGCAAAGAGAGAGAGTCTGACTTCTTCTTTGCCAATTTGGACACCTTTTATTTCTTTTTGTTGTGTGATTGCTGAGGCTAGGACTTCTAGTACTATGTTGAACAAGAGTGGTGAGAGTGGGCAACCCTGTGGTGTTCTGGACTTTAAGAGAAAACTGAGAATGATATTCACTGTGGGCTTTTCATGGATGGTTTTTATGATATTGAGGATCCCTACACTCTGAAGAGTTTTAATCAGGAACAGATGTTATATTTTGTCAAATGTTTTTTCTGCATCAATTGATAAAGTCATATGGTTTTTCTCTTTTCTTTTATTAATATGCTCTATCATGGTGATTTGTGAATGTTGAACCAACCTTGCTTCCCTGGAATAAATACCACTTGTTTGTGGTGAATAATCCTTTTAATGTACTGTTGGATTCTATTGGCTAGGATCTTGTTGAGTATTTTGGCATCCATGTTCATCAGGGATATTGGTCTGTAAATCTCCTTTTTTAAAATAATTTGTTATTATGTTATGTTAGAGTCCATACAGTACATCATTAGTTTTTGATATAGTGTTCCATAATTCATTGTTTGCATATAACAGCCAGTGCTCCATGCAATCCGTGCCCTCCTTAATACCTATCACCAGGGTCATCCATCCCCCAACCCCCCTCCTCTCTAAAACCCTCAGTTTGTTTCCCAGGGTCCATAGTCTCTCCTGGTTCATCTCCCCCTCTGATTCCTCCCCTTCGTTTTTTCCTTTCTTCTCCTAATGTCCTCCATCCTATTCCTTAGGTTCCACAAATAAGTGAAACCATATGATAATTGACTTTCTCTGCTTGACTTAGTTCACTTAGCATAATCACCTCCAGTTCCATCCATGTTGATGCAAATGGTGGGTATTCATCCTTTCTGATGGCTGAGTAATATTCCATTTCAATTTTCCTTTCTGATGGGGTCTTTTTCTGGTTTGGGGATCAGGGTAATGCTGGTCTCATAGGACGAATTTGGAAGTTTTCCATCCATTTCTACTTTTTTGTAACAGCTTTAGTAGAATACGTATGATTTCTTCTTTAAGTGTTCGGTAGAATTTCCCTGGGAAGCCATCCCATTCTGGGCTCTTGTTTGTTGGGAGCTAGAAAAAACAATCCTAAAATTTGTATGGAACCAGAAAGGACCCCAAATCACCAAAGGAATGTTGCAGAAGCAAACCAAAGCCGGGGTCATAATGTAGCCTGATTTCAAGCTATATTACAAAGCTGTGATCACCAAGACAGCATGGTACTGACACAAAAACAGACACATAGACCAATGGAACAGAATAGAGACTCCAGAAATGGACCCTCAACTCTACAGTCAACTAATCTTTGACAAGTCAGGAAAAAATATCCAATGAAAAAAAGACAGTCTCTTCAATAAATGGTGCTGGGACAATTGAACAGCTACATACAGAAGAATGAAACTGGACCATTCTTTTACACCATATACAAAGATAAACTCAAAATGGATGAAAGAGCTCAATGTGAGACAAGAATCCATCTTCTAGGGGAGAACATAGGCAGTAACCTCTTTGACATCAACCACAGCAACTTCTTTTAAGGCATGTCTCAAAGGCAAGGGAAACAAAAGCAAAAATGAACTTTTAGGACTTCATCAAGATGAAAAGCTTCTGCACAGCAAAGGAAACAGTCAACAAAACAAAGAGGCAACCCATGAAATGGGAGAAGATATTTGCAAATGACATTACAGATAAAGGGCTGGTATCCAAGATGTATAACGAAGTTCTCTAACTCAACACTCAAAAAACTAATACCCCAGTCAGAAAATTGGCAGAAGACATGAACAGACACTTCTCCAAAGCAGGCATACAAATGGCTAACAGACACATGAAAAAATGCTCAACATTACTAACCATCAGGGAAACACAAATCAAAACCACAATAAAATACCACCTTACACCGGTCAGAATGGCAAAAATTAAGAAAACAGGAAACAACAAATGTTGGCAAGGATGTAGAGAAAGGGGAACCCTCTTACATTGTTGGTAGGAATGCAAGCCGGTGCAGCCACTCCAGAAAACAGTATGGAGGTTCTTCAAAAAGTTAAAAATAGAGCTACCCTATGTCCCAGCAATTGTACTTCTAGGTATTTACCCCAAAGATACAGATATAGTGAAAAGAAGGGGCACATGTACCCCAATGTTCATAGCAGCAATGGCCACAGTAGCCAAACTGTGGAAGGAGTGGTGATGCCCTTCAACAGATGAATGGATAAAGAAGATATGGTCCATATACACAATGGAATATTACTCAGCCATCAGAAAGGATGAATACCCACTATTTGCATCAATATGGATGGAACTGGAGGGGATTATGCTAAGTGAACTAAGTCAAGCAGAGAAGGACAAGTATCATATGGTTTCACCCATATGTAGAACATAAGGAATAGCACAGAAGACCATAAGGGAAGGGAAAGAAATCTAAAGGGGGAAAAATCAGAGAGGGAGATCAACCATGTGAAACTATGGACCCTGCAAAACAAACTGAGAGTTTCAGAGGGGACAGGGGTGGGAGTATGGGGTAACAGGGTGACTGGTATTAAGGAGGGCATGTGTTGTGATGAGCACTGGGTGTTATACACAACTAATGAATCATGGAACACTACATCAAAAACTAATGGTGTACTATACAGTGGCTAACTAAACATTTAAAAAAAAAGAAAAGAAACACCTTTATCTCTCTTGACTCCTCTAGCCCTAGTGATGGTAATGGCTTCCTTCTGTTGCTAGTCTCTGGGATCTCAACATCCATTGTCAGTCCTCTTAACCCTGCCTCACATCTCTAAGAAGTCTACTCATTAAAGTGGTTTCACTTGCAGTGCCTGGGTAGCACAGTCAGCTTTGGAATTTGACTCTTGGTTTTGGCTCAGATCATGATCTCCTGGTCATAGGATTGAGCCCCCCATAGGGGTCTGCACTCAACATGTAGTTTGCTTGGGATTCTCTCTCTCTCTCTCTCTCTCTCTCTCTCTCTCTCTCTCTCACACACACACACACACACACAAATTAATCTTTAAAAAAATAAAGTGGTTTCACTTGAACCACCTAAGGGGAGGGTTATTCCCTCCTGGAACCATGATTACACAGAATATGATGGAAATAATAATTTCTGAAAGACAGAAACTGAGGGATGAAATAGACCAAGACCATAGAATGCAACACATCCATATAAAATGTGACAGTGTGTTATCCTCAGCTACCTTGAAGTGAATACCTACACATGAAGATAGAATTAGGTTGAAACATAGCCTTGATCAACACATACCGGGGATAGAATACTGGGCCGCCTACGTTTCATATGAATATCTAGATGCTTGAGATCATCGAGAGATAGCATATCTGGGTTAGTCCCTGGAGTTCTACCTGTTCCTGCACACATTTTGGCTATGTAAATGGAATGAGTTCATTTGGTCAATTATATCCACTGGTTGACATATCCCCAGGCTGCTGAGTGGGAATAGAGTCTTTTTCTTCAGTTTATGCAGGGTAATGGTGGGTGAATGAAGAAGTAGTTTTGGATATATGCAGTGGTATAACATTAGAAACATAATGACCCTGGGTCAATCTTATAGACAAAAAGCAATAAAAGGGACAATTGTATGCGTATAATGGGAAAACCATGTGAATGATCTCAGAGTTCAGTTTCTATGTGCATGCCATTCACATTGCTCAGTCCCCTCATAAATGAATACATTTCTTTTCTAATTCAGTATATGTACATTCTCTTGGCGCACACATTCCCAAATACCATACTAATTCCTTCCAAGACCTCACTAATTATCCAAAGCAAGACATAAACTGTTGATGAGAAAATGAACTGCTTTAATAATATATGCTCTATCTCTGGCAGTTCCTTTTGCTTGTCAATAGCTATACTATATCTCAACAGTAAATTGAGAACACTAAACTGAAGTACTGACAAGAGGTCAATACATGCTGTTCTCAGCATAGACTATAAAGCAGTGTTCTTGCATTCCACTATAAAGTGGTAATGAAGGAAGAATATAACATTTGCAGAAGACCTTAGTCTCCATTTCACTAACAGTTGCCTCCTGTTATCATTTCAAGAGACTTGATTTCATGCAAAGAAAGCTTTCTAATCTTCAAATTCACCACTGAGTACTCAAGGATGATACAACAGTGACAATGTCCTTGATAATTGCACTCCTCAGGAAAAGATTAGGCTTAGAGCAAATCAAAAAGCCATTGTTAAAAGCCATTATTCTTCCATGTGACAAAAAAAAGTATGCTTGCTCTTCAGTTTTATGGAAGGAAATGAAAAGGCAACTATTAAGATGAGCCTTCTAATGTTATCTATAAGTGCTATCCAATATACATGGACATTTGCTAAGGCCTCTCCCTACTAACACACTATCTAGAGAAAAGTTACCCGTTTGGGAGATTTGCTCATTTGGACTTGCACAATGGAAGGGTGCATATGCTAAATGGAAGGTGTTTTGTTTTGGGGGGTTTTTAAAATCTGTGACCATATCACCTTATGGTCACAGTGCTAGCCCTTTATCTCTATATACAAAGTCATCTTCTGGGAGCAGAGGTTCCTAGAAATACCTGTTACCCCAAAAGAAGATTTACATATAATTAAAAATGGAATTCTAACACATTCTATGTCTGTGAGTTGACAGCTGAGTATAATGCAGATGGGGCCATTTAGTTCAGTCAGTTCTTTGGCCACAACCTGAAACCATCGGCCCAGGCAAACAACTGTCAATAACATAGCATGTTGGTCAGAACTACAACCAAATAGGTTTAACACATCCTCACCTACTGCACACACCCTAATAAGAGGTTGTCACTTGTGACATTTTTATAGTAACCTGAAACTATTAGTACTAAAGGGAAAATTTTTGATTTGGGAGTCCATTAAATTCCTTAAATTGTATCTTGAGTAGGAGACAGTATGGAACATGCTGTGTCAGTGAAGAAAAACCAGAATCTTAGACTCATTAATGCCTACTCGTGGGAGACACACACTGCTGTGGGGCCAGACTCAGAGGGAGTGAGTTGAGGTTTAGCATAGCTGGAAGCAATGTGCAGTATGTAAAAAAGATATAAAGGGAAAAATAAATGAATTCATCAACAATTGGATATTTAAAAACTCCTTTGTTAACAACTGCTAAGGCACATAGACAAAAAAGAAAAAATATTATATAGAAAAATTGAACAGTCAATATGACATAATTGATATCTATTGAACAATATATCCCCAAACTGCAATATACATTCTAGACTATAAAATAAATTGCAATATATTTAGAAGTATTTATATCATCTAAAATATATTCTCTGGCCACAGTGGAATTGAATTAGAAATCATTAATAATAAGATATTTAAGAAATGCCTAACACAAAAACAGACACAAAGATCAACGGAAGAGAATAGAAAGCCCAGAAATAAGCCCACAATTATATGGTCAATTCATCTTTGACAAAAGAGGCGAGAATATGCAATGGGAAAAAGTCTCTTCAACAGAAGGTATTGGGACAACTGGACAGCAACATGCAAAGGAATGAAACTAGACCACTTTCATACACCATATACAAAAATAAAGTCAAAATGGATTAAGGACCTAAACAGGAGAACTGAAACCATAAAAATCCAAGAGAGCACAGGTAATAATTTCTCTGACATTGGCCATAACAACATCTTTCTAGATATGTCTCTTGACACAAGGGAAACAAAAGCAAAAATAAGTTATTGAGACTTCATCAAGATAAAAATCTTCTGCACAGCAAAGGAAACAACCAACAAAACAAAAAGCCATGAAAGACTATGGACTCTGAGCAACAAACTGAAGGTTTGGGAGGGGAGGGGGTTGGGGGTTGGGTGTGCCTGGTGGTGGATATTGAGGTGGGCACGTATTGCATGGAGCACTGGGTGTGGTGCATGAACAATTAACCTTGTAACACCGAAAAAATAAAATAAAAGTATTTGGGAAAAAAATTTAAAAATTAAAAAAAAAGGAACCTACAAAATGGACAAATATATTTACAAATGACATATCTGATAAAGGGTTAGTATCCAAAATACGTAAGGACCTTATACAACTCAGCACCAAAAAGCCAAATAATCCAATTAAAAAATGGCAGAAGACATAAACAGACACTTCTCTAAAGAAGACATCCCAATGGCCAACAGACACATGAAAAGATGCTCGACATCATTCATCATCAAGGAAATGCAAATCAAAACCACAATGAGATATAACCTCACATCAGTCAGGATGGCTAAAATCAAAACTCAAGAAACAACAAGAGTTGACGAGGATAGGGAGCAAAATAAACGTTCTTACACTGTTAGTGGGAATGCGAACTGGTGCAGCCACTGTGGAAAACAGTATGGAGTTTCTTCAGAGTTAAAAAGAGAACTATGCTATGATCTAGAAATCACACTACTGGATATTTAGCCCTCAAATACAAAAACACTAATTAAAAGGGATTCATGCATCCTAATGTTTATAGAAGCATCATCAGCAATAGCCAAGTTATGGAAAGAGCCCAAATGTCCACTGAATGATGAATGATAAAGGAGAGATGGTATATGTATACAGTGGAATATTACTCAATCATAAAAAAAAATGAAATCTATATTTACAACAACATGGGTGGATCTAGAGGATATAATGTTGAGTGAAATAGGTCAATCAGAGAGAAACAAACACCACATGATCTTTCTCATATGTAGAATTTAAGAAACAAAACAAATGAACAAAGAAAAAAAGACAAAACAAAAACAGACTCTTAACTGTAGAGAGCAAACTGTTGGTTGCCAGAAAGGAGGTGGATGGAGGGATGGGTGAAATACATCGGGAATTAGGGATTGCCCTGATGAGCACCGGGTGATGTATGGAAGTACTGAATCACTGTATTGTACACCTGAAACTAATATATTGTATGTTAACTACACTGGAATTAAAATTTTATAATACCTAAACATTTGGAAACTCAACAGCATACTTCTGAATAACCTATAGATTAAAGAAGAAATCACAAAGAAAATTATAAACTACTTGGACTTGAACAATAATAAATTCATAACACATCAGAATTTAGAAAGGAACTAAAGCAATAATTAAAGGAAAAATATAGGTATAAATGCACGTATTAAAGAGGAAGAAAAGTTTCATCTTTTGTGATCTAAGTTTCCACCATGAAGAGCTAGAAAAAGAAGAAAACAATTGATCCTAAAGTAAGTTGAAGGAAGGAAATTACAAAGAGTGAAAAGTCAATAAAATATAAAACAGGCAAAAAAATAGAGGAAGTCAAAAAAGCAAAACTTTGGTCTTTGAAAAGGCTGATCGAAAAATTCTGAAAAGACTAATTAAAAATTGATAAACATCTGGCAAGACTGATCCAGAATAAAAGAGGGAAAACAGAAACCAATATTAGGAATGAAAGAGGGAAAATTATTACTGATCACACAGATGTTGAAATGAAAATAAGGAATTATGAACAATTTTATGCCACTGAGTTAAATAACTTAAATGGACAACATTCCTTTGGGAAAGCTAGGGAGCTTCCAAGTATTCTGCAGAATACTCATCAGCACATGCATGTGAAGGAACTACCCAAGGGCATCTTGAAAGGATTAACAGTAGTAGTACTCACTGCTCAGAATCAGGAATAACTCAGTTCCACCCACCAGCCGGGGAGAGTCCAGATTAGGGGAGTCCCCGAATTAGGGGAGAGTCCTAATTCACAGGGTATTTGGTAAGTGCTCGGAAAGGACTTGCTTCTGGAGTGAGGAAAAAATAGCCCTGTACTAAATGCTGCTCAGGTTCTGCTTATGAAATATAAAAGGAAGACCCTCATAGACCAAACTTTCCAAGAAACAAATAGTTCAGGGGCACAAAAATAATCAGCGTGCAAGAAGGTAAAGTTCACAATGTCTGGCATCCGATTACAGATTACTAGACATGAAAAGAGGCAGAAAAACATGACTAAGGAGAACAACCAATCATTCAAAACTAATGCATAATTGACCCTGATATTAGAAATAGCAGACGAGGACATTAAAACAGTTATAACTGTGTTCTATATGTCCTGTATGTTGAAGTTAAGTAAATACATGAAATATAAAGAAAAACTAAAATGTCAAAGATGAAAGGTAGAAATGAGTAGAGATGAAAAAGATATAAATTTCCAGTTATAAAATGAGTAAGTCGGGGATGTAATGTCAGCATAGTGCCTACAGTTAATAATATTGTCTTACATATTTGAAAATAGCTAGGAGAGTGGATCTTGAAATTTCTCATCATGAAAAAAAAATTGTAACTATGTATGGTGACACATGTTAATTGGACTTATTGTGGTGAACATTTCACAATATATACAAATAATGAATCATTACATTGCGTACCTAAAAATAATATAACATCACATTAATTTATACCTCAATTTCAAAAAAGCTATAAGTATATTCTATATGTTCTATAAGTTAAGGAAATACAAGAAATATAAAGAAAAATTATAATGTCAGAGATGAAAAATACACCAGATGGAAATAAAGGTAGATTGACATTGTAGGGGAAAAATGAACTAAGGATGAGATTTTCAGGAAGAATGATTTTAAAGAGATTTCTTAAGATATCTTTGGAAGCCTGATGGCGGGTATTAAGGAGGGCATGTATTGCATGGAGCACTCAGTGTGGTGCATAAACAATGAATCTTGGAACCCTGAAAAAATAAAGTAAAATTTTAAAAAGATATCTTTGTAAAATATGGAATGTGACACATGAAAGTACTCAAAATATTTTTATTAATTCTTATTATTATTTAGAGGGTTTGGGTCCAAAAAGATGGGATGAATTTTATGTTAAGTCTTGGCTTTAGTAGAGGAATGAAGTGCTAGATAGGGACACTGAGGGAGGAGCACAATCCCATGAATTGGGTCAAGATGGAAGGGTTCCATTAAAGTAAATTTTTTTATAGCAAGAGGACACCTACGACTCCTGGGATACAGGAGCAGATCCAGCTGTGAGACACAGGGAAAGTTAAACATGGCAATAATTTCATTATTTTTCAAAATTACTTTATAACTAGACCCCTGAGAAGCCAAAATTTATTTCACTACCAGGAAAAATGTTTCAGACATTAATACTGCCTAGGAATTCAATGGGTGACCTTTTGAGGAAGTATTTAATCAAATGCTGATAAAGATTGGAGAGACATACATGGACAAAACTGTTTTACGAAGTGAAAATTTTGAATGGTCCACATTCATCCAAGATATACCTCTTGCCTGATTATAAGGTGTACGTGCACATAAAGGATATAGAAAAATTCCTAGGGGCAACCACATTAACTCAACAACCATTTAGTATCAAGTCCCATGTAAAATATAAGGACAAATCAGACATGGTCCCAGTATCCAAGGAGCTTATGAGCCAAACTATGACATAATATTATCTGATATCAATCCCCAGAGTTATTTTTATATCATGCATTCATCCTATTATATTTTACCCAGTCTCCACAGCATTGAATGAACATCTTCATATATATTTATTGCAGTGTATGAAATCATTTTCTGGCATGACATAAGAAACTCTGTTTAAATCCAAAGGACATGGGAGTGCATTGGTATATAGACTTTATGTTATCTACGAGATAGAATTGCTAGTTTGTAAGTGTTTAAAAATATCTCCATTAGCTTTCTAAGGGATGAAGTCTGATATTTCATGATTGGCATGTGACTCATCTTTAACATGAGAAAAGTGGTTTGGACTGGTAACCAGATGAACAACAAGAGGCACTCATTGAAAATCCACTGGACAAGCACAGATATCATCTGCCATCCATACCAAGATACAGAGTGGATTCAGTCCATGTTCCTGAGATTTTCTAAATCCGTTAGAGGATTGTTACAACTAGTGGATTTTTTTGCTTACACTGACACATAAAAGCCTTTTTTGGAACTTGGGACCAAGATGAGTTTATCAAAAATTTCAAAACCTTTTTCTTAAGGTTGCCAGTAATTTGAAATAAAATATTTTGTCCAATCCCCCTTCCTGAAGCAGTATGGTTGTGTATTCAAGGATGTGATTAAGATAAATCTCTACCTAGATTATTGAGTGAGTCATGCTATTAATATAAAGCAAGGAAGTAGCAAGAGAAGGACTAATTCAGGTTATAAAATCATATAAACTTGGGTGCCAGTCTACCTCCATTGGAATTCCAGTCTACTCATTCCTTAGCTATGTAACATTGTGCAAGTTACTTTGTCTCAATTTCCTCATTTGTAAAACAGGAAAATAATGGTCTCTATGTTACAGCATGGTAGTGAGGATTAAGTTACATAATTCATGTAAGCATTTAGTACAGTGCCTGGCACAGCATATGAATGCAATAAATGCTAGTCATTACTAGTATTATTTCTTCCAGGAGATATCTCACCATAAGCAAATAATTACTCAGGTTATAGGTGTCTTCATGGCCTTCAATGTTCTTCTGACCCATGATTGTTCACACAGAGGCTCAACTTGGAAAGGGAGGCACATTTTAACTCTATAATTTGACCTTCCCTGGTGTTATTACAATGGCAGTGATGGCATTTTCTACTTACGGAATGGCGATTTGTGGCAGTTCCTGTCTTCCTGATAGATTCCAGCTGCTGGTTGGAGCATATCCTGCTGTGGATATTAAAACAGCAAACCAGTAAGGTCTATTCTGATATGAAAGTTAGGGAGTTATGTGACTTTTTATTTAGCAATAGAATAACTTTTTTTCATTTCTTTTTTTCCCTTAGTATGTGCACAGTTTCATATAGATATGATTGAGTAAGGAAGTAATTGTGTAAATAGCTCTAAATCAAACCAACAAATATTTACAAAACATCTACTATACTAGGTGCTATTGAGAATGCATAGATGTATGAAGCATCCCTTAGGGAGCCAATGATCAGGTTGAAAAGAGATAAGAGATCTAAGGATTTACAGAAATTTAAGTAAAAAATATTGAAGCTACAGGGTTAGCAATAAGATAAATATTTCTAGCCCACAGGGAACCCAGAATTGGCTGTTATAAGAACTATATGGCAGGGTGTCTGGGTGGCGCAGTCAGTTAAGTGTCTGCCTTCAGCTCAGATCATGATCTCAGGGTCTTGGGATGGAGTCCTTCATTGGGCTCCTTGCTCAGTAGGGAGCCTGCTTCTCCCTCTGCCTGCAGCTCTCCCTGCTTGTTCTCTCTCTCTCTCTCTGAGACAAATAATTAAAAATCTCTTTAAAACATTCTCTCTGTCCTGCTGCCTCTCTCTCACCCTCCCTCTCTTAAAAAATAAAGAAGAACTATGTAGGTAGAGGAGGAGAATGAATCTTCAAGTATGGAGAGA
Source organism: Procyon lotor (assembly GCA_028646535.1). Classification (NCBI taxonomy): domain Eukaryota; kingdom Metazoa; phylum Chordata; class Mammalia; order Carnivora; family Procyonidae; genus Procyon; species Procyon lotor. The sequence continues at coordinate 6,706,781 of CM053612.1, read as the reverse complement.
TGTGAGAATAAACATACAAGCAAATAGGAAGTATAATCATTTAACTGAATGGGATCTAAGGGTGATATTGTGAAGGATCTTTCATGTCAGGATAAGGAGTGTGGCCTCTGTGCCTATGACTGAAGGAATAGGAGGAAAGTGAAAATTAGAAAAAAAATTATTTGAGCTCAATTTGTAGGACTGGAAAAAGGAAAGGCAAGAATCAGGTTTACCGGTGTTGAGGTTTTCAAAGGAATCTGAGGCCATTTTAAGAGTGACGTTGCAATGGAAGAATCAACAAGGATTGGTGACTGATTGGGTGGAGTGGCAAAGAAAAAGAATGAGACAAAATTTCTGACTTTTGGAGCTGGGAAGATCTAGAGACATTTCAAATAACTCGGGAATTTAGACAGCTTGAGCTGCTTGGGAATTTGGGCTTTGTTTTTAAGAAGATCAACAATTGAGTTGCAATTGTATTCATATGGTACAATAATTGGAAGTAAGGATGCCTGGGTGGCTCAGTTGGTTAAGCATCTCCCATGACCCTGAGATCAAGCCCCGCATCAGGCTCCCTGCTCAGCAGAGAGCCTGCCTCTCCCTCCCCTGTTTTCCCTGCTTCTTTTCTCTCTCTCTCCTCTCTCTCTCTGATAAATAAATAAATAAATAAATAAATAAATAAATAAATAAATAAATAAATAAAATCTTTTTAAAAATAATTGGAAGTAGATAGAACTTATGAGACAGTAAGACTTGAAAAGTTATTCTGGGTGGTGGCATTTAGAAGCATGACAGTGATGGAACCAAGCAAAGGGAGAGAAGAGTCTCTGGATAAAGACCAAACCTTGAGCAATATCCACAACTTAGAAAAAGTAGCAGAGGAGAGAGCCACCTTCCAGCATTGTGGGTTAGGAATATTCTCAGCCAGTTTACCTTTTCTGCTTGATTACCAGGAAGTTCAAAATTAATTTGGTGCCAAAATAGAATACCTGCCTTATCCCAAATAGCTGATACGTCCCTCTCATTCCTAATGATTTCAGATTTTTTTTAGCTTTATCTAATCCTCTTTCACCCACAGCTCTGTATTTCAAATTGACACATATCTTTCCTGATGATAGAGAGAATATAAATGACAGATGAAGAAAAATAACATAGAACAATAGAGGAGACAATTCAAAAATGGTGAAATCTCTAATAGTTTCAGATGCCATAAGCACACAGGATAAGCATTAAAGGGCAGCCTTGCGGGGCGCCTGGGTGGCTCAGTGGGTTAAAACCTCTGCCTTCGCCTCAGGTCATGATCTCAGGGTCCTGGGATCGAGCCCTGCATCGGGCTCTCTGCTCAGCAGGGAGCCTGCTTCCCCCTCTCAATCTGCCTGCCTCTCTGCCTACTTGTGATCTCTCTTTCTGTCAAATAAAATCTTAAAAAAAAAAAAGGCAGCCTTGCATTTTGCTAATTAGGAAACTCTATGACTTGAGAAGTAAATAAAATATTGGAAAAGCTGGGGGTTGGGGTGAGAATGCCAAAGGAGAAGGGTAAATAATGTGATAAGGAATCAAAATAATATGAATAAAACACCACAGGGAACATTACATGTGAAGATATCTTGGGCGTTCTATCTTAAAAATCATGTTTTCATAATATTGAATGTTTGCACATTGCCCCACACCCATGAAGGAGGCATCTAGCCCCCTAGTTGCATTTGTGACAAGGACTGCTATGAGGATACATTGAGAACTAGAGATACAAGAGGAAAAACCACCTTTTCTACCTGCTGCTTGTGTTCATAAGATGGGCCAAACAGCACAGCATAGGGAATATAATCAATGACATTGTAATAGCATTGTATGGTGACACCTGGTAGCTACCCTTGTGGTGAATATAGCATAACCTATAGAGAAGTTGAATCATTATGTTGTACACCTGAAACTAACATTGTGTGTCAACTATATTCAAACAAAAAGAAACATTTTTTAAAAGGTGAGCCAAACAGAAAAATTGGCAGGCATGCATCTGCAGGGCCAAAGCACATAAGTAGAAGGCTGTCTAGAGGGAACCTGCATGCTTCTTCCAAACACTACCACCTGAAATTTCACTGGAAACAAAAAGAATGGTATTACAAAGACATGTGATTATATAAGACAAAATTGGACAGGAAAGTCCTTTTTGCTATGGCCTCATTGACAATCACCAGGATGACTGGCTGAAAAAGACACATAAATCAATGGAGGAGAACCAAGAGCACAGAGATAAGCTCCCACATGTATGGTCAACTAATATTTGACAGGGGCCAAGAATATTCAGTGGGAAAAGTGCAGTCTTTTCAATAATCTTTTCATGATAAAAACTCTCAACAAATTTTTTGGGTATGACACAAAATACAAACAACAAAAACAAAATAAATAAGTGGTATATATCAAACTAAACAGCTTCTGCACAGCAAAATGATCCACAAAATGAAAAAGCAACTTACAAAATTGGAGGAAGTATTTACAAATCATATATCTGGTAAGACCTTAATATCCAAATTTGTAAAGAATTCTTATAACTCAATAGCAAATACTACTAAAAATAATTTAAAGTAAGCAGAGGACACCACTAATCATCAGGGAAATGCAAATCATAACTACAGTGAAATATCACCTCACACCTGTTAGAATGGCTGTTATTAAAAAAAAAAGTCAAGAAACAACAAGCAATGTAATTGGTGCAGCCACTATGTAAAACAGTATGGGGATTCCTCAAAAAATTACAATAGAACAGGATCTCAATCAGATATGTGCCCTCCCATGTTCACCAAAGCATTATTCACGATAACCAAGACATGAAAACAACCTATGTGTCTGTCTATGGATGAATTGATAAAGAAGATGTAACACCTCTCGATGCCTTTGCATGTGCTTCATTTTCTATCTGCAGGGTCCTTCAGAGTAGAGAAAAATGGGGAGAATGTTGATTCTATTCTCATAAATAGGGATGTCTTGAAGGCAAGTTGGCTTAGAAGTGAGTTCAGATGATACCTTCCATTTGGGTTGTGTTGAATTTGACATCTGATTGCAATATCCCAAGAGGTGATATCCTGTTGCCACTAATTAATTAACTCAATTTCTACGAAGAGAATTGAACCACATTCTCTTTAAGTCAGTCTATTTCAGCCATCTTACCAACTAAATGGGATGAACTCTGTATCCACAAAATGAATATCATAAATATTTGGCTTATGCCCTTTTCCACTTATTTCTGGTCATAAAAAATCCTCCCTAGTTTGGTAAATCTAATTACAAATATCTTCGTAACTGTTAAGTTATGAATATGTCATCAGATGGTTTGTGCACCAACACAGAATAGAAAAAAATCAAAGAAATACCATGGCTCTTGCCCTTATGGAATTTATATCTACAATTTAAAAGTTTGCATGGAGGATCTTTTTTGGGTCACTAATCTCTTGGAGAATATCATAAAAGTTATGGATTTTTTTCATGTACATTTATAGACAAACAAAATTGTACACATAAATTTAGGGGAGATTGTGAGAACCCTGATGTCTATATTTCGACTTTTTGAGAGTCCATATGCCTGGATGAATCATCCTTAGTGAAGGGAAGTTAAATAGTTCTATGTTCCACTCAAAATAGCTCTGTAAGCCTCATTTTTTTCATCTGTAAAATAACATAATATGGCCCACTTTGTGAGATAATTATGATAATTTGAGATAAATGTGTGTAAAGAATTTCTCATGTCATTGTTCTTATTACAGTTTAGAAACCTCATACCTTTCCAGCCTTTGTGGATCCATCAACAGTACAGTACCTTTGGATGTTGTTAATCCTAAAATAAAAGATATCTATAATTATGCATTGTGTAAGTTTCATAAGAATCACATATTTTAAACAAATATAGTTATAAATTATATAATCATATCCTGCTAGAGAACAACACTGGAAAAGACATGCTATTTACCGTCTGACACAAGCATAATTTGAACTGTTTAGAACATCTCTTCCTGTTCTGACTTTTTATCATTACTTTTTAAAATTTTTAATTAACATATTGTTCTGACTTTTTAAAAAGATTTTATTTATTGATTAGAGAGAGGGAGAGTATGAGCAGGGGGAGGGGCAAAGGGAGAGGGAGAAGTTGACTTCACACTGAGCAGGGAGCCCAGCGCAGGGCTCCATCCCAGGAATCCAGGATCATGACCTGAGCTGAAGGCAGGTGCTTAACCAACTGAGCCTCTCAGGCGCCCATCTTTTGTACTGACTTCTTAAAGTAATGAACCCCAAATTCCTTTAGAAGTTTCAGGTAAAGTGACATGGTGAAACAGGGCTGATTCTTTTAAATTTTGAAAATCATCCTGAAATACTACATGTATTTACTCAAAGAAGCTCATTCTTTGTTCTGTTTCGAGATTTATAAATATGTTTTTGCATCATATTGTATAGGCTGATTTGTAAGCTCAGCAACAGCCTTTGGACAAAACAGTTCAATAAGGACCTGACCTAACAGAAATATTGATTTCTTTTTTTCCTCCACTGTAAGAGTCAAGAAAGCTTATCAACTTATCTAAATAAAGTAACATAGATGACACCAATAAATATCACAGTAATCATAATTGAAGAACTTCTGTGTGTTTCTCTGTAAAGGAACGATAGAGAGAAAGCTAATGTCATTTTTTTCTTTCTTTTTTTTAATGTCATTTTTTTCAAGTCCTAAGAACATCATGAAACTGCATGATTCAGATGGAACATATGTCCATTAGTACTGAGGCAAACAGAATATATTAATGACAGATTTTGACTTTGAATTTTCAGGGATTTAAAAGTCTCAGAATAATATCTTGTATTTTTCCATTCTCAGTCTATCAAAATGTGTTATAGTAATGGTTCAGATAGATAACAATGTTTGAAAACCATATACCTGACACTCAGAAAAAAATTATATCTCACAGTCAAATATTTATCAGTGCTGCTTTGTGTGTTTGTTTTAAAATTTAGCTTAACAACTCAATGTATATGTGTGTGCATGTGTGTGTGTGTGGAAAGAGGTTTTGGGTAGCAATAGTGAATTATATTAAATTTTCAGTATGAAATATAATATCCACCTCACATATTCTCTGTAGGATTCCAATTATGAAGTCCCTTCAATATCAAATATAGATTGTAAAGACCCATGGGATCTTAGTTGTCTATTCTGCAACCAGCAGCTCAAAGCATCTAAATTAGTCATTTTGAAGGGCAAAAGAGCTAACCCCAATAGATTTAGTATAAGCCCATGGAAGTATTCTAATCCCTTTTTATCTTTTTTTCTTTCTCTCAGAATCAGATTCTGAAGATCATCTGCTTCATTTTTAGTGCCTAGAGATTAAATAGAAACATACGTGGCAGGGCTTTATTTCACAGAGGGTTATAGACTTAGGACATGCAAGACTGCTGAGAACAAAATGCATAAGAATAAAGACCATTCTTCAAACAACCTTCTCAGAACAGATACATGAGATTATATGCATCTGTATCTCAAGGAAACAAATAATATTTCGTTTTCAATAATGAAAGAGTTCCTTTGGTGTTCTTAGTCTGATTGAGAGGTCAAAATGGCTTGCCCTCAGCTTGCAAGGGTGTTTGACCTACATAGCTAACGTGTTGGGAAATAACATCTACCGATCCAGAAATTTCACATAAAAATCCAAATTTGTTACAACTCTTGAAAAATAAGAATATTTGGCAATGCTGGAAGAACATTCCCATGTGGTATTGATTAGAGAAAGCTAAGCCATTGCCAACTGCCCTTTAAATGGGGGCATGCATTACCTCTTCCTTGCTTCCTTCGCTTGCCTGCTCCATGCATTTACATTACCTGCTCAGCCTCTATAAGCATCTCAGTTTGGGAGACCCTTGTCCAAATATTCTACACATTAATATACAAACATCTGTATTTTAGCACTTCCTGGAAATAAAACAATTAAAATCTACCTATTAACTCCCAGGACCCAGACTATAAAAACTCACCTCTGTCTCTTAAGGGAGGAGCAGATCCCTCCATGGAGCAATGGCCTCTTGGAAATTAATCTTCCTTGTCCTTCCAGATTGTTTTTGCCCAGCATTTTTAGCTTATTTTCCAATATGTCCCATTTCCAAAGACAGCTTACAGAGGGTCTTCAACCATTCCATAAGGGACTAACCCTTATTCCAGTGGGTGGTATTTGCTATTTCCATAGTTCTTGCCACTATCTAAAATTAACACAGTAATCGTCACTATCTGAAATCCATGTGTTGGTTTATATACATGTTTGTCCCCTCCTCCACTGGGATGTAAGCTCCATGATAGCAGGTGCTTGTTTGCTCATCACTGTATCCCCTGCACCTAATATTAGCCTACAGTAACACATAATAGGCACTAGCGATGCAGAATTTATCACATCGAGTTGTCCTGGTTGTGTACTGTGCAACACCAGAGGGTACCATAGAACCCATGGAGTAATGCAATGCACAACCTACATAACTGTATGGAAGCTCTGCCAGTCTGGGAACAATTTCATTTTCCCAGGCAGGGGATTCATGGCTTATATTAGAATGATAACTGTGGAGATAGAAATAAGTCATCAGATCTAACACATATATTGGAGTTAGAGCCAACTACCCTTCCTGATGGATGAATGATGATGATGGTGTTAGAGGGATCACTGTCTATTCCCCATGCTTCCATTAAGGTGACACTCTCAACCTCTTTCCACCCCCTCACTCTTTCTTCTCTTTCACTTGCTGGTCCTAATATAAGGAGAAAAGACTTAGCTAATTAAGAGAACTAACTGGGCATGCAAGGCTCACTCTCATACTCTTCCAGTCTCTTTCTTAGGATGTACCTGTCTCCAGGGAGGGGGAATTTGGGTCTTCACCCTTGGCCATTGTGGTAAAGCTCTATACTGCACATCCATTAGCCTCTCTCAGAAAGCCTGACCTTTGAGAAGGGTGTGTCCACTTCAGAAAGTGAGAGTAAGCCTAGTTAGCTGCACACCTAAGCCACATCATCTAATAGAGCTTTAATCAGTAATCAAGCTGATTACTGATCTCTGTCTCTGTTTCCACCCCCCTCAGTTCAGAACTAAGGAGGGGAAGGTGGAAGAGATATTATTTACTGTCCTAAATAATGAGAGCTGGAATATTTTGAAAATTAATATGATGTTGGCTGTTAGCTTCAGACCTATGGAAATAGCCTTATATAACTAATGTCCTTCTAAAAGTTTTTTTTTCCTTTTCCTTGTGAGACAACTGGGCACTAATTCAGCAAATATTTATGGAGTTTACACAATGTGCTAGGCATTGTAGTAGGTGTGGGGTGGATATGGAATGTTATTAAATGACTTCGTACATCTGTTATGTTAATAGTTCCTTGTTGGAACTACTAATGTTAGGTGCTAAATTACTCCCATCATGCCTAACTTCAAAATTTAAATCTGGATAACAACTTAAACTACCTTTCTGTTGCTTCTCCTTGTTAGTTTTACCTAGACAAAAACTAAAATGCCATGCCAATGTTTTCATTATCAGACATTATCAGATATCAGATATCAGACATTATCAGCAACATTATCAGAATGCTAAATGAAAAACAAGATAAACTTGCAAGAATGTATTTTTTTTTCCAGTGGAGTCAATAATTGTATTTTTTAATGGTAAAAAAAAATCTTTAAGCCTTTTTTGTTTTCTCTATTTGGGTCTTCGGCAAAAGCTGCTCAATATCACATCGTAGATGTCTCAATACTATGTTATCCTGTACTGTTGGAGAAAATCCTACTCAGTTGTGACTAAGTTGTTTAATGTATTGATGAACTTAATTGTTTGTAAACCTTGTGTTTCCCTAAGGTCACATTTGATAATGTTTGAAAGGGAGTCAGTTATAATCCATATTTTGTTGATTCTCACTTGCACCTGATCCCAAAGTATTTCAAGCTCACTACAGTGTTCCTTCCTACTAATTTGAAGGTTTCTAAATGGTTGCATATTTTTAAAGATTTTATTTACTTATTTATTTGAAAGAGTGAGAGCACGCATGGAGGGGCAGAGGAAGAGACAGAATCTTAAGCAGGCTCCACACACAGCATGGAGCCCAACTCACAGCTTAATCTCACAACCCTGTGATCACGACCCAAGACGAGATCAAGAGTTGGACACTTAACCAACTGAGCCACCTAGGTGTCCCAAATGGTTTCATGTTTTAAAAGAATCTATCATTTTTTTCTGGCTAAGAGTTGTTGCTATAGACTTTGCTTAGCTCTCTGAAGCCCTAATGTCCAGGTCCAAGTCCAAGGTCTTTATAGTTGACTCAAACCTCCCCAAGGCAGAATCTCTGGGCTACCAGAATATGATAATTAATATTACTCTTTACTGTGATACATTGCAATATACAACAATATCAATGTGCTTAATTAAATACAAAAGTAGATACCATAACAATAATAGAAATGATAGGCAACATTTACTGACCACTTGCTACGTGCCAGATCAGGAAAGTAGACCACAGAAAGATTAGGTAAAACCTAAGATTGGGTTTCTTGGAAAACGCATTTGACATAAAGATTCAGGTGGATGTGATTTTTCGGGAATGTGGACTTCAAGTGGAACCTGTGTGGTAGGGATGGAAACAAAGCAGGGAATAGGGAAGAACTGAGGAAGCATGTGGGCTTAGGTGCAGTTTAGCTTTGGATTAATCCTTGGGGGTGGTGTGTATTGAAAGCCAAGGAGCATAAATCACACCACAGAGTTATCCCACCTTGTGACAAGAGGACCACAGGGCTTTTGTAGCCCTCCACCCCCAAAGTCAGTCATTTGCCATCCCCAGAGGTGGAAGGTTAACCTTACAGGCATCTCTTGGCCAAACAGCTCTCATTAGCCAAGAGAAATTCTCAAGCGCAGGTTATAAGCATAAACCATTAGTCCCAGCATTCACAAAGCTTGTGGCTGGGTGTAATCTGGCTGTCATGGGATGAATTGTGTCCTGTCTTCCTCAGTTTCATATGTTGAAGTCCTAACCCCTAATATCTCAAAATGTGACTGTATCTGGAGATAGAGTTTTTACAGAGGTAATTAAGTTAAAATGAGGTCACTAGGAGGAGCCCTAATCCAATATGAGTGGTGTCCTTATAAATAGGAGAAATGTGGACACAGGTATGCATAGAAAGAAGACAATATGAAGACACAGGGAGAAGACGGCTACAAGCCAAGGAGAAATGCCTGGAACAGATTCCCTCTCATAGCCCTCAGAAGGAACTAACCCTGCTAATATCTTGATTTTGGACTTCTGGCCACCAGAACTGGGAGACAAAACATCTCTATGTTTAAGTCATCCAATCCATAGCAGCTGGTTACAGCAGCCCTAGAAAACTAATGCATTACCTAAGATTATACAATAAGTAGCAGAAGCAAGGTTAGAATGAATGCATTGGAAAAGCCATCCCGAGACAAGGGGATTGGAGGGGCAGGGATCTAATAGAGATGCTTCATTGAGAGACATGGTGTGGATGTCCCAAACCCCCAGTCTGCCACTCTGCTGCTCTCACCCGTCACCACATCTCAGATCCGTTTCCTCTCCCACTCCTGGGAGTATATAGGTCAAACACACTTGCAAGTTGAGGGCTAATCCAGGAGTCTACATGCCTCTCATCCAGTCTCCATCCACACCAATGTAACAGCCCTATGGAAACTTATTTAGCCCAACCTGCTTTTCCAGCCTCTTCTCTCTTTGCTTCCCAAGTGCACACACCTATAGACTACTTGTAGCTGTCAGATGTACTGTGGCCCTTCTGCCCCCTGGCCTGTTCCCATGCAGACATTGGCTAAGAGCAATGCTGCCCATTGCCTATAATAGCAACTTCCCATCCTGTACCATCTTTCATCCATGGTGGCCCTAGGCAACCACAGATCCATCTTTTGCTTTCTGCCCAGTGACCAGCTCCAAGGCCTCCTCAGTTTTCTCATCTTCCACAATGCCTTCAAGCAAAGTTAATCTCTCTCCTGCATGCTTTTATTATGGCCTTCTTGTCCCATGGCAGAATAACTTCATTATACATTAATGCATCAATTTGGTCAGCTTTCAAATTTAGACAAGACATGGATTCAAATCTCACATCCACTATTTACAAACTCGAGCTTTTAATTAGACAAGTCTCTTAACTCCTGTACCCTTCAACTTGCTCATATTTATTTTATTTTATTTTTTATTTTTTCAGTGTTACAAGATTAATTGTTCATGTACCACACCCAGTGCTCCACGCAATACGTGCCCTCCTCAATATCCACCACCAGGCTCACCCATCCCCCGACACCCCCTCCCCTCCAAAACCCTCAGTTTGTTTCTTAGAGTCCATAGTCTCTCGTGGTTCGTCTCCCCTCCAATTTCCCCCAGTTCACCCTTCCTTTCCTTCTCCCAATGTCCTCCATGTTTTTCCTTATGCTCCACACGTTAGTGAGACCATGTGATAATTGACTCTCTCTGCTTGACTTATTTCCCTCCTCATAATCTCCTCCAGTCCTGTCCATGTTGATACAAAAGTTGGCTATTCATCAAATTATTTTTAAAATAGCCCAAAGAAGCATTTTTTTTTAAACAATAGAGGGCCTTCCTTCTTTGTCTAGCTTGTGAAACCTCATCTGATGGGTTTTACTCAGTAAGGTACAACTTTGTAGTTATAAGACACCTGAGGTGCTATGAACTTTGAAAGCTGTCAGACCCAGAGATTCCTAGTTCTGCTGAGCAACATTATCTAGACATGTAGGTCTCTCTCTGATCCTCTTCTCCCCTTACCTATTTTCACTCACTCTGACTTTAAATTCTGAGGAAAATAGCTACTCTTTTTTTAAATTTAGTTTTATTTTTTCAGTGTTCCAAGATTCATTGTTTATGCACCACACCCAGTGCTTCGTGCAATACGTGTCCTCCTTAATACCCACCACCAGGCTCACCCATCCTCCCCACCCCCTCCCCTCCAAAACCCTCAGTTTGTTGCTCAGAGTCCACAGTCTCTCATGCTTCATCTCCCCCTCCAATTTCCCC
>CM053612.1:6674659-6695258 GCA_028646535.1 Procyon lotor | reverse complement strand
TGTAATGCATCTGCTTCTTTGGGGTAAATACCCAGGAGTGCGATGGCAGGGTCATAGGGAAAACAGTGTGGAGATTCCTCAAGAAATTAAAAATAGAGCTACCTTATGACCCTGCCATCGCACTCCTGGGTATTTACCCCAAAGAAAGTTCTAACCTTCTAATCCTGCTTGGGTCTTTCTTTCTGATGCTACCCAGCGTGCCCCACCCACCAGCCATCTCATTAGCATACAAAAAAGACACTCATCACTCCTGAGATCCCAAGGGTCCTGGAAGCTCTTGTGTCAGGAACTGGGATTAAAACCAAATATTGTAACAGATGAGGCTCCTATCACACCTGTCACTCAGGAAATTGCAAGGGTTTTTAGGAGCTGGAGGCCCAAATGCAAGGACAAGCCCAAAGTATCTGTTTCTTACTGTATCACAACCTCACAAACTGAGATTGCTTCTTTATGTGTTGAAGCTATGGAATCTAGGAATGCATTTTATGACACAATAAGGTCACAAGATTGTGTGTTTGCATTTCTGTGGAGATTAAAAACACTGTTCTAGGTCCTATACAACAGAAATCAATAGGATATGGATCGTCACGCCTCCTCCCATGGAATCCAATGGGAAAAACGAATGTGATATGTGAAATTGTAACATGAGGCCAAATTAAAGGAACACTACCAGAGAAATGGAAGAAAAATACTAGCTACAGGGATTACTGAGTAGGATGGAAAAACTGAACTGATGCCATCATTCTTTGCTGTTGCTAAGTGTTTATCTTTTCTTGCCTCTGAAACTGGGGTTACTCAAAACCAAAGAGTTCCTTTTTTTCCATTTGGAACCTTTTGATATTTGAGTGGCAGCATGTTTTCCAATATGCTTAGAATAGCAATACCCCAAGAGACATCCCTGTAGGTGAGATATAATGGTGAAAGGAATCTCTAATGTGATCACCCAAAGCAAAATTTATGGTGAGATTCTGGTAGAGAATTTCTACCAAATTTCTACCAAAATTTATGGTAGGGATTCTGATTCAGGGCAAAGACTAGAGTCAGACTGCTTGGATTTAAATCCAGATTTCTCCTGAGTAATGCAATGATCTTGAGCAAGTGAATAAATTCTTCTATGCCTCAGTTTTACCATATGTAAAGTGGGTATAATAACTTCTTCAAATTAATTATTTATTTTTAAAGGACCTCCCCAAATATAGGTGAGAAATCAAGGAACAGGAGTACACAGGAAGTAAACTCACATAGCAATTATAATAATATTTAGCACATGGTGAGGACTCAATAATCTCAGCTGTTATCATTATTGATGTTTAAGTCAGGGATCATCCTATTATATTTTATTCCCTCTCAAATGTAACTATCCAATCGGGGCACCTGGGTGGCTCAGTGGGCTAAAGCCTCTGCCTTCAGCTCGGGTCATGATCTCAGGGTCCTGGGATCAAGCCCCACATCGGGCTCTCTGCTCAGCGGGGAGCCTGTTTCCCCCTCTCTCTCTGCCTGCTTGTGATCTCTCTCTCTCTCTCTCTGTCAAATAAATAAATAAAATCTTTTAAAAAAAATGTAACTATCCAATCAAAAGAATACTGTAAGGGAAATCCTTGCATAAATAGATACAATAATGTTCTATGGAGTGCTCTTTATGATGGTGGGTAAAAAAGTAAACCTAAATGTACAACAACAGGAGAATGGCTAAATTAATTCTGATTTATCCACACAATGAAATATTTTGTAGCTTTAAAAAATTACAAGATGTATGCAAATATGTCTGTTTTGAAAGAAAATTTGTATCTGTTTACACAGAAAGAGAAAAACCCATTACAATTATGCTAGATGGTCTCATTTTAGTATACATGTGAGTGCACACATGTGGAAAGGACTTTGCTAGTCATATAGGACCAAAACTTCTCTGGTGGTATTTATCTCAAAATTTAACTGTAGTTTCCATGGCCAGATCAATGATGATTTTTTCTTCCTTTTTGATTACTTGTATCTTATCAGTTTTTTATAATGCACAAGTAAAACCTGTACAATACTTTAAAAATATATCTTTCAGACTTTACAAAGAAAAAGAGATGTTTTTGAGTTTTTCACAGAGATAACTTGTGGGATGATAATGACACCATTTTTTTTTTTTACAGAACATAAACTTGGTTAGAATCAGTTAGCAGGTCCAATATTAATATGAATTAGATTCTAGTGAGAAGCTATGTCTATTTAGACACATTGTTTTAGCTTCATTTATGTCTCTTTAAATTTATAGGATACAATAAAATATTTTTGTTTAATCTGTCCATAAGGCGAAATTAATAGTTTCACTACATACTTTTGGGTAAAATGCTTTTACTTTGATTCCTTCTGCAAGGGATGCAAGGGCATCCCTCCTCCTCCTTCGCCCCTCCTCCCTTTTTTTTAAAGTAGGTTTCACACATAGTGCAGAGTCCCCTGCAGGGCTTGAACTCACATCCCTGAGATCAAGACCTGAGATGAGATCAAGAGTCAGACTCTTAACCTCCTGAGCCACCCAGGCACCTCTCATCTCCCTTTAACACCCAAGTCATCCTCTAGACAAACTCGTTCCTGTGAATCCCCTGAGCCCAAATCAAGCCTGGCTCCTACCCCATTCATTTCCAGGCAGAGGGTTCAGACCCACCACCTGCCTCCTAAACACCCAGACGTCCTCATGGGCCAGCCTCTGCTGCGCACTATGGAGGACACTAGCCATGTGCAGTTATTTAAACTTAAGTGTAAGCTAATTCAACTGAAATAGAATTTAAAAATTCAATTCCTCAATCCCACTAGGCTATTTCAAGGGTTCAGTAGTCAAATATGGCTACTGTATAGAACAGCACAGAATTCCTCTGTCATCATAGAAAACTCTTTTGGGCAGTGCTGCTCTAACATCTTGACCAAGAGTTGGCCCCCACCCTCAAGCATACCTAAAATCCTCCTGAAGTTTGAGTTTCTGTTATGAAGATTGCATTTTCCCTCCAGATAATTGGATGAGTTGCAGGATCTCCTTCAGGTGAGACACTGCTCCCTATATCCATACTTTAGCCTCAACTTGACACTGATTCATTTTCTGTCCCTTCACCACAGAGCAACTGTGTCACTCAACTAGTTATCTGCTTCAGTAATAAGTCTGTTATTTCATGGCAGCTTTTGTTTAGAGACTGAATCCCTCCCTCTGGAGCAGAATTCCACTAACCGGAGTCTCATGATACTCCAGCAGCACTGAAGGAATTAGCTTAGTTGTCCATTCATAACTAAGTCATCCTGATATTTCGCTTTATTTTTCAAAATGAGTCTTGCTGCACACCCGTTATCTTGCTATGATTGTGCACTCATCACTGCCTTGATTCTATTAACTTCCTCTGATCCTTCCTCATATTTTGCATAATATGGAGATTTCACACTAAGCCAATCACCTGGGTAATTGGATCTCTTGCAGCTTGTGGGGCTATAGTTACTGAAAGGAACTTCTTTCTGGCCTTTTGGTTTCCAGTCCTCACCAAATTCATAAGCATGAATTATTCCACAGTGTCACTTTGGGGAGAATATTTTGCTACAAGTACAGAGAAGTATCTTTGATGATGTCTTTCTCAAGGTTTTTTTCACCTCCTACATACCTGGGTTGCTCATTAAAAACAAAATGATCTAGACTGATTTCTTACACTCTTCAAGTGGCCCCACTGAGTCACAGATTCAAACACTTCCATGCCATGGCTTTCAAACATTTTTGAGCATTATGTTCTTAGTGATCCAGCATGTGTGTGCAACACACACACATACACATACACACGTCAAACCAACACTTCATGCGATGTACTCAGAAATATTCTATTAATTTTGTTCCATTAATTTTTTTTATTTTGTAATTTGTAATTTCGTCACCGAATAATGGATTACAAACTAGTGTAGTATATTGGTGTGGGCCGTTGTGGTTGTTAGGCAAGAGAAACCTAATTTAAAATAGCCTAGATAAAAGGAACATGTTTTGGAAGGCTATGAAGTGTTCATGAAAATGAATGAAGAAATGAACAGAGCTTCCAGAAGGCGATAACCAAAACACCCTAGAACTAGAAGTAAGGGCTGTCCCCAGTCAGAATCTGCCACTCTTTCTTCTCTCTCCCTCCCTCTCTCTCTCTCATTCTATTTTTCTCCATCTCTCACTTCTGCTTCTGAGCGTTCACATCCTTCCCTTTGAAACTAGATATTTGGCTACCAGAGGAATATCAAAAAATCTAAGGAAAAATAATCTGATTAGACTACTTTGAGAGAGAGAGAGAGAGCACAAGCAGAGGGGAGGAACAGAAGGAGAGGGACAAGCATACTTCCTCTTGAGCAGACAGCCTGATGTGGGGCTTGATCCCAGGACCTTGAGACAACAACATGAGCCGAAAGCAGACACTTAACTGACTGAGCCACCCAGGTGCCCCCAAATATGGTTCTTTATACATGTATACCCTATGACTAAATGACAAATTTTCCACCCACAAAATAATCAATATATAATAGTGGAAGCAGAATATAATGTCAATAAATACTCCCATTTAATAAAGGGAATAAGAGAAAGCACATAAGAATGTACATACTTCACCCTGATGGACAGTGGTAACAAAATAAGCTGAAGACATTCCTTTGTTGACCAAATTTTTGACTGGAGAAGGAATGATTTGATCAGCTAATCACATGGTTCTAGTTTCTGTTCTCGTTTTCCAAGTTGTCCAAGGCTGTTCTGATAAGAGAGTTAAGGTGAATTCTAGGCCACATGCTTTGTTAGGTCTGGCCAATTTCTCCCTTCTTTGATCACTAACTATGACTAGGGAGGTGTGTGATATAAGAAAATAGATTACATTTAGACGATGTGTTTGGGGACAGAAGAGAATTCCTCCAAAGGAAGGAGAAGAACACACGCATGTTCACTGAAGGGATTGCTATGAGTCAAGAAGTGTCCCCATTTTATATCCACTATTATGAATGAATTCAAATGAACAAACATTTTATTGAATGTCTACCCGGTCTTATTCCTCTTCTTAGGGACTGGATTAAACCAATATGAGTGGATGCCAGCCATGGGAGCCAACTCTGAAGAAGATTATGGCATTTGATGGCCTTATCAAGAAATGGAGTTGCTGAGGGTGGCCAGCAACCAACAATGAAGTAATTTCAGCACAGTCCTATGATTTTCAGAGCTGGAGAAACAATCGCAGATCCAAGGGGTTGGATGCAGGGTCCAAAGTGAGAAGTAATGCAAGAAAGAAGAAACCAGGGAAAAAGAGGAACAAGTCAGGAAACAAAGCAAAATCAAGGAAAAATGATCAAGTTTTTACTGAGTTTTTACTGAGTGCTGGGTAGTCCTGGTAGTCCATGCTGGTAGCCATGAATAGGACTTAGGGGCTCGAAGCTCTCCCTTGCTGGGTGCTGGCTATAAGGGCATGAATCAGTTAGAGTCGTAGCCATGGGTAGACAATGTGCCAACATATAATCTAGTTTACAAACTACACTTGTGCCAAGATTCCAGCAGAAGCTACAGCAGTAGCCTCCCTCTTGGGAATTTTGCACATGTCCCATGAAAAGAGCAAGAATACAGTGCACAAATAGTACAAAGAATCAGAACTTAGAAATCGGGAAACTGATTTCTTTGTTAATTTCTTAACTCAACTGATATTTACGAACTGCCTAGAATATTCCACGCACTATCCTAGGCACTGGAGAGACAGCCATAAGCAAGAAAAGGCTCCCACTGTCCTAGCTTAGATCCTTGGTGAGTGAGTGTGAAACAGATGATACACATAGTTATCTCCATAGGATCTCAGTTGAAGGATTCTCTTCACTCAGCACTCTCGCTCCTCCCAAGTTGCTCACAGCCTAACGGGGTACTCCTAGTTAGCCTGCAATTCAATCTGGTATGCTAACTGGCACCATGTATGTGTAGAATGCTGGGAAAGATAAAGGAGCTGGGACTGATTTTATTCTCCTCAGCACTGGAATCTATATTGGGAGGTAAGCAATTGGGTGTACCTTGGGAGCTAGTGTCTACCATCCTTGAGGGTGAGGACTTGGTCTGGTTCATGTATGTACATGTCCCAGGGCTTAGAGGACTACCCAGCACTCAGTAAACACTCAGTAAAAACTCACTGAAGGAGTGAATTCATCCATGGAGATGGGTTGTGTGACAGTTTGCACAGTATTTATAGTAAGACAGCCCACTAGTGAAAAAGAGAAAATTTGGTGACACAGGCGTTTGATGACACAGGGCTCTGAGTGAAGGGGGTTAAGGATTTTATAGCCACACTCTGGTAAATAATTTACATTTTCATCTATTTGCAACAAGTTGATTTATTCTTTAACGTCACCAGAAGTACCAGCCATCTTCACAGCACGTCAACTTGGCCTCATAACACCAAACTCTATGTGTATATAGCTAGAGATGTTAGTGGCCTTTATGAAACAGGCCAAGACATCAGAGAACCTGTCTCTGAGCAGTGACAGCTCCAAATGATTCATTTGGGTTCTTTTCAATCATCGTTGACACATCATCTAGTTAATCTTCTTCATTGTTTCTTCCCTAGTCTTGAAATGGATTGTGATGTTATTTTTAACATTGTTAAAGCAGGAGTGTTAGCAACCTGGTATTTCCCAGGGACAAACCACAGTAGCCATTTGAGAGCTATGGAGTCTCTCCATAGCTGTCCCTATTTAATTATTTGGATATTTTGGAAATACACACACACACACACACACACACACACACACACAATAAAACTTAAATCTCAAGTGCACATTTATTTGGATCTGGTTTTCATGCTACTTTTTTTAATGCCATTGCCATGATTATTGTTGTATGTGTTAATAAAAGTGATCAGTTCTTTATTATAGGATGTCCTAAATCTGTCAGTCTCTACCCAGACGTAGCCCCAGACATTTCTCCACTTTGTAAAATCAGGAATAAAAGCCTAGCCTGAAAATGTATTTGAATTATTCACCTGCAAAGATATGCATATGCTGTTGTTTGACACACCAAAGTCGTAGAACCTGAGGACCCAGGAATATACCTTTGCATATACCATGCATTTACCTTTGAAAGTGGGTGGTCTTCAGGATTGGCTCCCCTTTACCCAGGACATCTAGAGCTAGGGCTCATCTATTGTGTGATCTGATACACAAGAGTAACTAACCTTGTTTCTTGCCTCATCCCTGCTAGGTAGCTCTGTTGCACCTGATTCTCTCCATTCCTTCTGTATAGTCCATTTGTGCCCACAGTTCTGCCCCTGCAGTCTTAGTTCTCAGTCTTGAAACATTATTCCCAATATTGTTCTCTAGGATTTCAACTCCTTTGAATTCTGACCTCTATTTAGGATTCTACTGAAGTTTAATATTCTCAGAGGTCATTTTGTTGAAAACTTCTGGCCTCTGACTCCTAAGGGACAGGAAGACTGCCAATTCCATGAGGGGAGATCTCTCCTCCTTCTTCATCTGGGTCTTCCCTTATGTCACACTCCTCTACTCCACCCTGCTCCAAGCACTTTATATGGCCAGGATTGAATCATGGTTTATAATAACTTTTTTTAAGAACCACATCTGACTTGTTCACCATATCATCATTTTTGTCTTTCAACTAATATTGGGTAAATATGGTTGCCTTTATTGTCACCATTTGTAAATGAGGAAACTGAGACTCAAAGAGGTTAAAAATATATATATTGTCTAACAATACACCATAAGCTAGTGACACAGAGTTTCTTTTCCCTGGGTTTCTTCCTTTAATCTTTCTTCTACAAGATGCTGATATTTCTGATTGGAATTAAAAGTATCTAACAATGGGGGAACCTGGGTGGCAGAGTTGGTTAAGTGTCGAACTCTTCATTTTGGCTCAGATCATGATCTCAGGGTTGTGAGATCAAGCCTCACGTCGGGCACTGTGCTGAGCACAGAGCCTGCTTAAGATTCTCTCTCTCCCTCTCCCCTTGCCCTCGCTCACACTCTCTCTCTCTCAAAAATAAATAAATCTTTTTTTGGAAAAGTAACCATTGATAGCCAAATGTGTATTAAAGTTCACTGTGACTTTTTAAACTATATAAACCCTTTTGATTTTAAAGACATACTTTTAAGCAAGTGTTTATTTAAAATTTATTTCAAGCTATGTGATATGATGTCTAAGTTGCTACCATGTTTCCAGTTTTTTTTCCCCCATCTGTATAGTAAGACCTGAGCCCAGCAACTTTCAGAAAACTCTACTGCCTGTATGCTCATTGCAGGAAAGGAGTAAGAGAAATCACTTTTCCACTATACAAAATAACCGAATGGGAACTTCTAAAAATGCAGAGAGAGAATAAGGTCAGAATAGGAATGTAGGGCAGAGGATTCTGGCTTCTCACTGGGCAAGATAATAATGAAATCAGATTTCTTTAGTACATAAAGTGTATGAATTTGATATAAAACATAGTTCTTAATCATTGAACACTGCATCAAAAACTAATGATGTACTACTATATGTTGGCTAATTGAACATAATAAAAAAAGAAAATGGAAAAAATCTTTAAAAACATAGTTCTTTACTTCTAAGAATGTTTATGGGAGTAGGAAAATAATAGGTGCATAAAGTCAACATTCACCATTTCAATAAACATTTATTGAGCACCTAATATATGGTGAGCATTGTTCTAGATGGAGTGCAGGGCAGGGGATATAGCAGTGAACAAAACAACAAAATTCTTGCTTTCAGAGAGCTTGTATTTTTTTAAGATTTTGTTTATTTATTTGAAACAGAGAGAGAGAGAGAGCACACAAGTGGGGAGGAGAGGGAGAAGCAGACTCCTCACTGAGCAGGGAACCTGACAAGGGGCTCCATCCCAGGACCCTGAGATCATGACCTGAACTGAAGGCATACTCTTAACCAACTAAGCCACCCAGGAGCCCCTGGAGATCTTATATTTTAGATATAAACAAAATTATTATATCAAGTGGTGGTAAGTGTTAATAAGGAAAGGAAACTAAGGAGGGGGAATATACAGAGAAGAGAAGGTATAGATTTCTTTTAGGGCACTCAGAGGAGGCATCAATGACCAGATGACATTTGATGAGGAACTTGAATGAAGCAAGAAAATACTACATGAAGATTTGGGAAATATGGTTTGCAAGATAACGAGGCCCAAAGATCCATGTCTTCATCTCTGGAACCTGTGAGGATGGTACCTCACATGGCAAAAGGGACTTTGCAGATGTGATTACGAATGTTGAAGTAAGGAGATTATTCTGGGTTATCCAGATGAGCTCAGTGGAATCAGAAGGATCCTTGTAAGTGAAAGCGGAAGACAGAAGCATGGGTCCAAGAGATCTGAAGATGTGCTGCTGCTGGCTTGAAGATGGAAGAAGTGCCTCCAGTGAGCAGAGAAACGTCCTAAGAGAGAAGGTCAGAGAGGTAACACTGACCAGATCGGGCAGGGTCTTCTAGACGATGGTAAGGCTCTTGTATTTCATCCTGGGTGACAAAGGAAACCCTTGGGAGATTTGGGCTAGAATGATTAGGGCAGATTGACTGGGGAAGTTAGCATTTTCACTGACTAGGTAAAACAGGAGTCTATTCAACTAGAATGTCAGCTAGAAGAGGTTAGCATGAGGAAAAGAGTAGTTGCCGGCAGTTCATGGATGGTTTGGAGATGGAATTATTCTACTTTACATAGACAAGTGCTGTAGAGGCCAGGGTGGGGGAAATCTGCAATGCCAATGTGAGAAATCTGGGCTATTTATTAGTAAATGAGGAGCTGTTGACTGTAAGAGAAGGAAATAGGAAGAAATATGATAAAAAGGGTTTTAGGGGGGCACCTGGGTGGCTCAGTGAGTTAAAGCCTCTGCCTTCAGCTCAGGTCATGGTCTCAGGGTCCTGCATTGGGCTCTCTGCTTAGCAGGGAGCCTGCTTCCCACTCTCTCTCTGCCTGCCTCTCTGCCTACTTGTGATCTCTCTCTCTCTCTCTGTCAAATAAATAAATAAAAATCTTAAAAAAAATAAAACGAGTGCATTCTGGGGCACCTGGGTGGCTCAGTGGGTTAAAGCCCCTGCCTTCAGCTCAGGTCATGATCTCAGGGTCCTGGGATCGAGCCCCGCGCCAGGCTCTCTGCTCAGCAGGGAGCCTGCTTTCCCCTCTCTCTGCCTGCCTCTCTGCCTGCTTATGATCTCTCTTTGTCAAATAAATGTTTGAATTGTCAAATAAATAAATAAAATCGTTAGAAAAAAGAAGATTTAAAAAAGGGTTTTAGGGGTGCCTGGGAAGCTCAGTCGGTTGAGCATCTGCCTTTGGCTCAGGTTGTGATCCCAGTGTCCTGAGATGATGCCCCACATCTGGTTCCCTGCTCAGTGGAAGTCTGCTTCTCCCTCTACCCCTCCCCCAACTCATGCTCTCTCTCTACCTCTCTCTCTCTCTCTCTCTAATAAATAAAGTAAAATCTTTTAAAAGGGGGAGTTAAAGAAGATTGATCTGGTATGTTGTGAATTCACTATATATGAGACTGGACTCGTGGACACAGTGTAGGAAACTGTGACCATAATACTCATGAAATTGAGTGCAGGTTAAGGTAATTTTCATGGTAATTTGAGGGAAAACCACAGTGTCATTAATTCTGAAAAACAGACTAAATGCCTATACTGATGGCCTTCTTTCATTTTACCTGTGTAGATGAAGGCAGCCAAAAGAAGTTGGATTTTTTTTTCTCTTAAAATCAATTTAGAAACTCTAGTTTCTAATTAGAAACTCACATTATCACTGATCATACATCTATCTTTTAAGTTAAAACATATCTCAACTATGGCTTAATGTGCGTACTCCCATGTAGGGACAGTATAAAGAAAAATTGCTGATGTGGTTATAAATATATTTGCCCCTGCTTTATACTGCTACATGAAATGACTTTTCCAGGAGTATTTCACATTTATAATAGGAAAATATCAAAATTGATGGAGGATGTGAAAAATATCAATACTTACTCCACTTGGATTATAAATTATATATTTTAATTTTAATATGTCATATATTGGAAATCCATAGGCAAAAAATGAACCTTTACCTAAACCTCGTGTCTTATACAAAAATTAACTCAAAATGGATCATAGTCTTAAACATAAAATGTAAATCTACAAAACTTATAGGTTACAACATAGAAGAAACTCTTCAGGACCTAGGGCTATGCAAAAAAAATTCTTAGACTTGAAACCAGAGCATTATCTATTAAAAAGAAAGATTGATAAACTGGACCTCGTCAAAATTTAAAACTTTTGCTCTGTGAAATACTGTTAACATGATGAAAAGACAAGCTAGGAGTGGGAGAAAATATCTGCAAGCCATATATCTGATAAGTCACTAGTGTCTAGAATACATAACGATTACTCAAAACTCAACAGAAGAAAAACAAACAATTCAGTTAGAAAATGGGCAGGGATGCCAGGGGCTCAGTCATTTAAGTGTCTGCCTTCAGCTCAGGTCATGATCTCAGGGTCCTGGGATGGAGCCCCATGTTGGGCTCCCTGCTCATCAAGTAGTCTGCTTCTCTCTTTTCCTTTGCCCTTCTCCTCCACTTATGCTCTCTCTCTGTCTCAAATAAGTAAATAAAATCATTTAAAAATAATAAATAAATAAATAGCAAAGCACATGAAAGAATATTTCACCGAAATACAGATACAGATGGTATATAAGCATATGAAAAGATGTTCAACAGCATTAGCAATTTAGGAAAATGCAAATTAAAACCATAATGAATTATCATTATACACTTATCAGAATGGCTAAAATAAAAAAATGATAACACCAATTGTTGGTGAGGATGTAGAGAAACATCTCTCTGCCACCCTTCACAGAATAACCTGTCTAAAATGTTGTCTATATTCTGTCACCATTTCATTTCCTGCTCTTCTTCTTCACCCCTTCTAATCCTGCCTCCAACTGCTACCATTTCCCTGAAACTGTTTTGGTCATCATGGCCTCCATGTTTAAATCATGGCTCCCATGATATTGTACTTTTTCTCCCCTAGCTCTCTGGCTATTCATTCTCAGTTCCATTTTTTCTTCCCTTTTCCTGAGCTCTACTTCTTTTTTTTTTTTTTTTTTTTTTTTTTTTTTCTGAGCTCTACTTCTTAATGTTGAAGTACCCAATGGCTCAATATTAGGTCCCTCTTTTCTTCCATCATTAACATATTCAGTCCCTTGCTATATTCCAGCCATACTGGATTTCTTTCTAATCCTTGAATGTGTCAATTCCATTCTCAACTTAGGGTGTTTGCCCTATTCCCTAGAACATTATTCCATCTGACCTTCATGCAACTTGTTCCCTCACCGTATCTGATCTCACCTTGCACGTCTCTCCATACTTGATCTTCTGTCATTCATATTTTAGTTCACATACCCTCATTGAGGGTATTTCTGACCACCCAGTCTAAATTAGCTCACCTCCTTTGGTTGTCTTCTATCACATGTCCTCTAATTTCTTTTCTTCCTAGTACTTCTAACTGGCTAATTTCATCTTGTTTATTTACTCATTTTTTTTTCTAGCTGGCCCCCATCCTACCAGAATGTAAACTCAATGAAAGCAGAGTGACTCAGAACCTAAGAGTGCCTGACTCATATCAGGGACTCAAAAATATTTGAGGAATAAATGAAAAATATATGACAAACACACCTTTTAAATGGAAATCCTGTAAAAATTAGTAGATTAGCTGGTCTTTAAATACGTGCTTCATTCGCAGCAATGAGTAGATTAAAAAAGTGGAATTATATTTGTATAGTGTTCTTACGTATTGTATCTGCTATCACATGTTCAATGAATTCAGTTAATACCACTTCAGTATGTTAAATTAGAAGCTTTAAAATAGCATTAGGGAATGGAATCACCCTTGTAATTTTATTAGAAATTCTGCGTTCAACCAAGGGCTCAGTATTTGAACTTTAATTGGATTTAGAGTGATCATTTGGGGTCTTGTTTATTTGTTGGTCAAAAGAGCAGAATTTATATGGTTATTTTGTTTCCCACTGCAACCAAGATTATCAATTCCTGAGCATAGTGACCCAAGTAAAAGAACTACAAAGCTAATGATCATGCTCATTTACTTTAAAAGTAAATTAAAAAGTATATGTAACAAATTAATCAAAGTATAGTAACACGAAAGCAGTATTAAATCCATCAACAGGGAGCATGGGGGTCAAAGAAAGAGAGAAATCCTACATGTTATGAAATTAGAAAAAGAAAAATGAACACTGTAGCTTCTTATTCATCCATCATCATCTGAAAAATCATTTTTAAGATAAATGAAACTTAGCTCATTATGAGTTGGTATTTTTATTTGCCGAGTGAAATATTTTAAAAAGGCATTGCATCCTTTTTTGCCTGGCAACCCCTCCACTTGTCCACACTCACAAGCAACATATTTTACTTTTTGAAGCCTTCTCAGCCTGTCATCCCATTCATGAGCAGCCGTTTCCTGCCACCCAGAGTCAGCTGGAAATTTTTATGATTTAAAATATTATGTTGATTCATTTTGATTCTGATGACCTTTCAAATAAAAGCAGCAGTATTCCTGAAGGTTGAGCAGCTGAAAAGGCAGCGTAGTGAATTTAGTCTTAGGTTTGACACCAATATTCTAATCTATAAAGTGAGGTGGTTGGTTTTGTTTTATTCCCAAAATTACTTCTGCCTCTAAAATTCGGTGATTCTATGACTATGCTTCAATTAACAATAGTATTATATAAAAATGCCCTGGAATGTAATGATGGTTTGGGACAGAACCTTATTGTCAACATTTTATTTTCTTTTCTTATTAAAATTGTACAGACTCAAGAGCATGCACAAAAATTCCTCCAAAGTAGACTTACCTGCAGACTTTAGGAACAGCATTTGCGGATTAGAAAAATAGGAACTCCATGAAGACAACTCTTTGTGTTTGGTAATCCTGAATTTACTACAAAGCAACTTTGAAACCCTTTTCTACTATGTTACTATTTTTACTCTAAGATAATTGAAATGTAAAGTTTAAACATTGGAAAGACTAAAGGACACAAGTGATAGCATTCTTGTTATTTATTCCTGTGTTGTTACAGAGTATAGATTAACTATGAGTACTGAGTTGGTTACCAAGACACACATCTGCTTTCGGGAAAAGATGAATCATTTTGCTGTCCTCATCTCTGCTTTTTTTTTTTTTTTTCAGAATTAATAAACTTGGCTATCTGTTGCACATTTTCTAATTCTTTATTGTAATGGAACTTCTAGCCAACCCTATACTTCGTCCTTTCATTAACTTTATTCTTCTCACTTCTCCCTTAGACAAAGTTAAAACAAAATCTACCGGCTTGAGTAATTCCAACTGAGCTGCCAAAATGAGAAAACCACTCCCCCGTCCCCGTCCCCCCCCACCCCCACCCCCCGTTCTTACCTTTCACTTCTTTAATTTCAGGTGTTCCTGGAATTGAGCCCTGTAGTTTCAAGAAGGAAAGAAGTGACATTTAAAAAATAATGCTTTTTATTTTTCTAATTGCAAAAGCAGAGGAAGTTTAGTATGGAGAATTTGGAAAATACAGCAACATAACAAAAATATTCACAGAGATCCTATCATTTTATAGAATTCCTTAAATGCTTTTTCCTCTGCATGGGGTCATACTGTGAATAAAATTTTGCATCCTGTTTTTCACATTTAAGATTATATCATAAGACTGCCAGTTGTCATAAAGTATTCTTCAAAAATGGGATTTTATTGGCAGCATATCGTTCCATCCTATGGATATACAAAAACTGACAGTCAACCAAACCAAAGAAAGAGCTGATCGAGATGAATTCTGTCTTTCTCTCCTTTCCACCATTCCTGATGGTAATGAAGCAGTTGATGTAGTTGTATCATTTCTCCTCTATGGGCCATAGTGACAAGAATCCCATTATCATCTGTCCCTGATAACAAAGGTGAAAATCACAGCATCCTCTTAACCCCTTCTTAAATGTTTCTGTCACTTGTTATATCTTCAGGCCCTCCCCTATGTATGGTGTGGAATCATTTGGCAATCAGTGGAGAGGAAATGACAGGGGCTTGGGCAGAGAGCACTTGATGTTGACATCTTCCCCCCTACCCCCAGACTACAAGGCAGAGAACAGAGGTCGTGTGAATAAAGTCACTGAGACACAGCCACAGCCTCGTAGTGCTTGGAAAAGGCAGCACACCAGGAATGCTGCTTGCCTCCCTCCCAGGATCCCCAGAGAATACCCATCAGTCCTCAGGATCTAGCATCAGGCATCAGAGAAAATTGACATCTCTTGCCAGGAAAGTTGCAGAGTGTTGAGGAATCACAATAGCACGTTATATATTGTTCTAGTTTTAATGAAATGTAAATTTTCTTTCTCTGGTTTCCAGAGGGAAGTAACCTCTAAACCTCTCCTTCACCATATTATCACCAGGATTGAGCCTGTAAGAGGGGTCTCAGGAATCTCCCAATGCCTGGCTGGCTTAGTCGCAGGAGCATGCAACTCTTGATCTCAGGATTGTGAGTTTGAGCCCCACGTTGGGGGTAGAGGTTACTTAAAAATAAAATCTTAAAAAAAAAAGAGGGGTATCAGGTATCTGGTTGGTCTGGGTTCATCTTCCAGCAAATATAGCCTAACCTATGTGTTCCTTCAAAGATTGTGTAGCACTCAGGCAGAGCAGCTTCAAAATTAAGTCTAATACAACTTTAAGTCTCTCCTGCGTCCCAATTTCCCAAATATCTAAAGACTTACCAGGGTACCAGCCCAACACTTAAAAAACTGAAGAAAAAAACCCCACAAATTTCCAGCTATTTCAACTGCTTATAATTTTTTCTTCAGCTTTATTGAGGTATAATTAACAAATAAAATTGCAATATATTTAAAACATACAATGTGATGATTCAATATATGTATCCATAGTGAAATGATTCCCATGAGCAGGTTAATTCACACAACTGTCACTTCACCTGTCAACTCAACTGTCACCTTTTTTCTAGAACATTTAACATCTACCCTCTTAGCAAATTTCGAGCAGTACAGTAGATCCTTAAAACTTATTCCTTGTATAACTGTTTTTTTTTTTTGTTCCATTTATATTCTCATCAGCCCTGTACAAGAATTCCCTTTTCTCCACATCCTCACCAGTATTTATTATCTCTTGTCCTTTTAACAATAGACATCCTAACAGGAGTAAAGTGATAACTCATTGTGCCTTTGATTTGCATTTCTCTGACGATTAGTGATATTGAGCCCCTTTTCATATACCCATTGGCCCCTTATACATAGTCTTTTTAAAAGATCTTTTTTCAAGTCCTTTGCCCATTTTTAATGGGGTTATTTGTTTGGTTTTGTCTTGGGGGGGTTGTGTGTGTGTTTGCTTTGCTACTGAGTTGTAAGACTTTCCATATTTTTTGAATATTAACCCCTTACCAGATATATGTTTCACAGATATATTCTCCCATTCTGTAGGTTGCCTTTTCATTTTGTGGGTTATTTCATTTACTATGCAGAAACTTCAGTTTTATGTAGTCCCACTTGTTTATTTTTGCTTTTGTACCTTGTGTTTTTGGTGTCAAATCCAAAAAAAAAAAAAAAAATCATTGCCAAGACCAGTAACAAGGAGCTTTTCCCTTATGTTTTCTTTTGTTTTTTTTTTTTAAAGATTCTATTTATTTATTTGACAGAAGGAGAGAGATCACAGTAGGCAGAGAGGCAGGCGGAGAGAGAGGGGGAAGCAGGCTCCCTGCCAAGCAGAGAGCCCCATGAGGGGCTCAATCCCAGGACCCTGAGATCATGACCTGAGCCAAAGGCAGAGGCTTTAATTCACTGAGCCACTCAAGCGCCCCATCCCTTATGTTTTCTTCTGGGAGATTTACACTTTGAAGTCTTATGCCTAAGTCTTTAATCTATTTTGAGTTGATTTTTTTTTCGTTGATTTTTGTATGTGGCTTAAGAGGGATCCAGTTTCATTCTTTTGCATGTGAATATCCAGTTTTCCAGTTCCATTTATTGGAGAAACTATCTTTTCCTCATTGTATATTCTTGTATCTTTGTCAAATTTGTTAGCCATATATACCTGTGATTATTTAGGGGCTCTTTCATGATAACATACTATTCAATTGATCTCATGATAATAACATACTGTTGTGATTACTATATCTTTGTAGTATAGTTTGAAAACAGGAAGTATGATGCCTCCAGCTTTGTTCTTTCTTAGGTTTGTTTTGTCCATTTGAGGACATTCTGGTCCCATACAAATTGTAGGAGTATTTTTTTCTATTTCTGCAAAAAGTGACACTAGAATTTGGTAGTGATTACACTTGATATGTAGATCACTTTGGATGGTATGGACATTTTAATAATACTAATTCTTATAATCCATGAACATGGTTATCTTTCCATTTCTTTGTGTCTTCTTCAATTTCTTTCATCAAAGTTTTATAGTTTTCAGTGTACGTATCTTTCACCTCTTTGTTTAATTTTATGCCTAAGTATTTTACCCTTTTTGGTACTATTATACATGGGATTGTTTACATAACTTCTTTTTCAGATAGTTCATTGTCATTGTATAGTAATACAACTGATTTTTGTATGTTGATTTTGTATCCCGCAACTTTGCTGAATTCGTTTCTTAGTTCCAACAGTTTTTTTAGTGGAGTCTTCAGGATTTTGTATACATAAAATCATGTCAATGCAAACAGATGATTTTACTTCCTCCTTTCTAATTTCAATATCTTTTACATCTTTTTCTTTTCTAATTGTTCTGGCTAGGATTTCCAGTACTATGTTTAATAGAAGTGGTAAGAGAAGGCACCCTTGTCTTTATTCCTGATTGTAGAGGAGAATTTTTTAGCTTTTTGCTATTGAGTATGATGTTAGCTGTGAGCTTGTCATATATGGCCTTCATTATGTTGGGGTGCATTCCATCTATACCTAATTTGTTGAGAAATATTAGACTGGAAGGATACTGAACTTTGTCAAATGCTTTTCCTGCACCTATTGAGATGATCACGATTTCTTGATTTCTGTCTTTCAATTTGTTAATGTTGTATATCATTTTTATTGATTTGTGTATGTTGAACAATTTTTGCATCCCAGAGATAAATCCTATTTTATCGTGGTATATGATTCTTTTAACATGCTATTGATTGGGGCGCCTGGGTGGCTCAGTGGATTAAAGTCTCTGCCTTCGGCTCAGGTCATGATCTCAGGGTCCTGGGATGGAGCCCCGCATATGGCTCTCTGCTCGGTGGGGAGCGTGCTTCCCCCTCTCTCTCTGCCTGCCTCTCTGCCTACTTATGATCTCTCTCTGTCAAATAAATAAATAAAATCTTTATAAAAATTTTTTTAAAGATTTATTTATTTTAGAGAGAGAGAAAGAGGGAGAGAGAGTGAGCAGGGGGAAGGGCGGGGGGGGCGGGGAGAGAAGAAGACTCCCTGCTGAGTGTGGAGCCCAACTTAGGGCTTGATCTCACGATCCTGAGATCACAACCTGAGCCAAAATCAGGAGTTGGATGCTTAACCGATGGAGCCACCTAGCCACCCTTCATTATGTGAAGATTGTTTAATGTATTAGTCTAAGTTTATATGTATAATATTTCAAATATTCTCCAACTCTGTAGTTATATCCTTTCTTGATTTCAAATATTGTATATGTACATTTTCTCCTTTCCTATTTTGTTCTTTATTAATCAGAAGTTTGCTTTTTTATTAATCTTTCTGAAGAACAAAGTTTTGGATATATTTTTGGACTTTATTGCTTTTCTCTGTTCTAACATATTAATTCCCACTTTTGTTTATATGATAATTCCCATGTTTGTGTATATTAGTTACCTAATAGTTCCCTCTTCCACTTTCCAAAGGGATTATTTACACCTTCTCCCCTCAAACTTCCAAAATCCTCTCACCTTCCTTACTCTCAGTTGATGAACCCTCTTCTTACTTCACTGAGAAGTTTGAAATAACTAGAAAAGAATTTGAACAAACCTCCAAACCACATCTGACCATCTGCCTACAGATGGCCCCATGTACTCTACTTCTTTCTTGTTGACATGGATAAACAGTTCATGTTCCTAGCTAAAGCCAAAACTTCCTCTCTTTCTTACCTGATCAATTTTTCCTCTCTCCTATACCCTCCCCATCAATATACAAATATAATTTAGTATCTGCCATTTTATAAAACAAACCTCTCAACTTTACATATCACTTTCCAGCTGCCAAACCCTTTCTCTGCTCCTCCTTGCAGAATAATTCCCTTAAAAGTAATTGATTGTCATTGCTTACATACTTCCTTACTTCCTATTCTCTCATCAACCCACTTACTTCCTATTCTCTTATCAACTCACTCCATTCAAGTTCCGATCTGTCATAGACTAAAGATTTGTGTACCTGAAAAATTCTTATGTTGAAATCCTAACCCCATACATCATGGTATTAGGAGGTATGGCCTTTGAAAGGTAATTAGGTCTTGAGTGTGGAGCCCTCATGAATGGGATTAGTGCCCTTAGGTGGAATTTGCTGTGCTCTTTTCACCCTGTGAGGATACACCAAGAAGTCGGCAGTCTGCAACTTGAAAGATGGCCCTCAGTCAGAACCCAACCATACTGACATCTTGATCTCAGACTTCCAGAGATTTCTCCAAAATTGTGAGAAATAAATTTCTCTTGTTTATAAGCCACCCAGTCTATGATGATTTGTTAAAACAGCCCAAATGGACTCAGACACCATCATTCCAACAAAATTACATCTATCAAGTTCATCGGAGACCTTCATATTCTACACACAATGATCAATTCTCACTCCTCCTCTTCTATGACCTATTAACATTAGATTCATTGGAATTTCCCTTTGCAATACTCTCTTGGCTTCAGAAATAATTGTTATTTTTTTTCTCCTTTCTCATGTATCACTTTTTCTCTGTTTCCTTTGGTGGATTTTTATCTTCTCATTGGTTTCTTAACTTTTCAGGGCCCTGGAATTTAATACTCCAACATCTATATAGACTCATTCCCTTGGTGACCTTCTCCAGTTCCATGACTTCAACTACCAGCTATATATTAGCAATTCCCAATTTCTCTCCCAAAGTCTTGTGTAAATGGCCAACTACTTGACATTTCCATATAGATGAATTTAAGAGTAAGGATGGCTGGGATGCCTGGGTGGCTCAGTTGATTAAGCAACTGACTTGATTTCTTGTGTTGTTTTTCAAAGGTCATGATCCTGGGATCCTGGGATTGAGCCCCATTTTGGGCTCCCCACTCAGCAGAGAGTCTCCTTGGGATTCTCTCTTTCCCTCTATCTCTGTCCCTCCTCCTTCTCATGTGCACTCTCTCTCTCTCAAATAAATAAGTCTTTTTATAAAAGAATAAGGATGACTTAGGTTATATGCAGCAACAAAAAGCATGAAAATGTCTGTGGCTTAAACAATAATGTTTCTTTCTCAAGCAAGCTACCTATCTACCATGAGTCAACAATGGGTCTCATGGACTGTGGCTGATGGAGGCCCTATCTTGACACCATTTTCCATGATCACAGAGGGAGAAAAAAAGGGAATATAACAAATCATGAACATTGATTATTTTTTTTATTTTTTATTTATTTTTTTTTT
>CM053612.1:6650977-6674159 GCA_028646535.1 Procyon lotor | reverse complement strand
AGCCCCGCATCGGGCTCCCTGCTCTGCGGGAAGCCTGCTTCTCCCGCTACCATTCCCTCTGCTTGTGTTCCCTCTCTCGCTGTACTCTCTCGCTATGTTTCTCTCTGTCAAATAAATAAAATCTTTAAAAAAAATAAAAAAAATAAAAACATAAATAAATACTTGTTGAGTGAATTTAGAATTTTGGCACTGAAAGAAAACTTGGAATTTACCTAGCCCAAACCATTTGTTTTATCAGTGAAGCAAATGCAATTCAAAGGAGCTAAAGTTTCATAGCCAGTTTCTGATACAACAAATATATTAGAACAGTATCTTTGGATAAAGGATTCTATAAATAAATAAATAAATAAATAAGATTCTTTCCACTCAGTAATACTATCCAACACTAATACATTTAAAATAGAATTCACGTATAGTTTTCAGGCATTATAGTAATCAAATAGTCAGTTTATTACAGCAAATATACATACTGTGATGTCATATAATATTTTCCCCCTCAATGTGTGCAAAACTTCCCCAAATAAAAATCCCAAATTTTCGATAGTTTCTGTATATAGACACAAAAATTTAGATATTATGAATTGGAAAAACTGTATAAAACAGTGTACAGGAAGCATCTATGTATGAAGAATTCTTTGAAATGCACATGAAGATGGGTTAGGGTCATTATATTAGAGTACTCAGGATTTAATGAAGGCATTTTCAGAATTGCAAGACAGCTATAATTATAACTCTTCCATAATTTTTTCCTCATCCAGAGCTGAAAATGTCTTTGCTGCATTTTGTTCCAATTTTACTTCCTTAAAGGGAAATGGAATTTGCTCACATAATCATGTAAAAACAAAATATCTAGTGGATCTATTTGATTTTCATGCAGTCAACATAAGCATCTATGACCTACCCAGTGAATCTTTGTGACTTATGAAGCAGGTATGAACTTCGTGTGGAATGTTAATTTTTTTTTTTTTTAGCTGTATGAATGCCACAGGTCTTAAGTTGAAAAAACAACTAAAGTCTTGCTAAGCTGAATTTACCAGGACTTACAGAATGTTACAAAAATCACTTTGGTTATTCTTCAAATATTCAGTGATTGAAGCTTGGGTAATATGTTTTGATATAACTGGCCATGAGTAGACTGACAGTTCATAACTACCCACCTTCCTACACACACACACACACACACACACACACACACACAGCCTTGAAAGGTCTATCCAGAAGAGTTTATTGTATAAGAGAAACAAGCTCTTCTCTGAGAGGAAAAAATGTAAAGTTTGGTCTCTTCATAAAACTATATCCTCTCCTTAGATTTGAGTCCTGACTGTGTTCACCATCCCAGGGCTTCTCTTTCTTGCAGGTATTTTCTCCATCTTCCCTGGTTCTGCTTTAATTAAAAAAAAAAAAAAGATTACAAATGCCTATATTAGTTTTCCGGGCCTGTCATAACACAGTATCACAGACTGCGTGGCTTAAACAACAGAAATGCATTGTCTCACAGTTCTAGAGAACAGAAGTCTGAGATGCTGGTGTGGGAAGAGTTGGTTTCTTCTAAGGGCTCTGAGGGAGGGATCTGCTCTATGCCTGTCTCCCAGCCTCTGGTGGTTTGCTGGTCATCTTTGGAATCCCTAGGCTTGAGGCAATATCATACCCATCTCTGCCTTCACAATGGTTTTCTCCCTTGTGTGTGTGTCTATGTACAAATTTCCCCCCTTTTTTTAAGGACACTAGTCACATAGGATTGGGGCCCAACCTCCTCTTAAATGATTAGACCTGCAATGACCCAATTTGTAAATAAAGTCACATTCTGAGGTACCAAGCATTAGGACTTCAACATATTTTGAAGGGACACCTGCCTCCTGGAAGTGGTTGGCAGGGCAGGGGCGGGGTGGGTGTAAGGGAGGTAGTTGGTGGAAACAGATGGCAGCTCTCTACATCCTCAATCTAAAGCAGCAGTTGTACATCTGTTGATGTTTGTAACTGTATCACTCAGTGTGTTCTATTCAAGGATGGAAAAAACAAAGCTTGTCCAAAGCTGTTATTTGTATATGGAGCAATCAGTGGCTTATAGACATGTGCTAGGCAGCCCCTCCACAGCCTTTGGATACCAATGATTCTACAGAGGCATAACTGTTACCCCAAGTTTGTGTTTCACCCCACAGCTTCTCATTGAAATCCTTTCATCCCACTGGGATGTTTATAAGCTATAAGGCTACTTAAACGGATCTGGCAAGCCAGCTAGGGCCCCATGCTACCACTTCCTATAGCCTTTCGTGTCAACCTTTGCATAAATGGGAAAAATCTTGGCCCTGTCTTGATTTCTTGGGCTACTATGTCCTCCCTATGCTGCTCTAGTCAGCATCCTTCAGCCGGCAGTGTCAGGTAATCTTGTGACTTCTAACAGTGTGAATTTCAGACAGATTGCAGGTCAAATCCCTCTAGCAATAGCCCCCAGATTGTTAAGGGGATTATTTGGTATTGAAGAGAGAAGTCACCCAAAATGGAGGAAAAGGACATTATATTTGCTATTCTCCTTTTTGGAAGCTGTTCAACGGACTTCCTTTCATTTCCATCTTTGTGAGGATTAAAATAAGCTAGCCCCCTTAAATGATAGATCTTTGAATTTAGAAGCTAAAGGATATCACTTTTTTTTGTTCACAGCTCTGAGCTTTTCCCAAAATCCAGTATTTTTGCATTTAGCCACCAGATAGAGAAGAATCCAGATTAGTATTTCAGGGAGCTCCAAAGAGTATTTGTCTTCTCCAATATGGCTGAACATAACAGGAGAAAATACAAACCATGCAAAGTGGCCTCACTTTCAAATCCTGATCATAAACTTCAAGGGGCAAGAAGAGGTCCTAATGCTGCCAAGCAATCATTCTATGCATCACTAGTTCATGCCTTCTTGCACTATCCTAGATGAGCATTTAACATGCTGTCTTCTCTACTCAGACCTCCATCTCCTCGCTGATTCTCACTCTTCATCCATTACCTTAATTCCTACTTTGGTGAGAAAATTGAAGCAATCAGGAGAGAATTTCAAAAATGTCCCACAACCACATCTATGTACCTACTTATCTTGGGGTCTATGTACTCTGTATTCCTACTGGTTTCTATGAATGAGCTGCCCAAACTCTTAGCTAAGGCCAATGGGGCATTAGCTCTCCAACCTTCTTGCACATTCAAGAATTTTGCTTCTCTTATCAATCCTGCATCAAATCCCTGCCCCCTTTACTGGATCTATCCATTCAGCATACAACCATGCTTCTCTCATATTAAAAAGAGAATTAAAGAATAACTAGCCCTCATTTAACCCCATTTCCCAATCCATCTACTGGCCTTTCCTTAAAACATAAAAATAACGGGTTTGTTAATACTCACTGTCTCCAAATTCTCTCCCTTCATTCTCTCTTCAACCATTCCAAACAGGCTTTTTCCCTACCATGCCACCTAAGCTTCCCTTGTCATAGTCCCTAGTGACCTCCACATTGCCAAATCTGATGGCCATTTCTTGGTCCACATGTTATTGTTACTCACACCAGGATTTGACACAGCTGATCATGTCTCTTGAAACAATTCCTTCACATAGCTTGTACTTTGTCTCTTTTGTTGGTTCCTTAAACTTCCTCCAGTCTCTAAATGTTGGAATGTTACAAGGCCAACTCCTTAGAATGTTGTCTGTCTTCTATATACATGGACTCCTTAGGTGATATCATTCAGTTTCGTGGATTTGATTACCATCTATTTTGTAACGCATCCTAGATTGGCATTTCCAGCCCACATATTTTCTCTTAAACTCCAGATTCATAAATCCAAATGCCCAATCAACATCTCCAATTAGATGCCTAATAGACATTCTAAACTAACATATTCCAAACTAAGTTCTGATTCCCATCCAAATTCTCATTCCTCTTTGGTTGCCACTTCTCCCACAAGTTTCTCAGTTAGTGTTGATTCCATCCCTCTACTAGAAGGCAAAGCTAAACTGTCAGAGGGCACATCTGAATCACATATATCTCCAGAACTTTAAGGCCCTTGGTAATCCATTAGTGCTAGGCTCTTATCCCCATGCTACATATTACCTTGTCTTATATGACCTAGCCCCATCCTTGTTATATCTTCCTGGTGAATTGAACTTTATCATGATCTGATATCCTTCTTTGTTTCTTAAAACAGTTTTTGACTTAAATCTATTTTGTCTGCTATAATTATGCCCACCTTGCTCTCTTTTGATTATCATTTGCATGGGATTGAATATCTTTTTTCCTCTCTTTTGCTTTCAGCCTTGTCTTATCTAAATGCATAATTTCCCTCTTAGCCGTATCAAGCAGATGCTTTTTTTATTTGTCTTTTTTGTTATTACAGCTGCTTTTCTTATACTCTTGGCACCTCACGAACAAGAGACAGGGTAGCCAGCACCCTCAATCTCCATTGCTAATTCTGGTGATGTGTTGTCCTACCTTTGCTGCTTTGAGGCACATGTCATTCAACCACATTACTCTTCTTTCTTGTCCCTGTCATTTCTCACTACTTCCTTGTCAATCTACTTTTTTTCAGGGAATATTTAGCTTCTTGCTCACTCTCTTCCTCTCTACCTCAACTCTTGTCATTACTCTAGGTAACTTCAATGTCTATGTGGTTGACCTACATAGCACTCTGGCCTCAAAGTTCCTTGTTCAACTCATCGCAAATGAACTTTATTTTTAAGTCCTTGTCAATCAATCTTTCCATAGTTATACTCTGGATCCTAGCCATTGTTAGTAACAATACTAGCTTAATAAAAATTTTTTAGTAGGCTCTACACCCAACATGGCAATTGAACTCATAATCCCTAGATAAAAAGTCACATGCTCTACGAACTGAGCCAGCCAGGTGCCCCTATCTTTCAAATTTTGACGTCAAGCATCCTACTTTCTGACCTTCGCCTCCTAACCTTCCAACTCACTTATGTAAGTACATGTGGACTCATCATTATAATCATTCCCTTAGTGATAACTTCAAATCCTTTGTTCCCCCTCTTCTTCTGTCAAACTTGCATGGAAAACACCAGACTCTGGATGAACTTTATTACCTTACTTTCTTTTTTTTTTTTTAAAGATTTTATTTATTTTTTTGACAGAGAGAAACACAGCAAGAGAGGGAACACAAGCAGAGGGAGTAGGTAATGGGAGAAGCAGGCTTCCTGCCGAGCAGGGAACCTGATGCGGGGCTCGATCCTAGGACCCTGGGATCATGACCTGAGCCGAAGACAGACGCTTAACAACTGAGCCACCCAGGCACCCCTATTACCTTACTTTCTTTATACCTATATCTCAGTAGTTGACTAATGCTGGAGAAAATTGCACAACTGAACTGACTGTGTTTACTTTTATTGTATAATAAAAAATCTTGAATGAGAAACAGCTGACCAGTAGGCCTTCTAGGCTGCCCTAGAAGTTTTGTCTTTCCACAACCTAAATTTACTGTTTCATAAGTTCTCTTTCTATAGGCTTTTCATACTTTCTGTTATACTAACATTTTTACTTGTTAACACCACCACATGGTGAATTGAGAAATCCAAAGCTTCTTCCAATAGCCACCAAAAATCCAGAAGTTTATCATTTACCTTACGCATTTATCTCCTCATGTTATAGTAGGGACAGAATCACTCCTATAAAAGGCCAACTATTTTCACTAGATCTCTGTATTCCATTACCTCTCATTTTCCTGAAATTTTCTCCTACATTTGTCCTGCAAATTAGGTTCTGCCTCTTTATTGAATGAGTCTCATTAGCTTATAAACATGCTTTAGAATACTCCCCAACTTGAAATTGCTAAATGCAACAACAAAAAAAACTCTGGAGCCCAATAATAACCAACTATAATCTATTTATCCAACTACTCATTATGGCAAAAATTCTGGAGTTGTTTATATCTCCCTTGTTATCATTATAGTAGAAATTAATAGCACCCATCTTCCTGTCTGAATGCAAAACAAATTGAGATAGGGAAAACATATGAAGATGAAAATAGTATCATCATTACTGATAAATGCTGAGCTGTACTTTGTGGCTTAAGTGTTCAAGCAACAATTGTCTAAACACTGAATCCCAGAATTAAGAACTTACTTTCAGATTTACAGGCAGTACAAAATAATCAGATACCACCATAACTGCCCTCTAATCATCAACACCTAGAGCAAAGTGTTTGCCACTAAGCATACAGTATACAAGTAAAATACCATAAAGAACAATCTCTTTCCAATAAGATAGATCCAAAAAATAAAGGATGGAGAAAGTGATTAAGTTACCTTTGCCATAGAGGAAGAGATTAGCTACCTTTGCCATTTCTTCCAACAAACACATCATTTAGGTGACTCATTCCATTTTCATGGGGGAGAACAAGGGGTGGAACAAGAGTACAGGAGTATTTAAGAAAAGACTCTGCCCATGAAAACCTGAAGTGTTGCTGAAAAAAACTTATTTTCAATCTGTACATCTTTGGTAAGATGTCTATCTTTGCCATTTTTAAGTTAGTTTGTTTCCTTATGCAGATGGCCCCTGGACTTACAATTCAACTGATGATTTTTTTGAGTTTACAATGGCAAGAAAGTGATGTATACATTCATCAGAAACTGTACTTGGGCTTTTGAATTTGGATCTTTTCCCAGGTTAGTGCTATGCATTCTGATCCCCTCTCATGATGCTGGGTGGACAGCAAGCCACAGCTCCCAGTCAGCCATACAATCACAAGGGTCAATAACCCATACACTGACAACCATTCTGTCCCCACACATCCATTCTGCTTTCAATACAATATTCAACCAATTACATGAGATAGTCAACACTTTATTATAAAGTAGGCTTTGTATTAAATGATATTGCCCAACTGTAGGCTCATGTGTTTGGTGAGTTAGATGTACTGAGTGCATTTTAAACTTAGCATATTTTCAACTCACAATGGGCTTATCAGTTGAGAAAGATCTGTAGTTCAGTTTTAAGAGTTCTTTGTGCATTTTGCATACAAGTCATTTATCATATATATTTTGCATCTATTTTCCCCAGTTATGTCTTGTCTTTTTATTCTTTTAACAGTGTCTTTCAGAGACCAGACATTTTTAATTTATATTCTTTCATGGATCATGCATTTGGTGTTGTATCTAAAACTTATCACCAAATGCAAAGTCACGTAGATTTTCTCCTGTGTTTTCTTCCAGAAATTTAAAAATGCAGTTTTTGCATTTTACATTTATGTCTATGATCCATTTTGAGTTACTTCTGCTATAAAGTGTGAAGTTTATCTAGATTCATTTTTCATATTGATGTCCAATTGTTCCAGCACCATTTGCTGAAAAGACTATTCTTTCTCCATGAATTGCCTTACATTTTTTATATAAAAATCAGTTAATTGTCTTTGTGTGAGTCTAGTTTTGAAACTTCTATTGTATTTCATTGATCTATGTGTCTATCTTTTCACCTACACTATGTGGTCTTGATTATGGTAGCTTTAAAGTAAGTCTTGAAATCAGCCAGTGTGAGTTCTCCAACATTGTTCTTCAGTATTGTGTTGGTTATTCTGGGTCTTTGTCTTTCCATATAAATTTCAGAACCAGTTTGTCGATATCTACAAAATAGCTTGTGGGGATTTGAGTGAGAGTGTGTTCAATCTATCAGTGTGAAAAGAATTGACGTCTTAATAATACTGAATCTTCCAGTCCATGAACATAAAATATCTATTTATTTAGATCTTTTTTAGTTTCTTTCATCAGTTTTATAGTTTTCCACATATAAATCCTATACACTTTTTAGACTTTTACCAAGGAATTTCTGTGTTTGATGTTATTATAAATAATATTGTCTTTTAATTTCAAATTCCAATTGTTCGATGCTTGTGTATAGAAAAGCAATTGACTCTTTTAAATTTACCCTGTATCCTGAGACCTTGCAGGTACTGAAGGTACTATATCTGTTTATGAAATTCTTTCCCAGGCTGCAGGCACTAAAAAGGTGACTTGGGCTCTAGCAAGCCACTTGGCTAAAGCTCTTCTTTTTAGGACAAAACAGAACAGCAATAATAGCAACAACAAAGAAAAAATAAAACAAGGGAAGATGTTCTTCTTTATATTTGAATTTAGTTGTGAACACAGACATTGGAATTGATAGTAAGTGAGGAGGGTATTAAATTTCATATACAACATTTATAGTTAACAATATACAATATACAATATACAACATTATGTATATTTTATATTACATTTTATGTATTGTAATATTACTAAAATGGTACATTATAACCTAATGCATATTGCATAACCTCACATGTTGATTGTGAGTGAATGAGCCAACTGAGCATAATTAATGAATAGAAAGAACAGACTTTGATATTTTACTTAATCTGCATTTTGGCCTTAGAAGAAAACTTAATAGTCTAATGTCTAGGATGTCTAA
The DNA here is from genome assembly GCA_028646535.1 of Procyon lotor. NCBI lineage: Eukaryota > Metazoa > Chordata > Mammalia > Carnivora > Procyonidae > Procyon > Procyon lotor. Next base: position 6,665,736 of record CM053612.1, on the reverse strand, counting down.
TATTTCAGAAGCTTCTTGGAGAAATACCCATCACCAAGTACAGTCTTGAGAGGCTGAAATGTTTTTCATATTGGTCTGAGGTAGACTCAAAAGAATAGCACTAAAAAATGAAGTAGCTTCCCCAAGAGACAAGCAGGACTTCTTTTTGAGAGAGAGAGAGAGTGCACAAAAGAGCACATAAGCGGGGTAGGGGTGGGAGGGCAGAGGGAGAGAGAGAATCTTAAGCAGGCTTCATATCCAGTGTGGAGTCTGACATGGGACTTGATTTCACAGCCCTGAGATCATAACCTGAGCTGAAATCAAGAGTTGGGCACTTAACTGACTGAGCCACCCAGGCTTTGCAGGAACTTTTCCTATAGTCTATAAATGTCCACTTTAAAGGGTCAGCCTTGTACCAGTTTGCTTATAGATCTGACTTGTAGGCCATTGAGCTAACATAAAACAGCAAAATGTAAAGATCTAAGATTTTAGGAAAACTCAACATTCCTTATACCCACTTCATCCCTTACAAGGAAGACTAAGACATAGATATGTTCAGGCCATGTATTTATTAGATTTTGGAGTTGCTAAGAAGCCGAAACCACACTTTTCTATGTTTGACTCCTGTGTTAGTTTCTTAGGGCTGCTATTACAAGTACCACACACTTGGTGTCTTACAACAATAGAAATTTATTATCTGCACAGTTCTGGAAGCTAGAGCTTCCAGAAATCAATGTACCAGCAGGGCCATGATTCCTCTGAAACCTGTGGAAGTATCCTTCTTTGACTGTTCCTGGCTTAAGTGATGGTAACCAGTAATCCTTGTGTTCGTTGGCTTGCAGCTGTATCACTCCAGCCCCTACTTACTTCATCAACTGGCACGCTTTCTGTCCGTGTCTTCACATGGCCATTTTCTCTTTTTATACATCAGTCATATTGGATTAAGGTCCACCCCTGATGACCTCATCTAAACTTGATTACATCTGCAAAATTCTTATTGCCAAATAAGGGCACATTCTGAGATACTGGGGATTAGGACCCCAGCATATGAATTTTGGAGGACACAGTTCAACCCATGAGTTCCAATTGGATTCTCCTCTCTATGTCTTCCCTCTTATCCAGTCAATGTGGTGAAATAGACTTGGGCAAGCCTCTGCATCAGAAGGATGCTGTTTCTACTCTGGGAAGACCCTAAAATAGAAGGTAAGCTCTAACATACTGGGGTTGCCTGGCATGATTGGCTTTGGCAGGCTATTCATTGAGCTATAGGAAGAAAAGCTCACTTTTGCTAAGCTCAAGGTAAGAGACCAAGAAACACTTTTGATATCAAGGAAAAGGCAGTATTTTTACAACTCATATGCTGACGAACCGAGCTAACTATAATAGAGAGGCTTTCATATATAATATAAGGTATATTCTTCCTTTTACAGTCATCATTGTTTCTAGAGGGTGGTTCCAGTTAAATGAAAAACCCTACCGTTCTGCTTAACACTTGATAATTTCAGATGGCAGAAATAGACCTGAGTTGAGTTAGCTTATGATAGCAACACAGGGTTGAGTGGCTACATATAATAAAATAAGATAATTTTGAAGTTATCTAGGGAAATCTGGGTGGAGAGATGGGGTGAAGAGGAAAACTGAAGGGAGGAAGAGAGAGGGGAACTATTAAGATATATGAGCCTGAGGGACTACATAAATTGAACCAGGCAGTCAAAATTTCCTGGTAATAGGAAGGTAAAAGAACTGGAAAAAAAATTCATCATTGCAGTAAAAAAAAAAATAATAATAATGGCAGCCCAAAGATGTTGACATCCTGATCCCCAGAACCTGTAAATATGTTACCTTAAATGGCAAAAGAGACTTTTTAGTTGTGACTAAGTCAAGGATCTTAAGATGGGAGATTATCCTGAATTATCCAGTGAACCCAGTGGCATCACAGGAGTCCTTATAAGAGTGAGACAAGAGATTCATCATCAGAAAAAGGAGATGGGACAAAAGAAGCAGAGGTTGAAGTGAAGCACTTTGAAGATGGGAAAAAGGATCATGAGCCAGGGAATGCAGGCAGCCTCCAGAAACTGAAAAGGCAAGAAAACAGATTGTTTCGTAGAGCTTCTAGAAGGAACCAGGCCTGCAGACACCTTGACTTTAGTCCAGTGAGACTGCTTTTAGATTTCTAACCTCCAGGAGTGTAAGATAATAAATCAGTTCTTAAATCCACCAAGTTTGTGATAATTTGTTAGAGCAACCAACAGGAAACTAATATAATCAGGGATGCCGAAATACTGAATATGACCTCCTTTGTGTTGCTGAAAGGTACACCATTCCTCTGTGCCCTCCCAATCCAATCAAGTTTGTGAAATCTACTTGAAATTGCTTAGCACACAGTAGGTTTAATGATTTAATAATTATTTGTTTACATACTGATATGTATTTTGTTTGAGTCAAGTTTGTATGTGGGCATCTCTGGCAGTTGGGGAAGGAGCTGCGGTCATCACTAGGTCAGTGTTACACTGGATGCAACAGCAAATCTGCAAGCAGGAGCTCTGTAGCCAAGTGAGCCTGAATGCATAAGACCCCATCAACAGCCCAAAACTATTTGGGAGGGGCTTTGGGAAGCCGATGTCACAATAGAAGCCTGTCAAAAGGTGCATCGCTCAAGCTCTCCATAAAAGACATATTTCTTAGGGAGTTCTCACTGAAAGAGAAAGTCCAGTGTGGAGAGGGATATGAATTGACCGGATCATGATTTTCAGCCACATCCAAAGTTTTATGTTTTCATAGATGTTCTTTGTTGAAAACGTTTTGCTGTGGGAAATAAGTAGATGTGATAGGCTGATTGATGTGTGCAAACATGAACTTCTCCTCTGCAAAGATAACTAATTATCTTAGAATTTAAAAAATCCCTGAATATATTTGAGATTTGCATGTAACTGTTGTTTTTTTTTAACTCTGCCGTAATAAAGCACCACAAATGGATACACATTTAAGCAGGAATTTATACACACGGGAAAGGACTTCAGAAGTTAGGTGTTTAATGGCAACTTAAAATTCTCCACATAGTTCATGCTATTTTATTTTATTTTTTTAAATATTTTATTTATTTATTTGACAGAGAGAGACACAGCGAGAGAGGAAACACAAGCAGGGAGAGAGGGAGAAGCAGGCTTCCTGCTGAGCAGGGAGCCGGATGTGGGGCTCGATCCCAAGATTCTGGGACCACGACCTGAGCCAAAGGCAGACACTTAACGACGGAGCCACCCAGGCACCCCTCATGCTATTTTAATTACCAGAGCATTTGAGGATAAAGATTTTACTACCATGATGAAATGTCGCCCAAAGAAGTTAGAATAAATTGAATTCTGTCTTGCAATAGTGAACCACAGATGGGCATTTGAATGTATGGAAACATGATTGGAGCTTAGTCCTGTGGAGTTTGCCCTCATTTAGGGAAAGCATATAAACTTTATCCCATTGAATACTAGCGTGTATGCAATAGATTTCTTGTGTGTCTGGGCTGACCTAGGGGTTGCTTATGATGAGATGAGGTTTTAGCGCTATCTCCCTGGTGCTTGTTTTGCAACCCCCCCGTTTAATGCTGTTTCCTCTAATGGCTAGCTTGGTGCTTAGCACACAGTAGGTTCAATGATTGAATAATTACTTGTTAAATAAGTGAATAAATTATAGCTATTAACATTTTCATTATTGAGTATAACAAATTCATTTCTTTCCATAGATTTAGAATAATTTAAGATTACATATTTTGCTCCAAGTCAACATGCCATCTCTAAATAAATATACAAGAATACGGTTGAATTAACTTCTCTATTACTTTTCTATTGCTGAAGGAACATGTTTCCTTCAGTATTATCATGTCAGTGGCTGATTGATACACATCCTTACAGTCTGTTAACTGCATAGCCATCTTTTAATGCTTAGAACAAATTATTGCACTCCACTGCCCTCAATTTTATAATAACTGCAATCATGCTTAGAATAAAATTCATGCCGATACCACCATCTCCAACCTCCTACATGACTTTTGTGCCTATGACCTCTTGCTTATTATGTGGCCAGTACATGGCTTACACAAAATAGACTCCCACCTAAGAGAGTTACAGTTTCCCCAGTGTTGATCTCTTTTTCCAGAGACATTTGCATGGTTTACTCTTTTACTTTATTCAAATGTTGCCTCTTCAAACACACTTTATCTGACTACCCAATCTAAATATCTCCTAACTCACACTTCAAGGAACCATTCATCTATTCATTTACCCTGGTTCATTTTTTTTCTTCCTAGCATTTAAAACTGTTTTAAAATATATAACACAAGCAACAAAAACAAAACTAAATAAATGGGACTACACAAAACTAAAGAACTTTTGCACAGCAAAAGAAATGATCAACAGGGGTGTCTGGGTGGCTCAGGGGGCTAAAGCCTCTGCCTTCGGCTCAGGTCATGATCTCAGGGTCCTGGGATGGAGCCCCGCATCAGGCTCTCTGCTCAGCAGGGAGCCTGCTCCCCCCCACCCCTGCCTGCCTCTCTGCCTACTTGTGATCTCTTTCTGTCAAATAAATTTAAAAAAAAAATGATCAACAAAAAAAGGCAACCTAAGGAATGGGAGAAAATATTTGCAAATCATATATCTGATAAGTGGTTAGTATCCAAAGGCTCAATAGCAAAACCTAAATAATCTGATTAAAAATAGATATATTTTATCATATTAAATATATTCATAAATTAGATATATTAAATATTAAAAATAGATAATAAAAATAGCTTAAATATCTGAATAAAAATTGTTGCAAAGAAGACATGAAAACAGCCAACAAGTACATGGGAAGGTGTTCAACATCACTAATCATCAGGGAAATGTAAATCAATGTCACAATGAGATATCACCCCATACATGTTAGAATGCCTGTGGTCAAAAAGACAAGAGATAAAAAGTGCTGATGAGGATGTGGAGAAAAGGGAACCCTTGTGCATTGTTGGTGGGAGAATAAATTTGTATAGCTACTATAAAAAATCAACATGGAGAGTCCTCAGGGCCCATGAGTGGTTCAGTTGGCTAAGCATATGCCTTTGGCTCAGGCTCAGGCTATGATACTAGGGTCCTGGGACCCTGCTTAGCGGGAAGCCTGATTCTCCCTCTCCCTCTGCCCCACCCCCCTGCATGCATGCACTCCCTCTCTCTCTTTCTCTCCCAGATAAATAAATAAACAAAATCTTTTTTAAAATACAGAGGTTCCTCAAAAAGTTAAAAATTACATATTTTAGTAGTAATTTTAGTAGAACTACTACATGATCCTGCAATCTTACTTCTGGGTATGTATTCAAAGGAAATGAAATCACTGTTTTGAAGAGACATCAGCATCCCCATGTTCATTGCAGCATTATTTGCAATAGCCAAGGCACGGAAACAATCTAAGTGTCCACTGACAGATGGATAGGTTAAAAATGTGGTATTTTATTCAGACACAAAAAATAAGGAAATTCTACCATTTGCCACAACATGGATGAAACTGAGGGGGGGGCATTATGCTAAATGAAATAAGTCAGACAGAAAGATAAATACTGTATGATCTCACTTATATATGGACCTAAGAAAAAAGGTAGCTGTAAAAACAGAGCAGAATGGTAGTTGCCAAGAGTAGAAGGGTGGGAGAAATGGTTAAGTGTGGTCAAAGGTATGAACTTCCAATTATAAGATGAATAAGTTCTAGGGATCTAATGTGCAGCATAGTGACTATATTTAATAAAAAGAAAGCATTTTGTAACTACGTGAGGTGAAAGATGTGCTAACTAACTTTTTGTGGTAATAATTTTACAATATATATGTATGTCAAATCATCATGTCTTATTAAACTTATCCAACGTCATCATTAAACCTATCCAATGTCAATTATATCTCAACAATGCTGGAAAAATAATATATTTTTGACTTGATTAATTTTAGATCTCTCCCAATAAAATGAAAACTCCTTGGGAAATCGTTTTGTCTTGTTCATTGCTGTATCTCCAGCATCTAAGAAACTGCATGGCAAATAGTGGTCACTCAATGAACATCTGTTGAATAGGAGGGAAGGAAGGAGGCGTTTGTAGGATATATTAGTAAATGGCCATCTAAGAGGCCATTACAATAGTTTGGCTGAAGGACTCTGGGTAAGGGAAGAATGATTGGAACGGAGGGGACTATGAGACATTTTAAAAGTAGAATCCACAGGGGGCGCCTGGGTGGCTCAGTTGTTGGGCAGCTGCCTTCGGCTCAGGTCATGATCCCGGAGTCCTGGGATCGAGCCCGGCATCGGGATCCCTGCTCTGTGGGAAGCCTGCTTCTCCCACTACCATTCCCTCTGTTTGTGTTCCCTCTCTCGCTGTGTTTCTCTCTGTCAAATAAATAAAATCTTTAAAAAAAAAAAAAAGTAGAATCCACAGAATTTTGTGGTTGATTGAATGTTATAATCACACAACAGGGAGAAATCAAATATAGCTTTAAGGGGTCAAGTTAAGGAACCTGGAAGGGTAATTATGATATACATATATGAACTCATTTCAGCAAATACCAGCTCTGTGTCATATACTATGCTAGGTATTGGGAGCACAAAGATAAATCAGACAAAGCCCCTCTTCTAAAAGTTGTTAGCTGCTTAGAGAACGTGCTAAGTGCTATGATAGATATTTGCACAGGGGGGCAACACACTTCCACACATAAAAATGCAGATAGAAAGCACAGAAACAGAATCAGGTTCACAAGAAGATATAATGAGTTTGACTTTAATGAAGATGAACTTGACACTCAAAATGAAGACACCCAGCAGTTCACATCATATGAAATCTGAAGGTGAGGTCTTGCGTAGCTGTATTGGGTCTTCAGAGCCATCAACAAGAAGCTGACTAGGTTGGAAGAGACCATCTCTGGAAGGTATATAGAACAAAAGAAGAGTGGCCTAGGAGCAAACTCTCAGAGACTCACACTTTGGAGATGAGCAGAAAAAGAGAAGCCTATGAAAGGGACTAAATAGAAATTATCAGCTATGAGAAAGGAAATAGGAAAGGAAAGTCTGGAAACGAAAGCAGTAGTTTTAAATAGAAAGAAATTGTTAAGATTGCAGCATATTTTCTAGGATGTCACCCAATTTTTAGTTGAACTAAGATAATAACATGGCCATTCATCCACTTAACAAGCATTTATTGAGCAGTTATTGAGTGTCAAGCACTGTGCTCCGCATTGATGAATATAAAGTTATTTCTCTCATATAGTCTTCAGTCTGGTTGGAAAGATGTGCATTAAACAAATAATTAAAATACGTATATAATTACAAATTGTGCTGATTCACGTAATGTAGAAAGTGCTATAAGAATATTCCCCAAGAAGATAGAATACAACCAAAGCTGTTCATCCTTCTGTTAGTGCATTTTGCTTTTGGCATTACAAAAATAACTCTCTATTCTGGCTCTGCCTCTGAGATGCTGGGGTAGTTTCCAAAGGTACCCTGATCTCTAATAATTGTCATGAGATACGGAGCCTGGTTTTCTCTACCTCAGCACTTGCAAATTCTTCATTTTTCCTGTCTAGCTAGGCTTCTGACATTTCTCCTGCCCTCTATGTACTTCTACTGCACAGTACTGACTCATGACTTCTTTCTAACTCTTGATGCCTAGCTTGTTTCTCAAGTTTTGTTTTATTATTATCATTTCAGCTCCACATGATAGACTATGCAAACTGGAATACCATGAGATAGAAGCTGATGAACAGCAGGTAAGGCAGCAACAAAGTGTTGGAAAATCACCAAGGGAAAAGACAAGAGAAAGTTCCCTTAGACCATCTCCCCTGTCAACTTGCATCCAAATATGCAAATGTGGCACCTAGGAATTTTCTGATACTGTTAATATTGATTGAAAAATGAATATATAGGGGCACCTGGCTACTCAGTCATTAGAGCACACAACTCTTGATCTCTGGGTCATGAGTTTGAGCCCCATGTCGGGGGTAGAGTTTACTTAATAAAATTTTTTTTTTAAGATTTTATTTATTTATTTGAGAGAGAGAAAGTGAGAGGATGAGAGGAGCGAAGGTCAGAGAGAGAAGCAGACTCCCCATGGAGCTGGGAGCCCGATGCGGGACTTGATCCCAGGACTCCAGGGTCATGACCTGGGCCGAAGGCAGCTGCTTAACCAACGGAGCCACCCAGGTGCCCCTAATAAAATTTTTTTTAAAAAACTAAATATATAGTTTGACATCACATGGTGTTATGTGGGGTGAGATCTTTAGAACAGAATAAGAAGGAGTTACTTGGTTTCTGTGGTAGAGACTAGCCAGCTACTCACCAAAACATTTCTTCTTAACTTTTACATTTCTCAGCTTCTCATGGAGTTAAGTGTAGTGATATGACAGGGTTCTAGCCAGTGGATTATCAGAGGAAGTCATATGCACTCCTTCCACGACTGGTCCATAAAATCTTCCATAGTGGTTTCTTCAGGTTTTCTCTTTCCTGGTAGAAGTAGCAGAGCCTGATGACCTTGAAAGTCATTTATTAAAGATGGTGGATCCATGAGATAGAAGAATCCTAGGTCCCTGAATCACTACGTGAAAAAGAACAACTTGCTAATCAGAAAGACCTGTTTTAGAATTCCCCCCCAAATACTTTTATTTTATTTTTTCAGTGTTCCAAGATTAATTGTTCATGCACCACACCCAGTGCTCCACGCAATACGTGCCCTCCTCAATATCCACCACCAGGCTCACCCATCCCCCGACACCCCCTCCCCTCCAAAACCCTCAGTTTGTAGCTCAGAGTCCAAAGTCTCTCATGGTTTTATGTGAGTAAGCTTCTAGCAAGTTTGAGCCATCATATATTTTGGGATATGGTATAAGAACTAGTATTAATCTATTTCATAAGATTACCAAAAATAATAGTTAATATTTATTGAGCCCTGAGTATAAAATGAAATAAAATAAAATAAAGTAAAATGAATTAAAATAAATTTTAAAAAATAAAAATAAAATAAATAAACAGTGGTCATGGAAATTGCCCTGGCTGCAACAGCTAGTAAATAGGATAGGGACAGGGTTTCAACCCCTGATGTCTTTTCACTACACACCCACTGAAACTTGCCTTTTAGAGTTTCAAAAGAGAGCACATTGTGTTTAGAACAAAAGGCTGGGAATAAGAGGCCCAGGTGAATGACTTTGAAAACAGTCTAAGGGACCCTGAGAAAAGTTGGTTTGAGTCAGCTTTAAATCAATGTGATTTATGCCTGAGGCTGTCCCTCTCACTAATACAGAGGCCCTGTATTACCCACATTTGCATTTCCTCCTCCCCCCAGTGACTTGTTCAGTATCTTGCATATAGTAGATGTCCACTGAATGACTTCACAAATGAATTGGTTTGAATACAAAGTACAAAGCTCAGGACTGTGGTAAATTGGTTTCATGTCTGTTCCTCTCTAGATTCATCCTCCTAAAAATTGTCCTGTGCAGAAGCTGAAAACTAAAACTAGCTTTTGAGACATCGAAAAGACTTTTTTAAAGTAACAGTTTGGTTTATAACACTTGTAGCTTTCTGTGCTTTTAAAATCAGGCAATAATGTAAAGCTCTTAGCACAGTGCCTAGAACATGGAAAGTTCTCAATAAAATAGTAAGTAATGTTATCATTAACCTTGAGTTTTATCGTGAACTCTCTTTCATATTCTCCCTTGGGACATTTTTCCTGCCTGGTGCTGGTATTGTTTTTTAATTGGGGTATATTTGATGTACAAAAAGTTACCATATTTAATGTACACATTTTGAAGAGTTCAGATGTACGCATACACCTGTCATACCATTACCATAAATAAGGTGATAAACATATCCATCACCTCTAGAAGACTTCATGTGTCTCCTTGCTCTTTTTTGTGTATTACCCTATGGACAAGTTTTTAAGCATATAATACAGTATTGCCAACTAAAGGCTCAATGTTATATAGCAGATCTCTAAAACTTATTCTCCTCATATAAGTGTAATGTCATGCCCATTGATTAGCAATTCCTCATTTCTTCTCCCCGAGCCTCTGGCAGCCGTTATTCTATTCTTTGCTTCTATATATTTGACTGTTTGGGATCTCTCGTGTAAGTGGAATCATGCAGAATTTGTCCTTCTGGGACTCACTTCACTTAACATCTTCCAGGCCCTTCCATGGATAAAGAAAATGTAATAGACACATACAATGGGATACTACTCAGCCTAGTGCTGGTGTTTCTAATGTTGTGACTACTATTGTTTTTCTCTTTCATTTCTTATTTAATTCATTTGCATGTTACAGATAGTAGACACTCTGCTAGGTACTCTACAGACATTCACTCATTACTCCTCACTAAAAAGGGGTGTTTTGTTTTGTTTACAAATGAGAAAGCGAGGAACCTTAAGTTAATTGTCTTTTCAAAGGTCTAAATGGTGAAGCTGGAATTTAAAAGTCTGTCCAACTACAAAGCTCAGGCTCTCTCCATACCATGAATGACTGACTTTCATTTTCTTTAAAGAGAAGGTGCTACCATTATTAATTCATTAACTGCATAAAATGGAATATAAGCATTTAAAGTTGAGAGGGATCTGGTCAGGGCTGAGCTGGAGCCAGTTTGTACTAATTTGGGAGAATAGAGTGTGTGTATCTCCTTTCAACTCCATGTTCAGTGATACCATGTTGATAGCTTGAAAGTGGCCGTGGTGGGTGGGATTATTTCCACCATGCAAATTGACAAATGCTGCAAGCACTACAAAACAAGCCTTCTTCTTTTTTTTTCTCTTTTCACCAGCACGCTATTGGCTCTAGTAGTACAGACTATTTGTTTTGTGTATAAGGAAACTGAAAGCAAGAGAAGGTTAATAACTTATCTAAAGCAACAGCGAGGGTGTGGCAGAGATGGGACCATACCCCAGGTTGTCTTTCCCTTGATATAATGTTCAAAGTGGTATTCCCTCCCTTATTTGAATAGTACTGTGTGTGTGTGTGTGTGTGTGTGTGTGTGTGTGTGTGTGTGACAGAGACAGAGAGAGAATCACAAAGTGTGTGTTGGTAATACAAAACATTATAGACTACATTGGAAGGAGAGTTGACCACCACCTACCTAATCCAGCAACTCCCAACAGTAGCTGAACATCAGAATTACCTGGGGCAACTGATAAAAATAACAATTTCGTGGATGAGGAAATCCACTGAACCTACTGAATGAGACACTCCAGGCTAATCTGCATGTTAAATATGAATCTCTGGGTGTTGTGGTGCAGCCACAGACTGGCCTTCTGGAATTGCTCTACGTAGCTCAATCTGACATCACCTGAGTGAAACCTCTCTACATAATTTATGCTTTTATCCTTTATGGCTTTAACCCTAACCTCCAAGCTTTAAGTGGTTCATTCCCTTATGTCAGTTTTGTTTGTGTATGTGTGGCATAAGATTTGGACATTACCATGTAGAACAAGTTTCCAGAAATAATTACTTACAGTTTTTGTAATGTAACAAGTGGGTATAATAGTGTTTTGCCCTTGGGGGCTTTATATTCACTGTCTTCTTTGGGATGCAGGAAAAGATTATCGGAACCCTGTACATGGGTTTGTGTGTGCAGAATGGGAGAGGAGGTGGCCTCATTTCAGGGCTCTTCGAGGAGCTTGGGGCACTTAGGGGATGTCCTGCTTTGGCACTCCCAGTGCAAAGGCATGGAATGTCCCACTGAAAGAAGCCAGTCGCAATCACTGGCAGGGAGAGCAATAAAAACAGAGACTTTGTTCTCAAAAGCTTGCTGAAAGCATAACATTGGGCTATTGAGGCAGCTCAGTCTCTCACACACACTCCCACTAGGCTCTGCCAAGGTGCGGGGCGGCCCTGCTCGGCCCAGTGCGCAGAGATTGCTCCCTCTGAAAGGAACCAAGTAACTCACAGACAGCAATAAAGTTCAGGAAAGAATGTGCCAAAGAAGTTTTCAGTCTTTAATTTGTTTACAGCTGAAGCCCAGGGTTTATCAGCAAAGATGACTTGGAAGCATCAGGATTAAGTAAGAGTATTTTTTTTTTTAATCATGTAAGGCTCAAAGGACATCAGCAGCTGCAAAAACACGGTTTTCCCTGGAATTTTTGTTTATTTTTAAAAGGGTACCAATGAAAGAAATCACGTATATAAAGTGGTGGCACATGGCCATGGAAGAAGGCTCCCCAAAGACTCCTGGTGGTTGGGAGAGCTAGGTACCACTGTTATAGCCAAGAGTATGAATTCTACTCTGGATGTCAAGTTTTCTAGATAGCCTAACACATGAATAAATAAATAGATGGTCTAACAAATGAATGGAAATTGTTGATAGCGTCTGAAAAGCAAGCAAGAAGAAACAATACCTCCCAAACTTCGCATAAAGTAGGAAATATTGATTGATTCATTCATTCATCAAAACTGTACCAAGGGCTGCCTGGGTGGCTCAGTCGGTTACGCATCTGCCTTCAGCTCAAGTCATGATCCCAGAGTCCTGGGATTAAGCCCTGAGTCAGGCTCCCTGCTTGGGGGGGAGTGTGCTTCTCCCTCTCCCTCTGCCCCACTCCCCAGCTCGTGCTCTCGTACTCTCTCTCAAACAAATTAAAATCTTAAAAAAAAAAAACAACACAAAACTTCACCGAATACTTACTATGAGCTAGACCATGTAAACTGCTAGCAGTGCCTATCTCAGTGGTTCTCAAACTTGGGCATGCATTAGAATTACTTGGATGGTTCATTTAAACACAGATGGCTGGGGTGCCTGGATGGCTCAGTCAATTAAGTGTCTGCCTTCGGCTCAGGTCATGATCTCAGGGTCCTGGATTGAGCCCCGTGTTGGGTTCCTTGCTCAGTGGGGAGTCTGCTTCTCCCTCTACCTCCTGCTCATGCACGCCTCTCTCTCTTTCTTAAAATAAATGAATAAAATCTTTAAAAAATTAAACAGTGATTGCTGGGTATACCCTCAGAATCTCTGATTTCTTAGGCCTGGAGTGAGGCACAAGAACATGCATTTCTAACAAGTTCCCAGGTAATGTAGATGGTCCAGGGACCACATTTTGAGAACCACCCACTTAGTACATGAGACCAACAAGTAAATGATTACACTGCACAGTGATAAGCAGTAAGTGCCATGGAGGTTGCTGTGGGAGCACAGAACAGGGACCTTTAGTCTAACCTTGGGATAAAGGGACAAGGGGATGTGGTCAGGAAAGGCCTTCCAGAAGTGGTAACATAGAATTGAGTCTTGGAGGCCCATTGGGCTTTTCTGTTGGGGGAAGAAGAATTGGAAAGGTATTATGGGTGGAGGAAATAGCATGTGTGAAGGCAGAGAGGTAAGATAGATGATAGATAGATAGATAGATAGATAGATAGATAGATAGATAGATGATAGATAATAGATATAGAGATATAATGACATATTACTCAGCCATCAAAGAGAATGAAATCTTGCTATTTGCAAGACATGGATGGAGCTAGAGAGTATAAGTGAAAGTGAAAGTATACTTATAAGTATAAGCTAAGTGAAATAAGTCAGTCAGAGAAAGACAAATACTATATGGGATTCCACTTATATCTGGAATTTAAGAAACAAAGCAGATGAACATGGGAGGGAAAGATAGAGGCAAACCATGAAACAAACTCTTAACTATAGAGAACAAAGTGAGGGTTTTTGGAGGGGAGGTGGGCAGGGGGGATGTGTTGGACAGGGGATGAGTATTGACGAGGGCCAATACCCACTCAATGGTGGGCCAATACCCACCCGGTGATGGGCACCGGGTGTTTTATATAGGTGATGAGTCACTGGATTCTACACCTGAAACTAGTATTGCTCTGTATGTTAACTAGCTGGAATTTAAATAAAAACTTGGAGGAAAAAGATGGTTGTGTAAACAAATCGAATTGCATAGAACCATACTAAGTACCACAGGGACTCTAGAAGGATACTGTGTTGTCCTAGGCTCCGCCCTCAAAGAGCTGTGGAATTTGTTTGGGAGAGATGTGGCACATGGTCTCTGTAGGGGACACCAACCAGATCACAGAGATTTCCTGTTTGCCCAAGGTTCCCTGTGGGGGGTCTCTGTTAAGTGATTCTGCCCCAGTCCACATGCGATTTGTCTGGAAATAGGTGTCTGCGGCAAGCAGGCCCATTCAGATCGTCCCCTAGAATTACCTGAAATGAAATTGAGGAGAGAACAACAGTCGTCCTCTGGTGGAAAGCCTGTGGGATGTGGAACTATTCCCATGTTCCCCAGAATGTGGAATGTTCCAGAATGTGGAAGAAGCTGAGAGAAAAAAGGTGTCAAGCCAAGGGAATTAAAGATGAGAGAGGGACACAGTACTGGCAGCGTTTGAGCAGATTCCAAATGTCCCTAAGGCCCATCTGCCCTTGATCTCCCCACCTTTTGTTGGGATATGAAATTCCTCAAGGCCTTCCAGTAAACTTCTCTTTGGGCCTTAGCAAGATCAAGTTGAACTTCTGTCAGTCACTTGCCGTGGGATCAGTGGTGACTGCTATGGTCAGCAACCTCCCAGGATCCCTCTCGACAATCAGACACTGTGTGGCCCTGCAGTCCGCAGGCTGGGCCTGCAGCAGTGGCCGGGTGGGGCCTGTGGGCCCAGTCGGCATCAGCACACCTGGGCAGGGTTTAGTCGCAGGTGAGGGAAGGTCGGCCAAGCCAATGGAGAGAACAGCATAGGAGAGAGTGTGATATTACAAATCAACATGGTTTCAAATGGTGGAGAAGACTTCCCTTTGGGTAAAGTAGGCTGAAGCATCAAATA
>CM053612.1:6616469-6645136 GCA_028646535.1 Procyon lotor | reverse complement strand
GCCCAAGGAAAGCAGTGTCCTTAGGAAAGCCAGGTTTCAGTTAAGACAAGGAGGTAGAGGAAGTGCCCGGTAAGAAGTTGAAGCTATAGCTAACTTATTATGGAAAAACAAAAATCTGGACATCATCTTTTACTCTCAGTAAACCCCACATCCAACAAAGCACCAAGTACTTTTAAATTTACCCCCTAAATATAATTTTAAATTTATCCCCTAAATATAACTTTAACGAGTGTATTTCACCTCCCACTGCCAGCATCCATCTCCAAGCCACTACTCTCTCTCACCTGGTCTACTGCAATGGCCTTCTCACTAGATCCTGTTTCCATTGTAGTTTACCTGCAATCTACTTTCCATTTTTCTGAGACAAAAGTTAGTCCATGCGACTGCTCTCTCCCCAAAGGGTTCAGGGCAAAAGACTTTTGCTCCAGTACCCTTCCCACATCCACGTACACCTCATGACCCAACTGTGATGGACTATTTGCCCAAACATGCCAAATTTTTCTTATAACTGTGCTCATATTCCTTTCTCTGCTTAGAATGCCTCTCTACAGAGCTTGCCTTCTGTGCTTGGCTACCTCATGCTCTCCTTAAAGATTTAGCCCCAAGTAGTCCCTCCTTCAGGAAGTCCTCCTGGCACCTCCACTCCAAAGGCCAAATTAGAAGTACTGGGGGCGCCTGGGTGGCTCAGTTGGTTAAGCAGCTGCCTTCGGCCCAGGTCATGATCCTGGAGTCCCGGGATCGAGTCCCACATCAGGCTCCCAGCTCCATGGGGAGTCTGCTTCTCTCTCTGACCTTCGCTCCTCTCATCCTCTCACTTTCTCTCTCTCAAATAAATAAATAAAATATTTTTAAAAAAATAAAAAAAAATAAAAATAACAAATTAGAAGTACTGATCGTCTGTACACTGATAGCACTAGGTGACTCCCTCTACTACCATAACACTTATCAAACCATATAATGATAATCTACTTACTTGCCTGTCTTTCCAACTAGAATGGTGCTTTCCAAATAGTAGGCACTCAACAGTTAACTGATGAATATAAATGCATTGCAGGATCCATTTGGGGCAATTGCGGGAGATAACATTAAATACATCTAGGCTGCATCTGAAACAATTACATGAATTTTAAATGTAGAAATGGGCTTGGAGAGAAGTAGCTACCAGTTTCAGATTCCAGTTGATACTAACTGCATTTTCCCCCCTGGGAGAAGTGGAGCACTATAGCTTTTCCAATAGAGGATTATCCAATCATTGCATTGCCCCCAAGAGTACTCTTTGTTTCTCACCCCTAGCTCTACTATGTGCACGTTATAGCTACTGAGCGCATAGTCTATCATATAATGGTTAATGGCTATTAACAAAATGTAATTTTCACAAAATGATAAGAGGAACTTATCAAACTTACTGTGTTGCTGCAGTAAAAGGACAGAATTTGTAAAGAACCTTCTGAGGTAAGAGACTCCTAGACTCAAGAAACGAACTAAGGGTGGCGGGGGGGGGGGGGGGGGGGGGGGGGGGGGGGGGGGGGGGGGGGGGGGGGGGGGGGGGGGGGGAGGGATAGGGTGGCTGGGGTGTGGACATTGGGGAGGGTACATGCTGTTAAGTGCTGTGAAATGTGTAAGCCTGATGATTCACAGACATGTACCCTGGGGCAAATAATACATTATATGTTAATAAAAATTAAAAAAAAAAAAAAGAACCTTCTGAGGAATATACACACACATTTTCTTTCAGGAATAAGGTTAGGTAGGAAAGCCATCAGTATATTTCAAAATCCTGCTTATCCAATTTTTTAAACCTTTTTAATCTAAACTAAATTTAGACACACAGGAAAGTTGCAAAAATAGTATAGAGTTCCTTTATATCTCTTACCCAGATTTCCGTGTAAACATCTTACATAGCCACAGTACAATGATCAAAACCAAGGAATTACCGTTGTTTAATTTTGAAATTATATCTTGAATTAGCTAGCTTATTATCTGAAGCTTCTACTCTATTCTATCCTGTTCTGTTGGTAGGAGGGCAAAGTGTTGCGGCTCTAGTTGAAATAAGAGAGCATTGAAGTAGATGGCTCTGCAGGGAAGTTCTGTCCTTTGTGTTCAAAGATCAGACCTTGAACTACACTACACTTGCTTGGAAAAGGAAGAGCAATAACACTTCCTGAAAGAAAACTAAATCTCATGTAAAAAGAACAGCTATTTGGCTGAAATAATGCCAGGCGGGGGCACAGGAGGCCTGTGGTCCAGGCTTGACTCTACCATCAATTAGTTTTGTGAACTTGAGCACGTCTCAGTGCTTCCCCAGACTCCACTGAGCTCACTGACTTCTGACATCCCTCCCAACCCAAAGTCGAACGGCAGAGGATGATGTGGTAGAAAGAACAAGATTTAAAGCCGGTGTCACATTAGTATCTAAGAAGCTCAGCCCCTGATTACACTGAACGGGCAAGTATGGAGGCCACCTGTGTGTCTAATTGGACTAGAATTGCCAGGGGGAATGATTGTATTTATTTTATGCCACTGAAGTACCATACGTCATGGTTCTCTGTTATGTTTCCTGGAGATTGACTTCTGCTTTGATCTTTGCCTGGTACAGCAAAAAAGACCCAAATTTCTAGTTGGGATTCAGATAAAAGGCTATATATATAGGTCTCAATTTAGAGGTGCAGGACCGATGAGGAAATAATCCTTAAGGTCTTCAATAAAAGCAAACTGAGTTTTTTTCTTAAATGAAAGTAAGATGAAATCAAAGAGCTCATAAAAGTAATCATTGCTTTACCCCATCTGCTTTCATCCTCTACAATAAATCTGATCTACAAGGGTCATGTGGAAGACCTCCATTCCTGCAGACAGAAGCAGGGAAGGGGTGGAGAGTGGAAGAGGACAGGAGGAGAGACAACCTGAGTTAAATTCATTCACCACATAGTATAAGTGACAGAGAAGCACTGTGCTGAAAGCAGTAACGTCTAGATGAAGGGAAATAAGTGTGGCAAATAAATAGCCCGGAATGACAACCCGCCACCTGAATGGTGGTCTTCCATAGCCTGTTGGCAGCCCTCAACCAAAAAGAAGTGTATTAGCCTGACAAGGCTGTTGTAACGAATCACCACAAACTGGGGGGCTTTAACCAACAGAAATTCATTTTCTTACAGTTCTAGAGGCTAAAGGTCTGGAATCAAGGTGTCACAAGGGCCATGCTTTCTCTGAAGTCTTTAGGGGAGAATCTGTTCCATGCCTTTCTCTTAGCTTCTGGCTCCGCCAGCAATCTTCGCATTTTTTGACTGAGAGATGCTTGGTTCCAAGTTCTGCCCCTGTCATCACACTGGACCCTCCCTGTATATCTCCTCTCCTCTTCGTGTAAGGCCATCAGTCTTAGTGGATTAGGACCAACCCTAATCGAGTATGAGCTCATCTTAACTTGACTGTACCTGTGAAGCCCTATTTCCAAATAAGGTCACATTCACAGGTATTGGGGAAAAAGACTTCAACATATCTTTTTAGGGGACAGGATTCAACCCACAACAAAAAGGCTCTAAATTTTTTTTTTTTTTGAGTGTGAGAACACCTTATTGATATCTTACTGCTCAGTTATATTGATCTCCACATGAGAGGAGTTGTAATCTTAGTGTTTGTTGATTGGGAAAAAATACATTGATTTTTATAAACTTTTATAAACTTCCTCTCAGTTTAGTAATGCTTTCGAATGCACTTATGCTTTATCATTTTTTATTAATAACAGTACCTATCTGCATTTGGAAGCCAGTCGTACATAGAGGTGCAGGATAGTCTGATGAGCACTGGACCCAATGATCTCAAAATTAATGACTTTGAATCTTGGCTCAGTTCTAATGGTGCCATGGAACCATGGGCAGGTTTCTTAACCACTTCTCTGTAGGTCTTAGTTTCATCTATGTCTAAAAGAGGGCTGGATTGGTTGACCTTTAAAATGTCGTCTCTGACATTCTCATAAGTTTATATGAGAAGAAATGTTTTAGGCAAGAAGACTTCAGAAGCTGTGTTCTCGCCAGGTCAGTTCATGTCCAATTTCACAATCAAACTTAACCCCTTCTTAGATGATGTGTCAGTTTCCAGTCCTTGGCAATACTCTCACAGGGCAATTTAAAAATAACTTGATCAGGTAAATAGTTCAGAGCAGCAAATTCTTCCTATTTTTTTTTTAAAGTTGTCCAACTGAAAAGTTAAACTCAGTTTATCTGTAAGAGATAATTAATGAATCCTCCGTTTATCATTCTGTCTACAGTTAAAGTCTTATAACTAGTTATTGCTTCAGCTAAAAATTTCCTGATTAACAACAGGACTGGACATTAGTAAAATAGCTTTCCTTTTTTTTTTTTCCCATTTCCACAAGTTGTTACAATTGTATGTGTTGGGCATTTCTCACCAGAATTTAGGCTCACTCAAAGATTTCAAATTCTGCATTATCTAATTAAGACAGATGGTATCCTTAAACAAATACCTTCATTCCATAAATCCTTTGAGAAGATAGTGAAAGGATTGCTAACTAGGTAGACACTATTTTCCCAAGGCATTTTTGGTATCACAAGATTCCTGGGATTATCTTTGAGTCCCTCTTCTCCCCTTTCCATGTCCCATTCAATCAATTACCAATACAAGCAGACTGTCCCTCTTAATTAGTTCTCTAATGTTTCTCTACTCTGGTATATCCTCACTACCACCCTGACGTCCTTTATCATCTACATTAATGCTAGGGACTGAGAGTCCCCTTTGATACCCTTTATATTCCTTGTTACCCCCACCACCACCACCTACGAACCATTCTCCACACAGCAACCAGATCATCTTCCCAGTATAAAAAATCGAATGGCACCATTACCATTCAATAGTTTTAATTGCTCTTAGAGTAAAAAATGAGTTTCCCAGCCCTGTACACAATATTCTGTATGATCTGACCCCCACCTCCCTCTCCAGCTTCATTTCCTGACTGTGCTCCACTTCCTTCATAAAACTCAACATTCAAGTCATGTTCAGTTTCTTACAACCCTCCCAACAGGCCCTTTTCTCTTTTGGCTCTAGGCTTACACTCATGATTCTTGCTTGGCTCAGAATGGTCTCCTTTCTCCTTCCCACTCTTTATTAGTTCCTACTCGGTCTTGAAGACTACACTGAGGCATTACTTCTTTTTGCCAGTCTTTCCCAGCCTGCTCATCCCTCCCACGTGCCCCCTCTCCCTGCACATTGAGATTACTCCTACCATGGCAGTCAGTGTCCGCTACAAGTGGGACTCTATTGCTGTCACTCTCTTCAACCCCTTGCTACTCCTACTGAAAAGGAGAGAATACTAATCAGAATGGGTTAGTTTCAACAACACCAATCTGGCCATGTTTACCATTGTGTGGGGTCATTATGCACTGAAAAGCCATACCCACGTGCACTCTCTCTTCTGCTTCCTGCCTCCTTGAAACAGATTGAGTCTGAAAATAAGCCTCCACCTTGATTTTTTCTGGTGCTTTCTGAACACGATCTGAGAAAGTTGAGGGGTAGGTCCAACCTCATGTTCCTCTTTCTTTCTCTTTTCTCCTGGTTGCTTTGGCCTCCCGTGGACTGTGGTCTTCACAATTTTTTTTTTTATCGTTTATTTTCTACCTTTAGGTTAACCAAGAAAGCTAGAGGCAGATGAAATCAAGTGAATGTCCTTGCACAGATGGAATAAGGTTCTGGCAAAGTCTTTCCCCTCTAGAGTTGGCCTTCTTGTAGAGAATGGTCTCGAGGATTTTGAAGTGATTACTCTTCCCCTGCCAGATCCAGAAGGAATCCTTCTTGGCTCTTTTGTGTGAGAAATGGGCACAGCCAAGAGAAGCCTAAGTCAGCATGACCAGTAAATAGAATCCACTATTCTGGATAGGATCCTGGACTGTAAAAAGACTCTGAGGGGAAAACCACAGAAATGTAAATAAAGTATGGACTTGGGTTAATAATAATATATCCATATTGGTTCCTTAATCATAACAAATGTGCCATAAAAATATAAGATGTTAATAATATAATGAATTCTATGTTAATAATTAAAATAAATATAATTTATTTTTTAAAAGAGTAGAATAGAATAAGAGTCACTGGAGCATGGGAGGGGGTGGAAGAGGAGTGGATTACAATATTAAATGGTGTGACCAGAATAGGAATCACGTGATCAGAGGCTTAAAGGAGGTATGGAAGTCAGAATTCTGAGAGGGCGCCCACTGTTCCCATCTCCTCTTCTTGAGTGGGGTCAGAGCACACGAACACGATGGGCGATGGGCGGTCACTCCTACGATTGCGTTATGCTATGTGGAAAAGGAGAAGGGACTCCTGCAGATGGAATTAAGCTTCCTGATCAACTTTACTCTGAGGCAATTTAAAAGGGACATCAGCCCTGGTGGCCCTGACCTAACCAGAAGAGCTTCTTCAAAAAGTATCCGGAGAGAGAGCCAATTATCTTATGGTCTCACTTACGTGTGGAGCATAAGGAAAAACATGGAGGACATTGTGAGAAGGAAAGGAAGGGGGAATGGGGGGATGAACCACGAGAGACTGTGGATTCTGAGCAACAAACTGAGGGTTTTGGAGGGTTAGGATGGGGGTTGGGCGAGCCTGGTGGTGGGGATTGAGGAGGGTACGTATTGCACGGAGCACTGGGTGTGGTGCATGAACAATTAGTCTTGTAACACTGAAAAAATAAACATATTTGGGGGGAAAAGTATCTGGAAGTCAGAAACTTGAAGTGGCAGAAATTCTGGGTCTCAATTATGGGCTTTGAGGAAGCCAACTGTCATGAATTCTGCAGCTGCAAGGAAACAAATTCTGTCCATGACCTGAGGGGGCTTGGAGGTGAACCCTTCTCTATTGGAGCCTCCCGATAAGAGCGCAGCGCTGTCAACACCTTGGCTGCAGCCTGGGGAAGCCCTGAGCAGCAAACAGAGCGAAGCAGTGTCCAGATTTCTCACCCACTGAAGTTGTGAAATAACAAATGAATGTTGGTCAAGCCTCTGGCTCGGCAGTGGTTTGCTACACAGCAGTGGACGACTTGATACCGGAGCCGAAAGAGGCAACCAGGCAACTATGTGGGGAGAAAAGGAGAAAAACGGTAGCAGAGCAGAAGAGTGACGTGACGTGACAGGCACTTTCACAGGGTCACAGTGACACATCCGTGTCGAGAACAAGACTGAAGCGGGCAGGGGCCGTCGAGCAGGGAGAGGAGCTAGCTGGCCGGCCTATAGGGGAATCCAAGTCAGAGGTGGAAGTGGGGTATCAGAGAAAGGGAGGGGTCCAGGATGACGCTAAGGTTTTTAAAGAGCACCAAAAGAATGGGACTGACATTTGCTGAGATGGATAATCAAGTGAGCCCAGGGCTGGAGTCCACCCCGGCCTGGCCCCAATTGTCCTCTCATGAGTTGTGACCTCATTCCAGGAGATCCACTTTAAAGTGAAAGTGCCTCAGGCAAAAATGACCATAGTAACTTAACACTCACTAACACTGAGCACCCGCCATCTACCAGCCTCAATGTCTTACACGTCTCATCGAATTCTCAGGACAATCCTGGACAGAGGTCCTATTAACTCCTACATTTTAAATATGAAGATCCTGAGGATGAGAGGTTCATCTCGCCTCAGGGGCCACAGCAGGTCAGTTTGGGAGCATAAGGGTTAGGAGAACAACCTCAAGCTTCAGACGGATGGGGTTCAAATCTGAGGTCTAGTCTTTACTATCCTCGTGATTGGGACGAGCTACTGACCGTCTCCGAGCCTCAGCTTCCTAATCATAGTGAGTGACCTGGGTGCCTTTGCCTGTGCTGGTTCATCTAATCCTCACAATGATCCAACAGAGCATGTTTGAGCCGTTAGTGTAGACACTGGGGGTGAGAGCAGCGAGGCAGTGCGCCCAAGGGCCTGTACCAGACTGATGGCAACGTGCATGCATTTCTAGAAGGCTGTTCGCTATTTTGATGGCAACACTGCTTCAAAAGTTGCTCTCAAAAGGAATAGCATAGACTTCATTAATTAAAATTTCTCTTCTTCCTGCAGTTTCTCAAATGGGTTGCTATTTACGTTTCTCAGATAGTAAGAGCTACCAACTATTGAGGGCTCCCTATGTGCAGGGCACTGTGATGAGTGTTTTTACTGTATAGGTACAAATACAGGTAATCGTCACAGTCGCGTGTAGCAAATGTTCATTCTGTCCCGTTTTCCAGATGAGGAAACTAGACAGTTAAAGTTGCCCAGGATCATTACGTAACAGGTACATGACCTGTCCAGGGGGACAAGACAGCTGTTGCTCTTAGCTACTATAATTTTGGAGACTATTAGCTAAGTGATGTGGCAAATCCATGGTACCCTCCTGTAACTTAAATGGTCCAGAGATGGCCCCTGTGCATTGGCCTAAAATGGTCCCTGGGTCATTCATTTATTCCCAGGAGGCTAGGCCCATTCGCTCAGAGCCCTGAGGTTTCAAACTCAAGTTCCTAAACGTGTTTTTACCATATAGAACCTACTTACTTTATATACTCTGTGAAACTACACCTAACATCTGCTTGCCAGAGATAAGACAATCCAGGTGCCTAAAGAGGACCCCAAACCACCATTGCCCTTCGGAGCTCTCTGACCCAGAGACTCTCCACCTTGGTGCTGAGCAACGCTGTCTCCGAGTCCCTCTTCCTCAGGGAGTCCCTTGCTCTATTCCTCTTCGAGGTGATAGCCCCACGCTGCTGTCTCTGGAAGGTCTCCTGCTGAGAAGGACATCTCCTTTCACTCGATCCTATCCATGTACTGCCCAGTAAAGTTGATGTGCTACTACCTCTCATGATCCTATCTCTTCCTTGATCAGCCCAGAAAGACTTGAACTCACACTTCCCATCAGGACTAACTCATAAGCCTTTATTAATTTCCTTTGTGTTCTTAATGGCTTTTCTGAGGTCTAATTTAATACCAGAACACTCACTCATTTTAAGTGTACAATTCAAGATTGTTAGTAAGTGTTCAGCATCATGTAACCATCACCAGGATCCAATTTCAAAACATTCCTGAAAGAAACTCACGCCCATTTGCAGTCACACCTTGCTCCTTCTCCTAGCCCTAGGCAACCATGAATCTACTTTCTGTCCCTATAGATTCGCCTGTATATTTTCTATTACATTTTTATTTAACTGATTTTGAGCAAATGACCCAATTTTTAGTTACAGTTACTTCCTTTGGTCATGCCTCAATGAGCTTTGAACAGGTTCATAAAGACTCAGTCTTTATGGAGATGTGTGTGTGTGTGTGTGTGTGTGTGTGTGTGTGTGTGTGACATACATAACTAACTTCCTTAAAGAATATAGCACTTTTGCATTCATTCACTAATCTGAGCCTAAAAGCAAAATTCTACGGTATCGTGATTAGGATATGAGCTTTGCAAACAGAGCTGAAGTCTATTTAAGTTCTATGACAACAGAGAATTTGTCCATTGTATTCACCATTGTGTCCCCGATATTTATCGGAGTGCCTGGCACATAGCAGATTCTCAGTGAATATTAGGACGTTAAAAGGAGGAGGAGGAGGAGGAGAAACGAACTCTAACTTACCACCAAGCTAAATCATGAACTTGGGAAGATCACTTCAGTTCACTGAAACTCGATTCCATCGTCTCAACTATGGTGACAGTGCCTGCCTCCTGGAGCTACGGGTGGGGGGTTGACAGGGACGGTCTGACACGCAGATAGGGACAGTGGGGTTTAGCTTTGGTGGCTTGTCCAAGGCTGTAGTGCGCATTAGTTTTAGAAAAGGGGCTCAAACCTAGCCATCGAACAGTCCCACTCACAGAATGCTTCCACAGACAGCTTAAACAAGCATGGATAATTGTGGTCATGTGCCATGTTATTAAAGAAAGGCACAGTGACGGTAGAATTAAAAGCTGCTAAAATGTCATTTTTCTTTTCAGGAGTGGTTGGAGAAAAAAATCCCTGAGTGCCAGCCCATGTCATTTCAGAGCCCATCCTTTATGGAAAATGCCCTGCCTTGTCTATTACTTATCTACAGCCCATAAAATGTGTTTGATCACTTTAAATCCTCTTCTCTGCCTGGCTTTGATTACAAAAAGTGGTCAGGTTAATTGGAACAATTAAGGTGCTCCTGGGGGATAATTACCCCTTTTACTTTCTGTGTGTGAAGAGGAAGGAGGATGGCTGGTCCCGAAAACGGGATGTCTGTGGCACACTGGGAAGGAGAATTACAAAACACAGTGAGATCGGACTCAGATGCATTTTCTCTTGTACTTAATATAATTAGCGAATAAAAGCATATGTTGTCTCCCATCTCTCTCCCTCTCTCTCTCTCTCTCTTCCCCTAATTCACACACACCTTCAAGGATGTGGAAAGAAGTGATTTGGCATCCGAACCAAGGGAAAGTCATGTCTGAGTCCAAGAGGTTGGGGTGGGATTTCGCTCCTCCCCACCAACCTCCCCTCCTTTCCCACCTGCCACACCATCACTCCGAGATTAGCACCAGAGACCTCTCCACGGTGCTTTGAAGAATGACAGCCACCAATGAGATCCCCTGTTCTTTCTGGACTCCATTCCTTGACACTCGAATCTCTTTTTAGGGAACCCGCCCAATGAGGTGTACTTAGCAGCGGGATTGAAAGCCCACCCCGAGGAGTGAGAGACCACATCCTCTTCTGCTTTCAAAGTTATGCACTGCAGTGTCTAGTAAATTGGATTAGGGGTGTGAAATTGGAAAACACTCCCTTCACCCTCTGCCTTGTGTAACAGGCACATTATGAAACTGCCTCATGTTCGAGTTGAGTGACTTGGGCCTGATGTGACATGAAGACAATTTAGGTGTCGAAGTGAATGGGCTCATTTATACAATAGAGGCATTTCTCACAACCAGTCAATAATTGATGTTGCAAGTTAGGTGCAAGGACCATGTTGGGATTGGCATCCTTTAAAATGACATCCTGCTGTGTTATCAAGAGGAAAGAAAGCAGAGAAAGTGCACCAACAGAATGATAAGTAGATGACTTACTGGCTTCTACCACAGCAAGCTAGAATCACCCGCCCACTGACTTCCCCAATTATGCTAAAATGCTTGAATGGAGACTGTCAAATTGTGGGAAGGGGTCGTGAAGCAATTGCACCTTTAAGGGTGCTTAATTTGATAGTTAAAGAGGAAGAAGTGGGAAAGGTGGCAGAGGAGAAATGGCTCTGGGAACACTTCAGGAATCACCCCGACTACGTGACCTTGAGAAAGCACTTCAGTCCGTGAACTTCAGTTTTCTCCTCTACGAATGGAAGTGATCGATCCTCTGCTTGAAGGCGATTATGAGGATTAAATGAGTCCCTGGACAACTCTGTGGCGCCTGGGTGGCTCAGTCCATGAAGCTTCTGCCTTTGGCTCAAGTCAGGATCCCAGGGTTCTGGGATTAAGTCCCACATTGGGGACTGCTTGTGCTTGGGCGCTCTCACTCTCTCTCTCTGCTTGTGCTTGCGCGCTCTCTCTCTCTCTCTCACTCAAATAAATGAAAATTTTTAAAAAATGAACTGGTGCACCTGGGTGACTCAGTGGGTTAAAGCCTCTGCCTTCGGCTCAGGTCATGATCTCAGGGTCCTGGGATCGAGCCCTGCATCGGGCTCTCTGCTCAGCAGGGAGCCTGCTTCCCCCTCTCTCTCTGCCTGCCTCTCTGCCTACCTGTGATCTCTCTCTGTCAAATAAATACATAAAATCTTAAAAAAAAAGAACAACTAGACACACAGTGCCTAGCAGAAAACCTGTCATCAATGAGGTGTGTACTGAACATTACTTCTGATGCCTGCCTCTGAAAGGCCATAATGGGAACGTTACAAAGAGCGTTATATACATGAGTTTTTCTAGAAAGAAAACCTGTGACTTTTATCCAGTGCTCACTACTCCAAAAAGTTAAGACCCACCACGTTAGACTGAATCCCCAGAGTAGGAAAGCCCTTAATCATCTCCATATGCACAGGGCTGCCTTATTTTGAAACATGAACCGAGCATTCCCTCCTGAAACCAGGTGTCAATTCATGTCTTATGGAGTAGCCTGTAGGTGTGCTTACTTAAGAGGGTTGATTTTTGCCACTATTATGAGCAGTTCCGGGTGCAAATTATAGCAATGGTTACAATAATAATAGTGTGAATAATAACGATCAATTTTTATGGAACTCTAGGTGTTCCAGGATTGAGGAAAGTAATCGATAACCATTAATTTATTTAATCACCGATCTTATGAGGTAGCCATCATTATTAGCATCTCCATTTTCCTAAGAGAGAAAATGAAGAATGGAGATTAACAGGCTTTCTTAGTGTTGCCAACTGGTAAGTGGTGGAACTGAGCTTTGATCTGAGCAGCCTGGCTCAGAGCCTGCCCGTGCTACACAGAAAGTTGAGAAACGCCTCTATCCTGGAGGAGAATGCCATCACCTTGCTTGGATTTCTGAAATGGCAGACTCTGGGAAATTTCCACTGGACACCAAGTGCTGTGGCCTTAAGCAAGTCCTTAACATTCACTAATTCCACATATTCATATATTTAAACACTCTGGAGAATGGAGAATTTTGCAGCCACATTAGAAAACAGCATGGCAGCTCCTCAAAAGTCAACCACAAAGTTGCCACATAACCTGGAAATTCCTCACCTGAACATATACTCAACAGAAATGAAAACATATGTCCACACAAAAACATGTACACTCAATGTTCACAGCAACATTATTTTACTTAGGATAGCTAAAAAGTGGAAATAACTCAAATGCTTATCAACACCCATACAATGGGCTATTATTGTGCAAAAGAAGAAGGGCAAGGAGGAACGGGGGATGGATTATAAGGGAATGTGAGGAAACTTCTCTGGGTGATGGAAATGCTCACCATCGTTTTTTTTCTTAAAATTTATTTATTTATTTGAGGGGCAGAGAGGAGGGGGAGGGGCAGAGGGGGAGAGGGAATCTCAAGCAGACTCCCTGCAGAGTGCGGAGCCCAACGTGGGGCTTGATCCCACCACCCTAAGCTCATGACTTGAGCCGAAATCAAGATTCAGACGCTCAACCGACTGAGCCACCCAGGCATGCCCTGGAAAAGTTCACTTATTTTGGTCACGGCTTCACGGGTGTATACACACATCAAAATGTATCAAACCATACACCTTAAAATTTACAGTTCATTTACACATCTCTTAGGTCTCAAGAAGGTACTTTTAAAAAATGGGGATAATGCTACCTACATCCTAGGGTTATTTAGGCCTTTAAATAAAATCATTTTTTGAAAGTGCCAAGCACTGTGCTTTCCACAATTATGCCTTACACAATAATTTTTAAAAGAAATTAACATAAAAAATTAACATACAAACAACACTGAAGAAAATAAGAGTTCTGACTTCATTTTAAAAGATAGAGAGTTATTGTTTGTTCTGGGTGAGAATCTCATTTACGCCATTATAACAGCCTTATTTTACTCTCCTTCCGTATGTGCTGTAGCAGTGAGCTAACGATGAAGTAACCCAGTCCGCAAGTGTGTGTGTGTCTGGGGGGAGATTATAAGTGTGTATATGTATATGTGTATATATATATAATATTGTGTGTATCTATTGTATATATTGTGTGTATATATATATAGTATATTATGTGTATATATATAGTATATATATGCAGAATATATATACAGCTTCTCTACATATTTATAGTGTGTGTGTATATATATATATATATATATATATGGTATACAGAGTCTGTATATATAATATAGAGAACAAATAAATGTATCTCCATATTTAGGAACTGCCAAAAAGTTCTTTCCACATTATGCATTAGAAATGATCCACTTTTTCTCACTCTTTTTTTTAAGGTTTTATTTACTTATTTGTGAGACAGAGAAAGCTAGCATGAGCCGAGGGAGGGGCAGAGGGAGAGAGAGAAGGAGAAAGAACCTGAAGCAGACGGCACACTGAGCACAGAGCCCAAGGAGGCAGGGCCCAGCCCACAACCGCAAAATCCATGACCTGAGCTGAAACTAAGAGTCAGACACTTAAGCGTCTGAGCCACCCAGGAGCCCCAACTTTTTCTCACTTCTATTCATATAAAGGATGACAAGATTGTTCGGAATCACAATTTTTTTCCCGTTTCCAACAAAAACGGGAGCTTATTTTGTGGTACGCATTGGTCTATGCCCTTGATATACATCATACCATCTCTCCCGGGAAGAAGGTATTATGAGCCCCAATTTATAGATGGGGAAATGAAGGGTCACTCAGCTTAAATGATATATTCAGAATGACACAGCTGGTACGTGGCAGGGTCAGTAATCATATTCAGCATTATCTACCTGAAAATCCCACGCTATTTGAGCTCTGCCAGTCTTTCTTCCAAAATTGCTAAATCAAGTACGTGGGTACATTGCTAATACCTCCTCGGTATTCACATGTACTTACAAATTACTGAAATGAATTCAAACCTGGTCTCAAGATTAGTGTCACTTCATCGTCGGCGAAACGAGGGCTCTGATGAAGAGAGGAAGTGGAAACGAATTCAGCAAAGCATAAAAAATAATCATTAAATGTATGATTCAAAGTGAAATTACAGATATTTTAAGTCCAAGCTTATATCCGTGAGATAGGAATTAAAATGTTGAGACGTTCAGAAATCTTAGAGCTATATACAGATTTCTGTATGTAGTCATTTTATTTTGAAATTTCATTTTTGTCAGTGTTCTCTGCTCTTAAACCAAAAATTTAATTTAAAGAGATGCTAAAGAAGAGGTAGCTAAGTGTATCAAAGTAATTTATCAAGTACTATAAATTGAACAGTTTAATCCTGAACAAGAAATTTTAATAATAGAGCCTTAATAAATCTTTAAGTATATAAGGAAAAGTTACTTATAATCATTTTGCTTTAAAAGAAATTTTCATAGTCTTTTCTTTGAAGTCATAATAGACACAAGACCCCTAGGGAAATATAAAAATAAGGAATAGAAGGGTATCTTTTGTAGTTATTGTTAATGTTACAAGAGTCTCAGATCTGAAGACTTGGAGCCCAGCCAGACTGAAGTTCAAGTCCCAGCCCTGGCACTTACTAGAGTCCCAGCTAACACGAGGTCAGGGCTTACTCTCTCTACACCTCATTTTCTTAATCCATATACAGTGGTGCTCGTGACAGTGCTCACCTTTCGATTGTTCTGTGGCTGACATGAGATCCTGTTCATCAGGAATCAGGAAAGACGCTTGGTGCATAGAAGTGCACTCAACACATAGAAGATGTTCTAGAATTATAATTTGGGGCACATGGAAGTCTAACGTGACTCTGCTTCCTGGCCTTAGGCAGCCAGAGCAGCGATTAGCATACGCCGTGGCCTGAAGAAGACATCTGGAACCGGGCAGAAGGCTCTCAGTCCCAGTTCTGGATAAGCAATGCTAATTGCACCCTTTACTGAGGGTTCCATCACATTGGCAATACAAAGCACAGCAAGGACTCCACTTTTCGAAACCTGGTTAGGTAACACCTTTACAATAACAATGCAAATTCACATTTTTGAGGACTTCCCAAATGAGCCGCCTTCCAGCCAGCAGATACACATGCGCACACGTGGGCTAGAAATCTAGTCATTGTCCTATGAAGAGTCCCTGACTGGAGCCTCCTCTAGTTTGTGAATTTGGGCTTGTATATGAAAGGATTGTCTTCAGCAACCCAGTGATGCTTTTTCTCCCAAACCCCCATGGAAACAGCCTTTCTCTACGAACTAAAATAAGTTTGATATGAATCCTCAAACTGGAGTTTTGACAGGTAAGAAAAACAGATCAGTGGGTACACTGTGCTGTAAGATAACCATTTTCTTACATAAAACATCATCGCATTTTCTCCCGGCTTGATTTTAATATTAGCATGTCAGCAAAGTGCCTGGCTGGTTGAGGCCAGTACTCTTTCCCCAAAGGGCAAACCCATCGTGGGGAGGCAATGAGTGGTATCACCAGCATGGGGCCGGTCGGCGGCCAGTAGACATTGTTTTGGTGCACACAGAGCTCCCTCCCTGGGACCAGGAAGGTCAAGTCCAGAAGCAGGTTCTACGTTCTCCCCAACCTCACCCCTACTTGAGCCTCGGCTCCATGTTTCATGAAATCAAAGACTGTGTGCCAAGCTTCCATAAAGAGGGAGATGTAGAAGTCCATGGGAATAAGAGAGAGGTTAAAAGGAGCAAAAAAGGGAAGTTGGCATGCAGAATGCAGACTAGAATGGACCCCAGAAAGGTTTCCTAAAGCAGGAACTCAACATTCTAGCTCCAGGAAGAATGGCCAATGATGTCTCAAGACCTGGGCTGATACCAACGAATAGGATGATCACAGTTAGGTATAGAAGGGACTGGCCTTGAGGTGGGTGCATGTGAAGAAGTCAGGGGAGACAGATATTGTAAAAGTAATTATAAGGCAGATTATGATTGAGATGGAGAATGCTACGTGAACATAAATCAGAGAAACCAAACAGGATAATACCACATGATGAGTGCGGCAGCAAGTATACAAATCTTAAAAAAGAAGAGGAAGGAGAAGGAGAAGGAATACTAATGCCTATGGTTTAAAATATATGTCAGGTTTGCTGATGCCCAGGCTTACCACATGAGTATAGGAAACTTCTAGAGGGCAACAGCTCCGTTCTGGCTTGCTCTGCTAAGGGCAAAGAAGGGCTTTATTATGGAGAGAAGGCATCTTCTGAACAACTTCTCTTTCAAGGACGCCACAGATCCCCAGGGCACTTCTGATACAGGTCAGGAAATCTCTCTGACACAAGAGGCCAGAGGGCTTGTCCTGAAATTGCTGTCTGGGGACTACAGAGGATGGCTTACAATTAAAAAACCGTGATGCAAATGCGAAATCAACTTCGCCCTTTCGGGAGAAATGTGGTGACACAGAGCCTGGAGGAGGACGAGGCCTGTGGAAGATTATGTTATTGTCCAAATATTCGCTGCTCATCCCTTAGGGAAGGTTACGCATCTCTGCCCTGGCAGGCTGAGCCATGCAACTTAGTTTGGCCAAGAGAAAACGATTCATACCCCATCAGGACAGAAGCCTCAAGAGCCGTCATGCCCTTTACCGCCGCCTTTCTTTTCTTTCTGCCATGAGATGAGCAATGAGCAATGTCCTGGCCAGAGGCTGTTCTAGCAGGCAGGGGAGAGGAAGGCATGTTCTAGTGGGCGTGAGGCACGAGCAAGAAATCAATTAGCTAATGAGCTAATAGAAACCACTTAAATGTAGGAGGTTTTTGTTTCCACAATCTAACCTGACTGATAAAAGTATTTCTTCAAGGGTACTGTGGAGAGCTCAGGTTAGGAAAAAAAAATCTATTGATGAACTAAGAACAGGTCCTAATGGAGCACATTTTTAGTCCTGAATTTCCACCAAAGCAAAACCAACAACTGGGCTCTGAACCCGCTGATACTCTCATCGGCACTTAGCAGAGTTCCATTTAAAATAACAAGGAAAATGGAACTGTGCTGGTTGCCTTTATTTGGTTCTTAGTGTCATAACAAAACCTACAGTGTTATCTAGCAACTAAGGAGAGTGGTTTGATTGAAGGAGAAAAGATAACGTACCCAGACAGAATCTGAATTCCCAAGAGATCTCTAAAAATGCCCTGCCTCCATCCCCCCACTTAATAACCTGGTGTACTGTCTTTACAAAGTTGGAGGTTTCAGAATAGGTTTTGTTAATGGTGACTATACAAAAGGAGGAGATTTTTAAATATGAATGAAGCTGTCAGGAAAGGAAAAAAAAAAGTTTCACGTCCCCTGCTAGTTTCTTCTGGCTGGTCTAATAATCAAAATGACAGGAGACAGATTACCAGGAGAAAACCAAACGTAATTCTGTACATTACGGGCCAGGTAAGACTATGAGGCCCACACACAAGCAGTCAGGCAAGCCAAGCTTCTGTGCTCTCCTGAAATGAGGAGAAGGTAGGGGCACTGAGACTTCTAAGGGGAGGAAGACAATTCACAGGAAAAGGGGAAGAGCAAAGGTTCCGTAAACAAATGTTTGCTATGCCCAGCAGAGAATTCTTTCTAATGCAAAACAAAGTCATCTTCCTTGAGGGCTCTTTTCCCGGTACAATCTCCCTAACTAAATTTGGAGGGGCCTTTAGGGGGGTGGTGAAAAGAAAAACCTCTTGAATTTTCTGTTTCTTAAAAATAATCAGCCTAAAATAATCCTCATGCCAAAGAGACATATTTTGTGGTGGCAAATTCTGCTCCTCCGCAAAGCGGATGATGGGAACCAAGACAGACTTCTAAGAAGAGGCTTTAGGATGTTAAATCCGAACGCTTCACAGGAACTTCAGCCTGCCACTCACATCGACTCTCCCCTCGGCCTCTGCTGTTTAATCTGAGAGTTTTGCCGCGACAGACCGCCACATCAGTGCCTGCTCCTTCCGGAAAGGCTCTGGTGACCCTGCAGGAGTTCGCGAGCCGTGGAGAGCGCCAGCTACTGAGCCTCGTAACCCGGGCACAGGCAGGAATTACAGCCCCGAGGACCCGCAGAGAGCCCTGTGTGTGTGCCGAGGCGGAGTCACTTTTCAGCCGCTGCTCGGCCCGGGGTTGGGTTTAGTGCTCCGGAGGGTCCCCTGGCCCCGGCTCAGAACACCCCCAAGGCGCGGGCGGCGGCGGGAGGAGGACGGAGCCTGCGGTCTCTTCTCGGTAAATAGTACTGCAGTGGCCCAGGGTCCTGGAGCGGGGGCCTCGGGGTCGTGGGGACGCACCCGCAGAGCCACCGCAGCCTGTGGCCTTTCCCAGTTAGCCACGGAGAAGAGGCCGGGACTCGCGCCATCAAGCCCAAGCAGGGAAAGAAAGAAAGGGCAGCTTCTGACCCTGAAACCGTAGGGAAGCGCGAGCTGCAGGAAGGCAGGCGAGGCTCGGCGTGTCTGCCTTCGTTGACCAGTGCCCAGCTGCTGAGGCTCTTTATAAGCATCCTGCGGGGGCGAGCGAGGGTGTGTGGGAGGGCCCGCAGCGCCGCGGGGGAGCGGAGCTGAAGCGTCCCCAGCTAACGCGGCCCGAAAGCCCAGCCGACAGGTCCGCAACGTGGACCGAGATGGGCAGAAAAAGCAGAGCCTGGCGCTCGCCGTTGTCCCCCCACGGAAATGCGAGCGAATTCGGGGGGAGGCGTGTATTCCGCCCCGAGAGGGAGGTTCGGGCAGCTTTCCGAGCTGCCGCGGGGCTCCGAGCTAGTCGGTGGAAAAGCCCCCCTGGAAGCAGCACGGGTGCGGGCCTGAAAATAGACCAGACAAGTCTTGCTTTCTAGGAGCATCTAGTTAACGGAGATGATAAGAATGTGCAGATGCACTCGCGAGCGAATGGGTACGATTCACAGGATGAGAATGTGCTCTCAGCTTCTCTGGGGTGCCCTCCGTTCCTCACAGGTTCTCAGGGGTTCGAACCCCTGAGGTGCCTGAGGAAATTCACCTGGTGGAGAAGCAAGTGCTACTGCCCGGTCTTCGGGTTTAGACAAAGAGGGGCGGACTGAGCCCCAGCGTTGACAATGGAATTGCCCCCCCCACCTCTAACTTGGTTCCCACCAGGGGCGGGAAACCTGGATTAAAGAGATGGACGTGGGCCCTGAGACTGAGCTGAATGATCTTCTTAGCTATAGGGGCTGTGGTCCTTGAAGCATCGGCACTGAGATTCCAAAAGGCACACCCTTAAAGGCACACACAAGGTTGGCAATATGGCCATCAACATTTATTTTCATTTTGCTTTCACAGTTTAGAGGGCTTTATTTATTCCCCAAACTGGAGTGACTCATTTTAAATTAAAGTGTTGCATACAATTAATTAATTGCCACCAGGAAGTGCTTCCTTAATCTCCAGAAATCAGCAGGCTCCTTCAGGGGAATGCTTCTTAAGCGCAGAGTGAAATGGACTCTCTGACTTCCAAGCCACTAGGAGTGCTTTGGAATTTAGTCCAGCTAGAGAGAGACCTCCTAATTATCATGGCTTCCAACAATGCCGTTCCCTTTAGGATTCTCACTCTAATCCTGTGAAAGGAGCTCTATAAATCACCAAGTGAACTATACTCAGCCTTGTCCCTCCTCCACACTCACACCCACATCATCACCAACCAGATCAAAGGATCAAAGCCAACTCCCAAGTATCACCAGTATTTGCTGCACCAGAAAATTAGTTGTCAAAAAAATTTCACCGGTGGGCCTAGATATTCACTAGATATTAACAGAGATTCCTCCCAAAAAAGTTAACGCTATTTGAAATCGGTAGGTTTTGACAGAATTCGAAAGATTATGCAACTGTTGGGTGATATGCAGCACTGTAACCTGATACGTCTAATATAATTTACACTTAATTAGCATAGAGGGTTATTTAAATATTGGAAATCTGACTATGTCAGTATGACTCTGAATTGTTAATTTTTAGTGTATCAAAAATAAGATTGGAAACTGACACTGCAGTAAGGGACTAGATATCAAAATGAATTAAGACAAGATTCCCTACATTCTTGAAGGTTCTTTTTTTTTAAACCCAGTGATGCTGCAATTAACAAACCCTGGGAGAACAGAGCTCCTTTTATGACAAGCTCAGCTGTGGGAAAGCAACCAACAAAACACCACTTCTGAGACGTTTGTTCCCACTCTGGCTCCCCTCCCACTCACAGAGCTAGGAATCTTCCTGTGCTCTGATCTCTGAACTCCAAAAACAGGGGAGGCCCTGTGGGGGCAGGGGCTGCCAAGAGTCCTGTGCCTGGGGAGACCATCTGAGAAGCCTGGGGGCATGGGCTACGGCTCAGATTTCCCTGCTTAAATTGGTTGACCCAGGCAGGGTGTCTTTGGATGGGGATCCTGAGACTGACCTATATGGACAAGAGCAGAAGAAACTGAGGAGGCGTGGCTGGGAGAAGAACCGAGTTGGAGGCTGCAAAATACATGTCTTCAGATAAGGAAATGTCGTCATGTACGAGAGGACAATATATGAAGGTAGCAGCGTTGGAAGGTCGTGCCGTATCTCGCCCCCCGACTCTCCACGCGCCCATCATCCGAGTAGTAGTCATCCTAGCTGTAATAACTAGTAGTTATCCTATCACTATTCTGTGATAGTGATTCCAAGCGGCAGCCAGCAAGGTAGGGAAATGTTTTAGGCCAGCGAAGAACCCCAGAAATCACGCTGCTTTCCCTGTTATTCAGAACCTCCTCACACCCCAAGTGTAGTCCCTGATTTTCCTAAGCGAGGGAAACACCAGAAACGACATCGAACAGACAAAACTCGTTAGCTTTTAACGTCACAGTCTTGAGGATGGGGGTGATCGTTTTTACAAGATGTGCAACCCTTAATGCGAGCATTTGCACAGCCCCGGCGTTCGTGAAGGAAACCTCTGTTGGGCTCGGCGGGGCTAGCTCACCTGCCTGGTCCCATGGCTAATAAACTCCAAAATGAGTTTATTGCCGTGACACCCCCACTCCCAGACTCGGGACAGTGGCCTGTCCCTACATCATTTCGACACAGCTGATAACAGATGGATGGAAAAAGGGTTTGAGAGCAAACACGTTGGGAATCCTGGTTTCAGGAAAGCTGAACAGGTTTCTTTGCAACAGCGTTTCTTAGGGTCATTTGTAGACAAAAAGACACTGGCCTTGTTTTTGTCGTTGCCGTTCTTGAAGGAAACCATGCCCTGGGAAAAACCTAAAACCACTTTAAAAATCTGCCTCCCAGCGAGCGGGGGCAGGTCCTTCTGCGGCCAGGAAGCATGAAGATGCTGTGCCTGTTCGCATCTTGGCCCCAGGCCCACAGAGATGCTGCCTACCCACGTCCTGGGCCGGGTAGGGGGAGAGAAGAGGTAGCAGAGTTTACATCCACAAGATCCTCCTAGCAAAGGCACTAAAAGCTTCGCTACCTCCGGGACAATCTGTGACCCCCTAGACAGGAGGGCAGCTGGGCGTGATGAGGAAGGGCACTGTCTCTCTGATTCCCAAGGCCTGTCACTTCCCCAGGGCCAGGGGAGCCCAGGGATTGGAGGGCAAGAAGCCCAGCCGTGGTCTAAAGGGATGATACTGAATGGGTCCTGTGTGCTGAGCAGGGAGGAGGGGGAGCTCTCCTCACTGCTCTCTGGCCACTTGCCAAACCCAAAGTAAGTACTATATATGGTGAATCATTGTCGGTGCGGGCACTGCCAGATGCTGGGCATACAGAAGAGCCTGCATTTGGAGACGTCGATTTCCTCAACAGAGCTCAGCCTTCTCCTCTCCATTCCTGCCTCCAGCCTTGCCTCCTCCAACCACTTTCCACACGGATGTTCGAGAGATCTTCCCGAGCACATAGCTGACCATCTTTCCTCTGGGCAAAACCTTTTGGTGGTTCAGAAATGGCTGCCCAAGGCCTCATGGCTCCTAGGTCCTGACATAGAGCCTTGGCCCCGATCGGGCTGATGCAAGAGCTGGTCCCCATAACCACCGCTGCTTTTAGCCAACAGCTGCTAGCCTGGCTCCCACCTGGGTGGTTTTTTGCCCTCTTCTGGGGACCCCGGCCACAGAGGTACCCCCCTCCTGGCATTAACCAGCTCCAGAGACCTCGCAGAATTCCCTCCCCATCTTGCACTCATCCGTCTGTGTCTTACTCTCCCATCAGACTGGACTGCAGGCTTGCTGAGCCGGGGAAGAGATCTTTTTGAGCTTCATACCCCAGCCCAGAGACCACAGCCTGGCCCACTGTAAGTGTGTTGAATGGATCATATAAAATTTCCCAGGGCTCCTGTCCTGCCCTCTCTGTCAAAGTCTATACATTGGAATTCAAACGGGCACACTTGGGCTTCTCCAAAGTACTGCTACCTAGCCTTTGTGGTTCTTAAGACCCACGCCAATAAAACAAAATTGATGTCGAAATCAGACTAGAAAAAGCAGGATGGGGATTAAAATGACTCAGAGTAGAGGTACAATATGGAATCCTCTGCCAGACTCCGAGATAAGTACAATACAGTTTCCAGATAACAGCCTGCATTCCGCTGTACAAGGGCTTCCCACACGGTCCCGATGAAATCTGTTTTTCAAAAGATAGTGTTTTCTTCCCTCCTGTAGCGATCTTTCAAAATTGAATTTTCAGTTATTTGCTATTGAGCTTGAAAGCAAGAACATTTTAAACATCTATCTACCTTGTTCTCTCTGTCAGTTTATCCTCAGCTCTGCTTTTATGTTAACTAATAAAGTTGTGCACGAATACGAAGTAGTCACCATAATAACGTAGCAATAGACAAATACAGCTGGACGTGTTTTTTCATTTAAAAATGCCCCCTTCTAAATCGGAGGGGGAGATGAACCATGAGAGACTGTGGACTCTGAGCAACAAACTGAGGGTTTTGGAGGGGAGGGGGTGGGGGGTTGGGCAAGCCTGGTGGTGGGTGTTAAGGAGCGCACGTATTGCATGGAGCACTGGGTGTGGTGCATGAGCAATGAATCTTGGAACACTGAAAAAATAAAATAAACATATTTGGGGAAAAATAAAATAAAATCTCTGAAATACAAAAAAAAAAAAAGTCCCCCTTCTGATTCTCTGCAGACTGTGGTCCACGCTGCTGGGGGCGGGGCAGATGGATGCTCTCAAGTTTACACAAGCAAGGTGGTTTTTTCTAAGGGCAGTAGTCCAGCCCCAGAGTCTCAATTCATATGCTTGCTGTCAAATTAGATTCCTTGATTCCAGGAATGAAATATTTCAGGTAAGAATTCCTTCTCATCTGAAGGCTGAAAAATAATAATAATAATATGCTAATAATAATGCTATTATTATACTAATTGTTATTATTATTTCTTGGTTGGAATTGAGACTGTAATACGATGACATCAATCATACCTCCGTCAAAGAGTTGTGAGGACAGGGTGGTTGAAAGCATAGAAAACACTTAGAACAGCGCCTGACCTATAGTGAGTGCTCAAGAAGAATGCTCTTCGTGTAAATTCTTGCTAGGTAGTCCCAGATGCAGGGGCAATCAAAGTTTCGGCAAGCGTGTAGAATCTTCTTTTCTGTGGCTCCAAGAGATATGGCCAGCTTATCTGTGTATCTTTTGCTCAGTGGCAGACCAAGAGAAAGTTCTCAATAATCGAGGACTGGTGGAATGGATGGAGGCTTAGTCAGCAGCCTGAGCTGATCGGCCTTCTTATAAATCCATGCAATGCCACAGCTACTCTTTCCAGTTCGATAATCCTTCGAGACTTTGGCTTCAACCCTCCACTTGAAACCTTCTTGCTCTTTGCCAGTTCCCTTGGCGTGGTGCTGTATTTGGAGTCTCCACCTGCCTCGCCCCTTCGGTTTGATGGCTCAGTGGCCTCCTGCCAACCTCTATCATTTCTCCCCAGGAGAGTGTTTCTTAAAGAGACAAGAAACCTGCTTCCCTGGTTTCACAGCCTGAGGACAAAGGATAAGCGTCCCAGACCACAGTGGTAACAGGTCCGAGCCCTGTACAGTGCCCCGGGTGCCTGCATTCCTTGGAAGGGTGACTCAGATACTAGAAGCATTAGTCATAACAGTTTTGGGCAAGGGCTTTGAGGTCAGGCCAACCTGGGTCATATCCCCAGTCAGCCACCTACTTGCTCTGTGGCCTCAGGCATTTCTACCTCTATAACTAGGTTTTCTAATCTGTAGAATGAGAAGAATGATAGTAACCACCTCCTAACTGCATGGGATAAGGCCTAGAAGGGTGCCACATACAAAAGTGTCCTACACATGCCAGCCATTATGCATTCAATCAGCTCATGACACTAAACACCTGCTCTGTGCCAGGCCTCATATAGATACGAGGGCTTCAGTGAGGGACAAAACATCTTGACTGCCCTTGAGAAGTTGACAGTCGGGAGTGGCTAACATACAAGGAAACACACTAGTACGTGACTGCGTGAGAGACACAAGATGCAAGAGAAACCTGGACCATGTGCTCATATGGGTGGCTGCCCTAGGATGTAGACAAGTTATTTAAATATGGAATATACAGATAAATCCTGATAAACTAAGATCAAGATAACAGCAAAGTTTCACTTACCAAAAACAACACCGAAAAGGAGTTTTATAGGTTGGTAGGTGTTTCTTTAGTCTTTTTTTTATTTATTTTGTTTTAGAGAGAGAACATGTGGGCGGGGTGGGGGGGGAGCAGAGGCAGAGGGAGAGAGAGAATCTTAAGTAAGCTCCACACCTATCGTGGAGTCTGACGCAGGGCTCGATCTCATGATCCTGAGGTCATGACCTGAGCCAAAATCAAGAGTCAGAGACCCAACTGACTGAGCCACCCAGGTGCCCCAGTGTTCCTTTATTCCTGATAAGTGAGACCCATGTACTGGGTCCATCAGTCAGAGCACTCTGAGGGACAGACAGACCACAGGAACCATGCTAAGCTACTGTCACTTGTTTTGTATGCCTTCCAAGCCAGCATGTGTCATCTGAAATGACATCTCTGCATATTTGTGAATGTGGTCTTTGGAGTGCAATCTGATCATTGTCTCTTATGGGCTATGAGAAAGGTGCACTTAAGAGAGGCACCACACCTTGAGGTGGGGCACGGAAGGAGCAGAACAAGAAACTTTTCCCGCCACCTTAAAAGATGAGTAGAAGGGAGCCAGGAAAGATCATCAGGAAGGCCAGTCCAGCCAGAGAAGGACAGTCTGTGCCACATCAGCTTAAATGGATGCATTTTTGGATCAAGGTAAAAGGGTAAAACTTACGGCCTTGTTACTGGACAAGCCCTTAAAACCAGTGCCAGGAATAACTAAGATAATAAGGTGGGTGTCTCTGACCGTAGCCTGACTTCCATTCATTTGGGTAAGATTAAACACAAGATGAAATCATAATCAGATGAGCTAGGAAAACATGGTTTACACCAACCAAGCAATCTGGTATGGACAAATTTAACTAGTCCCAGAATTATATGTGTTTAATTGGCCTAATTTCACCTGTCACATTCCACCTTTGTGTAATATTGCCTCTGCCTATGCATCATGGCCCCCCAGAGGCATCATCATAGGGCACGTGAATAAGGTCTCCAGCAGCCTGAACATGTCAATTATCACCATTACTTTGGATGTAGTTTTATTTTTCCATTGGTTGTCTAGTCAGGTAATTGACGTTAAGCCTTTTTAATCCTCTTGCGGATTGATCATAAAACAACCAAAGATATAATTTCTAGTGGGTTTTCACTTCTGTATGTTTCCATCTTAACACTAAAGATTCAGTTAACATGGAGAAAAAAAGAGAAGCAAAATCTTATTTTAGAAAATATTCAGATACTTCCTCAAAGCCGAAAACAAAGAAAATGCTAACAACAATTATAACTCATTTCCCACAATGATTATTTCCTTTTGTTTTACCTCTTCCTCATCCTGGTACCTGAAGAACTACATTTGGACCCTTTAGAAATGTACTGCAGCTGACTTGAGTCACACCCTTACCTCCCTAGAATTTTCTAACATCTCGCCTTCAGGAGAAAGTAGGTGAACGCAAAGTACTTATCTCAAAAAGCAGCTTTGTATGGACGTATTGAGATGAATAGAGATATAAATGCTCATCTGTGACTTCTTCGTTCTTAGAGGTAAGCGATGAGAATTACGTTAACTGAGATTACCCTGAGTGCCTGGAGGGCATGAGACACACACGAGGTCACTGTTGGCAATCAATGAGAAAATAGCACACACAGTCCACGGTCCAGGTGATGAGGTCAGACACAGGTGTCCAAACTGATCTTGTCCACCTGCTCCCTCATACGGGAGCCACACAAAGGGTGAGTTTGCCTGGTCCATTCAGCAGGGCTTGAAATGGGGTATGAGGTACCTCTCGCCCAGGGCTTCCTGGAATCTAGCTAGGTTCAAATACTGAAATTCTTGCTCCAACATGGTTTTGATATGAGGTTACAAGAATTCAAAATTCCGTTGCTTATCCCCAGGACAAAGTGGAGAGCTGGCGATAATACCCAGGGTCAAGACAAGAAGGTCCACAAAGAATGATAATCGAGAAAGCGTAAGGAAAACAAGATGCAGACAGGTGGCCTGGATTCCTACCTGGGAGTCTTATTTGTCTACAAACGGACTTTGGAACCTGTTAGGTTTTTACCTGCTACTAGCACGACTTGGGTGGAATGATCCAGTCAATCACAAAAAATGAGGATTCCAGGCAATAAGAGACAGAAACATGGAAACCGTGGTGAGAAGGGCCCAACCAAGACCACCCAACTGTGCTTTTCCACTTCCATTTGCTTTAAACAAGTCACATGAGTGCTTGTCTTCAAGACACCAGCTGGAACCTGCAGTTCAATAAGGTCCCAAAGGGAACCGATGGGTTTTCCCATCAGGGTGAAGCAGAGAGGATTTTTATCTCTGACCTTCAGTTAACTATAATGTTAACTGCATTGATTGTTAAAACGCTCAGGCTAGTTTAGATTCAATTCGAGTTTCCCTATTTTATTCTGCTTACTTAATCGAAAACTTCTGTTTATACACTTTACCAAGCAGAAATATTGATGCTTTCCGCCATAGCAGTAGGTCCCTTGATCTGTCCTCTGTGTGAGCGCGCACACACGCAGATGTGCATGCCTGAGTTTAGCTACAAAAACAGTTCAATTTGGGAAATAGTCACCATTGCATAAAAATAATTAATCCACGGGCATACCTCAGTACCTGACTATGGAGCTGAATATTAAGAATGCTAGCCAGGAAACTCGGAATTTTAATACCACCTATTTAAAAAAATTCTCTTTAAAACTCACCCAAGGTAATTCAACTAAATTCCTGCCATTTTGCCTTTCGTTGAAAACATTTTTTGGGGCGCCTGGAAGGCTCAGTCGTTGAGCGTCTGCCTTCGGCCCAGGTCAGATCCCAGGGGTGTGGGATCGAGCCCCACATCGGGCTCTCCGCTCTGCGGGAAGCCTGCTTCTCCCACTACCATTCCCTCTGCTTGTGTTCCCTCTCTCGCTGTGTTTCTCTCTGTCAAATAAATAAAATCTTTAAAAAAAAAAACTTTTTTTTTTTACAGATTGATTGACTGATTTGTTTAATTGACAGAGAGAGAGAGAGAGCACAAGCAGGGGGAGCATCGGGCAGAGGGAGAAGCAGAC
The DNA here is from genome assembly GCA_028646535.1 of Procyon lotor. NCBI lineage: Eukaryota > Metazoa > Chordata > Mammalia > Carnivora > Procyonidae > Procyon > Procyon lotor. The sequence continues at coordinate 6,617,077 of CM053612.1, read as the reverse complement.
TGCCACTGAGCAGAGAGCCCAATGTGGGACTCGATCCCAGGAGCTGAGATCATGGCCTGAGCCAAAGGCAGACATTTAACCAACTGAGCCACGCGGGCGCCCCAAAAACATTTATTTTCAAGCCAACATAATAACATTGGAATTGAGTAGCCACTCCCTGCATCAGTTTTCTTTACAAGGATAACGAGGATCATAGGAACATCTACCTTCTCTGGCTGACATATACGAAGAACATCTACCTTCTCTGGTTGACATATACGAAGAGCCTGGTAGAGTACCGCATCCACAAGTCCTCAGAAAATGTTCCTTCTTATTCCACAAACATTATGGACAGAGCTTTCTGCAATGATTCGCGAAGCTTGAAATCTGCATGAATGGATGACTGCATGAAGGGATCCCAGGATGTGAAAACCATGAGGAGGAGGGGGTGACCTGTCATTCCCCCCTAGCTGTGTAACTCAGGTATGGATCACGCTTGGCGTGCCCTGGCCTCACTCACACTAAGGAGAACACGACTGCCACAGGGAGGCGTTCAGCCTCCTCTGGGGCTTACCTCTGCATACCCACTCCTCAGAGACTCCTAGGTCCATACTTACCACCAAGTCCCT
>CM053612.1:6605647-6616369 GCA_028646535.1 Procyon lotor | reverse complement strand
CCTGGGATCAAGCCCCGCATCGGGCTCTCTGCTCAGCGGGGAGCCTCTTTGCCGCTCTCTCTGCCTGCCTCTCTGCCTACTTGTGATCTCTCTCTGTCTGTGTCAAGTAAATAAAAATCTTTTAAAAAAATACTGATTTTTAGTAATGTTTTTCTTTGTTTAGGCAAAGGCATTGGCTAATAACATAAATTGGAATGACTGCTTCCAAATTTCATGCTATTTCATGTCACTTATCACTTAATGACACGGCAAAGAGTGATGAGGACCAGTGGAAAATACAGCCATAAATGTTCGCTGAATTCCAGTTCACTAAGCCCTGTATACCTGAGGACAGAAAATGCAGGAGTTCACACCGTAACTGTGTCTTCACCCACCATCACAGGAGTTTGAGTCAAACAAAATCAGAATAATGGTTTTGATTTATTTATTTTAATTTTTATTTATTTATTTTTTAAATATTTATTTATTTGTTAGAGAGAGAGAGAGACAGAAGAGAGCAAGAAAACAGAGGGAGAGAGAGAAGCAGAAGGTCCCCTCCAGACCTGCTCCAGCCCCCGCCGAGCAGGGAGCCCAACGTGGGGCTCGGGGCTCGACCCCAGAATCCTGGGATCATGACCTGAGCTGAAGGCAGGTGCTTAATGACTGAGCCACCAGGGGCCCCTAACGGCTCAGATTTAAATCAAGTCTCTACTTGAGCCACAAACGCTACATCAGGTACGCTTTACATTAAGTGCGCAGGAAGGAGAGGCAGGGCTAAGCGGGCCACACCCTATTCCGTATCTCACGGTTCGCTCTTTGGACCTGACAGGTCCCACCTGCTGCTAGGGGCGGGGCACCTGCCTGTCGGAGGGCTCACTGCGGTCCCTTTGGAATAGCCAAGCGCTCATCCTGTCTTCTCAAAGGGAAACAGAAAATACTGTTCGGCCTGAGTTCTAATCCCGCTTCTGCCTCTAGAAATTATTCCTGGGCAAGGAATTTGATCTCTCTGGATAGAAGTTACTCCAATTTGCCAGATGACAGCAGTGGATTAGGAATTACTTTAAACGCCCCTCCCAACTCTAATCTTGCGGGAACATATACTCTTCTTGGTTTTATTATTATTATTATTATTTTGGTTAAGATTTCATTTATTTATTTGAGAGAGAGAGTGAGAGAGAGGAAGAGAGAAAACTGATGGGTGGGGGGAGGGAGAGGGAGAAGCAGGCTCCCCACTAAGCAGAGAGCCCGAGGCAGGGCACACACACAAGCACACACACATACACACACAGAGGGCTCCGTCCTAGGACCCTGGGATCATGACCTGAGCAGAAGGCAGGTGCTTAAATGACTGAGCCACCCAGGCGCCCAGTTGGAGAGAATTTAAATAGAAAAACCAAGGAGAGTGGGGCACCTGGGTGACTCCATCGGTTAAGCGTCTGCCTTCTGCTCAGATCATGATCTCAGGGACCTGGGATCGCCCCGCAATGCAATGGCCCCATGTGGGCTCTCTGCTCAGCGGGGAGTCTGCTTCTCCCTCTCCCTCTGCCCCCACTTGTGCTCCCTTTCTCTCTCTCCAATAAATAAATAAAATCTTAAACAAAAAAGAGACTAACCCATTTCAAACATTAGATGCCCTATACACATTAAGTAAGCAAAACTGCAAAAGCAGTTAATGTGAATATTCATTTGAGACTGTTCATCACTACTGAAGTAGTAGAAAGATATGTAGAACTTAAATGGTAGATACTAAGAAAAAAGACACTTCAAGAGAAAGTATTTTATCCTCGTGATGGTTGTTTTATCAGTATTCTTTTCTTCCTGCCACACTTACCACACAAATGTATCTATCTACCTACAGTTTCTTCATATTTAATATAAGAGATGATTCAATATGCAGACCCCTAATTTGTGATACCATAGCAATTCACACATTCACACTTTAACTCCAAATCTACTGTCACACATTAATAATGAATATCACAGCAGAGAATAATGGAGTCCTGATTTTGATAGTTAAAAGATAAGGACATGATAATTTCCCTCTATTGGAATGTATGTAACTCTGGAAGATCTTAACATCCCTTCTGGAAGCCAAGTGTTTTATTGACTCAGAGAACAATATAGCTAAGCATGATTAATTCAGAAAGAGGGAAGAAATTCAGTATCTGTGCACATTATAATTATGAGTAAAAATTATACAGAGGCGCCTGGCTGGCTCAGTTGGTAGGACATGTGACTCTCGATCTTGGGGTCATGAGTTCAAGCCCCACATTGGGAGTAGAGCTTCCTTTAAAAAAGACTTTTAGAAGAGGTTACTGTGACTTTTCCAAGTTTACAGAGCTAAGAAGTAACAGAGACTCAAAATGATGTCTTTCCGATTCCAAATGGGTGCTCTCTCTTTTATATAATGCACCTTTTGCGTGATGTAAGTGTGAAGATGATGTTAATATTTAGTAGCTGAAGCCCACCATCCACAAAGACTCTCTTTCCCACTGCTGTGCTACCTAGCCCCTTCCTCTGTAATTCCCCCAAAGCTGCTAAGCAACTATTATCTCCCTGCTGCAGGCGGGCAGAGGGTGGGCGGTGATGTGGATAAAGGTTAAGCGGTTTTCAAACATGCAAAAATAAGTCAGGCTAGAGTCAAGGACCAAACCTAAATGCTTGCCGCAACAAGGGGGCTAGTTATCTATACACCTGGATGCTCTTTAAAACCTCCTTCCAAAAAGAATCTTTGGGGCTATTGTTTCCCATATAGCCTTTATAAGGAAGCAGATGTTGTCTGCATGGAACATCAAGCAGTAAATTGCAAATTATTAAATGTAATTAAGTGTCCTCTAAAGTAAGAGAGTTTGACAGTTTCCCAAACTCGTCTCGCTCTGACTCTTAGTCTCTTAACTCTGAAGAACTTTCCTGGATTTTCTACCAAAGCAAGAGTCAGTCTATAATTAAATTTCTTGCATCCACGTGGGGTCATAAACGACTCCACTTTTTTCGAATGTATGCATAGTCAGTGAGCCAAAGAAAGGAAAGACAGATGTACCCTCCCTCCAGGAGAGAGCTGGAGAAAGTAATTAAAAATAAAGCAAGAAATGGGGCACTTGGGTGGCCCAGTCGTTTAAGCGTCTGACTCTTGATTTCAGCTCAGGTCATGATCTCAGGGTTGTGAGATCGAGCCCCACACGGGGCTCCGTCCTCTATGGGAAGCCTGATTGAGATTCTCTCTCTCCTTCTCCCTCGGCCCCTCCCCCCCCACGCTCTTTCTCTCAAAAATAAATAAATCTTTTAAAAAATACAGCAAGAAAAGTGCCATCAAAATAAGCACCAGCCATACATTTTGGCAATCATTAAGGATGTTCACAAATATCCCAGTTTTCTCCTTTCAGACAAACAATAGGATTATACTTCCTTACTCCCTTTTGAATTAGGTATGGTCATGTGACTGGTTTGGGCCAATGAGCTGCTGGATAGGTTTGGCGATGAAGAGGAGAGTCTAGTTAAGGAAGCATCTGCCTGATCTCCATTTTCTTAATGGTGCTGGAGAGCTGGTGGGAAAAGGTCTTAAACTAATACCTGGTTCCTACTGGGGTCAAAGCTTGTGCGTGTGCTTCAGGAGGGTGGCTCACAGTTGCTCAGAGACTGAAAGGAATGGAGACAGAAGAAGCTATGATACAAAGTTGAATGTGATAAGAGCCATCAAAGAGGAACACATACAATTGGAGGAGAGGTCAAAAGAAAGGGACACCATGGAAGGCTCCATGGAGGAAGCACTATTGAACTGGATCCAAAAAGTATCATTCGAAAATAATACAAATGGGGAAAAAGACATTTGAACCAGAGAGATAGCACAACTAAAGTGAAAACGTTTGGGCTGTGGAATGTGTATCAGGGATAGTGATTAGTTGAGCCCACATAAAGCAGAGGGCCTGTGAAGGGGGGCAAAAGGAAAGGAGTTCTGGGTCAGATCCTGGGAGTCTGTGTGTCCAATTGTCAAAAAATACTCAGAAATAAGACACAGGTATTTAAAGTCAGTCTTTCCCAAACTTCCCTGCCCACAAAAACCACCCAGTCTGCCAATTAAACAAAAAAAATTGAGATTTGTGGACCACCCCCAGGCTTCTCTGCCTAATTATCTATATTTTTAGCAAGCACTTCAGGTGAATTTTATGATCAGGCAAGTTTCAGAAACACCGGTCGAACTGAACCCAGAGAAGACAACAGGCATAGTCGCATGAGAACCCAACATTTGCATCCGTGCCTCTGTTCTTTCATTTCAAAGACCAGATTTTCATTGAGTTTCTTGCATGCCTGGCCCTGCGCTAGGAGACGCAAGAGTGAGCAAGACAAAACCCCTGCTCTCTCCGAATTTACATTCTGCTAAGAGAAAGTGAAAATACAAATTATATAATCAATTCTTCACAATTATGCGGAATGCCACTGGGTGTTTTAGTATGGATGGTGCGGAGACCTGACTCCCTGAGGGGGCCTGAGAGCTTACGGGAGGAAGTAAAACCTAAGCTGGTGTTTGAATGATGAACAGGAGTGAGCTAGGCGGAGCTCGAAAAGATCATCCCGGGCAAAGGGAGGATCACTGGCATCTGCCTGGACGGAGAGAGTCCAGAGGAATCTTAGAGAATTCCATTGAGACTTGGCTACAGAAAAGGAGTGAAACAGTCAACATGAGCTACAGCTCACACTGGTGCCACAGTCAGTATGTGCCAACCGGACAGGACTCAGACCTTGGCAGCTGTCCCAAACTGCACTTCCGAACTTCCCCAGCCTTGGGACCTTTCCCATGAAACCGATATGCTTCGACACCAAGAGGACAATATTCTATTCTCTTGCTCACATTTCTCATTTGAACATTGTAAGGCAGCGTAGCATTGTGGGAAAGTGCGTGGGCTTTGGAGCCGGCAGACGAATGAAATCCAGCCCCATGGCTCACTCACTATGGTCTTAGGCAAGTCACTTGTTGATCTTGTTGAACTTCGGTTCCTCCCGCTGCAGAGTGGGGTTCGTGATCGTCTCTCTCCCCTGGGATGGTTGGGGGAATTCCCTGAGATAAGGTGTGTCTAGTATGGTGGATAAGAGACCCGTGTTCCCCCACGAACTCCTGGGTGGCATTGGGACATGGTGATTTACCTTTCTAAGGCCATTTTCATCACCTGCGAAGCAGTAATAATAACACATACGAACAGGAGATGTCATGAGGTATACAGATCCCCGTGTGAACACCGCTTGGCGCAGTGCCTGACACCTGGGCCATACTCTCCAAATGGTAGCCATCATGAATCCTTTTTTGGGTATCAATTCAACACTGTTTCTAACGAATTGGGAATAAACTTTGGAGCATGATAAGCAACAGACCTGAAGGGAGAGCCAGGAGCCATTGGGAAAGTCACTTCCCGCTCTGGATTTCAGTTTCCACAGGGGTGACATGAGGGAGTTACGCTTCACCAACTCTCTGAAGTGAGAGATCTTTTTAGCCCAATATATCATAGACCAAGGCTTCTGTAAAATACAAAATCACGCCCTTGGCCATCACCGCAATGCCAAATTGCTTTAAAAGTCTGTAAATGCTTCCTCTCGGGCTCTGCGCTTGGCGCACTATGGACAGATAGCCGCCCGCGGCCCAGCCCCTGTCCAGGGACCCTGGACCCACATATTGAGTAGCCCTGGCCCACGTGATCTCTGAGGGCTCTTTTGGTTTGGACGCACTAATGCCGAATGGACTCCCGCCACTTCACAAGAATAGTCTGTTTCACCACGGACAATTCAAATCTGAAGACCAGGAGACCCAACCGTGTTTCTCCAGGGATGCCAAAAGTGTGCTGGAGATTAAGCTGCTGAGGGTTGCGATGTTCCCTTTTAAGTGCTCGCCACTTGACAGGTAAGGGTCGTGATGTTCCCTTTTAAGTTCACCACTTAAAATGCTCCTTCAGTATAAGGAGCTAGTTTCATTCACTTCTGAAGCTTGCTACAGTGGACACTATAAAACGTTAATGGAATTCGATCAAGAGTCTTCCCGAATGTCCGAAGAGCCCGGCTATATTTGTCCTATAGAAAGCCTGCAGGTTTGGGTTCCATGGTAGCGAAAACAATTTGTTGCAGGAGGAAGAGAAAGAAGTGAGGGAAAGAGATGGGTGTCACGTCTAGGCGTGCATCACGCACTCGCCCTGAACGCTTCCGAGAGCGCATGTGCTGGTGCTTGAAAGGGCGTGGCCAAGTGTGCCTGCGCGTGCGCAGAGGTAACCAGGAGCATTTTAGGCAACTGCATGGGGGAGGAGGGGTGCAACCAAAGCAGCCAACACAGATTGGCGCACTCATGTATGTGCGTGGGTGTGTGTGCACGTGTGTACTGACATACGCACAAGCATGTATATTAACTATAAAAGTGTTAAACTATAAAAGTTTTTCCATCTTGCCTTTTCATCGACAAATTCTTGCCGTGAGATTGTAAGCTCTGTCAAAGCAGGAGCCCGTAGTATGTTCAAGTGCCTAGAACAGGACCTCGCATAGAGTAGCGCCTTGATGAATATTTGTTAAAAGCACAAATCCACAGAGAGTATTTTTACCTGCATGAAGTAAATGGTCAGGAAATGTTAGCCTCTATTGTGATGATCATAGGGCCTTGTGTTTAGTAAGAGCTAAATGAGTAATATGTGGATCTTAAATTCTAAATTAGGTGGTTGCCTATGCGGAGTGATTTTATTTGATCTTATTAGGAGGGCACCTCTGCCATTTTTAAAAACACTTTATTTATTTACTTGACAGAGAGAGAGCACATGCAGGGGGAGCAGGAGAGAAGCAGACTCCTCGGTGAGCAGGGAGCCCAGTGCCGGGGAAGGGGGGTGTGTGGTGGGGGGTCGATCCCAGGACCCCAGGATCATGACCTGAGCTGAAGGCAGTCGGTTAACTGACTGAGCCACCCAGGCGCCCCAATTTTTTCTCTTTTTAAATCAACTTTGTTGGGGTTTAATTTCTGAAAATAAAATACACTCATTCTAAGTGACCGGTTTAATGTGTTTTGATAAATATATACATACATATACTTATCACCCCAATGAAGATACAGAATATTATCCCAAAAAGTTCCCTCCTGCCACTTTGGACTACAGTTCCCTACCCAGGCCCCAGGCAACTATGGATCTGATTTTTGTCACTGTAGGTTGGTTTTGCCTGTGTTCAAATTCCATATAAATTTCATATATATTCTTTTGATCCCGGCTTCTTTCACCAAGTATAATAGTGTTTTGTTTTTTGTTCTTTTTACCAAGTATAATAGTTTTGAGATCCATCCATGTTGTTGCATATGTCAGTACCTCATTCCTTCTAGTTCCATTGTATAGATATACCACAATTTCTTTATGCATTCCTCTATTGATGGATGCTTTGGGATTTTCCGGGTTTTAGCTATTATAATAAAGCTGCTGTAAACATTTGTGTGCAAAACTTAGTATAGGCATATGCCTTAATGTCACTAAGGTAAAAATCTAGAAGTGGAATGAATAGATCTTATGTTAAGTGTATGTTTAACTTTATGAGAAACTAAAATATTTCTCCAAAATGATGGTAGGAATAAAATTACACAGAATTTCTGTTTGCAGCCATGATGGAATACATGGTACCATATTTGTCTTCATACAGTGAACAACTATTAATTGGACAAAATAAGTGAAACAACTGTTTTCAGATACTGGCCATCAGGCAACACGGGAACTGAGTTCTCTGAGACAAGGGAAACAGAGGAGTTTAGCCCTATGATCACTCTGATGTGGCACGGATTAGCCCTTGGATAGATATTTCTGGAATGTTAGCATCATCATATGCTAGTCATCATTATAGCTAGCACAATGGCTTGCATGCAGTAGGTGCTCAAAAAATGATACCAAAATCTAGATCAAAATTGAGCAGTTTCTTATAAAGGACTTACTTTATTACCTTAGTGCCTTTTTTTAAAAAAAAACCTGCATTTTGAGGTTGCCTGGGTGGCTCAGTCAGTTAAGCATCTGACTCTTGGTTTCAGTTCAGGTCACAATCTCAGGGTCATGAGATTGAGCCTGGCGTCAGGCTCCACCCTCAGTGGGGAGTCTGCCTTGGGTTCTCACCCTCTCTCCCTCTACCCCTCCTCCCACTTGTGCTCTTTCTCTAAATAAATAAATAAATGAATAAAATCTTTTTTAAAAACTGCATTTTGAACAATGCCAAACCTACACAAAAGTAGCAAGAAAAATTTGCAAGGAACTCCCAGATACCCTTTCTCCAGAGACCCTATTCAAATTTCACCAGTTGTCTCAACAGCTTTTCCAGCAAGAGAATACAATGCAGGACCACGAGTTGCACCCTGTTGACATAACCTTCCAGTCTCTTAATCTGGACTCGTTCCTCCGGCTTTACTTGATTTTCATGACCTTGACTTTTTCAAGATTGCAGGTGTAATTTTGTTTGTTTGCTTTTTAAGATTTATTTATTTATTTATTTGACAGAGAGAGAGATCACAAGTAGGCAGAGAGGCAGGCAGAGAGAGGGGGGAAGCAGGCGCCCCACTGAGCAGAGAGCCTGATCCAGGCTCAATCTCGGGACCCCAAGATTATGACCTGTGCCGAAGGCAGAGACTTTAACCCACTGAGCCACCCAGGTGCCCCTGCAGGTTTAATTTTGTAGAATGGCCTTCATTATGCGTTTGTCTAAGGTTTCCTCACAATTAGACCCAAGCTCTGTGTTTTTGACTGAAATATCACAAGAATGATGCTACATTTTCTTTCTGTCTTATTGGCTAGTACATGGTGTTGATTTGTCAGCCTAAGGTGTTGTTAAATTTAGTCACTTGATTAATATAGTATCTGCCCTGTTTTTCTACTGTGCAGTAAGTTTTTTCTTTCTTTTTTTAAAAAGATTTTATTTATTTATTTGACAGAGAGAGAGAGAGATCACAAGTAGGCAGACAGGCAGGCGGCGGTGGGGGAAGCAGGTTCCCTACTGAGCAGAGACCCCGATGTGGGGCTCGATCCCAGGACCCTGCGATCACTACCTGAGCTGAAGGCAGAGGCTTTAACCCACTGAGCCACCCAGGTGCCCCACTTTTTTTCTTCTTCATAAGGAATAAATGTTTTAGCGGGAGACATTTTAGAACTATGTAAAATCCCATCCCTCACCCCATTTTCACCCACTAGTTTTAGCATCTGTTGTTCTTACCTGAATTAATTCTTTTTAAAATTTTTATTTTTAAATAAACTCTACACCCAACAGGGGGTTCAACTCTTGATCTTGAGATCAAGAGTCATGTGCTCCACTGACTTAGCCAGCCAGGGACCTCGACTTACCTGAATTAATCGTTTCTATGATGGTTGCCAGACGGTGATTTTTCTAGTGAGATATAATCCATCACTATGATTATATATATTGATGCTCAAATTGTCCTAAATTTGGCCAGTGTAATCCTCTTTAAGCCAGCATTGGTATCCTTTATACATACCCCCATCATTTTTAGAGAACCTCCTTATTGCGGGAACAATAAAAGGTTCCAGGTCTATCTGGTTCTTTTTGTGTCCCAATCCTTGATATAGTCATTCCTCAACGGTGTTCTGGCTTTTTTCATTGGACAGTGAGTGGTATTTAGAAACCAATAGCTGGATAGTAAGGGTGCTTTTTGCTACCACGGTATCACTCTTCCAGGACTGCTCAATGAACAGAATTAGGAAATACATGTGTGAATGTGTGTCGGGGAGTACGTCTACACATATGTATACATATATACACACTCACATATAAATATGTATTGCACACATTTACATTGATATTTATTTCTACATTGTATTTACTGAACACTGAGTTCACATCAATACCTGTAATCCCTACCCAAGATCTCAGGGTTCAGTCTCACTTTATCCTTTTACATATTTGTAACTCTCTTCTTGAACAGTTAAAACCAACCGGCTCCTGTTGTTCTCAGTATATTTACTTATTTTCTCAAAATATTTACTTAGTTTATATATTCATTTGCTTGATCTTCCTATACATATGAAATATCCCAACCCTGCCAGGCTGCCACATTCTAGCCACCACTAGACTTCCTTTCCATTACATTCACGTCTGTCTAATTGCTTTTTGGCAAAGAAGAAAGGAGGAAAAAGAGAAAGGAAGGAAGAAAGAAGGATTTCACAAATGTAATTCTTAGGTTCCTTGAAAGAATCACAAAGCACAGTTACAGTGAAATCACATATCACTCAAGGACAAAGTTCCAAAGCCAGTCTAAGGTGAAAATCAAGTACAGTCAAAATCACCCTTGAAAACCTTTTAAGATGGTATCATCTTGGAGACCTATATACCATCTCTCAATAAGTCCAGCACAACCATTTCTTCCTCCAGTGTTGGAACATAGCTATGTTTCTTTAGCTGAGCACCAGAATAAGTAGTTTGGCTTGAATATAAGGGCTTTGTTGTCTAAAAATCACATGTGGCATGGCCATATCCTCAATCCCTGTGTGGCGAACAGGAACTGAGATGAACTAAGAGTCCAGACTGCCAGTTCACACCTACTTCTGGGCATAGACGCATCAGGTGGAGGGGCACCTGGGTGGCTCAGTCAGTTAAGGTTCTGCCTTCTGCTCAGGTCATGATCCCAGCATCCTGGGATCGACCCCATGTAAGGCCCTGCTCATCAGGGAGCCTGCTTCTCCCTCTCCCTCTCCCTGCTGCTCCCCTTGCCAGTTCTCTCTCTCTCTCTCTCTCTCTCTCTCTCTCTCT
>CM053612.1:6583723-6605147 GCA_028646535.1 Procyon lotor | reverse complement strand
ATACCCAACTTTTGTATCAACATGGACAGGACTAGAAGAGATTATGCGGAGTGAAATAAGTCAAGTGGAGAGAGTCAATTATCTTATGGTCTCACGTGTGGAGCATAAGGAAAAACATGGAGGGCATTGTGAGAAGGAAGGGAAGGGGGAATGGGGGGAAATCAGAGGGGGCGATGATCCATGAGAGACTATGGACTCTCTCCATAGCAACAAACTGAGGGTTTAGGAGGGGTGGGGTGGGGGGTTGGGTGAGCCTGGTGGTGGGTATTGAGGAGGGCACGTATTGCATGGAGCACTGGGTGTGGTGCTTGAACAATTAATCTTGTAACACTGAAAAAATAAAATAAACATATTTGGGGGGAAAAAAACAAAAGAAAATCCTCATTAGATGAAAACTGTGGACATGATTGCTTAAACTATTCACATTTTTAAAAAAGATTTATCTACTTCAGAGAGGGAGATAGAGATTGAGAGCATGAGGGGGGTGGCAGAGAGAGAGGGAAAGAGAGAATCCTCCAGCAGGCTCCCTGCTGGCCACAGAGTCCAAGGCTGGGCTCTATCTCAGGACCCTGAGATCATGACCTGAGCCAAAACCAGGAGTCCACCTCTTAACCAACTGAGCCACCCAGGCATCCCCATTCACATTTTTTCTTTATCAATCACAGTTCTCCTGACTGGTACTTATGCTTCTTTTAACTAAACATTCATTTACCAACCATTTGGTCAGTTACTGCTATGTGCCAGGCAGTATTCTAGGTGTGGGGGTTACAAATGTAAACCAAACTGACAAAAGTTCCTGTCCACATGGAGCTTGCCTGCCAGTGGAGGAAACAGACAAAAAGCAAACAAATTTACAGGGTGGAGGATGGTGATAAGGGCTCTGGAGAGAAATAATGGTGACATTATGGAGGGATTGGTTGCCTACTTTATTTTTTTTTTGGATTTATTTATTTGAGAAAGAGAGAAAGCAAAAGCAAGAGAGAGAGAGTGCAGGAGCAGGGGGGAGGAGGAGAGGGAGAAGTAGACTCCCTGCTGAGCAGGGAGCCCAACACAGGACTCAATCCCAGGACCCTGGGATCATGACCTGAGCTGAAGGCAGCCGCTTAACTGACTGAGCCACCCAGGCGCCCCTGGTTGGTTACTTTAAATTAGCTTTCTGCAACGGTGTCTCTGAACAAGTGTCACATTCTGCTGAAGTATGATGAATGACAAGATGGTGTCAGTCACTTTCGAGCCATAGTAAAGACTGCTGCAAGCAGAGGGAACAGAACAGCGAGTATAAAGGCTGTAGGGCACGTTCTAGAAAAGGAAAAGAGACCAGTCAGGCAGAGAGAGTGCTATGAGGTGCTGGGGATGGGGTGGGAAGAGGTAAACACAGAGAGCACCAGGCAGCCAAAAAGGGAATGGAAACAGGACAAAATGTTGACCGTGCCCACCTCAATCATTTTATCTAGGGCATGAAGCCTTTGCTAAGGGAGTGGTTCTTAAATGTTAGCAGGCATCAGATTCCCCTTGGGGGGCTGGTCCAAACACAGCATGCTGTGTCCCAGCCCCAGGCTTTGATTCAGTAGGTCTGGGGTGGGGTCCGAAAATTTGCCTTCCTAACAAGTTCTCAAGTGATGTTGATGCTGCTGCTCCAGGCACCGCACTTTGGGAACCACTGTGCCGAAGTCTTACTCCTCAAACGGAGACATATGGATACCCGGGGGGGGTTGTTGAGGACACAGAAAAACTTGACAAAAATGTATTGCATGGCTCCTTGTATAAAGGATACTGTGTACTATTTTTGACAATATTTGTGAGTACACTTTGATAAAAGACACAGGTGCTTTCTTCACATAGATTTTCCTCAGCCAGACCTCTATAAAAATACACAAAATAACATTAAATCATAGTGAAGGCATTTCTTTGGGGAGCTAAGATAATAGAGTCCAGATACTTTTTTCTTCTGATTATCTAAGATGTAGTAAACAATCTACAAGACACATTTCCTGAGGAAAAAAAAATCAATATCCCTTGAGGACTTGAGGGAAAACCTTATTTTAAGTTAAAATAAAGATATATAATGAATAAGAATGCAAAATTTGCATAGCTGAAGTAGGAGACTTTAAAAACATTTTATGCTTGCATTAAGTTGCTCCCCTGGCTCAGTTCCAATCTCTCTCTTCTGCCAGTGGGGATATTTGAAAGGAGTTTGAAAGGCACTGTTCTGAGGCAACCCTCCTTAGGCATCAGTCGATGAGGAATGCATTTTTATGGTGCAATGGAAGTACCAATTTTAGTTGATGGCAACCCTTCAAGCTGGGGTAGGTGGCCGTGGACAGTAGTTGAGGAAATTCACTCCACCAGTCCTGTGAGGCAGAGGGGTGAACCGTAAAAAGAGGAGAGACTGGCAAATGAGACAAACAGGAAGTAGAAATCAGGGAGAGTTATTATTACGCAATCAACAACAATTGCTCACTCTACTAGGCAGAAAGGACTAGGCTTCACTAGAGTAACAGACAACCTCCAATACTCGGTGGCTTCGATCAATAAAAGTTGATTTCTCCTTCAAGCTCCATGTCCAATGTATTTCGGCAGGGGTGAGGGACTATATCTTTGCTCCGTGAAGTCACTCAGAGAGCCATCTGACAGAGGGTTCTCCATCTTCTAATTCCTCAGTCTCGACAGGAGAATCCAAGCTTTGACACAGCAAAGGAGGAAAGCATGGAAAATCACACCGTGACTCTGAAAGTCTTACATCATGAAAGTCAATCGAATAACTTCCGCTTGCTTTTCATTGGCCAGAGAGAGTCATGTGGCCATGACTTAACTCCAAGAGGCAGGAGACTAGAGCCAGAAATGTTGGTGTGACTAGTACACCCACGAAATGCATCATCTCATTTTCTGTGCCAAATCCCATGATAGGCATTAGGCACAGAAATGAGAAAGCCTCGGTCCCTAATCTTAAGGAACTCAGTCTAGGGGAGAAGATGGACAGGCCATATACGTGATGTGTGTGATAACAAAGATAGCTTCTGGCCCCAAGCTGCAGACCGAGAGGCCAGAGACGATGAGGGTAAGTCGACAGACTGTGTTTACAAGGTGTGGAGACACACCCTAGCTCTGTGTGTGTGACCCTGGGCAAGTTAATTCCTGTGTGCTTCACATTCCTCATCCTTAAGAGGGTGACAAAAGTTAGGGGCGCCTGGGTGGCGCAGTCGTTAAGCGTCTGCCTTCGGCCCAGGTCAGATCCCAGGGGCCTGGGATCGAGCCCCGCATCGGGCTCTCTGCTCTGCAGGAAGCCTGCTTCTCCCGCTGCCAGTCCCTCTGCTTGTGTTCCCTCTCTCGCTGTGTTTCTCTCTGTCAAATAAATAAAACCTTTAAAAAAAAAATAAAATAAAATAAAATAAAATAAAAAAATAAAAAAATAAAAAAAAAAAAGAGGGTGACAAAAGTTAAACCTACTTTTGGGAACCCGTGTGCATTACCTGATAGTCTATGTGAAGCGGGCACCCAAATTATGGCTTTTATGCAGCATCTCCACTTTGATAGAAGTACCTCGAACTCGGGGCGCCTGGGTGGCTCAGTGGGTTAAAGCCTCTGCCTTCGGCTCAGGTCATGATCTCAGGGTCCTGGGATCGAGCCCCACATCGGGCTCTCTGCTCAGCAGGGAGCCTGCTTCCCCCTCTCAATCTGCCTGCCTCTCTGCCTACTTGTGATCTCTCTCTCTCTCTGTCGAACAAATAAATAAAATCTTTAAAAAAAAAAAAGAAGTACCTCACACTCAAAGATAGTACTAATAATATATAGTAATAATATGCAATAGACAACAATCTCTCTAATATATCATAGGTAATGTCATATATTCTATCATTAGCGTATACAATATTATACAACTGTGTAATATATAGTTGGAGATAGATTAACGTGCAATAGTCTCCAAACTGCTGCTTCTCCAGCTTTCTCTATCTCAATCGGTAATGCCATATATTATTGTCCCCTTGCAAAGTTTGCCGTACCACTTTCCAGGACAAAGTTCAAATTCAAAGTCCTTAAAATGTGGCCTCTGCCTACCATTATACCTCATTTCTTTGCCTCCCTCCCCACATAATACCTGTGTTTCACTCACCCAGAACTAAGGGAATTTCTTTGCATATGGTATTTTTAACGAATACCAAGTGGTATCAGTCCAGGGGCTAACACTATCCAGGGGCTGGTGACCCAGCAATTACACTTCTGCCGCATGACCCTGACCCTTAGGTATAGCATATTGGTTTAGGGGTAGACACTGACCTTAGTAGGGCCAATCAGATTCTCTTTTCTCCGGGCTGCCTGGGTGGCTCAGTTGGTTAAGTGTCTGCTCAGGCCATGATCTCAGCATCCTGGGATCCAGCCCCATGTCAGGATCCCCGCCCAGTGGGGAGCATGCTTCCCTCTCTCCCTCTGTTCCTCCTCCTGCTTGCACACTCTCTCCACCCCCCCAAATAAATAAGTAAAAACTTTAAATTAAAAAAAATTAAAAAAAAAAAAGATTCTCTTTTCCTGGGAAGTACTCTCTAAGTGAGGTTGTGAATCCAAATGGCAGTATTTCACTATGGGCATGTTGAAGTTTAGTTAGCTGGTTGAGTGAGGCCGGAGGGAGAGAGACTGAAGTCAACCCTTCAAAAATA
The DNA here is from genome assembly GCA_028646535.1 of Procyon lotor. Taxonomy (NCBI): domain Eukaryota; kingdom Metazoa; phylum Chordata; class Mammalia; order Carnivora; family Procyonidae; genus Procyon; species Procyon lotor. The sequence goes on along the minus strand of CM053612.1, from coordinate 6,600,495 downwards.
ATAACGGTAAGAAGCACAAAGCCAGAATCCTTCTAGGGGCACCTGGGTGGCTCAGTTGCTTAAGCCTCTTGGTTTCAGCTCAGGTCATGATCTCAGGGTCATGGGATCGAGCCCCGCATCAGGCTCCATGCTCAGTGAGGAATCTGCTTGGAATTCTCTCTCCCTCTCTCTCTGCTCCTCCCCTGCTTGCATGAGCTCTTCTCTCTCTCTCTAAGATAAATAAATAAAACTTTAAAAAAAAGATTCCTTCTAGTATTTCAACTTCTGGTTTCAATTTCTTGTTCTTGAAATCCTTGAGACACCTTTTGAAATCTCTTAAAAAATATTTGTGCTTGCTTAAGTAAGATCAAGAGTTAATTCTATCACCTTATCGGAAAAGTCTTCCAAAATTTTCCCATGCCGGCTGAGACACTTTTTTATTATTACATTATTAGATATTACCATTAGAGCAGCATCTCATGGTAATACTTTGGGCTTTATGTTCATGTGTTTCTCCTCCCTTCTGTACTGGGAGATACTTGAGAGCAAAGGTCTTGTTTTGCCATCTCTGCTTCACACAGGGTTCGACATACAGAGGGCACCTAGAGGAGCTTATGACCATTCCCAAAGGTTAGCAAGACTTCCACAGTGAAAAATATTTGAGCTATGTGAGGCTCTCATAGACGAGAGGACGAGTTTGCCGAGAAAGAAGGGGGAAGAGCCCTTATCCTATTAAGGGAAGAAACTGCTTACTTCTACCACCCTGGGCATTTCTCTTGAGTTACTATAATAGCATCACTTAGTCCCTTTGTATCTGACTTCTGTGGATTCTGAAGTGAGCAAGAGGGAAAGACACGCGTGTCCTGATACAGCATTCCTATTTTGCACTCCCATGAGAGCGAGCAAATGTTCTCTAAATATCCTATGAAATATCTAGCCCCTCGGGAGAATTCTTCCAATTCCTCTCGTTATTCCTCTTTATGAGCACAGCTGATCTGCCCAGTGGCCTCACTCATCTGAAAGGTCAGCTAACCTGAATAAACATCTGGGTTTAACCAATTTTACTAAACATACCTTTACATTTCAGATGACATTGTTTGAATTTCTCAGCAGGTTATGTGAACACAAGGAAAAAGGATTTAGCTATTATTTCGGATAGAAAAGGTCACAGTTTGATAGAAAATATTTAAGACAGGTTGGCACTGATACATATTTTTATGTTATTATGTTCATAAAAATGTCATGTTTCTGAGAATCAAAAAGTCATCTGGTTTACAAAATCTCAAGCTGGACGGGTTGGTATCAGGAAAGGAAAAAATACTATTGAAGGATTTCTGTATGCAAATATTTTGCATTTTTCAATGAAGGGATTGAATAACTAAGGTCAGGACATTATGTTGATAAAATCCCAGGCTATTCGTCATGACATTTTTCAGTTCTGCTGGGTCTTTTTCCATGTACTTGTTCTTGTAAAATATCATCTTCCACTGAGTTTTGTTGAGATTGACCATCAGAATTTGATATTCTTGAAACAGGAAATTAGACAAAACTTACAGACATCTCTTAACTGCACAGGGGATGAGATATTCATTTCTACTGTTACCTTGACCATGGATGTGCTTATACTGGCCAGTTATCCAATCCATTTGTTTCGGGCTCCGTCTCTACGGGAAGCAGCAGCCACAAGTCTAGCCATTCTGATCACCATTACGGTCAAACTGTTCCATGGTCATCCTTTTCCCCCAGAGAACAACTGACTTGCTCATTTCTTGGCCAATGACACTGATTTATTACTGACTGACTCGAATAGTCCAGCCAGCCTTCATCTATTCACTCAAAACCATTCACTGAATCATAGTCATTGGGCTTTACACGTGTCTTCCGCATTTCAGGCAGCCGCACAAGGAAGGAAGATGCATAAAGAGATAGCGACAATACAATGTTCAAAGTACACGGAATATCTCGAGAGCCTAAAGGAGAGGCTCCCAACCCTGACTGGAGGGTCCTGGCTGAACATGCTCATTGCACCCAGGGGGAACTAGCCCGATCACTCAGAGCTACTACCGCCTTGGAGAAGTCCCATATTCAGTCCGCATTCAACAAACCTCTCTTATGAAACTTTATGTCCCAGGCACTATGCTGGGTGATGAAAATTAAGTGATCAGATGTAGTCTCTGCCCAGTAGGAACTTTTGGTCTGGAGAGAGGAGACAAATATACGAACAGCTGTAATAGAAGTCAGAATGAAAAAAAAAATACTATATTAGAAGTAAATGCAGAGTGTTGTGGGAACATAGCAAAAAATGTCATGAATCCTGCCCAAGAGGCACTGAAGAAGGTTTCCTAAAGGAAGCAGCAATGAAACTGAGCCTGAAAAATCCTAGGATTTTTGATAGACTAAGAAGGAGGAATGTGTATGGCAGGCAGAGAGGAAGCACATGCAAAGTTGCTGCACACTGTAGTCCCTAGAATACTGGGAGGAAAGCAGACAACTGGTTGACTTGGACAATGAATTGTCAGGGGTGATTAGATTGGAGATAACGGTCTTAAGTAGGATCGGGTTAGGTCGTGAAGATCTTTGAATGCCAACGTTTAATTTTGCAAAGGGGTTCGTGTTTTGGCAAGACGTGTGAGGCAGGTATGAGGTGGTACAAAAATCATGAGCTGTCCCCTTGCCACTGTTTAGCGGAAAGACCCAGAACAAGTTCTCTAACCCCTCTGGACTTGCTTCTGCATTTGTAATAGGAACTATTACCGGTCCTCTACTCAAACCGTGGCTGGAAGATCAAAGGAACGCGAAAGGTGAACTACCCAAAGCCAAGTGTGGGATACGGTACACGTTCGGTGCCTGAGTACCTGGCAGCAGGGCGGATGCTAGGTCTGGCGGCGGGAGGGCCAGCTGGGGTGCCACCGCAGCGGTCCGACCGAGAAATGCTGAGGCATGAACGGGAGCGGTGGCCAGAGAAAGGAGGTCACGCAAGCAGGCCATCCTGATCTTGGAAAGGAACGGGGGGGGAGAGCAGGGCAGGAAGAAGCGATCTAAGATGCCTGAAATCTCTCCTGCGGTTGGATGGAAATAACGCCAAGGCGAGACGGGGTGGGAACAGGCATCTAAGGGGACACGGTGTGTGTGCGCCCAGCGGCTGCTCGTCAGGTGTTACCCTCAGAACTTCTTTACGCTCCTTTGCCAGGCCCTGTAGTTAGATCGTGACATTACTGTATCCTCGACTGACTCCTCTTAGTGTCTTCTTTGGCTATGTCCAGGAAGGGTGCTTCCTAGGGCTTGTTGGCTGTATGTAGCGAATATTTCTCGAGTGCTCCCTGTGTCAGGGCCTACACTTCACATATTTATATTTCTTTCATTTTTATATAGTAAATATATATAAAAAATAAATAAATTTATATATATATATATACATACATACATAAATCAAATCTTTATAATATCCCTGGAAAACAGGTACTAGTAGAACCCTGGCATGACTGATTAGGAGTATTTGGAATTCCAGATGTGGAGGAGACAATAAAACAAGCATACAGAAGCGAAACGCAAGGTTAAGAGCAAGTCGGAATGTGAGACGGATACCCAGGGGAGGCCTCACTAAGAAGGTGACATTCAAGGAAAGGAAGTAAAGAAGCGAGCCATGCACTATTGCAAGAACCTTCTAGAGCGTGAAAACACCAAGTGCCAAGGCCTAAAGTCAGCACTCCCCGGCACGTGTGAGAACAGCAAGGGTACCATTGTGACCGAGGTGGCACATCAGGGAGGGAAGAGGAGTAGAAGGTGGGAGCAGAGAAGCAAAGGGCAGGGAAGAGGGACCTGGGTTGTATGTGACCCTCCTTAAGGATGTCAGCTTTCTCCCTGAGTGAGACGGGTGCACTAGAGGTTTTTGCAAAGAGGGATGACAAGGCCTACTTCCCACGTTCATTTCCACATGAACACGTTCCTCTTGGCCTCTGTATTCAAAATGCACGGGGATGAGAGGGTGAGGGGAGAAGCCGAGGGACCAAGGGCCACGAAGGTGGTGAAAGCCAAAACCCAGAGTGCCAGTTATCAATTTCTTCCCTCTCAGTCCCCAAATCTGTGTTTTCCGTCTCTTGAGGGGACCCGAACCAATATACCTAGCTTAAACTACATTAATTTATTTGAAATACTAGTCCCTCTCCCTCCACCCGCTCCAGTCCTGAATATCTAATCTTCTGAAGAAACCGTGGGAGTAATTGATGTTTAGCCGAAGATTCAGCCATCACGGGCCCCATCATTCCTTAATCACTTTCTATCTGGAGATATAACTAGCTGAGCTATAGCCATTGCTTAAAGCGTTCTCCAGCTGAAACTAAATTAATTCACGTTAACACATATTTAGATGAAGACATGATAGAGAAAATAATGTGCCGATAATAAAAAGTAGCTATAGAAAAATCAACTAAAATATTCATAAATGCCAATTCCAGCTAACAGTACATAGATTTTCCTGCTGCTTCTCTTGCAAAACTTTTTTTTCGGACCTGAGATTGTTGCTAGATATGAAAAGGAATGCTCATGAGAATAACTAAGAGTAATCATGTGCTTTACAAACACATAATTGAGAAAATAATAACAAAAAGGATGCCGGGGAGAAAACATCAGTTTTGCTTTTAAAGGAAAATTCAAATGATGCTTCACCCAGAAATACTTACGTAATCAACACTTAATGAGCTCCAAAATGCAGCACTCTTAATTTCCAGCAGGTATTATAAGCTCATAAAATCATGTTATTTTAAGCGAGGAAAAAACTCATAACTATTACAGAGAGGGAAACTCTGCTATTGTGCCATAATAAGTTTTTTCCCCTTCCTGACATTCTAAATGCCTGTAATTTTAGTCACCAAGACCCTACATAAAGTTTTACTAGCAGAAAGCTGAAGTGCCTTATTATCTTTTCTATTTATAGGACCCAGATTCACCTGATATCTGGGTTTCTGGCATCCTTATTTTTAAAGCCGATACCACAGATGCAAAGAGACAACACCCTATTTAATCAGAGCTGATAATTGACCTTTGAGGGACTGAACAGCAGAGCTGAATTAACTTACATCAAAATTGCTGTTTTAAAGGGAGGAAGAAGGGGCGCCTGGGTGGCTCAGTTGTTAAGCGGCTGTCTTCGGCTCAGGTCATGATCCCAGGGTCCTGGGATGGAGCCCCGCATCGGGCTCCTTGCTCAGCAGGAAGCCTGCTTCTCCCGCTACCATTCCCTCTGCCTGTGTTCCCCCTCTCACTGTGTTTCTCTGTCAAATAAATAAAATCTTAAAAAAAAATAAAATAGAGGGAGGAAGGAAATTGCCACACAATAGAGGATCAGCCAAACTTAAAATGGAAAGACTTTTCAAATGCCTGGTTAGAACTGGTGGGCAGAGATGTCCATAAGTTGCAGATTTTTATTTTTTTTTTACTTCCACCCACAAGAGATGTGGCTGATTTCCTGTGTGGTCGAGGTGCTTACTGAAAGGCTAATGGGGAGAGGCAACGTGTGTGCTATTTTTCGTACTCTTGGTAAGTGCCTGGCATCTAGGGGAAGTTCAAGGCAGCTTTGAGAGAGAGACGGACAAAGTGAGAAAGAGCCGAAGCAGGGAGGAGAGGGAGAAACAAGCTCCCCAAAGAGCTGGGAGCCCGACGCAGGGCTCGATCCCAGGACCCCAGGATCATGACCTGAGCCAAAGGCAGACACTTAACCAACTGAGCCACCCAGGCGCCCCTCCCCTATATTCTGATTTGCTCAACACTGTTCTTTCCATTGACCCCCATTTGCCACTTAAATAGATTGTGCTTCATCCCAGTACCTAAGATCCATGAAGTCAGAGGTGTTCTCATGCTAGTTATTTTTGCCACACATGGAAACAACTGCAGAACTTTTAGAATTGGAAAGATCCCTACGTGTACACCCCAAAACCTCTGCCACTTCCTAACTCTGTGACCTCAGGGAAATTACGTCATCGTTGGAGTCCCACCACAGAGCACGGCGTCTTATGTGCAGGAAACACTTCTTTCCCATTGGGGCTATGTGGCAGATGCTGAGAATGCAGATATGATGTGGATCTTGCCTTCATCGTGTTCATGTTCTAGCTGGAGAATGCAACGCATACAAGCATTTCCATACTCCCCTCTGTGACACACAAACAGTAGCTCGTGTTTTGTTTTGCTTCAGTTTAGGGCTTAAGAGATAGTTTTCCCAGGGATTTCAAGTTTGGTCATAATACGCTCCATCTCTCCGTAGATATGTTACTAAGAACTGGAATATTTTCTTCTGAGTTCGTTTATAATTGTGGTTCACATTTTTTATTTTTTCAGGATTCAGTATTTGGACTATTTCCCAAAACATTAGAAATGGGTTGGAAGTCTTAAAAAATGCAAATCTGGACAATCGGGGGATTCAATGGAATGGGAACTATTTAAAGTCAGCAGCAAGAGAAAATTTTACCAGGCAGCTGAGTCAAGTCAATGACCACAGTTTGGCAGTGAATTGGGTACCAAGATTTCTGGCAACAAAAGTCCAAAAAGAGAAACATGGTGGATCTTTAGTGATTGTTTGAAGAAAGAAAGTACATGTATTAGTCTACAGAAACGAGCTTTATTTCTGCAAAGGACAAAAGTCTGATGCTAATCATGTGAGTCCCTGTGTAAGAAGCACCGAGGCACAGAGTGGCAACATTTTCAGCTGTAGCTCTACGAAAAGACACAGAAGCACTGGTCACAAATAGGCCATTCTTGTCCCGACCCCTCAAAAAGCCAGAGAACATCACGTTCCATCACAGTTAAGGGAGGCACCTGGGCAGAACTGAAAACAGAGTCTGAGATCCCAAGGCACCCAAAGAGACGTTGGTAACACCACAGCGAGAGGCCTCACAGATTCCAGAAACTACTAAATCGCATACCTGTCACAGCATTTCAGTCAGGTTACGGCTGTCTTACTTCAGCTTCAGATATTCTGTGGTTACCTCAGATGAGAGCCTCATGCTTGAGAGACCATATGTGCTAAACGGTACCGTTCTAATATTTGCTACCGCCGACCTTGCCCAGAACCCCACTATTGGGTCAGGCCGGCGGGAAAGCTATACTTATCTCACTGACATCACTGGCCCGTAACTTGGTGTGGCCAATGACAAGCTAAAAGTATCATGTGGCAATTTTGAGTAGAAGCGTTCAGGGCCATGGTGGGACATACGATTTTTTTTTTTAAACGTTTTACTTATTTATTTGACAGAGAGAGAGAGACAGCGAGAGAGGGAACATAAGCAGAAGTGGGAGAGGGAGAAGCAGGCCTCCTGTTGAGCCGGGAGCCCGATGCGGGACTGGATCCCAGGACCCTGGGATCATGACGGGAGCGGAAGGCAGACACCTAACAACCTACCGAGCCACCCAGGTGCCCCGGGACATATGATTCTTCTCTTTCACTTTGCCCCCTGCCCCGACGCTGGTATGGCTCAAGAAGGGCCTGCTCCTTTAGCTTGGTTCTCAGAATAAAGAAGGTATAAAGGAGAACAGTGCTTGACCCCTAAAGGCTGTGAAAGGTGACTGAGGAATACTTTTACCTTTGGGAGTTACTGAGATTTGGAGGCTGCTGACTGTAGGATAACTTAACAAAAACGGACTGATAGGCAAAAATACATTGGAAAGAAAACTGCTTTGCTTTCATGAAGTAACTCTCAGTCCAGCTTGTGTTCTACCCGAATGTTCTGTGCTATATTATATGGAAAATACAACTTCCATTCTTACTGTTTTTAATTCAGGGATAGCCATTTGACTTCCTCAGTTTATAGAGCAAATAATTTTAACAAGAATTCCTGACGAGCATGTCAATAATGAAGGTTGAGCTCGCTGCAAAATGCCCAGAGGGATAGGCGGGGAAGGAAACAGAGAATACTAACATGTATTTGCATTTCTTAATGCACTAGGTGCTCGCCCTATATTGTTTCATTTAACGTTCGTGGTGACCCAGTCTCGCTGCCCTTTTACAAATGTCATTCCGAGGAGCTGGATAAATTGGCCACAGGCGAAGGGCCACGAAGTAAGATAGCGGGATTTGAGCTTCCATCCGACTGACTCCAAAGTCTTGGCTCTTCCCATTATCCTCTTTCTATTACAGGCTTACTTCCACTGCTCAGGACAGAATGAACTGGCCACACAGACACAAAGCAGCAGAGCACCGTCCCGGGGACTACTGGAGAAGTCTGTGGAAGCCTAGTCTTGCACCAAGTTTGAAGATAAAGGGGTCAGGCTGTAAAGGATTATCCGATATGTTTCTAGTCCTGTAATTTGGGTTGAGGATTAATTCCAGTATTAACTATAGCTTATTATTTTAATCGTAAAGGTAACAGTCATAGAAAATTGGGAAAATATGAAAATCGCCAGTGAATGTTTATCAACTCTCTTGAGGGTCAGGAATTTCTAAGCTTAAAAACAGTGGGGGAATATCAAAGAAAAATACATATTTGGCTACATAAATGTTAAACAAATGCTGTTATCTCAGGTAGAGGCTTTATTTTTTTTTCAGGTATAAGCTTTACATTTTAGCAGATACATTGCTTTTGACATATTCGGTGGGGTTCTATTCATGGGCAATCTGGCATTTTTTTTTTTTAAGATTTTATTTATTTGACAGAGAGAAACACAGCGAGAGAGGGAACACAAACAGAGGGAATGGCAGCGGGAGAAGCAGGCTTCCCACCGAGCAGGGAGCCCGATGCAGGGCTCGATCCCAGGACCCTGGGATCATGACCTGAGCCGAAGGCAGACGCTTAACGACTGAGCCACCCAGGTGCCCCGGCAATCTGGTATTTCTATTCAATCTTGTGATAATACAGTTTTATATAATATAGTCATTAATATTATATAACATGCTAATTAAAATGCCATTACATTAATTTGTTAATATATAATTATATAATATACAACATAATTAATAATTAATGTTAATTAACATATATCAATAATGTATGTTATACTTTTTTCACATGTTTATTGTGAACTTAGAACTAGAAACTGGGAGTGGGGAGCGTGGTCGACATAGATGACCGAGGAATCTAACATCAAGAGAGGTCATGACCATGGGCCTGATGGGAGAACAGGAAGCATTGGGTCCCAGCTCTGCAGTTACTGAACGGGGCAAGGATGTGGGACAGTTTCTCGAAGACCAAGTGTGACATGTGGGCCAGGTGGTAGGGAGAGCTATTCACCTGAAGCCTTTCTGAAACTTGCCAGGGCAAGTGATCCCAATAGAAGATAAAAATGCTGAATTCTCAGGATGAAAGGGAGGTGAGTAGTGTTGATTGATTACTGCCACTGGGGGAATCTGTAAAGAATACACATCTCTGCCCCCAAGGCGAAGAGTCAGATTTGGCCATCCGCCAAGCCCAAGGAAAGGCAGCTGTGAACATCTGCCATAAGCAGATACCTGAAGGTCTGGTCAAGAGAGAACTGCCTGACCCTGACCTTCTCTCCCACCTGTCTTCTGTCCTGGAGAGGTCAGAAACTGTAACTACACTCTGGTGTGGAGGGGAGGGCGGTGGAGAAAGGAGGAAATGGATAAAGGACAGACATGCACATGGAGGCTAGAATTCTTCATTTTGAAGTTCAAGGTTTTGTTATTTTTACCCTAGACTAGACCTAGTCATTACTAAAGTTGAACTATCACCAATGAAAGCAACCAATGGACTTCATATCGACTAAGGCTGAGTGAATAAGGTACGAAGGAAGACTGCCTAAAATTTCATTCATTGACTCAAAACCAGATTCCCCAAGATGGATTTATAGTAACTACTTCATACAATTGCTTTCATCTCATTCCATGACTTGAAAGGTAAGTACCTACTTTTTTGCACAAGTGTCCACTTATGCATTCTTTCCTCTTTTGGATGCAGTTTTTCCTCTTTTGGAGTACCTACTATGTGCCAGGTCGTGTTCTAGGTATCCAGGAAATTTCAGTGAATAAAAGATGACGCTGACCTTCCATTAGGGAGAGAAAACCAAGACTGATTTAAATATAAATAAAAAATAAGGGGCGCCCGGGTGGCTCAGTGGGTTAAAGCCTCTGCCTTCGGCTCGGGTCATGATCTCAGGGTCCTGGGATGGAGCCCCGCATCGGGCTCTCTGCTCCGTAGGGAGCCTGCTTCTCCCTCTCTCTCTCTGCCTGCCTCTCTGCCTACTTGTGATCTCTCTCTGTCAAATAAGTAAATAAAATCTTTTAAAAAAATAAAAAAAGAATTTATATTAATATGAATATGATTTTACTGTATCCCAAGATAGATACCAATCTAAAATATGATAGAAGGGGCACCTGGGTGGTTAGGTGGGTTAAAGCCTCTGCCTTCGGTTCAGGTCATGATCTCAGGGTCCTGGGATCGAACCCTGCATTGGGCTCTCTGCTCAGCAGGGAGCCTGCTTCTCCCCCTCTCTCTGCCTGCCTCTCTGCCTACTTGTCATCTCTCTCTCTGTCAAATAAATAAAATCTTGAAAGAAAGAAAGAAAGAAAGAAAGAAAGAAAGAAAGAAAGAAAGAAAGAAAGAAAGAAAGAAAGAAAGAAAAGAAAGAAAAGAAAGTCGAAACAGAATATAATGGTGACTTAGACCAGAGTGGTCTAATTACATTAATGGCACTGCTTGCTGATATCTAAACAGACTAGGAGAGGTACAGGCTTAGAGGGAAATCCAAAGGTCTGTTTTTCATGTGCTGGATTGGAAATGCCTAATTGGCACCCAGGAAAGGATATCGTGTAGGACGTGGATATGTCCTGATAAGTCAGAAGCTCAGAGGAGATGTCAGGGCAGGAAACAGATTTGGGATCCTTGGAATATGTTACGTAAATCCATGTGGCAAATGAAATCACCTGAGAAGTGAGTAGAGTAAGAACAGAAAAGTGGCCCAGGAGTAAATTCTTGGGACACCGTATCCTAGAGGTCCAAGAGAAGAGAAGCTAGGAAGAGAGACTGAAAAGGATCAGCCAGTGAAATAGAAGAAAAAACACAGGGAGGGTATGTGCTGTTAAGTGCTGTGAAATGTATAAGCCTGACGATTCACAGACATGTACCCTGGGGCAAATAATACATTATATGTTAATAAAAAATAATTAAAAAAAAAAGAAAAACACAAGTGTGCAGGATCGAGGAAACAGAAGCAAGTATTTCAACAAGTAGGGAATAGTCAACCATGTGAAACGCTGCTGAGCAATTAACTGAGAGGGAAACAATGAAGTGACCACAAGTAATCTCAATAGCAAAATAATGTATTTGACTTCCCTTTATGAACTTTATTAATATCTTCTGTGGTTGCACACTGTCCACAAACATTATTGGGAATTGCAGTCATGTTTGTAGTTATTTATCAACTTTGTAATTTGTTGTGCTTTCTTAGTCTAAATAAATATTCACTTTCATGCCTTAATTTGTATTCTTTTTCCCAAATGGAGCCCCTAAATTATAAAAGCTTCTGGGGACACAAACCCTAGATCTATATATGTTGAGGACAGATAGATAGAGAGATACACCATTTCTTTCAAACATATTCAAAATGAATGAGAATTTGATGTCTTAGCCTAATCTAGAATTTTTAACTCAAACCCTCTGGCCTCTCAGCTCTGTAGTTGATGATCTACTGTTTCCTTCAATTTAGTATTTTGGACAAGACTAAGGGTAGTCTGATCTTATTTCTTTGTGGATGATTTTTATAGGTTACTATGTTTTTTATTTTAGTGGGCTGTAGAGACTTGACAACTAGGATCCTTTGTGACATTTAATATTTTTACCTGATGTGAATCTGTTTTTATTAATTTTTTATAGGACCTGGTGAACACTCTTATTTTCTAGATTTAATGCCTTTCTTGAGATCAGAAACATTTTTCCCATGTGTTTTTCTGCAATATTGCTTCTGTTTCATCTTTATTTATAGCTCTTATCTATTAGACCCCCTCCACCATATTTGTGGTCACCGCTTTCATTATTTTCATCTCTTTTTCTCTGGGTTCTCGAAGTTTTTCAAGTTTGGCTTCTTATTTACTAATTCAATTCTCTGAGATGTCAATTCTCCTCATTGCTTCCACACAGTTATTTTTCCACTGTGTTATTCATCTTTCAGTAGTCTATCCTTTATTTATATTGACAAAAATAACAAGGGAAAATGTGACAGGAACTTGAATTTGGTCACAAAATATCACAGAGGTGCTGGCGCTGTACATTATATTCCACCCCCATGCCAATCTCCCCAAAGAAGTCTTAAAAGTTATTTCTGAAATTAATTCTAGTGTTGATAATATATCAAGAAAGCTCTGAAAGGGGGTACTTTTAGGAGAGTTGAGAGTAGGATTCTGATTGATGTTGCATGAAAACTTTAGGGCTAAAGAAAGACCCTGAGGCTTTGGCAGGCCCTGACGCTCCATTGTTCATCACAAAGCCAGAGAAAAACTTAAAAGGGAGAAAGTCCAGGAAGCAGAGAGCTAAAAACATTACTTGACTGCATGCTCACATTAGCACTTCAGCATTGCTGGGGAATGCAAGAAGGTTGAAGTCCTCAGCTCTGACTGCTAAGTGACTCCAGCAGCAAGCTGCTGGATATGGACGTCACCAGATAGCGCACCAAGAATCTTCAGACAGGCCGACCTGTGAAGGGCTTCCCCTGCTGAAGCCACTCTGTAAAGAATGGAAGAGGTACCTACTTCTGTACTTAAATGTACAGACACCAACTCAAGGCCCCAAGGATAATAATCAAGGAAACATGACTCCACTGAAGGAAATTAATACAACCCCGATTACTGACACTGAAGAAATGGAGATCTATGAACTATCTGACAAGGAATTCAGAATAATCCTCTTAAAGAAATTCAGTGAGGGGCGCCTGGCCGGCTCAGTAGGTGGAACGTGCAACTCTTGATCTTGGGGTTGTGCGTTCGAGCCCCATGTTGGGTGTAAAGATGACTTAAAATACTTTAAAAAAGACATTCAGTACACTGAAAAATAAATAAATAAAATTTAAAAAAAAAAGACATTCAGTGCAGTACAAGAAAATACAGACAACTAAATGAAATCTGGAAAACAACATGAGCAAAATGACAAATTCAACAATAAAATAGAAACCATTAAAAAAAGAACCCAGGAATTCTAGCATTCAAGAATACAGTGAATGAACTGAAGAATTCAAAAGAGAACTTCAACAACAGACTTCACCAAGCAGAAGAAAGAATAAGTAATTGGGAAAACGGGTCACTGAAATCATCTAGTCAGAGGAGAAAAAAAAAAGAGTGAAAAAAGTCTACATAAATTACAAAATACCATTAATGGAAATAATCTACATGTTATTGGAGTTCTCAGAAAGAGAAGAGAGGGAATAAGGGGGAGGAACCTTTTTTAAAGCAATAATGGTTGAGAATTTCCCAAGCCTGGGGAAAGATTTGGACGTCCAAGTTCATGAAGCTAATAGGTCGCTCCAAAATTCCAACCAGAAAGGAGTTGGGTGGGGGTGGGGGGAATGGATGAAATAGATAAAAGGGATTGAGAGTATATTTGTCTTGATGAGCACTAGGAAATGTAGAGAATTGTTGACTCATTGTATTGTACCCCTGAAATTAACATAACACTGTATGTTAATTATACTTGAATTTTAAAAATTCCAACAGAAAATGATCTTATCTAAGACACATGAAAATAAAACTATCTAAAGTCAAAGACAAAGAGAGAATTTTAAAAGAAGCAAAGGGAAAAAATATTCTCACATTTAAGGGAACACCCATAAGGCTATCAGCATATTTCCTAGCAGAAATCTTGTAGGACAGGAGCGAGTGGGATGATAAATTTAAACTGCTGGAAAAAAACAAAAAACAAAAACCACCTGATAATGGAGAATATTTGGCTTTCAGGCAAAATTGTCTTTCAGAAATGAAGGCAAGATAGAATTTCCCAAACAAACAAAAGCTGAGGGAGTTCACAACCACTAGTCTTGCTTTACAAAAAGGAGTTCTTCAAGCAGAAACAAAAGAACAATGATTAGTAAAGTGAAAATATATGAAAAAATAAAACATACCGGTAAAGGTAAGTATACAGTCAAATTCAGAATATTTTAACACTGCCATATTGCGGTGTGTCAATAACTTCACTCAAGTATAAAAGATTAAGTACAAAAGAACTGAAAATAACTACAGCTACAGTAGTTTGTTAAATGATATACAAAATAAAAAGAGGTAAATTATGACACCAAAAATATAAATATAGGGGAGGAGTAAAAGGGCAGAGTTTTTATACACGATCAAAGTCAAGCTGTTAGTTTAAAAAAACTGTTATCCGTAAGATATTTTATGTAAGTTTCGTGATAACCAAAAAACACAAGAAGAGTAGATACACAAAAGATAAAGAGAAGAAAATCAAAGCATACTATTATGGAAAAGTGTCAATTCACAAAGGAAGACATCAGAAGAGGAAAAAGAAACATAGCAAACAGCCTGAAAGCAATTAATAAGATGACATCAGTAAGTCCTTACCTGTCAATAATTACTTTAAATGTAAATAGATTACATTCTTCAATCAAAAGGCATAAAGCAGCTAAAAGGATTAAAAAACAAGATATAACTGTATACTGCCTATGCGAAACTCATTTGAAACTGAAGTGAAGAACTAGGGAAAAAAAAGTATTCCATGCAAATAGAAACCAAAAGAGACCAGGGGTGGCTATACTTAAATCAGACAAAACAGACTTTAAATCAAACCTGTAACAAGAGAAAAAGTGACTGTAACGATAAAGGAGTCAGTTCCTCAAAAGGATATAACATATGTGTGCCCAACATTGGAGCAGCTAAATATATTAAGTAAATATTAACAGACCTGAAGAGAGAACTGGATGATGGATGAGTAGACAAAGAAAATGTGGGGGGGGGGGTGTGTCACACGAAATATTCTGCCATAGAAAAGCAGGGAATGTTAGCAGCAGATTGTGCAGCCACAGCCAAGATTAAGCCTCGAGACCTTCATGACAGGAAGGAGGAACCAAGTGAGAGGCGGCACGGCTTCCGGAGTTCTCCAAGATCCGACACGTTCGCAGAACCATCGCCCGTGTTCTCCCTGTCATCAACCAGACTCAGCAAGAGAACCCCAGGAAATTCTATGAGGGTAAGAAGGACAAGTCCCCGATCTGCGGCCCCAGAAGACACATGCCACGTGCCGCTAACTGAGTAAGCACGAGGAGGACCCAGACCAAGAAGCAGCGGCAGGTGGAGCGGCTGTACTCGCTGCGGAAGGATGTGGCCCGGGCCTGAGCAGCAGCTTCCGTAACACGCAAACACACAAGCGAACAAAGCAGGAAATCCTTTGGTGACAACATGAAGGGACTCTGAGGGCATCGTGCTAAGTGAAGTAAGTCAGACGGAGAACCACGAGCACTGTGTGTTCTCCTATGTGTTATCCAAAAAGGCTGAACTCATAGAAACACAATTCACAGTGCTGTATTGAATACTTGCAAGCTAGAAGACAGCAGACCTTAGGTGTTATCACCAAAAGACAATGGTAATTTATCTACTGACGTGTTAACTAACCTTATGCGATCATCATTTCACTGTATGTTACGTCCATTCCCTAAATCCATTTCACTACACAGACACAGATATCATTAGCACCACGTACACCTAAAACCTGTATTTGTACATGTCACTATACTTCAGTAAAGCTGGGAAAAAACTGATAGTGAAGGAAATAGAACTGATTCAGAGAACAGAAGAGGAGGAAGAGCAGGAAGAGAGGAAGAAACGGGAAGAGCAGGAGGAAGAAGGAAGAGGAGGGACGGAACGAGAAGGAAAAGCAGCGTTTTGCATCCAAAAGAAAAAACACAATATGTTACAAAATAGGTAGGATCAGAAAAAGTTCTTGAAACTTAAAAATATGACGGCTGAAATTTAAAATGTAATTAAAATATAACATGGACATCTCCTTCTAGGCAGAACAAAAGAAGAAAACTGTGAGCAAAAATGCAAAAGAAATTCAACGCAGGCTGTCTAACATCCAACAGAAGTGCAGGGGAGGGACCGAGAGAAGAAACAAAAGCAAACTTCCTGGAGATAATGGACTTCAGTGTTCCCAGCGTAGGAGCCCAGTAAGTGCCCAGCCCAGATTCAAGGTTAAAAGTTCCACACGTGAACACATCACTGGGACATTTCAGAATAGCCAGGACGAGAAGATACCACAGCCCTTAAGAGAAAACTTTAGGTTACCTACAAAGGAATGATAGGCAGGATTCCCATGAGATTTCTCACCGTCAACAGGAGATGCGAGAGGATCATGGAGCAATGCCTTTAAAACCTGGGGTCATTTTTTAAAATTAACATATAATGTATTATTTGCCCCAGGGTACAGGTCTGTGAATCGTCAGGCTTACACATTTCACAGCACTCACCATAGGACATACCCTCCTCAATGTCCATAACCCAGGCACCCTATCCCTACCCCCCTGCCTCCCAGCCACCCTCAGTGTGTTTCATGAGTCTAGGAGTCTCTTATGGTTTGTCTCCCTCCCCATCCCCATTCCCTTTCTCTCCCCCACCCCCCACAAACTCCTGCTTTGCCTCTCAAATTCTTCATATCAGAGAGATCATGTGATACTTGTCTTTCTCTGACTGACTTATTTCGCTTAGCATAATACCCTCCAGTTCCATCCACATCGTTGCAAATGACCAGATTTCGTTTCTCTTGATGGCTGCAAAGTATTCCACTGTATATATATACCACCTCTTCTTTATCCATTCATCTCTTGATGGGCATCTAGGGTCTTTCCATAGTTTGGCTATTGTG
>CM053612.1:6565628-6583623 GCA_028646535.1 Procyon lotor | reverse complement strand
GGGGAAGGTTGGGGAGTAGAAAGTAAAGATGTATAATGTACACCACTAATAAATTGAGAAACAGTGATGTATACGGTTATTTAGAGATTTATCACTAAAAAGAAAAAAAAAGAAATTTATCACTTACCAGAAGCAAGAGTTAAAAGAGCTAAAGGAAGGGGGCTTATGGTTGAGAGATGAGGAGCAAGGGAATGTTGCTTTTCATTTTAAGCCCATAAAGCTGCTGATGAATGGACTGGATCAGAGTCAAGGAGACGAGTCAGGGGCTACTGTAACTGTTTAGCTACAAAATAGCAAGGTCTCGAAGGAGGGCATTGGCAGTGGGTACAGAAGAAACGACTTTGAGAGAACCTACTAGTGGGCGACTGGTGTATGAGTTCACAATCACTCCAGTATTTCCAGATCGAGTGATTTTATTTTTAATATTTTATTTATTTGTTTGTTTATCTATTTATTTATCTATTTATTCGAGAGAGAGAGAGCACGAGCAGGGGTGAGGGGCAGAGGGAGAAGGAGAAGCAGACTCCCTGCTAAGCAGGGAGCCCAATGCGGGACTCGATCTTTGAGTCGAGATCTTTGACTCGAGATCATAACCTGAGCTGAAACCAAGAGTAAGGCGCTTAAACAACTGAGCCACCCAGGCACCCCCAGATCCAGAGATTTTAATTGAGAAATAAGATTTCTGTGCAGTAAGTATTTTTTTCTTTTTCTGTTTACGTGCAGCCCTCTTATGCAAATACAAAAATTGCTACACCAGTGGAGGAGACCTCATTGGTCCTTTTCAATTCTTGTTATTTACCAATATATTGCTTACATGCAGTAGTGTCAGGTTGTATAACTCAAAAATTCCACGAGTACCTACAGCTCAACCGCTCCGAGTAGAAAGGGGAAATAGAGAATAACTTAACAGATTGTCGTAGAAAGAGACTTTTTTGGTGGTGGCGGGCTGGGGATAAACTCAGGGTGGCTTTATCTATCTACCCAGAAATAATCACTATTGTAAGAAAAAAGAGTGCTTTTCTCACGGGAGATTAAACTTGCCTTTACACTCTCTGTTGACTTCAGTAACCATGGATGCTCCACACCTCTGTGTTCAACAGACCAATAGTGAAGCAACAGTAGGAAAATTGATGGTGTGACATTCTTGGGCTCAAACTAAATACCACAGCTTATCTCTGTAATTATGATATTTAGAAAGGACGTCACCAAAAAAGATGGGGACATAAATCACCCCATCCAATTCCACCAAATTGGAATCAGCTTTTGGCATGAGTGAGAAAGAAGTCCCACAGAGCACCCACTGAGCTCCAAGAGAAGAGGATCCAAAGGCCGTTAGCTCAGACGATGATTACGTAATCAGACAGGTCAGCTGATAATTTCTGTCAAGTGCTTAGGAAGCTCCTTAAACTAGAATAGTTAACAAGGTTGACTTCCGTCTGTCTGATGGATAAGGCCTGAAGTACATTCCCCCAATAGATGATACTAAAAAGAGATATCGGGGCTTGGAGTTTTAAAAGATGCATTGGGCACACATCCACTTGTCTTCCCTCCCAAGGCCTTCTGGAAATCATCAAAAAGATTTTGGGGTGGGGGCGAGAAAAAGCCATCATAGTGCTAGAGGAAGCAGAAAGGCAGCAGGCAGGAGACTGAGTTTTCCAAGGAATCTCGGATGGCGGAGAGACAGTAGAATGCAGGCAAGATGGTAGTGATTGTCCTCATCGCTCCTTCCTGCGCCCTGTTGCTGTTTGGGCTGGGTGTTCCCTCCTGTTTCTTACTCAGTTCCATCTCGTCTGCATTCATTTTATTCAGAAAGAAATAAAAGACCAAAAAAAACCAATACAGAGCTCCGCTCAGAGGTGCCATATACTGAGAGCGCCACTTCCATCTCCCCCCTCCCCCAAGTAAGACCTCCCTTCTTTGACACTTGGGGGCATTCTATTGGTCAGCGGAGTCTTAGAAAAAAAAACAAGCAAAACAGATGGGCGATTTTAAAAGCACTGTGAGAATTGAGGCACTGCGGGTTTCCTGTGGGCAGGAGAGACCTGGGCCACTTAACTAGCTAAGAGGAGGCTGAGACATGGGCAGAGCGGCCTAGCGTTTGACCTGGAGAATTCTTCTCAGTTTGCGTTCCCACCCGCAACAAACAAATATTCGTTACCTTTCGATTAGGAGGCTCCCCTCTCCTTCTCTTTGCCATCAGGAAGCTCAAGAGTGCCTTTTAAACATGTGATCCTATAAAAGAGAAATTCTTATTCTTGCTCAGAATGCGGTTTGAAAAGCACCATGCTGAAGAATTCCTCTTACAACCTTCTCCTTATAATGAATGTGATCCAGTGACCTTTCTTTTCCCCCCTCCTGGAAGCCCACTCTATTTCTGGAAATGCAGATAAAGCGCAATGCAGGGAAACTCCATCCGAATTTTTTTTTTCTTCTTGAAGATAAAGAGTTCAGTAATCAGGAATTACCTGTCACGGCGCACGCAGACGTTGGCAGCTCGGGGTGAAAGAGTCAGAGGAGTGAACCCCAAAGTTTTCTTCTCTCCTCTCTGTCAGTGTTCCTCTAGGGAGGGCACACTTCCCCAGAGAACAGAGGGGCGGCTGGGTGTTGAGATTTGATAGATAAAGAGAGCTTGTGGTTATTTATAAAATCTACTTGTATAAAATAGCTTTCTGAAGTGCTCGAGTGTGTGTATTTCCTGTGAGTTTTGCTTCTGCAGCTGCAACTTAGCTGAACAGAACCCAGGCTGAATGTGTAGGTCAGTGAGCGACCATTAGCCCTGGTTTTTCGCGAAGCTTTGCACACAAATAATTAAGTGCCTTAGGATTAATCTGCACAGCCAAGGAGGCAAGTTTCACCCTGGCCGTGATTGGGGACTGCTTTATGGCATGGGATTGGATTGAAACAGGACCTTCCACAATGTGCAGATCGTACTCTCTTAAACCTAGAGGTCAGTTCAAAATACCCTCAGCATTCTTTATTCAAAAGCATAGTCAATACTCACTGATCTTCATCCTTTGAAGGTAAATTTTCAGAAAAATCCAGATGTCATTAGAAGTGAAATCTTTTAAAAAGTGAATGATCAACCTAGGTATATTCTGAGTCTAAACCTGTATCTGGGGGCGCTTAGGTGGCTCAGTCATTGAGTGTCTGCCTTCAGCTCAGGTCATGAGCTCAGTGTCCTGGGATCAAGCCCCACATCGGGCTCCCAGTGCGGCGGGGAGCCTGCTTTTCTCTGTCCCTCTGCTGCTCCCCCTGATTGTGTGTGCACTCTCTCTCTCTCTCTCTCTTTCTGT
The DNA here is from genome assembly GCA_028646535.1 of Procyon lotor. Taxonomy (NCBI): domain Eukaryota; kingdom Metazoa; phylum Chordata; class Mammalia; order Carnivora; family Procyonidae; genus Procyon; species Procyon lotor. The sequence goes on along the minus strand of CM053612.1, from coordinate 6,580,330 downwards.
CAAATAAATAAATAAAATCGTAAAAGAAAAAAAGCAGTATCCAATGAGAAAATAATGAAATTTGTTTCATCTGTTCCTGGAGAAATAGTTGGGAAGGCGATTCCAAAGCAGACTGGTTCAACTTCACTAGAATCAGTATACAGTGTCCACAAGGAATAAAGGAGAAAGGACTGCGGTACTGGGGGCAAAGTGGTCCTCGTCGGTCGCCACTCCTGAGGACAAAAACACATTACGGTGCCTTACTGATCACCTGCGAGCAAGGGCGACGGACTCATTAGGGAGGAGGGATCTGGGAATGCTGGCAGGCAAGGGAGGGAGGCAGAATGCACGTGCAGCACTGGGCGCAGAACAAGACTCACTTATCACAGATGAAATCCAAAAAGATTTACAGAAAATTTAACACCGTTACAGGCTGAGAATGATTCGAGGTGAAAAAAACCGGGAAACAGTTGTGTGGAGTGTGGCTTCCACTATAATAAATATTCGATGTGGAAAATCTGTCTCTATCCGAAAGAAAGAGATGCCTACAAGTCTGCCACATTTCACAAGTACTCCCACCGTGGTAGAAACTGGTGGTGGTCCCCGGATGCCCGAGAAGATTGGGCCAAAATCACTGTAATGCTAACTGGGGGGGATTATGCACAGGAAAGGAAAAAGATTGTACCTCACACCTAGGGGACAGAAGGGTCCTACAGATGTTGCTGCCCATGAATGCCTTGTGCGAGTCAAGCTTTCTGGCCCTCTGACATAGGAGGGGTGAAGGTCTTGCCAAATACTCTCAGTGGCTATTGAAATGTTTCCTCCTGCCCTTATTGAGTCCTGGTGATGGGGGAAATTAAATAGATCAAGCTGTGAACATCTGGGATGAACTACCAGCACAGAATGACAGTTCTAGTTTCTTGAATTAAAAGGTCTCATTATTGGGTTGTCATATTCAGGGAAGAAATGCCAAATGCTTAAGTGAACCTGCCTAGAGTTACACTGCAAACCATTAAGAAGAAATTAAGTAGAGGTGCCCAGAAAATCTGCAGCTATTTTGGTTGATGTTCATTATTTTTAAGCACAAATACTAATGGAATTTTATTTTCGCTTCAATATTTAGAGTTTGAAAAATGTCTTCAAATTAGATTCTCTTGATCTCTACTCCTTTCTCCCTGGCTACCGTGGTAAACACTGTTGGCTTCCTACCCAATAGTCTGACCTTTCCCTTCTTCCTTGCCAGCACAACCCAGATTTTGTTCAACTGCCTCTGAATTATAATTTCTTTCCCCATACTTGGGTGATGAGTTCTGATTGCACTTTCTAAGCCAAGCATTCCTCTTGGTAGATGCTTGGTTTGGCCGGGGCAAGTGATGTAATTCTGGCCAAGGAGATTTTAGGGGAAATCTGCCGGAAGCTTCTGGGAAGGTTTTCTTTGTTCTGAAAAAGGAATATATGAGAGATGCAGACTCTTGTTTTGAGAATTAAATGAGCGAATAGCGACTTGCAGAGAGTCAATAACTGACTGGCTCACAACTCCATAATTCTTAGGTATCCAGAGCGGACACTCAGGACTCCAAGATGGCGTCACACGTCACCCATACCAGTGAAGGAGAGGAAGCTCGTGGCTGTGAAACTAGGAGAGCTGCCAAGCTGGATACTGATGAGGGATTTCACCCCTAAAGGCACTGCTGGAGTTTCAAAGAGGTCACTATGGGTATTGCAAGTATGTCAATGTGAAGAAAGGGAACGTCGCTGGTGCCAGCCCCTTCTGTGCTTTTCAACTACTGCCGTTGTTACGAGGAACTCAAACATGAGCTGCTGCTTCCTGGCCATGACCTTTGCCTGGCAGCCTTGAATCCTTTCATATCCTAATTGAGAATTAACATCCAATAAAAATGACTGGTAAAAACAATTGTTAGGTATCAGTGTTGTTTTGTTGCTGCTGCTGTTATTGTAAATGTGGAGCGTCCTGGTGTGGCCATGACCCCCTAGATGTGGTTTTAGATGTGAACGCTACACTTCTACCCATGTAGCGAAGACAAACACTAACCCACAATGGAGGCACATGGCCACAGCAAGTATTTTGACAATAGATATGGAACAATGGTATTTGTCCCACTGTAGCTGTAGAGAGAGCTCTGGTGCTCCCTCAGTAGGAAGAAGGAATAATCTCATAGAACTTGTATTTACTTTTCTTTATTCTCCATTTGCTCCCTCACTCCAACCCCCCAAGCCAAATCTTTCCACATCTATAATTTATGTATTATATATTGGTCACATGGTAATAATAAGATTATTAAAGCTGAAATCATAAAATAATATATTCTGGAAAATGAAAACTTCAAATTTAATGAAGAAACATTTCAATTTCTAGATAATTTTTATTTTCATTCACTTATCTCTAATGTGAACACTAAAGAAAAGGTTTAGAAATGCTGGCGTATACGAGACACAAGTGCCATTTCCTTTCTGAACTCTTAGGCAAGATATTAAACCATAACAAGTATGAATATTAAGTATTCTAGTTTTATATCTCTCAAGTGTATTTTTTAAGTGTATTTTTCAAAAATGGTACTTAATGGGAACAAAACTCATTAATGGGCAAAAAAAAATGTTCAGCACCATAAAATAAAATAATGCCACACTAATCCATGATGGGTAAGATAAAACTTACATTAAAATATTAAGAAATTATATATCCATTTATCTGGGCATTTGTAAACTTGTACCTCTCTTCACTTTTTAACTAAAAAAAAAATCAACTTTTCATTAGAGCGATGGTAGGGGTGCTGTTCACAAGGTTCCATTTTTCCACTGGGTAGCCAATTGGCCCAGACGATGCTAGGAAGGGTCTGAACCAATCTCAATTGCTATCCACATACTAGGTGTTAGAATATTGGCTTGGCACTTTCCCTATAGTCTTGTGCAAGGCTTCCTCTGCAACTGTGCCTCAGTTTCTACCTCTGTAAGAAAACATGCTGAACCTCAAAGTGTCTTCCAGATCAGAGATCTGAAAACTCTCTTCACAAACTGGCAGAGACCACTACTATGTGTTCACACAATTTCATTTTTCTCCAGCTCACGCAGGAAGAGTACATCTTCTAGACCACCCTTGCATGTAGGTGGGACCACATGACCTGGTTCTGGCCAATGGAGTGTAGCGGAAGTGAAATACATCACTTCCAGGCCTGGCCCCTACACTGCTCCATACAATTGCCTGCATTCGCCCTCTCTCTTCCCACTGCACGCAAGGGAGTTAAGCAATCCAAGATGATAGAAGAAGCCCAGTCTTCAAGTTCATGGCTGGCAGCAGGGCTGCCCAAGAGAGCTTCCGAAACAGAAACATCTACATCAGATTTTATACAAGTGTGAAATAAGCCCAAATTAGGTTAAGAGATCACGAATTCCAAGTGGTATGCTACTGCCAAAACGATTATTAGCTTGACTAATACAAACACACATACATACAGAACACACTAAGGCAGATCTACTGTCACAAACACTGATTGCACTGGTCCGAGTACTTCCCTTGGCTGGACTTGCAGATATTGTTAAGTCCAACAAGGTTCTGGGAATAAATAAAAGCAAGGTGATAACACAAATGCAAAACAGCATCTGGGCACCTCATAATGGAGCTATCAAGAAATTTTTTAAAAGCTTTCTGCATTGTAAATCTTTTTTTTTTTTTTTTTTAAGATTTTATTTATTTGACAGAGAGAAACACAGCGAGAGAGGGAACACAAGCAGAGGGAATGGCAGCGGGAGAAGCAGGCCTCCCGCAGAGCAGAGAGCCCGACGCGGGGCTCGATCCCAGGACCCTGGGATCTGACCTGGGCCGAAGGCAGACGCTTAACGACTGAGCCACCCAGGTGCCCCTGTAAATCTTTTTTTAAAAAGATTTTTATTTTTATTTATTTGAGAGAGAGAGAGAATGAGAGCGAGCGAGCATGAGAGGGGTAAGGTCAGAGGGAGAAGCAGACCCCTTGCTGAGCAGGGAGCCCGATCCGGGACTCGATCCCGGGACTCCAGGATCATGACCTGAGCTGAAGGCAGTCGCTCAACCAACTGAGCCACCCAGGCGCCCTACACTGTAAATCTTATAAATTTGAACAAAAATGCATACAATCTGAGTATTTTCTATTTTAAAACTGTGTGTCCTTGGGTTTAATAATGTAGATTGTCAATGTCACAATATGTACGTGCATCAAATCGACACTTTGTACATCTCAAACTTACACAATGTTATATGTCAATTATATCTCAATAAAGCTGGGAAAATATAACAGATTGTCTTAAAGTACAAACTACAATCCAAACATGGGGTTTGTAAATAAGCTTCTAATAGACCACAGACTTAAAAATTGTAAGCTCTGAAAAATATTTCCTACAAATGTGTTTTCAAAGGTATTCTTGTGTACATGAGGATGTCAGAATATTAGTTTTTTTGTGTCCTTCCTACTTTTCATGATTTTTAAATACAATATTCTGCCTTACGGGTGTTTAGGATACTATTTCACATCACTTATAACCACTATAAATATTAAACTCTATAAAAATGTTTAAATAACACTTTATAATCTTAATCTATAATGTTTATATAAGAAATGGCAATAATTCAGAAAGTTGACTAGTATTTACTGTATAAAATGACATTTCAACCACTCAGAGACTAATGCTCAAAATGAATAAAGACAAGGGGTATCTGGCTGGCTCAGCTGGTAGAGCATTTGACTCTTGATCTTGGGGTTGTGAGTTCAAGCCCCACATTGGGCCTAGAGCTTACTTTTAAAAAATGAACTAAGTCCAAAGCTCAGGGATGAATAAATGGCGATTTATTATACTTTCTCTGTACATAGTTTTGCGCATATTTGAACATTTGGGAGGGAACTGTTAAAGGGTGTGGGGCAGAATTTAGATCTAGGTCCTAATCCCCAGATCCTGTAAAGACATTAGGTTACCTGGCAAAGGGAATTAAGGTTGCTGATCACCTGATCTTGAGATGGGGAGATTATCCTGGATTATCTGGGCAGATCCAGTGTTAATACAAAGGTCCTAATAAGTACAAGGAGGCAGGAGAGCAAGCCAAGGAACACAGGTGGCCTCTAGAAGCTGGAAGAGGCAAGGAATGGCTTCTGGGCTAGCACCTCCAAAAGAATATAGCCCTGATGACCGTCACCTTGACTTTAGCCCAGTGAAACCCATTTCAGACCTTCTGACCTACAGAACTGTACTTAATAACTCCGTGCTCTTTAAGCCAGTAAGTCTGTCATAAATGTGTTACATCAGCAATGGAAAATGGACACCAGGAGAGACATGGGTCCTCCCTGTTTCCTCCCTCCCACCTGTGGAGGGGCACCGTGGTGGCCCCCGAAAGATGTCCACGTTCTGTTCCCCAGAAACTGTATGGTCTGTTACACAGCAAGGGGGAATTCAAGTTGTTCAATCAACTGACCTTGAGATGAGGAGATTATGCTGGATTATCTGGAGGGGCCCAATGTCATCATAAGAATGAGGGAGAAGAGAGGCTTCGAAAATGGAGGAAGGGGCCATGAGCCGAGCAATGTGGAAACGGATTCTCCCCTACAGCCGACGTCTTGACTGTAGCCCAGTGAGACCCATCTCAGACTTGGACCTTCCGGAAGACGTTCACTCTGTTGTTTGAAGCAACCCCATTCGCAGTCATTTGTTATGGCAGCGTTAGAAAACGAATACCCAAAAAATCCTTGCTGACTATCTCTCTGCACTTAGCACTGTGACGGTCACCCAGAGAGATGCAAAAACAGTTTGGTCCCCGCCTTTGAGTTGCTTGCCATCTGCTTGAGGAAACGAGGCTTACACAAGGATTACGTCCGGGTAAGAAAAGATGATGCCAAAGCGAGCAATACAGAGGATGAGGGCTCCTGGAACTCCGTGCTTTCACAGAGAAAAGACTTCCTGAGCGTGGCGACAAAAATCACCTATTAGCCCACGTTCTCCTAACCTCTTAAGAAACGCTTTCAGCCCCGAAACACCACCTGCCATCAGTCATTCCCTCTTTGCAGCCCAGCCCTTTTTGCCTTCGAGCTGATACCCTCATTCACCTTCTCCACATCCCTGCAATTGTCTCCACGCGTGGGAACCTAGCCGTGGGAACTGGGGTTCCTCATCTCTGAGACGAGCAGGATGATAGCAATATCCGATGGGGTCGTTGACGGCGAGGATTAAATAAGATGCTGTAAGTAAAGCGCTTAGCATGGTGGCTGGGGAGCCCTCGCTCAAAGCTCAGGATGGTTTTCATTCTCAGGGGCCTGGCACAGCCTGACCGTGACTAGAGTGACCGTATGTCCAATTTGCACGGGGCCGCCTCAGAAAGCCTTGCTTTCCCAGATTCGTTATTAACAGCACCCCTGTTCATTCACAAAAACGTCCCCAAACAGCACCTTCATCATAAGGAATGAGGCAAGAAGCCAACTGGTAGAATTCGATGATCGGATCAGCACCGATAGAAAAGCTGATTTGCAGTAAAACATCTGGCTCGGGCTTCTTGAATCTTCCCTGCCTAAGGAACAGGATCGGTGCTGGGGCCAGAAATGAGACTGGGTCCCTGGAACAGGCCAAAGGTATGGAAAAGGCCACGGACAGAAGACTTCAGAGAGATGTTCTGTTTCTCTTCTCCTTGAACAATTTCTTCTTCATCCTCCCTTATCCGGGGAGAGCGCGGGGATTAGAAAGAGCCAATTCTCCTGCCATTTGATTATTTCAAGCAGGCATTTTTGTCTGTCTCCCTGGAAAGAACAAAGTCAAATCCTTTTGATATCGAATTGCCTCGATGCTTTAAAGCTCCAGAGCTGTGATTATGGTCTGAAAATAGCTCTTGACATAAAACAAAGATTAAAGATTCAGGTGAGTTTAAAGATGGGCTTTCCTTAGTTCCGAGGAGGCTAAAACCAGGGTTAGTCCAAACAACAATTTATTACAAGGATAAGATAAGGAGCTGTATGTAGCCTTTCTTCTTTATAATAGCTTTCCCTTTAGAATGACCTCGTTCAATCTTTACATTCATGGTTTTGTACGGATATGGATATGTGTAGTTAAATTTATATGTAAATACACCCATATGTGTGTGTGTGTGTGTGTGTGTGTATGTGTATGTATGTATATGAGAAAGAGGAGTGTCTGTAGGTATTGACATGGAAAAATGCCAATATCCAAGCTGAACTGCAGAAAATAAGCGTAAAAAATAAAAACAAAAATATGGAATATCTACATCTGCATATGCTCAATAAAGAATGCCAAAGAATATTTCTGGGGAGCAAGAAAGAGGGGGTTGGTGGCAGGTGGGTCAGTTTTCCATTTTACTGTATCGTCAATGTGCTTCTCTATCATTTTACTTTTTTTTAACTAGAACCATGTGTTCCTTTTATACCTAAAATATTAATGCCAAAGTTATCATTTTGATTTTTAAGCATAGTTAGGTTTCAAAAGCATGAAAATATCCATTTTAAGACTATGCATTAATAGACAAATGGTGAGACCAGAAGGCCAAGGTTTCTTTTCTTTTTATTTGAGTCTAGGCGACACACAATGTTGCGTTAGTTTTAGGCGCACAGCACGGTGATGCAACAAGTGTGTACGTGATGCTGTGCTCCCCACAAGTGCAGTGGCCGTCTGACACCACACAGCATTGACTGTACTCCCCATGGTCTGCCTTCCATCCCCATGACTTACTCAGTCCAGAGCTGGAAGCCTGTATCTCCCACTCCCTTTCACTCATCTCAGAAGGCCAAGGTATTTTTTAAAAATATTATTTATTTATTTGAGAGAGAGAGAGAGAGCGCTCCTGGGAGCAAGGGGGGGGGAGCAGAAGAGGAGGAAGAAAGACAAGCAGACTCTATGCTCAAGGTCGAGTCTCATGTGGGGCTTGATCCCAGGACTCTGAGATCACGACCTGAGCTGAAACCAAGAGTCTGATGCTTAACCAACGGAGCCACCTAGGCACCCAAGAAGGCTAAGGTTGTCTTATTTGAGACAGACAGAGAGAGAGCACAAGCCCGGGGGGGCGAGGGGGGGTGGTATTAGGGAGGGACAGAAGAAAAGAGAGAAGCAGACTCCCCACCGAGCAGGGAGCCCAATGTGGGACTCAATCCCAAGAGCCTGGGTGGCTCACAAGGCCAAGGTTTTAATTACATTATATGTTAACAGGAGACCAAATTACTAAGAGGGAACAAACAGCCTTTTGAAAGCATAACAGCCCCATCTTCCCACCCTGTAGTCAGAAAACCCACTCCTTTCTTAAAACATATAGAATTGTGGCAGATGAAATGCTAAAACACCCCTTTGGTGTATAAACCCTATATAATCCTCTCCCCTGAGTGTGGTCAGGACCTATAAATAGGATGGGATTTCATTCATAGGAGTATGAGTACACTACGTACATGGCAAATGCAAAGGAATTTTGCAGATGTTATTAAGGTCCCTATTAAGTTGCCTTTAAGTTAATCAAAAGAGGGGGTTTTCCTAGGTGGGCCTGACCGAATCAGTTGAGCCCTTTAAAACTAGGACTAGAGGGGCACCTGGGTGGCTCAGTCCACTGGGCATCAGACTCTGGTCCGATTTCAGCTCTGGTCGTGGTCTCAGGGCTGGGGGATCGAGCCCCACATCTGGCTCCATACTCAGCATGCAAGTCTGCTTGTCCCTCTCTCTCTTCTTCCCCTCCTCGTGTACCCACTCTCTCTCTCTAAGATAAATAAATAAATGTAACCTTTTAAATAAGTTAATAAGCAAAACTGGGACTAGAATTCAGATACCAGACGGGCAGCAGCAGACACTTTCCCAGTGAAGAAGCGAACCGCCATGTTATGCAGAGGGTCACGTGGGAGGGAACTGCGGGCAGACAGAAAGGCAGGCCGGCTGCGGCTGAGGGCCTCGTTTCTACCGCTTCAAAAAACTGAATTCTGCCCATAACGAAAAAGCTCGGAAGAGGATCTCAAGCCTCGGATGAGGCCGAAGCCCGGGCTGACCCCTTGATTGCCCCCTGGTGGGACTGCACGGGTACTCAGCTAAGCCTCGCCTGGACTTCCGACCCCTGGGAGCTAATTTTGGTAGCTGGCTACATAGCAACAGGAAACCAATATAGGGATTAAGCCCAGTTCCCCGCCCGGCATTCAAAACTAGCCTCCACTTCTTGCTTTTGCAGAATTTCTTCTAGTCCTCTTGGCTCTAGCCCGAAACAACTTTCTCTGCAAGGACTTAGAAGCATGTAGTCACCCCATGCTTGCTTACCTCATTACCCCAGCAAGAGACAGCCCAGAGGAGTGGTTAAATACATGGACAGTAGGCTGCACTGTCCACCAGAAAGTTCTGCGATGCTGGAATTGTTCTATCTGTGCTAGTCACTGCGGTAGCCCCCAGCTACCTTTGGCTACCGAACACTTGAAATGTAGTTAGCACAACTGAGAAAGCAAAATTTAATTTAACTTTAAAAAAAAAACAACACTTTATTTACTTGAGAGAGAGAGAACAAGCAGGAGGAGCAGCAGGCAGAGGGAGAAGCAGGCTCCCCGCCGAGCAGGGAGCCTGATGCGGAACTCGATTCCAGGACCCCGAGATCAGGACCCTGAGCCGAAGGCAGACGCTTAACGGATTAAGCCCCCAGGCGCCCCTAGGGCACGTCTAGAGTTAGACGCCTCTCAGTTATATGACCTCGCACAAGCTCCTCCACCTGTCTTTGTCTCTGTTTTCCCATAATTTGATCTACCTCAAAAGGCTCATTGTGAGCATTCGAGGAGTTATTACTTGCGAAGTCCTCAAAAGAGTGCCTTGTATCTAGTAGGCATTATTTATCTGGTCCAAAGAATAAGTAGATTTACCACCTTTCCTTCTCATCTCAATTCTATCCATTTATTTTTTTAAACCCCTCATACTCGAAACCCTTGGGACAACTGCAAACCACACAATACTTATTGGCTGTCAAATTAATTCGGCGCCTGCTCGCATACTGCCTTCCATTATTCTTGAAATATTTGTGGCTGTATTTTCTGTCTTTCTCCAAGATGGAACGGTCCCCAATGGACACTGCTAGAGCACATGTGCCTTTTCGTTTCCCTTGTAGTGCCCAATACATGTCAGTTTTTCTAAAAGACACTTAAAAACAAACAAACAAACAAATAAATAAATAAAAGACACTCAATAAGTATTTGTTGACGTTTTTATAAGACCTTGACTTCAGATGGACAAGACAGAGACAAGGGCCAGAGATACCGGTAATGCATTTCTTATGTAGTTAATGTGTCACTAGGCTCGTCACACAGCATCTTAAAAAACACAGGGCCAAAACAGCAAAACCCATACCGCCAAGAGTCTAACTGTCAAGACCTGAGAGAGAGGAGGAAGTTAGAATCTTGGACTGGGAAGTTGGTAAAGGAGGGGATGGCAGTGACCCTGAGAGAGGCTCCCCCAGACCAACCCCAGCCCATAGTACGTCCAGAGACTGTGGCATCACAGGCACTGGGCACCGGTGGGGCTTCCCAGAGGACAGAGATCCAGCCTCCTTCCCTGGAGATGAAGGGCAGTCGGTCTAAAGAGGCTTTGAGCCTTTCCGTCCCGGGATGCCGCCTGCTGGAAGCTCTGGAAGCAGCCCCAAGACTCATTAGAAACTAGTCGTGTTGCGATGGAGACCCGAATCCCGAAGTCCAACCCCAAGCCTGCTTCATTCCCGCCTTAGGCACAGCCTGACAATCTCTGGTCTGCTGACCCTTGCCCAGACTTGCCCTTGGGATCGTGCCTGAATCTGCCAAATCATCTGAAGCTGCTTCACTTCCTGCCCGCGGGCAAGCCATTGTGTGATTGCGGTCAGGACCCCTGCCCGTCCCAGCCCTGCATAGGATCGCACCCCTAGCTAAGCCCTGTCCACACTGCGACTCAGCTTGCCTCCAGGCAGCCTGACCCCCCGGCTTTGAAGCCTCATGGACCTGACAGGCTGCAACATTGCCCTACACTCGACACACGACTCCAGGGGCTTCCTCAGAAATTACTTAATGGGGAGTTAGGAGGTACTGGGGGCAGGAGAGCGATTAGGAGACTATAGCATCCCTTTCTCAAATCAAACCAAGTCACTAGCTCAATGCCGTGCTACTGCACATATGACAAAGTGACAAAAAGGTCCCTCAAGGGGCTCGAGTAATGTCACACTCTACTCTTCATAATCAACCAACTCTGCTTTTTGAATGGCTATAAATATTTCTCCTAATTTTAAGAAAGGCCAATCGACTCTTACTGCCAGGCATTTCCACTTCCACTTGAGTGGATTTCTGCATATAATCTTTAGCCATCTAGTTGGTTAGAGAAGAAAAAAGGAGAAACGTGTTAAACCCTCCATAGTAAAACAGTAGTAAACCAGTAAAAAAAAAAAAAAATTTAAGAAAAGCAGCAGACTCAGCAACTGCAATATTGCTCACCATTAAGAGCTTCTCTGCCTTTATTATCCATTACTAATGGAGCCTTTTATTTTATTTTTTGTAGCCTTTTACTTCTGCTGCATTTTTTCATTAGTAAATCTGTATATGGTGTCCTGTCACTGGAAAGTACGGCAAGAACACAGAAATCATGAAGCTCATGAGTACATACCACTCACTTTCAGTCATTTAATACTAGAACATCAGATACAATACTCTCGTTGTTATTTTGCATCGTGATTCAAAACAAAATACAGCTGACCCCTGAAGAACATGGGGGCTGGGGTGTCAACACCCCTAAAGGCAGTCAAAACTCCATGTATAACTTCTGTCTCCCGCAAAATGTTAGGCCTGCTGTCGACCAGGAGCCTTACTGATAATATAAACAATGAACACAGATCTTGTATGTTCTGTGTATTATATGCTGTATTCTTTTGAGAAGATAAGCGAGACAAAAAAACGTTAATAAGAAAATCATATGGGAGAGAAAATGCATTTATAATACTTTATTGATTGAAGAAAATGATACAAGGGGACACACAGTTCAAATCTGTGTTGTTCAAGGTTCAACTGCATCTGATCATAAAATAAAAGTTTAGTTTGACTCTAAGCTGTAAGGATGCTTCCATTTCATACTTTCAGCAGAATTACTATTTTTTTAAAGACCCTGGAATTGCAGAAATATTTCCATGTTCTTCCTGGAAATTAATCCTATTGATCAGTAATTCTGACAAAGTTGTGTTGTAATCTGACTACCAAAGGGTCACCAATTCATATGAACCATAAGGAAGTGCAGCATGAACTAGTGAGAAAAGGTAAAGACAAATTTCCAAGATTTCTATGCATTTGCCTTTTCTGGTAAAAAGAACATGCTGCCTTTCAGGGAGGTCGTGTGTATCGAGTGTCTTTTCCTTAGGGACTAGAATAGAGTGGGCATTGAGGAGAAATAGCAGCTGTATTATTGGGGAACCCTAGTGTCCCACCTTTTAGCCCTCCCGGAATCACCTTTCTTGAATACCTAAATAAAGTGACTTGAGGTGTCATCCTAGGTAACCACTAGTAATAGAGTCTTCGTGCATATTTCACATGATTCCTGGGGACCATCTATCTCTCCCACTTGTTTCTTGTGACACTTGGCTCCAAAGTGCCACCTCCTTCTTATTGCTGACTTCGGTCCATCTAGTTACCATTAAGATGAACCACTCCAGTCTTCACAAACCTCTGTCTGAGGGGCACCTGGCAGGCTCAGTTGGAAGAGCGTGTGACTCTTGATCTCGGGGTCTTGAGTTCAAGCCCCAAATTGGGTGTAGAGATTACTTAAAGAAATGAATAAATAAATAAATAAAACTTCTGTCTGAATACAGAAGCAGGACCCCTTCCTCCTCCTCTCCCCAAGGTAGTGCTAACACAAACCTAAACCCAAGTTGTGGGGCTTAACACCTGCGCTGGGAATGAGAATTTCATCAGAACATAACAATGCAGAAAAAGAAAATTGAGCCCACCAAATCCATAGGACAATCCCGATATGGAAGGTCAGCTGCCAGACTTTCTTCTCCCATCATTTCTCTCTCCCCCTGGTTCCCAGGTTTTGTTCCAGAAGAAGTAGAAATCTCCTGACTTCCATGAGGGTTTATCTCTCTCCATCCTCCACCAAAAGTAAATGTTTGCGTTATTCCAATAAGTTAGCATTCCACTCCGAATTATTTACACTTAGATTACTTTCAATATCAGAGGACAAAGAGTAAGTACCTAGCTTATTTCTGCATGTCAATAGCGCTCCCAATTAATCCCTTCCAGAACGGAGAGAAAGACCACCTACTTCATTTTTTTTTTTTTAAAGATTTTATTTATTTGACAGAGAGAAACACAGCGAGGGAACACAAGCAAAGGGAATGATAGCAGGAGAAGCAGGCTTCCTGCAGAGCAGGGAGCCCGATGCGGGGCTCGATCCCAGGACCCTGGGATCATGACCTGGGCCGAAGGCAGACGCTTAACAACTGAGCCACCCAGGTGCCCCAGACCACCTACTTCAAATCCAAAGGGACATTCCCACTTTACTCTTCTGGCCCTGGGTAAACAATTCCTGCAATTTTTGAAAAGCAGCTTTATCCATGCTTCCAGTCTTCAGGAAATCAGAGATACCGAGGTTTAGTCTCGGACCACTTCACTACAATATGAGTAACACTAATAATGTCTTGTCAGACTATTTTTTTTTAAGATTTTGTTTTTATGTAATCTCTACACCCAACGTGGGGCTCGAACTATCAACACCGAGATCAAGAGTTGCATGATCTACCAACTGAGCCAGCCAGGCACCCCACTGTCAGACTGTTTTAGTAAATGGATTTTTAAAAATAATTGAAAGTTAGTACATTAACTGTTTCTATGCAAATAGGATGCTGCCAACTTTCAATTAGAAAGCAGTTGGTTTCTAAAGTAAGCCAACAATTACCCTGCGGATTTGTTTAGGGGCTTTCTTTTTTCTTTTTTTTTTTTTAGATAGTACAAAGATAAACTTCAGCCTAGCCTGCATTCCAATGATCAAAAAAAAAAAAAAAAAATCCAATTAATGAGCTTTTTGCCAAACTATAAAGATGGGCTTCGTTTCTTACTAACACTAGCTTCACCATCCAGAGTGATTATATTTAAATATGGTCACAGGATTCTCTAACAGACAAAGATCTCAGTCTTAAGCTTGGTCCTGAGAGTGAGTTGCTCAGGTTTACACAGCTATTCCGTGGCGCTGTACAGGGGGTCGAGATATTTACTCGTAAATGGCAAGATCGTTAGGATGAAATTGCTTTAGCTAGATGTATCTGTTTGGATTAGTGTCACCTGACTCTAGAAGTTTCTCACATTAAAGAAAAAGCCCACAGGTAAACAACTGAGGGCTGTTATTATGGTTCCACTTGGCCCTTAGGGACCTAAGTACCTTCTGGGGACCTGTTCCTCCATCCTAAAGAACTGTAGTCTTTATGGCCCAAGATGACTGCAGAGCAGAATCAAAGTGTAGAGGCCACTTTTAGGCAAACAGGCTTGAGCAATGGGTTATAGAAAGGGGTCACAAAGCCCCTAGCTGAATACAAACAGGCCCATCAGTCGACCCAGCTCAAAATATCCACAGGCCTTCACTGACCCATGGGCTACTTACAACCACAACCAGATACGGTGACCAAAAAAGGGAGATCTCCCTATGTCGCCGAACCTCATCTTCCCCCTTTAAAAACAGCCTCCGCTCACTGCCTCCTGGCAGACAGCCTCCCCTCTGCTCTCCTGCCTGCTGCTCCC
>CM053612.1:6552674-6565128 GCA_028646535.1 Procyon lotor | reverse complement strand
CCCCAAAAAACCTTAGATGTCTATCAATCGGGGAATTGATAAATCTAGTTTGATACATTTATATGATGACTATTAATTAGCAGTTAAGCTGAATCAAAGGATTCCTATGCATCAACGTGAAAAGTTTAAAAAATGTTAAATTCAAAAAATGAAGAATAACATGTATAGTGTTTTCTCACAAAACAAGTCTACACATTGTTCATGGATAAATGCATAAATATATATACACATATATGTAAAGATACACAAAAGGGACCGGAAATATACACATCAATGTGGTGCCTGTGGGGAGAGGTCAAAGGGATGAGACGTCACCCAAATCTTCACATATTTATTTTTATAGTAATAATATTGTTCAGATTTGCTTTAGGTCTTTTTTCCATCATCCATTTTGGTGGTGGGAACAAAGGTGTTTGCTATGCTATTCTCTATATTGTTCTGCTCTTGTCTCTCTCTCTCTGTCTCTGTCTGTCTCTCTCCCTCTCTCACACACCAGGTGAAGCTACATTAGGAGCATTGGTCTCCCTATGATAAACATTATCCCCTCATAATACTTCTAAATCCAGTTACTTTTGACATATCAGACATTTTCTGAGTTTAGAAGGAATGCATACAATGTATGACCAAGCAGCATTCACCTTTAAGAAGCACCATAGTATTTCTTCTTGCTTTGAAGTTCTAAATTCTAAAAAGAATTTCAATTTTGACAAACTATGAGCCAAATCATGCTATTCACTTAGACAAAAGAAAGCAATAGGCATTTTTTTTCTCCCAATTAGGTAATAAAGAACTCTAGTATATGGTAGTGTCCCTTAAACACTGCACTGGAGTACAGACATTTGGTATTGTGAGATCAAATTACTACAGAAAGTATAGGAGTGTAGTCAAACACACCTATGATAAAACAGTAGCTACAGTTTATTGATTGTTTATTGTTGGAGATTTGGGAGTGATAGCTGTTTGCTCCTTTATTTTTTTAAGAATTTTTAAATTTTTTTAAAAGATTTATTCCTTTGAGGCGCCTGGGTGGCTCAGTGGGTTAAAGCCTCTGCCTTTGGCTCAGGTCATGATCTCAGGGTCCTGGGATCAAGCCCTGCATCGGGCTCTCTGCTCAGCGGGGAGCCTGCTTCCCCCTCTCTCTCTGCCTGCCTCTCTGCCTACTTGTGATCTCTCTCTCCCTCTCTCTCTGTGTATCAAATGAATAAATAAAAAATCTTCACACCTACTGAGAAGTAAACAAAAGTATCATGTGTGTTTGTGGAGACTAAAATATCAGCTTCATACTATTAACCTTGAATTCAGTAAGTTGCTTAGGTCTGTGGCCAAAATCAAACTTCCCAGGCAAGATTTCCGAATTGAATTTAGCCACCCAATTCCAGGCGGTGCTAGCCATATTCTGTGGGTAGGTAGCCCTGACAGAGAGAGAACACAAAAGGCACTGAGCTAAGCTTATTCAGATTCTTCACTCAAAGTCACTTGCAAGGTCACTTCTCTTTTGGGGGTTGGAGAGAGAGAGAGAGAGAGAGCAAGCACGAGTGTCCACAAGTCCTCTCTTCTTCTTATTGGCAAGAAGACAGTATTCCTTACTCTATGGACCAAGCTAAGGACACCAGAAGAACACAGTTCCCCCTTCACCTCCTAAATGTCAGGCACAATATGAAAAATTTTATATCTGTTTTCTGTGTTTCTCACAACACTCACGAAATCAGCAGAATTGCCCAGACTTTACAAAAGAGGAAAGTGGGACTCAGAGATTTTAAGTAACTTGCCCATAGTCATACTTCTGGTTAGGTGGCCGAGCTGGGATTCACACCTAGTTTTGTATGACTCCAAAGCCCATCTCCATGCTTCATACCCATGAGATCACCTGATTCCCCTTGAAAATATTTATAGTAATATAGATAAAGCACGAAATGCCACTAGTCCTTTCAACTTTCTCGGATAATTGGTACTTGTCAATCATACACATCTGATGCAGTATTAGATGATTGCAAATGAAATGTCCCTTCAGAAAAATTTATTGTTTAATTTTAAAGTTAATTCACCTTTGGAACTCAGAGAGGTTAAGCCCCATTCTGCCTTGGGTGTGTACACACAGTACCTATTAGCAATTAAAATGAGTTACAAATGTGTCAAGAAGAGATCCTGCTGCTGAAATCCAGGTCAGGTTACTTGAAATGGATATATATCTTCCTCTCCTAAATGTTAATTAGATGTTCTATTTTATCTTCAAAGTTTCAAGCAGAAATTTTCTTGAAGTTGACACTTATAGGTCAAGAGAGTTTCAAGCCCTCACGTAGCCCCCTCAGTCCCCCTACACTGAAGCCTTTTCCAAAGGGTTTATATAACTTTTCTCAAAATTTTGGAATGAAGAAGAAAGCAAAAAACAAAACTATCATGGACACTGGTCTCCCTGGATTGTGTTCATAACGATTCGGCCGACCCAGGAAATGATAACATGAAAACTAAGCTCCTTCAGATTCCATTAAATTTGAGATTTAGCATCTATATGCTTTCAATCTTTTCAAACTCAACAGCAAGGTCTGTGCTCTTTTTTTCCTTCAATTCAATAAGTCTTTATCAAGCATTTTATTCCATTTTATATAGTTTATCACCCAAAGCACAAATAAATAGCAATAAACTTGTAGTCAAAGAGTTTGAAATAAAATGTCATCACTTTATGTGGCTGACCAACAAGCCACATTTTATTGGCGTACTGTAACACGGTTCATAAGCAAAGTGTATTTGCTGCATTAAATTTTAATGCTGATAGTCATTGAAAAAACCACAATTTTAAAACTAAAGTATCAGGGGCCCCTGGGTGGCTCAGTCGGTTAAGCATCTGCCTTCAGCTCAGGTCATGATCCCAGGGTCCTGGAATCGAGTCCCAAATCAGGCTTCCTGCTCTGCCTGCCTCTCCCTCTGCTCCTTAACCCACTAGTGCTCGCTCTCTCTCAGCTAGAATTGGCCCTGCAATTAGTATCAGAGTTCCTTGAGAATCCTATACAAATATCATCCCCTGGTTCCACCTTCAGAGAAGTCCATTTAGGGAGTCTGGGGCAGGGCCCAGAAATCTGCCCGTTTACCAAGAGCCCAGGGGAGGTGGATGAGGGTGGTGCCCACAAACCTTGCCATCCAAAGCCCCGCCCAGCACTACCATTCTACTAGTCTAGGGACACCTCAAGTAGAAATAGCAATCACGATGGCATCTTTCTGGGAGAAACTTCTCTGCGGTGTTGGCCCATTCCAAGTGATCATTTTCCTAGGAGATAGACTGCTGCCTGCGGTGTTTATAGTTTCCTTTGACAAAACATCTAATTGTGGATGAAGGAATTCGCAGACCAACTTGAAGGGGAAGAAGAAGAGAGAGGAGGAAGGCAGGCAGGCAGACATACATATAAAAGACAAATTCTTAGGCTATCAAGTGCGTTTAGTCAACATCTAGACCCAAAATAATCACTGACATTTTACAAGTAGAAAATTCTTAAAGATGACTAATTACTTTGGTATTTCAATGAAAGATAACAATTGAACATGCAGGAAAGCAGCTTTGCAAAGTTTAATTGTAGATCACTTGCCCTACTCCCCTGTATTTTGAGATCTTTCTGCATAGAATATTTGTTACATTAGTATGTCACACAAGTTTTTAAAAATTATTTAAGGTGTTACTGAATATTAATACTGAAAATGAATCAAGAATTTGGATAATTTAAGTCCACAGGGGTATCATGGTTCATTCGTGTTCTGGGACTTTATTTTAGATAAACCACTTTTTAAAAATCAGTGGAGAAGCACAGTTTGACATTACTATAGCTCAAGATTGAACTTGGCTAATGGCCATAGCAGGGGTAGTAATAAACGAATTTTGTTGTTGCCTAATACATTCCAATATTATCAATGTAAATCATAGCAGATCTGTTCAGACCCTTGAGTAAATCTTATATTTGAATTCTAAGAAACTGGAACTTCACAGCGGGGACTCGGGCTTACCTAAAATTGTTTTGTACTGTTTATTTGTATTCAAGAGATAGAAGTTAGAGGCACCTGGGCGGCTCGGTTGGTTAAGCATCTGCCTTCAGGTCAGGTCATGATCCCAGGGTCCTGGGATTGAGCCCCATTTTGGGCTCTCTGCTCAGTGGGGAGTCTGCTTCTCCCTCTCCCTCCCCGCCCTCTCTCTCTCTCTCTCTCTCTCTCAAATAAATAAATAAATAAATAAATAAATAAAATCTTTAAAAAAGGAGATAGAAGCTATCTTAGGTTGACTGATTATATTTTACAAAAACTGTAAGCAGAGGGGCTCCTGGCTGGCTCAGTCAGTAGGGCAGGCAACTCTTGACCTCAGGGTCGTGAGTTTGAGCCCCACAGTGGGGTGTAGAGATTACTTAAATAAATAAATATTTTTTTAAAAACTGTGAGCAGCACATGGATTCATTCATGTGATAATTGACCATCCTTGCTGCAAACAATAACGAGCACTCATCATTTCGTAATATTGTACACATCTTCTTAAGATATCAGTATGTCTATGGGAAAAATGCATTAAAATAAAACAATTCAATATATTTAAATGATGGCAAATAAGTTATCTAGATCCAATAGTGCCATTTCCTGACCTGTGCCAACTAGATCTTTATATAAAGAGCGAAGGGATCAGCACGCTGAGCTCATTATTTTGAAGCACTGATGTGTAGCAAGCAATGAGCTTGCTTTTGCCTTCTTTGAAAATATTAATACAGTGACATGGACCCTACGTCAGTTGCTGCGGTGATGCCCAGGCTGGGGGACAAATCCGTGGATGATTATGTCTCTAGGTCTGTCATCATTTCCTGGGGTTGCTCCAAAGTGCTTACAAGAAACTCCATATGGCTCCTCCACTCCAGAGAGACTTGGGGCTATTTTTTCTGAGAAAGCCTCAGGGATATCTAATATCATGGAATCTGAAGCTTTGTTTTTTTCTTTTTAATCTGCCTAGGAACCACAATATGGCCACAGACAGAGGCAAAAGTCATTGGACATACGTCCCAGGGCCATCTCATTTGACTTCGGGGTGACCCCACCTGCAATCCTCGGGCGAATAAGGGCGCATGCCAGGTGTACTTGTCATGTCATTTAGGAAACCTCCTGGGAGAAGAAAATGGAAGGAAGAAAGAAAGAAATGAAACCACATCTGAGTAATAACTCATCAAGATTCAAGGCAAAAAAAAAAAAAATCCATTCTCCTCTCATTGATTTGCAATGATGGCTGAATGCTGCACTCCGCTATTACCTGGAAATGATTTTATTTACCTTCTAGATTTCACTCACCTCCCCTCTGAATCCACAATTTCTAAACCTTGCTTCATTTTGTGCAAATCATAACTTCAGGATACATCTGGAATGTGCCATCCTTGCTATTTTTGAATATTAATAGCCTGGTCCTCTTCACGAATGATGACTTTTTTAAAAAATCAGAAATACTTAATGCCAATCCTTAGTCGCTGCTCTTTGGGCTAACTCTTGAGAACCGGGCACCTTGCGAGCAGACATTTTTGACTATTCCAGCAGAGTCAGCACTAAACTCTCCACCACAGCACATACTTTACCATATATTTATACTAGTCAAACATAAATACATAAATAAAATCAAAAAACTTAGTACAGAGGTTCAACTGCTGTCCTAAGCCTTATTCTACAAAATCTGCGGCTCTTGCCATGTATATTCATTCCCAAGTCCAGTGAGCGTAAATATGGTTCTTACTGATGAATCACTCCACTCAATCAATAAGGACAGAGCTCTAGAACCCCCCTTTTTTTACTGCCCCTTTCTCTGGTCTGTCCTGTTTTTCCTTCCTCCCCTTCCTGATTCCATATGTCAGTGTTTTTTAACCTCTGAGATCCAACCTATTAGTCATTCATGAAGTAAATTCAGCAGGCCATGGTCAGAGATTTTTAAAATATACAGCAATGGAATATTCAGGGCGCCTGGCTGTGACAAGGGGAACTGGTTCCAGAAGCTCTTGTTTCAACCCATAAGCAGATCCCAAAGCAGGGCATCAGGGAGCCTGGAGTCTTCCTCTCCTTCTGTTGCTGGGTCAGTGCATATCACGTGCCTTTGATTTGTTTGTGTTTGTTAAAAAGGTGTAAGCTGTTTATACACACATACACATTGCATATGCATCAAACATAAATATATCTGGAACAACCTAGGGAAAGGACAGAATGTTTTTAAGTTTCCATTGGAGTGTTTGACATCATACAGCTCCAACCAAAATCGCAAATGACTTCCTAATCCTGAGTTTATTATCCAATTTAAGTTAAAATGTTGCTTTCTCACTGAAATTGCTGGTTTTGTATAATTTAGTTATTTTAAGGAGTGAGTTGAGGAATCCCTCATGTCAAGATTTCCTCTCACATGTATGTACTGCTTCGCCATTTTCCAGGGCTTTTGTACAAATCTCATCCTTACCGACTCCACATGGCAGGTTCTACTACCCAGTTTTCCACACAGGGAAACTGAGAGGTGCCTGCTCAGGTCTCCCTGCAAGTAGGAAGCAGAAGTGAGATTGGAACCCAGGACTCTAAGGGTTTGGAGGTGTGCTGGATTGAAAGAAAAACTACTCGGGACCTGGCCCAGCACTCTTCCAACCAAGCCAACATGCCTGCCAAAATAATCAAAATAATGGAATTGAATTTAAAAATACCCACACTTTCAATAGCATCACAGAACCAAAGTCTACAGTATCCTCCAAACTGTAATTACTGGTATTAATGGCACGTCCTCTGTGTTGCATTTCTTTATTTAGGAATTTGTCTCTGTCTGAAATCTTCTTTGAAACCATTGATTCAAAAGAGACAGTATACTCTGAGAACATCTCACATCTGTCTCAGAATTACTCACTCTGCATGAGGTTCCTACTTTGTCTTTTTTTTTTTTTAAAGCGCTTTCCAGCTCTGGATAGGTGCAGAGAAGGTAGAGAAATAACATTCTCAAACTGTACTACACAGTAATTGGGCAACATTTTCATCACCTTAGAAATGCACGCACGTGTTTGTTTTTTGATTTATCCTAGGTGAAATTTCTGGTTCTCTCTGAATCTTGGAATGAAATGAAAAATTTTATTTTCTTGCTCTATTTCCCTACTGGCATTGCAATCAGGGATCTATCTCTAAGTAAGATGAAATGATCACCAGAGGAGAGCACAGAGAGATGTTTAGAATGTCACTACACCAAAGAATTAACAATGCCACTTCTATTCATTAACAAAAATACATTAATCTGCATGTCTTTGATATTCAAGTATAGCAGGACATTTTCTCCTAATGCAGAAACTTTTAGAAAAGTCAGTACAAAAAAACTTTCAAATAAATTGGTACACTTGAAACTCACACTTTGAGCTCTCTCCTACCGTAATTACCTATGCCACAGCCCTCACACAAAGTTTTGTGTTGCTTGTCATCCTGTCTGGGTGTGCGTTCACGACACCCTTCAAAACAGCTACCCCCTACTGGAAAACTGTATACTGACGAAAAGAAAAATCTGCTCTTTCTCCTTTTATCTTACCATCAGTGTGGTCCTGTGTGGAAAGGCGGGCTGCTGAATGCTTTTCTGAGAGCTGGTAAACACCTTAGCCTTGCTTCCAAGGCTAATTAAAATTGATGCATGCCATATTTTACATGTTTCTACCTGATCAAAAATAAAATGTCAGTTTTTATCATTGCTTCTGTGTCCCTCATCTAATCTGTATACAAGCTACCGCTTTTGTGTGTGGGTTCCCTCTGGCTGGAGACACATCACCCTTCTCAGTAAATTGTCTCCTTTTTCCAGCATGACTGTCTCATTATTTCTGCCTTTGAATAGCCTCTTAGCTCTGTGTTTTGTGGTTGTTTATAGCACCCATTAAATAACTACAAGAAAAGATGACAGTCAGAAAGGAGGTAAAGACACAGAGGAAACAGCATTAACTTTTCCTAGTTAGTAATAATGTGATGTGCCGAGATCACAGCTGTAGTCTGTGGCAAACAGCACGGTTGGTATTTTGCACAAATAAG
Organism: Procyon lotor; assembly: GCA_028646535.1. NCBI lineage: Eukaryota > Metazoa > Chordata > Mammalia > Carnivora > Procyonidae > Procyon > Procyon lotor. The sequence continues at coordinate 6,557,100 of CM053612.1, read as the reverse complement.
GACATTAATAAAACAGAGTAATGTTTCTGAGTAAATAACCGTAAATAGTCTGCCCCTGTGTCCGTGTGAGGACGGTGTTCTTCTGATTGCTGATCTGAATGGCAGGGAAATCTCAAAAAGTCTTTTTCAGAAAAGTGAAAAGAGCAGCAATGATCCTTAAAACCTCAGAGCTAAGATTATAAGAGATAATTCTTCGCACTATTCCGAGAAAGTAAACTTTGCATATAGTCACAATATACGGTTATCAGTAATTTTCTTTTCAAAAGGCCCAGCACCCGCTCCTTAGAAAACCGTTATGAACAGAAAGCCAAGAGAAGGAAGAAGCACAAAAGATTCCGCCCCGGGGGAAGGACAAGAATGAGGTGGAAGACACAGAAACCCTAAAGCAGATTCATTAGCAGGAGAGCTAATGTCTGCTCTACCTTGGGGCCCCTCTCATCGTCCACCCCACCTCTCCTTCTCCATCATCAAACTGCGGCAGATTCTGAACAACTGTTTTAGACTCTGGGAGGGGTTTAAGAAGGACCAGAGGCAGAGACGGCATTCATGAAGGCCCCCCTCCTCCGGGATTGAGGGGGAAATGTCTTCGCGCGGTCCAGATAAACTCCCTATTCCCGGCTGAAATGAACACAACTGCAAGTTGATGCCGAATACCGGGGGGAAGGCAGGTCCTGAAGGGAACCGCACCGCTCTTGGCAAAAACCGCACCTCCCTCTTGAACTACAGTGACTGACTGGGCGTCTTCCTGTAGTCGAATCACAACCACCTGGACTACTAATAAGAGGGAAAAGAAAGGAGAAATGGGGGGGAGGGCGGGGGGATGGCCAAAAGTATGCTCCAGTTGATCCGGGCAACGTCGCGAAGAATAGAAAGAATCAAATGAAAACAGGGACTGGCACGCTGCTAAGGGCTTGCTTGTTAACACGTTTGCCCAAGTCTAGCTTAGCTCCATATTATATGGAAATTCCTTGTTTACCATCCTCGTAGGAGGTCCTTAAATATCTGCCTGCGAACTCCAGTGATTGGGCGCTTACTAGTTAGGGGAGGCAGCCGTCCCGGAGGGCGTCCAGCTCGGAGGGCTGGCTGCTGCTTCGCTGGTCTGGAACTTCCACCCAGTGGTCTTAGTCTCCCCTGGGGTTTGGTACCGACCGAGGGCCATCCTCGTTTCACTTGACCGAGTCCGAGCTGCAGCCCACGGTAGGAGCTGCAAGGGCTGGGCTGAGTTCCAGGCGAGAGGGGCCGAGAGGCGTGAGCAGCGCTGCTCGTCAGAGAAATGGAGCGGCGGCCTCTTTGTGGGCTGCTACACCCCCCTCCCGGGTGCACCGAGGGGACATTTGATCTGCAGGGTGATTGATAAGTGCGGGAGAGGGGCGGCCGTCCCTACCTCCCCGCACACCCCTCCCCCGCCCCCGTGCTTCTTCCCTCCTCCCTCTCGGCTCCCTCCCTGCTTCCTGCCAGAAGCGCTGCCCGGTGGCGAGCCGCTCCAGTGGGGATCTGCTTGCCCTTGGGGGCGCCGCCCGCGCTCGCCGCCGTGTCCCGCTCCCGGGCGCGCGGGTCCGAGGCCGTGCCGGCTCCCGCGCCTCCCTGCCGGCGGATGCTGCGGGCGCCTCCGGGGGAAGCTGCGGGTGGCGCGCTCGCCGGGTAAGTTCTCAGCACTCGGGAACACGGCGCTCGGCCCCCTGCCTTTCCCGGCCGCCAACCCCGTGGGTGGCTGGGGGTCCGGTGCGGGAAGCCTGGGCGCGATCGGCCGGGCACCCCGCGCCGGCGGCGGCCGCCCTCGGTGGCGGTCCCCGCCCGCCCGGGCTCGCCCGCTCGGAGACAGCCCGCGCGGGCGTGGTCGGGCTCGGGGCGTCGCGCGGCCCCGGGGCCACCGCCGGCCGGGCGTCCCCGAGCGCCGGCTGCGAGCCGCGAGTCCCGAGGAGAACGCTCGCCGGGGCGGAGGCAGCCCGCGCGGCCGTCGCGGCTGCGGGGCCCCAGCGCCGGGCACCGGGAGTCCGGCGGCCGGGAGGAGGGCGAGGCGGGCCGAGCTGGCGGTCGGTGCCCGGTGCCCGGAGAGCCGGCCGCCGGAAGCGCCCTCCGGGAGCCGTGCCTGCCGGGGTTGGGGGGTGGGGGGAGCCGGGCGGGCGGGCGGCTGACACCCCTCCCCAGCGGGCCCGCCGGGACTCCCCTCAACCCCCTCGAGGCCTGGCGGGGTCCGGCCGCGCGCGGCGCAGGCTGTAACCCCGCCGGCCCGCCCCGCGCCCGGTGGAAGCGCCGGCGACCCGCGCCGGGCTCTACTCAGAAGCGAGGGAGCTCGAGGCGACGGAGTCCCCGCTTCTGCCTCCCTCGGCCCGGCGGGGAGACGGAGCGCTTGCCTTATTTGAGCGGCCGCCGCTGGGCTCCCAGGTCACCCAGAGCCTTTCCGCCACCGTGAAAGCCCGCTCTCCCTAGCGGGGCGCCGCGGCCGTCCTTCCCGAGCCGCCGGGCCAAAGGAAACTTACTTCGAGTGCTTCTCCCGGGCTGCGGCTGATTCGTTCCCAGTAACCGTGTTTGGGGAAAGCGGCTGTGGAGGCTCGGGGACAGGCAGGAGGCCCAGGAGTGGTGGGAGAGTCCACCGACCCGTGTCGGAAGCTAACCGGGGAAGGAAGATCTGTCACACCATCTCCGGGTTCCCAGTGTCGCCCCCCACTCCAGCTAGCTCACCACCGCATTTCTTTCACTCTATAATAATTTTCACGGATTTCGAGCTGCCCCCCATCCGTCTACCCCCTTTCTCTCTCTCTCTCTCTTTCTGAAATTCTTAAGAAAATAGTCTCTGTCCTCGAGGAGTATTGACAGCGTCATCAGTGTCTTGCAGGAAATTATTTGCCAACTAAAACTAATATTTGATATTTCACTTTCAAATACAATTTTTTTTTTTTTAAAAAGCACACATTTAGGTAAGACACCACTACCACTATTTAAGTGTAGGCAGATAGTTCTTCTTTAGTTCACACTAAGCAGTGGTGAGCTTTGGGGAAAGCTCCTGGACCAGGACTCAGAATCCCTGGGTTCGGTTTCTCATTTTATAGGTTCTTGAACTTAAGCAAGTCAGCACTTCTCCTGGTGGAGGAACGTCCTCATCTATAAAATGAATCTGATTGCAAAGGTCCTGCCCAGCTCTCATGTTGGCTTCTGCTTCCATGAAATAGTAACCTAATTAGTAAATGTTTTGTTAAATGAATGACAACGAATAGGCCACATCTCTCTAGGAACTGTGTCTATTTAATATTTAGAAATATGGAGGCACAGGTGTCCCTTTGCTGTGAAAGGAAGCCTCAAGCCCGCATCACTCCTCATCCAACCATGCAGCTGAAATAGAGAGTGGGAGGCCGTCACACAGCTGCCCCTCCCCCGCCAAGGACAGCTCAGCTCCAGGCCGCCCTTTGGCACAGAGAAGGGAAATTTGAGGCCCCAGAAGGAAAGCATGTTGCCCAACACCAAGCAAGAACTACAGGATGGGGAGGGGGCTCACAACGTCGGGTCCGAGGCTCTTCCCATAAGGAAAAGGAGAGGGCAAGGTGAAAGCCCGAGCAACATTCTGGAGGAGACTGCCAGATCCACAGGTTGCCTTAGTGCCTAAGTCTGCAAACTCTCAGAGCCCTTCTCAGGGAGGAAAGAGCCGGGGCGAGCCGAAGGATCCTAAAGCCTGAGCTTACCAGGGAGGCAGGAGGGGAGAAGCAGGGGGCTTTCCGTTCTCAGGCGGCTCATTTGCCAGTGGGATTATCTCTATTCCAAATGTGGCCCAGCAACGGGACCCTGTGTCAACTCTGTCCGCAGCAGGCTGGGACTGAAGAGGCGGGGAAAGCAAGTGTAAGTATTCATTGGAACAGCGCAGCCTCCGTCCATCCCCTTGCCCCCTTCTCTTCCATTGCCTCCTTTTCCCGCCTCCCTAGAGGCTGCCCCCGGCCCTTTCAGGCAACAGCAGACATTCACATCTTGCAGATGGACTCCACACCAGGAGCCACCTGGTTCCAGGGGACCTTAAGATAATTCAGGAGGCGCGAGATAATGAAGGCAAAAACCCAACACCTGGCACTTAATAATGCCACCTGGAGGCTTAGGCCCCCTCTGTGGGCTTCCACTCCTGGAGGCCCCACTCCCAGCCAAGTGGGGCTCAGCCTGGCAGCGCCTTTCTCACACCCACTCCTCCTTCCTGCAGGCAAAAAGCACACGTTTAAACTTCATTCTCTGCCTAACTCTCAGCCTCGGGGAGAAGCATTTTGTTGTGGTTTCTCTCTAACGTTGAGCTGGCTATGAGAATCCAGGCAAGTATCTGTTTGGCCAGTCACCGTCCAGAAAGTAATTCTCTCAGCACCGAAACAAAGCTCGGTTTGTCAAGCACAAAGCCCCTCTTCGCGCCCCCCAGACACTCTGGAGCGGGCACGCACCCGACTCCGCGCCAAGA
>CM053612.1:6498624-6552574 GCA_028646535.1 Procyon lotor | reverse complement strand
TTGCAAAGCCGCTCGCAGGGAATGGAAGCATCTGCCCCTCCCTCCCCCACCGCGCGCCCTCGATCCACCGCCTGCCCCCTCCCCGCGTGACGTCACCCTAGCCCTGTCCGGGGGAGCCTGCAAAACCTCTCAAATTCAAACTGCTAGGCGCACTGCTGCCGCTGCCGCCGGATTGGAAGCGCGCGCCCAGGCTCGGCCGTCGCCGCCGTCGCCGCCGCCGCCGCCGCCCGCTGCCCGAGCTGGCCGGCTCCCCGACCTCCCTACGCAATCGCACCCCCGGGTCCCCGTCGACTCGGCCTCCCACCGCTCGGGCCCTCCTTTTCTCCCCCTGCGGCCTGCCGGATTTCTCATTTCTGCGCACACCCCCACCCCCAGCCAAATTAAATCCGCCGGCAGAAAGCAGGGCATCCCCCCGGAAGCGGCGTCTTCTTTTACCTTGCTCTTCTTCTCTTTCCGAAGATGCTAAACTACTGGCGGACTGCAGAGGAGAGGGGTCCCGTCTTCTCCTGATGTGTGAGTAACCCCCACCCCGCGCTGTCTTTGCTCTTCCGTCCTCTCCCCCTCCCCCACCGCCAGCCCCGATTTTCCCACCCCCTTTTTGCGCAGTTGGAAAAAAAAAAAAAGTAAAGCAATTTATGCTGCGAGCCTAAGACGGGCGAGCCGCCCAAGATCTCTTCAAGATACCCCAGGGGAGGAGGTGATGGGCTGGATTTAGTAGGACAACTCGATTACTAATGACTCCGCGGCTGGCTGCGCCCCGCCGGGAAATCAGGTGCAAGCATGTGTGCTCCGGGACGCGTGTGTGGGTGGGCTGGCGGGCGTGAGGGGGAGGGCGAGGCGAGAAGAAACCGCTTTGAGAAACGCAGTGATTTCATTCTGCCGCGTTGCCCACTCCCCGCATTCTCCCAGCCTCCCACTCCGCCCCCTTGCTTTGCCATTTTAATCGGGCTTCCTTGTTTCTCTCTCCCCCGCATCCTGCTCTCTCTGGCACCCTTCCCCAAGGTTTGCCTGTAGGTACCTGAACTGACACCGACGGTGCCTAAAGATGCTGAGCGGCGTTTGGTTCCTCAGTGTGTTAACCGTGGCCGGGATCTTACAGACGGAGAGCCGCAAAACTGCCAAAGACATTTGCAAGATCCGCTGCCTGTGCGAAGAGAAGGAAAACGTCCTGAATATCAACTGCGAAAACAAAGGATTTACAACTGTCAGCCTGCTCCAGCCCCCCCAGTACCGAATCTACCAGCTTTTCCTCAATGGAAACCTCCTGACGAGACTGTATCCTAACGAGTTCGTCAATTACTCCAACGCCGTGACTCTCCACCTGGGCAACAACGGGCTGCAGGAGATCCGAACCGGGGCGTTCAGCGGCCTGAAAACCCTCAAGAGACTGCACCTCAACAACAACAAGCTCGAGGTGCTGAGGGAAGACACCTTCCTGGGCCTGGAGAACCTCGAGTACCTCCAGGCCGACTACAATTACATCAGTGCGATCGAGGCAGGGGCTTTCAGCAAGCTGAATAAGCTCAAAGTGCTCATCCTGAATGACAACCTTCTGCTGTCGCTGCCCAGCAATGTGTTCCGCTTTGTCCTGCTGACCCACTTAGACCTGAGAGGGAACAGGCTGAAAGTGATGCCTTTCGCTGGCGTCCTTGAGCACATTGGAGGGATCATGGAGATCCAGCTGGAGGAGAACCCATGGAATTGCACTTGTGACTTACTTCCTCTCAAGGCTTGGCTGGACACCATAACTGTTTTTGTCGGGGAGATTGTCTGTGAGACTCCCTTCCGACTGCATGGGAAGGATGTGACCCAGCTGACCAGGCAAGATCTCTGTCCCAGAAAAAGTACCGGCGACTCCGGTCAGAGGGGCAGCCATGCCGACACACACGTCCAAAAGCTGTCACCCACCATGAATCCTGCTCTCAACCCCACCAGGGCTCCCAAAGCCAGCCGACCCCCCAAAATGAGAAATCGCCCGACTCCCCGGGTCACCGTGTCAAAGGACAGGCAGAGCTTTGGACCGATCATGGTGTACCAGACCAAGTCCCCCGTTCCTCTCACCTGCCCCAGCAGCTGTGTCTGTACCTCTCAGAGCTCAGACAATGGTCTAAACGTAAATTGCCAAGAAAGGAAGTTCACGAACATCTCCGACCTGCAGCCCAAACCTACCAGTCCAAAGAAGCTCTACCTGACAGGGAACTATCTTCAAACTGTCTATAAGAATGACCTCTTAGAATACGGTTCTTTGGACTTGTTGCATTTGGGAAACAACAGGATCGCGGTCATTCAGGAAGGTGCCTTCACAAACCTGACCAGTTTACGCAGACTTTACCTGAATGGCAATTACCTGGAAGTGCTGTACCCGTCTATGTTTGACGGACTGCAGAGCTTGCAGTATCTCTATTTAGAGTATAACGTCATCAAGGAAATTAAGCCGCTGACCTTTGATGCTTTGATTAACCTACAGCTACTGTTTCTGAATAACAACCTGCTGCGCTCCCTACCCGACAACATATTTGGGGGGACGGCCCTCACCAGGCTGAATCTGAGAAACAATCATTTTTCTCACCTGCCTGTGAAAGGGGTTCTGGATCAGCTTCCGGCGTTTATCCAGATAGATCTGCAAGAGAACCCATGGGACTGCACCTGTGACATCATGGGGCTAAAGGACTGGACGGAACACGCCAACTCCCCGGTCATCATCAACGAGGTGACCTGCGAATCTCCCGCAAAGCATGCCGGGGAGATCCTGAAGTTTCTGGGGAGGGAAGCTATCTGTCCCGACAGCCCAAACTTGTCAGACGGAACTGTTTTGTCCATGAATCACAACACAGACACTCCCCGGTCGCTCAGTGTGTCTCCCAGTTCCTATCCGGAGCTCCACACTGAAGTTCCGCTTTCCGTCCTAATTTTGGGATTGCTTGTTGTCTTTATCTTATCTGTCTGTTTTGGGGCTGGCTTATTCGTCTTTGTCCTGAAACGCAGGAAGGGGGTGCCGAGTGTGCCGAGGAGCGCCAACAACCTAGACGTCGGCTCCTTCCAGCTACAGTATGGGTCTTACAATACCGAGGCTCAGGATAAAACGGACGGCCACGTCTATAACTATATCCCCCCACCTGTGGGGCAGATGTGCCAGAACCCCATCTACATGCAGAAGGAAGGAGACCCGGTAGCCTATTACCGAAACCTGCAAGACTTCAGCTATGGCAACCTGGAGGAGAAGAAAGAAGAGCCGGCCACGCTGGCTTACACGATAAGTGCCACTGAGCTGCTCGAAAAGCCAGCCACGCCGAGAGAGCCCGAGCTGCTGTATCAGAATATCGCTGAGCGAGTCAAGGAACTTCCCAGCGCAGGACTAGTCCACTATAACTTTTGTACCTTACCTAAAAGGCAGTTCGCCCCTTCCTATGAATCTCGACGCCAAAACCAAGACAGAATCAATAAAACCGTTTTGTACGGAACTCCCAGGAAATGCTTTGTGGGGCAGTCAAAACCCGACCACCCTTTACTGCAAGCTAAGCCGCAATCAGAACCAGACTACCTCGAAGTTCTGGAAAAACAAACTGCAATCAGTCAGCTGTGAAGGGAAACCATTTACAGCCCTCCAGCATCCAAGGATGCTGCTCCAAACTGTTGGAGACACTACATTTGCTTTTGTGTGTGTTTGTGTTCTCCCTCTCTCAGCATCAATGGGGGACTTTGAAAATGTTTGGGGGATGGGGTGAAGCAATGATACTGCTTTTCCAGGTTTTCCTTTAAATTATTTCTCTCTTGCTCCCCCCACCCTGCCTTCTCTCCCCCTCTCCCTTCTCTCCTTAGGAATCATCAGTGAACATGAATGTTTCTACAGTGCAGTTTTTTCATATATTTTGTTTATGGTTTTTTTCTTTTTTCTTCTTTTATTTTTCCAGTGTGGGAATGGAAAGAGGAGATTATAGTGAATGAAGAAAGAGTAAGCAGACTTCTCACGTAAAAATGGATATTTAGTGTATTTTGTAGAAGATCTCCAAAGATCTTTTGAGACTATAAATTCTTTTGTAAATAATGATATATGGTATTTCCGTCTTCAGTTACCAAGTATAGCCACTAGGCATCACTTCTTTGTGTTAAAGTGCCTTTGCACTTTAAGTACATTACTTAAATGTTGCTTTTAGCTTTGATAAATTGAACATATTTTAATGTGTTGTATTTTTGAAATTAAAAACACTGTAAAATAGATCAAAATGTCAGCTATATTAAGTCAACGTACAGTTTGCCTGAGTTATAGAAACCAGCCTGTCATCAAATGATTCTAGTTGTAGGACTTTAGAGATTTAACTGTAAAATATTTCCTTTCCTCTGGGTTTGTTCTAAGTGATTTTATTTAAGCCAACTAAGGGGATTTAACAGTGGACTAGAGGTAAGAAACTGCCTCAGTCGGGATTAGTAATTCATTAATAAAATATATTTAACCCAATCTCAGAGTGAATTGAACAATTAATGCCCTTCCGTAAATCATTTTACACTAACATGGTCAGTGTTTTAGATTATTTTCCTAATTAAGAGTGCATTACACAACTTGTAATATATTTTTTCTGCATTAAATTAGATATTTTTATATATTTAAATGACAGAGTCTGTATTTCTAACTTTTTAATTGAAATTAATATTTTTTCTGCCTACTGAAACATTTTCTATAAACACACACCAGTAGAGGCCGCCACACACCTCATTTAATAAAGACGTATGAGCCATTAAATACCTTGAAGGAACCCTTCAAAGGTGAGATTCAAACATCCCAAGTAAGTTCTCTGCAAATTCAAGGCAGCAGAGACAAATGTGTGCATCACTTTATGTTTCTTTTAGGATTAAAGATTAGGCTCCGAATCCTCAATTTCCATGTTTTCCGAGAAAGCAGTGTTTTCCTCTTACATTTATGGAAGCATTATGGGGTGCTATCAGATCATGTACTATTTGTATCTTCAAATCAATTAAGAAGTACCTAAACCAAGAAAGGAGGCATCTTTCTCTTCTGCCTTCTTTAGGCATGTGGTTACTTGAATTCTCCCCAGTCAGCTCAAGCAAGCCTTTCCTTTTTGGTCTTAGCATTAGAGTGATTTTAACTAACCAAGTCTATATAACGTTTATGAAGCCTTATTAGCCTGGAAAGAATTTTTAGATGCAAACATTATTGTGCGATTTAAACAAACAGCCCTTCTTCACAACGAAAAATAGTTTTGTTTTGTCTATTGTAAATCCTTATGCAACTGGGATGGTGATCTGCATATAAAGTAGTCCAGCTTTTCAATTCCTTATTAAAGCAATTGATGGCGTCTGAAAGAAGCACACTGTTTCCTTTTCATAAATAGGTTACTGCACATAATAATCCTTTATTATCATGTGGAGATTGAAGTGGATCCTGATAACTCACTTTTAGAGCTTTAAAATGACTAATAGTATATTGTCTGTCACTATAAACAATTCATGTGATAGGCTTTCAATTACAAATTACTTAAGTCCAAATGATTCGGATTAAGAACTATTGGTGCAAAATCTTTTTTTTTTTTAACAATAGAAGTCAATTATGTATATTTAAATGTAAAGGGCATTCGGAGAAAAAATGCCTTTAACAACCTAAAATCTCTGAATATCTACAGTGACAAGCTAACGTGTTCACTCTTTGATTAGAGATCATAATTCTTCTCCAAATCCATTAGATCGAAGTCAAAAATGGTGGCCCGAAAGGATCTACAAGGAAGTTAATGTATGAGATTTTACATGGCATGCAAGAGGAGAGAGAATGTTATGCTAACTGAACTTGGAGACAGCTCCCAGAAAAACCATCTCCTTGAGTGAAGTATCTACATATATGTGTGTGTGTGTGTGTGTGTGTGTGTGTGTGTGTGTGTGTGTGTGTGTATACACACATATATACATGTGTATGTGTGTGTGTATACACATATATACGTGTGTGTGTGTGTGTGTGTCTAAGTTTCAAAAATCCTCTTGTGGCTGTTCTCATTTGCTGCAATGATAAACACAGAATATAGAGGTAGGTATTTTGGGAAGTGATTATAAAGGCAAATTAGGATACATATCCTATGAATATAGTTTTTAGGTTTCAACTATACATCTAACTAGAACTACTGATGTAGTGACCCCACTTTAGTGTCTGTTCTTATTCACCTGAAAGGAAAGTCATTCCATTATCCATAGAAAAACCCATTCATTGATCTTAAACAGAGATAGCTTAATATTCATGTAGTTACATGATTCTAAAGAGGCCTCCTAGAAGAAGTCAGATTCATAAACTCTCTCGCTTAGTAATTATGGTATAATCCAGATTCCCATGCTCCTTAGATTTCTACTTTACTTGTATTAGGTTTTAAGATGAATTGTTTGAATGTGGTTCAGACTATTTCATTTAAAGGCATCATACACCATATACTCTGAAGCTTTATTTCCTAACACAATCACAAACGCTTTTACGTTTATTAACTTATTAGCATCCCCACTGACTAGATTCTTTTGCTTTATCCACTCAAGTGCTATTTTATTTTAGGATTTTATTTTTATCTCCTACAGCTGGATTTTGCTATTTCACTTTTATTTCCTATGCAACCTGTAATGGGTATGAGCATCCACACAGCGAAATGGTTCCGGTCAACAGAGTGTGATCTCCCCCGGCCCCGCCTGGAACAGATCTATATGTCTGGCCCTACAAATGGCAAATGGTAATTTCTATCGATTCTAGCTCTTAATGAATTGTTTTCACTGTTTCTGAATATACTTGTGGCTAAGTTTGTATTGAAACCCTCAAAAGTACCACTTCTTGGTCTGGACACCATGGCCAAGAGTTTGATTTGGTTCTGGACTTTGGTCACTCTGTGTGCCTTTTTAGTTCCCTCCAGTAGTTGGTGAGTAAGGAAATGATGCTTCAGTTTCTTCTGCTTTGCCCTCTGACCTCTAAGGTGATTTAATTTTTCTAAATATGTCCATGTCATCAAGGACTCCATATTTTAATAGATTCTACCAAAAACAAAACAAAAAATGTATAGGGAACAAGAGAGAGGTTCTGTGATTTTTCAGACTCTGGAAATTCATTTTGATTGTACACATTCCAGAAACATACTGGATTGGATGCTAGAGTGAAGAAAGCTTTCCAGACGGTTCTCCCAATTCAATTATTTCTTCATTCATTCATTTGTTCAATAAATATTTATTGAGTGCTTGCTTCCTAGGCGCCAGGCTCTATGTTGTGTGCTGAGTGGGGGACAGAGATGGGGTAGACAGTATCTCTGCTTCCCTCCCAAAACCCTCCCCCGCCAGCTTACAGCTAATAAAAGAGAACCTTATTTGAATGACAATCACCCAGAGTCAACAGTGGGAACGGTAATGAAATGCAGGAAGTTGGATTTTTAAAGGTGATTCTGTGCAATGAAGTATAAAAGTGAGACATCATAGACTAGCTACAGTGTAACCACCAGTAACATCTCTTTAAAATTACACAGCTAAAAAGGGGGAAAACCCACAAAAATATAACAAACTTCTGCAGGATAGGGCCCAATATTATGGCCTCAAAATAGCTACATACTTAAGATCTACGTTATAAAGTTGAGTCCCAAAACTGTTTTAGAGGCAGTATTTGCTTTATATTTCAGTGGCTTAAAACATAACATTTTGGCTTAAGTGTCCTTTACCCGTACTGTGATAAGACACTTACCTAGATCCTGAGAGAAAATTCAGTACTGTATATAGGCGTACTTTGCTTCTCACGACGGTTGTGCAAAAAGTCACGTGTAAACTGAAGTTCTGTAAATCAAATTGTATTTTCAATGCATTAGAGGAGCTGCTACTTAGAGGAAACTTGTGAATCCTTTTATAAAGCCGAAGACCATTTTATAATACAAGTCATCCCTCTAGTTCATTGGTTTCATATGTTTGGATTTTCAACATCGACGTTGCTTAAAACAGAGCCCACCTGCAGAATAAGAGTGCTCTGCGGGTGCTCCTTGTGCTGCGGGTCTCTTGGTTGCTAAGGGCTTTTACTTGAAACTCTGCTGCTGTTTCGTGTGAATTGAGCTATGGAGCGATTCCATGATGGCACCGTAGCATTCCTGAACAGTCCGAGCAGCCAACTTGTTTCAACTCAACTGAACATAGGACTCTAGCCAGCAGCATCTCCTCTCTCAGATGTGGCCGTGTTTTCTTAGAGGGTAGAGTGACTCCTGTATTCACATCCTATAAAGTGCTTAGAGTCACGCGTTTTGCGTTTTATAATAAATATGTTACTATGTAAATATCTTGAACTGCATGCGAGTTGGAATTTTTTAGCAGTGTTTTAGCTTGAAAGCACCTGTACAAATACCGTTAGAGTTAGCTGCAAATAACTGTTGTCAAGTTATTGGAATAAATGGCAAATGAAACAAGCTCTCGTGTAGACTTCTGTGCCAAGTAGTGACACTGTCTCAAAAGCTGAATGTCATGGTTTGGGTTGTTAATAGGCAAAATGAAATACTGAAAATGTCATCAACGACATTGTGTTCTATTGGATAAACTGTTCGTACAGGTACTTTATGGTAGAGTTAGCTTTCAGTAAATAAACAGTCAATAAATAAATATTCACTAAAAAAGAACATTTGAATTAGTTAGAAAAGTTCTTTATGATTTTAAGAGGAATTAATGACAAAGTAGTTTGAATTAGAAAAATTCTTTAGAATTAGAAAAATTTAAGTGGAATTAATGACAAGGTGTTACTGGAACTTTGTTATAAGGCGTTAAAAGGCTTACAAATTAAGGTCTTCTATTCCTTATATGATTATAATTTACATATTAAGAGTAAACTGAGCTTTTTAAAAACATGTCACGACTTTTCCATGAATGTCCATTAGTATCAGACTTAAAAAACTGAAAGTAAAAAGAGTAACAAAAACCAATTCAAACACAGATGTCTCTCTAGGACTTAAAGGAAAGTCTACTGATGTTCCACACCCCCCACCACACACACCCCTACTCCACAACCAACTGGTTTTCACGACAAAATTCTAATACTGTAAGTAATCTGATAAATTCATATTTTATAAAATAAGACAGATTGACATGCAAATCCAAGGAATGGAAATTACAAATTCATCTCTAACAGAGATGTTATCACTATATTTGCAAAGAGCAGCGTTAAAATGAAAGAGAGAGAGATGCGTTTGTGGCTGTAATTGTGGTGAGATACGTATAGCGAAGTGACTTATTTGGCTATTTGCGTTTGGTTGAACATCAGAATATATCGCCATGTCTGCTCCACTCACAAATGTAGAACCTAACGAAGGATCTGAGATTCTTGCGGTGGACGCAAAGACTTTGAACAAGTTATCCCCTCTTGAGATTATGAACTGGCTACATCCAGAATTTATTCAGCTTATTCATGTAGCCTTCACAAGGCGGCTGAAACAATGGGACGAGCCTCATTTTGAACTGTTTAGTGGAAGAATGAGAGTTAGCACTTGATAGGCTAGATTATCTGATCTTTTAAAAAGATGAGTTGAGGGGCTCCTGGGTAGTGTGGCGGGCTGAGCACCCAACTCTTGGTTTCAGCTCATGTCATGGTCTCCGGTTGATGCTCGATGCTGAGTCTGCTTGAGAGTCTCTCCCTCTTCTCCCTCTGCCCCTCCTGCCCCTCTCTGAAATAAATCAATCTTTTTTTTTTTTTTTTTTTTTTAAAGATGAGTTGAAAAGGAATGGGAATGAAAGTAATGCACAGCTCCCTATTCTGAATGCAGGTAATATAACATCAGCAAGTCAGACGTGTCTGTTGAGACTGGAAAAAGACCATCAAAGTAGATGCTTCCTTCAGAAGGGGGGCTGCAAATGCACCTGATCCCTGTTTCCCTGGGCAACCATTAGGTAATTAGTACACATCATTTTTATTAATTTAATTTTCAAACATTATCTTATATTTGCTATCAACATTATCCTAAAAAGGAACATTTGAGCTAATTATCTCTCAGATCCAGTTACCTGGCATTTCTTGACAGATCTGATCTTGACAGAATGTTGGCTCCAACAGGAAATACAAGGTACTTTCCAGCTCACGAGTGACTCTTGCGCAGCCAGGATAGGTGAGTGGATAATCCTTGGCCAAGTCCCTCACTTCTCAAACCCCTTTCATCTTCACATCGTTAATACCTGATGCAGTCAGTGTTTTGGAACATAATAACTCTCCAGTAAATATTTCCTTAATGAATAAATGAATAAGACTCTGGCTTTCATGTGAACAACGAAGACAAGGTTGAAAACTGGAGGATATAAGTTCAAAGCATAATTACAACGGACTCTTAGCTATTCCAGGAAGTCTGAAACAAATGTTCACTTGGAACATTTTCAGAACTCATTTCACACACACACACACACACACACACACACCCATGAGGATGGCACAGGAGTTACGGTAACACACAGCCAAGATCCAAAGTCTATTACATGCAGGCAGGCCCAATTTTAAGTGATACTTGAATCTGTCTATTGAACCCAATGATCTCATTCTAGATTTAAAAGTAGCTTTACTGCTGAGCTGTGAGATTGCCTTGTTATTGGCTTTTGGAATTGGGAGATTCTGACTTGAGAGAAAATGCACTCCCCGACAAGCTTGAATGATGAATTCTTCTAGAGCTTATCACGTAGTTCTTCCTATGGCTCTGTATATTTAATTGGTTTGTTTCTTAAGTCTTTTAGATAAGAGAGAACTTCTTTGGGCTCAAGAGCATGTTAAACCACATTTCTGTCAGAACACGGTTGTCTCATAAAGTCTGATTTATACAAAGTAAGAACCTACAGGTAGTGTTTCATAACGAGGTGTCCTAGGATCTGAGCTTCTGATCTTCGTGAAGCTAAAGAAACTGTGAGGAAGACAAGCCATAGCCCTCACTGGCTACACACAAACACTGCAACGAATGTTCAGGGGATTCAACTGGAAAAGTCCCTTCCAATTGTGCAGTTCGGACACAGCTTTGCTCCGATTTTATTTTTACGGGATTCAAATGCACCGTTTGCCTTGAATCAATTTTACTTCTTAAACTTGACTTCAAAAATGTTCAAACCACTTTTCTTATTTCTTCGTAAATCACAACATCCTACTGCTTTCTTTGGTGGGGTGGTGGAGCCTGGGGAGCGATGGGTTTTCCATATAGCTGTTTTGCAGGGGAGTACTCTATGGGGTACAAATGGGGTGCTGTGTTTAATTATTCTGTGTTATAATTAAGAGAGTTCAAGTATGCATCTCTCCAGGGAGATCCTGTTACCACAGTTCAGGGCACAGCGCAGTCTTCTCATTCAGGTGTTCCTCATCCCACCCTTTTAGCCAATACTGCCAAGTTTCTTATCATCCGGGAGACCGATGAACCCTTGGACAACTCAGTTAAGCTTCAGAAATGCACTGATTCATTCCAGTGAGCAAAGTTCTTAGCTGACAAGTGGCATTTGGCCTCTTCCTGATCATAAACTTCGGCCATAGTTTTATTGTTGGGCCCATGTGTCTCTATCTGGACAAAGAGATTCTAACGGGAAACAAAGAACGAAAGCCTCCTCAATCTTGCAATATCCAGCTGACAGGATCTTTGCAAGAGTGGAAAAGAATATCTATTCAGAAACTTCCTCTGCCTTCCAGAGGTTTCTGAGGGGCTTATTAAAAACATTAGTGAATGAAAGGAAAATCCAGCTACACTTTGCTGTGTGTTTCTTGTCATGTTACAGGTTATGAAAAAGGAAGTGTAGGTTATCCCGGTCCAAGCTGTCATCTTTTTTTTTTTCCTAAGACTTTATTTTTTTAAGTAATTCTACCCTCAACGTGGGGCTTGAACTCACAACCCTGAAATCAAGAGTCACATGCTCTACCCACTGAGTCAGCCAGGCGCCCCCCCAAGCTGTCATCTTAAAAAAAAAATAGGATTCCACCGAGATACTAAGGACTCAGAGTATGATTATATCTCAAGTGTTCATGTTAAACATTCATCTGGGTAATTTGAGAGAGGGACTTGTTAAAGGAATCTTATCAGTTTGACACTGTATTCAGATTTTGCTTTGTGCCAATTCATCAGAAAGTTATTCAGTTCTGCTATGCAAACAGATCAAATGTTCTGAAATTTCAAAACTAAGCTAATTTTTCTGCTCATACAGATTAAAATGGGGGGCGTCTTTGCCTTTGTGGATGCAATTCATTGTTTTTGGACTGGACTTCCTGAGTTTCTCTCTAAACCCGAATCAAATATCCAAGGATGGATGAGCTCAAGTCTTAGGAGAAAGATATATATCTTCCCAAATTATTTATTTTTAAAGACTATTTACTGAGAGAGAGAGAGATTGAGAGCATGAGCTGGCGGGTGAGGGGCAGAGGGAAGGGAGAAGCAGACACCCCGCTGAATAGGGATTCCCGACACGGGGCTCGATCTCAGGACCCCTGAGATCATACCCTGAGCTGAAGGTAAATGCTTAACTGACTGAGCCACCCAGGCACCCCTCCACAAATAATTTATAGCAAAGGGCCACAAAATAGGGACTTTCACAAAATCCTCTTAACCTTGCCTGTCCAAGAGAAATCTTTCTCAAGCCTTGATCCCTGCTCAGGAGACAAACATTTTCCTGTGTAAGACTTTGAATTTTATGGGGCTCTATTTTGTTTTGGTCTTCAATCACACTGATTCCTCCTGATTTGCTGACTGATGAGGGCCTGAGGACAGTGGTGGGACCACTCACCCAAGAACAAGGAGCCTCCATGTCGGTGAAAGAGAATGTAGTTAGAGCCTTCCCAGTCACGGAAGCCATTGAATTAAAATGAGCTGCTTTCTGGGGAAACCTGGAATCCACTTCAATTCATAAAAAAATAGTAAATCATTTGCAGACTTGACAAATTAAGTCTCATTAATAACAAATTATTTTCAACAAACCTCACACCTGTTTCGTGACAGAGCAGCGAAAACATTTGGACTCGAAGTTCTATTGTTCCTTTTGGCTTATAAAAACAGCCTCCTGATTTTCTTCCCGCATCTTTATTTCAGCTCCTAAACATTATAATTGTATAAATCCATTTACACAAAGAGTATGAGTAATTTCTGGTAGTCCTTATGTGGTAACAGATCGTCTCTAAAAATACAGTTTATGGAGTGCTCATTGCGTGCTGAACACTTAGCAGATGCTATGCACATCTAAGACAGATCCACAAGTGTTCCCAAAGGCCCAGCAGGTACCCAGCACTAGGATGAGACTCTGGGGAGAAATGAAGACCTCGCTAGCCACTGCCTGTGTGTCAGGGACCTCCTGTGTGCCGGGCAGACGTAACACATGCACTCAAAATAGGACATGACTCCTGCCCTCAAGGAATTTATAACCAAGTTGGGAAGATGAGCTACTTATCCTTGAAAGGGATAGGAGAGGTCAGGGTCAGGGAAGAAAAAGATCAATGCACACTGCACTGGCATTATCTGAGAAGGCTGCTTTGAGGAGGAAGGACACAAAAAAGAGCCTTGAATTGGGGAAAGGCTTGGGGAATGAGCAAGCTCAAAAACGTAAAGACAGAAATAAGCCTGTGAAGAACAGCGAAGAGCATGGAACGACCAGCTCGACTTACTTTTGATGGTTTTGAAAGCCAGAGCCAGACATTTGGACTCAATTCTATAAATAATGGAAAGCCCTTTAAGCAAAGTAAAAATCATAAAACTGTTAATATTTATATAGTGCCTGATAAAGTCTTTCGTACGCATCTCGATGTGAAGCCCTATAATCACTACTGAGGCGATCGGAGCTGGGTTGCCATGAGGAGCCCGGAGGTTAGGGAGTGTGCGTGCTTGCGCCGGTGACCCGCTGGGTGTAGGAAGATGCCACCTCATTCAGCACGGACACGTTCAAGGGCAGGCCGTCCAGAGCCCGCAGGCCAAGATTTGAAACCCAGCTCTGCCACTCACCAACTGCATGACCTTGGGCAAGTCACTTAACCTCTCTGGGCCTCTGTTTCTCCATCTGAAACAAGGTGACGATGATCATATTTGCCCTCACAGGATGGTTATGAGCGTCAGTGAGTTCAGGTTTCCAAAATAAAATGTATTTGCTAAATGGAAAGTGGCAAAGGCATCATTTGAAACCAGCTGTGACTTGACTTTAAACCCGTGTCCTGTCTGCTTCATCCCTGGGTCTCGCAGGATAAACAGAGAAGCAACGAGTCATCCGGCAGGAAGAATGATGTGAGCATTTGGGCAGAGTGGAGACTGGGGTCCAGAAGCTGCCGTGGTCGTGGCTTAAGGAAGTGAGCCCTTGTGATCAGGGAAGCGGGGGAGAAGATGAAGCCAAGTGACCCCGCTCTTCCGTCTGACCGCGGACTACATCTTCACTTTGCGGGGGCCTCACAGACGATGTAACCAGTCCTGGGTCCGTGGCACCAGTGACTCCATTAACTTGGCGCAGATACCTCTCGCCTGAGGCAGAGCGAGCTCTACTGGGGTCACTTTTTACGAACATCCTGCAGCCTCTGGTTTTTCTGGCTACATGTCTCTCCTTCCACTGTCCTCTCACGTGGGTCCTCACGCGAAGGGAAAGGGTAGATGCTTCTCCTTTTATAAACGTCGTAGTTCCATTGCTCCACACCATTTTACCTGAGAATGTGAACGTGTGTCTGTGTGCGCACGTGCGTGTTCTAGAGGAGTCGTCTGGTGCGAAGGCAGTCTCAGTGGGGGAGGACGCGGTGTCTCTTCGGCCGAGAGCTGAGGGGAGCAGCCCAGCGATGTCGCAATGTGAGAAGAACAATTCGGCTTCCGTAGGGCAGGTAAAGGGAATGGCTTGGCGTGATTTCGCTAAGCTCAGTGGGAAAGACACTGTGTACTTTTCAAAACTCTCCATTTACCTGTGTCACCTAAGCTGCGACCACAAGAAAAACTTCCAGGGGCCCTGGTTTCATTCATCAGAAGAGCCTCAAGAGGAAGGAAGGAAGGGAGAATTTTCTCCATTTAAGAACATGAGAAACTGGGGGCGCCCGGGTGGCTCAGGGGGTTGAATGTCCGACTCTTGGTCTCGGCTCAGGTCTTGACTTCACAGTTGTGAGTTTGAGCCCCATGATGGGCTCCACGCTGGGCATGGAGCCAAAAGAAAAAAGAATACACAAAAAAAGCAGCATTTTGAGGGGAAGGGAACTTGGAAAATTTGAAACAGTAAGTTAAGAGATTCACAGAAGCCGGATATTTTTATTGCATTCTAGCTCTTCTTGTAAATGAAATTGTTTCAGAAGCCTTTGAGGATTTCCATTAAATGGCACCCGGGTAAATTTTAACAGTTATTCATAGCAAAACTCTTTAAATAGTCAATGAGAAAGGTCACATCATGACAGCATTGTACAAGCAAGAACTCCCCTGACGCCCAGGCAGAGATTTCCATCAAGCAGTTGTCAGGCACAGAGGAGGAGCTCGGAGGCAAACCTCGCAGCTGCTTCGGAAGCCTGGAGCTTTCAGAAGCCTGAGATGTTGGACCACGTATGGGTCTTCGCCTCCATCTGACCCACCAACCATGGGTCTTTCTTAGAACGCAAATGAATGAGACCCGGGGACAACGGTATCTTTGAGTGATGTATTTCGTCTTTCTGACCTGGAAACCCGTCCCTCACTGACGGGTCCCTCACTGGGCCGTCGTGGGCATTGATGGAACGTAGGAAGTCCAGACTGCATGTGGGGCTCAAAACTTAGGCTTACATTCTTTTTGTTTTTAAAGATTATTTATTTATTTATTTGACAGAGAGAGATCACAAGCAGGCAGAGAGGCAGGCAGAGAGAGGAGGAAGCAGGCTCCCTGCTGAGCAGAGAGCCCGATGCGGGGCCTCGATCCCAGGACCCTGAGATCATGACCCGAGCCGAAGGCAGAGGCTTTAACCCACTGAGCCACCCAGGCGCCCTGGGCTTACATTCTTATTCTGAGTTTGTTTTTCTAAATAAAAGCACTCAGCACATTGCCCATTGATTCCTTAGGCCGACAAAATCCCAGTAGTGCCCAACAGTGCAGAGGCCCTGAGCCCTGGGCCCAGAGGGGAGGTAGGTGCTCCTCTGGGCCAGCTGCTGGCTTCCCCCAGCACCGGAGTGTGGACTCAGGCACCTAAAGCCTCGCCCCTCGAGCCCTGAGACAGTCAGATGGCTAGAGATTCAGAAAGCTTTGCTCGCCGACTGCTAAAAGTTGCTGAGTCACAGCAGAAAGGTAGCTTGTGACTTAAGAAAACTTCTAGCACTATTCATTTTGTTTTATCCGGATAACCCTAATGTTACTAAGTTCCATTCATGATTGATTGTTATAAACAACTGAACCAAGTAGAGGTGATAGAACTAAAACTTAAAAGACTGATTTGGTAAGTAAGTGCATAGGTCTCTGGCTTAATTCTTCTTCCTCTCCTTTTCTTTTCTTTTCTTAGAGAGAGAGAGAGAGAGAGAGAGAGCCAGAGAGCATGAGCAGGGGCCCTGGAACGGGGTGGAGGAGGAGCAGAGAAGAGAGAGAATCTTAAACAGGCTCCACGCTCAGTGCAGAGCCCGATGCCGTGCTCGATCTCACGACCCTGAGATCATGACCCTGAGACCATGACCTGAGCTGAAATCAAGAGTCAGACACCCAACCGACTGAGCCACCCAGGTGCTTCAGCTTAATTCTTTTTTCTTTTTTTTAAAGATTTTCATTTATTTGACAGAGAGGAGAGAGATCACAAGTAGGCAGAGAGGCAGTCAGAGGAGGGGGAAGCCAGCTCCCCCCTCCCTCTCTGCTGAGCAGAGAGCCCGATGTGGGGCTCGATCCCAGGACCCTGACATCATGACCTGAGCTGAAGGCAGAGGCTTTAACCCACTGAGCCACCCAGGCGCCCCATTCAGCTTAATTCTTAAACAGATAAATCAAGAATTCTTTATGTGTATTTTGGTTATCCCTAGAACTGGTAGATTAAAAACTTTGTGTAGCTTTTTTATAACATAACATCTCTTACATTGCCAAGTAGTAATGACATCAAAGTATCAGCTGTCATCTACACTGGACAAAAATGGTCTTAAGACCTCTTTTGATCTAAAAAAAAATACGCAATTCTGGGGCACTTGGCTGGCTCGGTCAGTGGACCGTGGAACTCTTGAGCTCAGGATTGTGAGTCTGAGCCCCACATTGGGTGTAGAGGCTACATAAAAATGAAATATTAAAAAAAAAAACAAAAAAAATGAAATATTTTTAAAGTTTATGTTTTTTAGTAATCTCTACATCAATGTGGGGGCTCAAACTCATGATCACAAGACTACGAGTCACATACTCTTTCGACTGAGCCAGGCAGGCATTCAAAAAATAAAATCTTTAAAAAAATTAAAAATGCACAATTCTATGGCTTACTTCACAAATTGTGCCATGATTCAAATTATACTAAAATAAAACTATAAATTAAGTTTTGGGTGAAGAAATTTCCAGTTTTGTAAACTGAACAAATAATTTTTACCTATAGCAAGCAACTTACTTTTAAACCATGTTAACACATTTGCAAATGTCATCTGATCTTCATAAAATTATGAAAATCAAGAACAATGAAAACGAAAATATTTCCTTTGTACTTTTCAGAGACCAGAAGTCTGGATGAAACCACTTGATGGCTCTTTTTCACTTGGTAAACACTGGCAAAAGCAGGTAGGGGGAGGGGATTGAAATACGGGTTATCACTTTATTGTTCCCAGGGTTAAAGAAAAGAACGTTTGGGGGCACCTAGCTGGCTCAGTCCGTAGAGCATGGGACTCTTGATCTCAGGGCTGTGAGTTTGAGCCCCACATTGGGCCTACAGCTTAAAAAAAAAAGCGGGGGGGGGGAAGAAAAGAACTTTTCACCCCTAGCTATTACTCAGGAAACCATTTTTTCCCCCATATTCTCATTTACAATGTTTTCCGGAGTATAACATCTGTCTTTAGAAGGTTTAAGGTAATGCTCACACATGCCTACTTAAAAATACTTTCTCATTTATTACATTTCCTTTTCCCAGACCTCTGGTAAACTTAAGAGCCCTCATTACACTATATGGAAATAAAGGGATTCCCAAGTGGAAATGGACTGTTTTCAACGCTAATGTCCGTGGCGGGGGAAAATAATTAACTCATTAACTCATTCATTCATTCATGTAACAAACATTTATTAAACACTGCGCAAAACTCCAGCTCTAATCCTCCAGGAGTTCACGAGCAAGTGGTGCATAAAGCGAATGCTAATGCGGACTTGGAAACGCTGTGTTAGGAGACAGAGTGCGTGCGCTGAGACTAGATAGAGGGGAGGCATCCGCTAACTTGGTCTGGGCAGGAAGACCTAGCACAAGTTATCCTTGAGCTGGACGTAGGAGAGTGAGAGGCACTGTGTTGACCTTGGAAGGTGAGAAGGGAACAGCAGGTGCAAAGGCACAGATCTGGGCAAGCGCAGGGTACCTTGTGGTCATGGAGACATCAGAGTAACTACAGGGTAGGGCTGAAGGGAAGAAAGGCAAGGATGAGGCAGATCAGGTGGGCAACAGTCAAATCAGGAAGGCCCTCGAATGTCATGCTGAGGAGACTGAGGGCCTTATGGGTTTGAGCAAGGTGGTCATGATCAAATCTATTTAGAAAAATCACTTTGGGGGCCTTGGATAATGGACTAAGGTAGGGAGAAACCAGAAGTGGGAAAAATAATGTGGAAGTCAAAGCAGGAGCCAGAGCAGCTGATACCAGGGGGTATGGAAGTCCTAATGAGAAAAGGTGGTAAGGAATTGGAGGGGGACCAAATCTTTCTAGAATCTTCTATGTTTATATCATACAGGATGTTCACATATATTTAACCCAAGACTTGGCATCAAAAGCCAAGAGGTAAATAGAGAGGTATACAAGTTGCACCTTTTACTAAACCCATGTCCCCTTTTCTATGGAATTCCAAAGTACCTATGAGAGGCATACTTTCACTTCTTCATATGCACTGAAGGCTTCTGTAGATAAATGACTTCTTTCAAATAAATGGCTGTACTTCCAACAGGAACATCTATAAATGCCCTAATGAATGAACGTGCTAACAGTTCCTCCAT
Organism: Procyon lotor; assembly: GCA_028646535.1. NCBI lineage: Eukaryota > Metazoa > Chordata > Mammalia > Carnivora > Procyonidae > Procyon > Procyon lotor. The sequence continues at coordinate 6,533,532 of CM053612.1, read as the reverse complement.
ACCCTGAACATTAGCCGGCATCTATTTTTTAGTACGGACGTGTAGTAGACTGTATGAGCATATAAATTCTATACAGAATATGAGAACCTGGTAATGTGTGAATTTATTATGAGTCTAGGATTATTCTTAGGTGAAAGGTCAATACAGTCTGGATGTCAGTCACATCTTACACACGGCAATCATTGGCAAGTGTTCAAGTAGAGAAGTATAATTAAGTTATGACTTACATTTGATCCTTTCAATTTTGTTACTTGAAAGGGCCGTCTTATTTCATATTGAAAGGAGTGATCCTAAAACCTAAAAACAGTCGCTTTGCTGAGTGGTTTCTCCAATGTATTCGTTATGCCTTTACACCAATATTCAAGTGACAACAGCATATGAGGTGCCGGAAGCCTGAATGGATGAGGCAGACAGGCAACGACCCCTCTAAAGGTCAAGGGGGTGGGGCGCCTGGTTGGCTCAGTCAATAGAGTACGCGACTCCTGATCTCAGGGTTTTGAGTTCAAGCCCCCCACATGGAGCACGGAGCTTACTTACAAAATTAATAAATAAATAAAGGTCGGGGGGTGTGGGAAAATACTCCTAGGAATATATTCTTCCTGGTACTGTATGAGATCACAGCCACATAGCTCTCCAAAGAACTGGGGCCATAATCCTTCATTCATGCAGCTGACTGGGCAAGGGCACAGAGCGTACTGTGCCCCAGGGAGCACCGGCAGTGCAATAGCGAGTGCGGAGGCAGGGTGAACTAGAGACCAGAAGTTCCCAGGATGCAGTGGGCACTTGAGATTTCCATGCATGGATGTGTGGAAGTGTAAAGATATGCCTATCTTCATTTTACCTAAAGATTACCAGATTCTCAAAGTTTCGTGTGAAAGGAAAAAATACAGAAGGAAACAAGAAGAGGGAAGAAGATGTATACAAGCTGCACCTCTTCCGTGAAGCCTTCCCTGCTTCTTCCGAACGGAAGTGACTCCTCAATATTTATGGCTTTCCATTCTGGACCATGTCCTCCAATTTATGGGCCTATTCTTTCTTGACTAAGAATAAAGAAAATCTCACACAATACCCAGTTGTTTCCGACTCCTACTTTTACACAAATCTGGAAAGAATCTTTAAACATTTGTTCTTCCTAAATGCTCTTCCGAAAAAGATTTAGCAGAATGCCGTGTAAAGACCGAAAGAAAGATGAGGACCATAACCAGCTCAAAGCTTCGCGTTCTGATTACTTATGCTCCTTTTTCTTCACCTTTGCCTTTCCTGTAATCAGCCTCATCCCGGAGTACACTGGAAAGATGCTGATTATATACAAGTCACTGGGTAATTTACCCTTTTGACCTTCCTTGAGCTCTTATAAATCTCCCGACCGCTGGGAGGCTGGGGTTTTGTTCTTCTCTCCGAAACAAAGGCCTGATGCTTTATAAGCTGCCTCACACAGCAGCAGAGAGGAAACAGTGAGAACTGTGTGTGAGGCTGGCTGGGGGGAGGGGGGCCGATGACCTTGGCCTCTGTGAGAATGTGGGGAAGAGGAACATGTCCCATTTTCCCAGTATTCGCAGCCCCAGTCATGCCAGGAGCGATGTTGATGACAAATCGGAATGCAGCTATGAGCCGTGGGTGTAAAGTGAGGAGGTTGGACTAGTTGATCTCAATGGCCCCTTCCGGCTCTCACGTTCCAGGATTCGAACTATGTCTCCAGCGTGATGACTTGAAGAGAAGATTGACAGGGCAATGAATTAGGCTTATGTGTGAGAAGCACCCTGGTGGATGCGGCCATTCACAAATCACAGCTCCAGATAGCGTCTCCCGAACCCAGAAGGCGAACAGGGAAGGTTCAGTCTAAGTTATGCCGAATAAACATAGACAGCCTATCATACTAACTAAAACAGGGGGAGGGGGGAGTCCTGACCTCCAGGAGAAGGTAAGCAGGCAGGAAAATAATTTTGCATTTGATTTCTAGAAACCTGGGATCCCTTCAGCTCTGCAATTATATGGCTCTTCCCCAAACTCTTAAGATTCAAGACGGGGAGAGGTGGAGGTTTCCCAAAGGTTTTCTCAAGTCTGTCTGGTGATGATATTTGCTCAACCGAGAGCAGCTTCTGACGAGGGATCCTGCTTGAATATTGCTAGAATTCTGTTTCCTGCACTTAGTTAGCAAGATCCTAATTCTTCCATTTTTTTCTTTCATTTCTATTTGTATTTTGATGCACAAAGGTGAGTGCCTCACAATCTGCTCTATTCTTGTCAAGTCTTGATGGAAGCAAATGATTTTGAGCAACTCTGCGTGTTTTATTCCTTTGAATGATCCAATATGGACGTGGGCCCATCCTAATATAAGTAATAACAATAATAACTATAGAGCCATTCATTTGCGTCAAACAGGATTTGAAGTGCTCGGCAGGTATTAATTCATGCCACGTTCACAGCCACCCCATGAGTGTGTGTGTGTGGGGCTGTGGGCGTTTTCCCTGTGCTGGTTTGTATTTGTAGTAGTTCAGAGTGTCCTCTGTTTTATTTTTAGTTCAGGGTTCTGAGGAAAGGAAAGAGAAATTCCCTTCATTGGTGCATTTCTCTCCTCTCTTGGCATGGCACTCGGCCCCGGCCTGGCAGCCTTTTATGCCCAAGAAACATTCTGGCGGTGCCAAGGAGCCCAAGCAGCCGTGCTGCGGGGAGTGGGAGGGGGAGCAGCGGCGAGCACCGTGTGCCCCCCGGAGCGCCAGTTTGCCCCGCGTGCAACATCCACTGGGCTTCCACTGGCAACAAGCATTTGCTCTTCCTAGTTCATCTTGCACAGGGACACGTATGATTTGTTTCACAGGAGACACGAGAGCTGCTCTCCACCAAGTGTCCGAGATCACGTCTCCCACCCCCCTCCCCGCAAGCCATGCTGCCATCAAAGACAGTCACTGAGTGAAGGCAGCCACACACACAGGTCCTGTGCGGGCCTGGAAAGATGCAGCCCATCTTGTCATTTCCTGGGAAAGGTCTTCAGCAACATGCGTGCTGCCCTTGCCATGGTCTTACTGAGCACGTGTGTACAGCCCTTGCAGCAACGCAATGCTCGTAAAAGCCACATGCTCGATGATGTTGGAAAGCTGGGAACACAACACAAAAACCAGGCCGGAAGAGTCACTAGGAGACGGAGAAAACTCAACATTATTTTGTGAGACACTAATGAGCCCTTATCTGCTCGACCTTGGGTGAGAGCTTCGCAAGGGCCACTGGACTCTCAATTTTATTCTGGCAACCCGAGCACGAAGGCCTCCTCCTCGGGCCCGAGAACAGCAGGGAAGGAGCGTGGGTGGTTGTTTTAAGGAGTTTGGGGGAGATGATGATGACGGCATCCCCCCCACCCTACCCCCTGCCTAGCAGGACTTACTTTGGGGGATGGGGCAGACTTCACATGAGCCACTGCTTCCCGAAGTCAACAGTGGATTATCATCTGGGATATCGCAAGACTGGGTCTGTCTCCCTTCAGGGACGAATGTCTTGGGAGCCACTGTGCATCTGAGTGCTTCAGTCCAAAAAGCTTCATATTCAGCGGCTACTCAATTCTGTCGGTAAGTCACGCTGGGAAGCGAAGCTGGCACGCCCGTGGTAGCATCTTGCAGGCAGCATTGTGACATTTACTTTTCCCTCGCAGTCCCCATAAAAATCCCAAGCTTAAATCTGGTTCGCCTTTTATTTCCTCTGACACCCTACGCTGGCTTTTCCTTTGCAGAGACTTTCATGAGCACGTTGGACGTGGGAACGGGCTGCCAATAGATAAAAATACTCCCATCGTTCTTCGTATCACCTTCAAGTCGATGGCGATACTTGCAGGCCAGGCTCCAATGTACGCAGTACGTACACAGCACACACTATGTCAACTGCTTCCCTTTGGATCTCAAATGTAGCCAAAACAGACAGGCACAGTGTAGTCTGAAATTTTTGGTTACTTTAGAAGAAAGTAAATACATATTTTAGCTTTCAACAACAAAAGAGCAGAAATGTATTCAACACTGCCTTGCTAATTTCAAGCCATTGTGGAGAATGTTTGTGCTCGCTAATGTTCAGCATAGACAGAAACACAGCATGCACGGAACTGGTTCCGCGGGAGTCATTAAAAGGCGTGCTGAGAATATGTGCTAAGAAGAAGACACAATTCTTTGTGCCTGTTCTCTGGCAAAACTCATTATGGGAAGTGATTTCAAAATCCTAAGAGATGACATGTTCATACCTCCTGAAGGGAGAGGGCTGAATGGCAAGTGTCTTCCTTCTGTCTTTCACGGCAGCACCTGTGGCTGCTTTGGCAGAAGGATGTACTAGAAACAGACAGGGAAGATGAGGGGAGCGGAACGAGTGGGGAAGAGACTGCTCTAACATGTTACTGATCAACATCCTGACGTTTAAAAAAAATATTTGATTAGAGCGAGTGAGAGAGAGAACATGAGCGGGTGGGGGGGGCAGTGGGAGAGGGGGAAGCAGACTCCCCACTGAGCAGAGAGCCCGATGCAGGGCTCCATTCCAGGACCCTGACATCATGACCTGAGCCGAAGGCAGAGGCTTAACTCACTGCAGCACCCAGGTGCCCCAACATCCTGACTCTTTACAGGACACAGGACCGGCAGTCTACTTACCTTATAGAAGGGCTTTTCCTTTGCAACGTGATGTGCTGGACAAGGGTCCTAGAGTCAGAAGGACTAACCTGAAATCTTGCTTCAGCCACTTACTCTGTGATCTTGAGCAAGTTCATCAGCTTGAATCTGTTTCCTCAGTTGAAATGCGGGCATAGTAACAGTACCTAACTCCTGGTCACGTAAGGGTCTAACACACTCCTATGTGGCGGTGCCTAGCCTACGTTAGTGCTTGGCACCAATAGGTGCTTCAGAAATTGCAAAGAAACCTCTCAGCATAAGGAATGAGAAGGTACCCAGTACCCTGTGCTGCGGCGGGACCGGCTCATGAGCCTGCTCAGTTGTGAGCTCCAGCTCCAGATGACCGATTTCAGCTGTTCCTGGAGCCACTGCCCCTCCAGCCAGGCCTACTTTCACCTGTAAGAGCGAAGTCCTGCAAAGCCTTAGCATTGTGCAGGAGCACGGTCCTTCCTACAGTCTTCACGACTACTGTCACAACATGCACGTAGAGCGGTGGTTACTGACCCGAGGGGCATCTCACACCCCCCAGGGCACCACACAAGCCCAGGCCCTAGAGATTCGTATTCAGCTTGTCTAGGGTGGGTCCTGAACCTTGCTGGCACTGGCACCTTTGAAGCCATTCCGAGGCAATTCCAGTGTGCAGCTAAGGTCAAGCACTGCTGCCTTCCTCGGCTCCCTGTACCCCCTTCCCCGGCTTGTTCCAGCCAGTGGTGAGGGGCTGTCTGAGCCCAGCACAACCTCCTGCTTATTTCTTCTCACCCTTGGACTTTGCACGGTGCTTGGCACAATAGGGAACTGCTTAATACAGATATCCTTTTTAAAAAAAATATTTGAGAGAGAGAGAGTGAGCGCGCACAAACAGGGGAAGCAGCAGGCAGAGGCAGGAGGCCCCCGCTGAGCAGGGAGCCCGCCGCGGAACTCGATCCCAGGACCCTGGGACCATGACCCGAGCCAAAGGCAGATACTTCACCGACTGAGCCACCCAGGCACCCCATGAATACGTATCATAAATAAATGCATCAGTGAATCATCAGCGAATGACCTGCTTGCAAGGTCATATGCTGACGGCAAGTGAGAAAGTAAACACCGGCTTAGGAGTCAGGGAGTACGGGCTTTTATTCTGATTCAGTCACAAGCCTGGTGGCTTTTCATGGTTAATACTTATCTATTAGGAGCCTCAGTTTCCCCATGTGTAAAATGAGGGGGAGTAGGTTAAACAATGCCTTGGGGCCTTGACAGCTCTAGCATTGTTATTCTATGAGTCTATGAAAAACCATGGCACTAATAGCTATATCTCTGCCACCCTCATAAAATGACATGTACACGGGAAAAGGGAGTTTAATGAATCTTGTAAAAAGCACTTTCTGGAACCAGAGAAGCCATTTTCATAATGGAGAGGATTTAATGGACTTAGCTTGTAAAGAAGCAATTTAGTAGCTTCTGCCCATTTGGAGCTGTTGTCCGGGCTAGGCGGTGGGGAGAGGGCAGTGAGGTCAAGTGCGGCCTCTGGAATCCGACAGACTGGACCCAGGCTGGCCGACCGCGTGCGAGCTGGGTGTTCTCTGCAGTTTGGTCAAGATGAAATAAAATAACACATGTCAAGCACTTACAATAACACCTGGCAAGTAGAAGGGACACGATAAATGTTAATGAAAACACAACACAACCGGAATAAAGCCCCGAGTCCACTACAGTCCGTCTCCATATTGCAATTGCAGAAATCGAAGCTCAGGGAAGTCAGATCACTTTGCCCGGGGAGACACAGCCAGGAAATCACAAATCTGGGATTTCAGGCAGGTACCCGAGACTGCAGTCAGTGGCCTTGTCCTTCTTCCTCACGGCTTTATTGGGATTCCTAGCCTGGCTGGATCGGCTTGCCAACCTCCTGCTGCCGTTCAGGCTCCGCTCGCTCTAGCAGTCCACACTTGGGGTTCAGCAGCCAGGCCTGGCTCCTCGTAGGTTCGCGGCTTGTGCCCATGGCCCGTTTTCAAGGATCCTTTACTACAAGTGACAGTATTGCTGCTGTTATAGATGGAGCTGGACTCAGACATGCACCTCTAGCTTTTAACACCGCAAAACCCCTGTCTGGGCAGAACTGTTTATGTACCACACTGTAAAGACCTTCGCAAGGGAGAAGCTGGTCTTGGAAAAGTTAGCTCTATGCCCTGCACAGCACCTAGCCCGCAGAGGGTGCTCAAGCACGTTTGGGGCAGGGCCCGAGCATTGTGCCGGAGAGCTTCCCAGGTGATACTACTCTGCTCTCCCGCCATTCTAGTTCAAATCCCTTGTTATGCAGTTGGGGAAACTGAGCCAAACTGACTCAAGTTTGCATCAGAAGGACTCAAATCTAAGTCACCCGATTTCAGCTGCGGAACTCTTTCCCTGCTGGCCAGGCCAAGGTGGATCTAGGTCTTTGGGAGTGCCAACACTGTTCTACTTGGGCAATCCAAGGTCAGCAGTGCAACAGGGGTGTCTTTATGAAATGCTTTGTAGTTTCAGGCACCTCTGCTCCTTTTCAAAGTATCATTTTGGGGTAATGAGAAAAGCTTTCCCATGAGCAGGCAATATAGTGGTTAAAAATGTGGAATCTGGGGGCACCTGGGTGGCTCAGTCGTTAAGCGGCTGCCTTCGGCTCAGGTCATGATCCCGGAGTCCTGGGATGGAGCCCCGCATCGGGCTCCCTGCTCTGTGGGAAGCCTGCTTCTCCCACTACCATTCCCTCTAGCTTTTGTTCCCTCTCTCGCAGTGTTTCTCTCTGTCAAATAAATAAGATCTTAAAAAAAAAAAAAGTGGAATCTGGAATAATAACCATCTGGTTACAAATCCTAGCTTCATCACTTTCTAGTTGTGTGATGTCGGGCACATTTCTTAGCTTCTCTGCTCTTCAATCTCTCCATATGGACAATGGGTACAACATTTGTTGATGTGACAATTAAATGAGATCCCACAAAGAAAGTACCATAAATAATGCCTGACAAAAGTAAGTAGTCAATTAATCTTCACTTATTATAACCTTTTGTTTTATAACTTACTTCAGCTGAGCCTTTATCTTGTCATTCCTCAGGTTTCAAGAAAACGATGGTTACACCTTAGTCCCAGGTCTGCCGTCTACAGAAACATGTAGGCCTGGCTGAACATAAATTCACCCGCAGCACAAAGCAGCAGAGCTCTAACAGTTTACTAGAACGATCCCCAGCTCTGTGTCGCTCAATCTTTGTCAAAAGTGGAGTTCAAAAGAATAGCTCCTCAAACAGGAGAGCTGCTGGGAGAAGACATGATCGGTCTACTCTTCTGAACATCCCTGGAGTCAGGCGCGTCTGCCGAGGCTTAGGCACAGAGATTTAATCATACCTGCCTGTCAGCCCAACAGCTTTTCCTAAGTTATGCTTTGGTATAACTATGCCATTAACTTCTTTATTATTGGGTTTTTTTGGGGGGGATTTTATTTTTTTAGGATTTTATTTTATTTTTATTTTTTCTCCCCAAAAATGTTTACTTTTTCAGTGTTACAAGATTCATTATTCATGCACCACACCCAGTGCTCCATGCAATACATGCCCTCCGCAATACCCACGACCAGGCTCGCCAAGCCCCCCATCCCCACCCCTCCTAAACCCTCAGTTTGTTGCTCAGAGTCCATAGTCTCTCATGGTTCATTTCCCCCTCTGGTTTCCCCCCATTCACCTTTCCCTTCCTTCTCACGGTGCCCTCCATGTTTTCCTTTATGCTCAGCACGTAAGTGAGACCATAAGGTAATTGGTTCTCTCCCCTTGACTTATTTCACTCCGCATAATCTCTTCCAGTCCCATCCATGTTGATACAAAAGTTGGATATTTGTCCTTTCTCATGGAGGCATAATATTCCATTGTATATATGGACCATATCTTCTTTAGGATTTTATTTTTTTAAGTTATCTCTACACCCCCCTTGGGGCTCGAATTTAGAACCCCAAGATTAAAGAATCGCACGCTCCACCGACTGAGCCAGCCAGGCGCCCCCACACCATTGACTTCTATTAAGGGCCATGTTAAGCAATAGCCCAATGGAATTCAATATTACACGTAAAGGCAGTGTTCGAGACCTTAGTCACTATACTCCCAGTACCACTGTTGATGCAGACGCCTGGGGAAACTTCCTGGCTTCTCCACCAAGAATAATTATACATCCATTGTAAAATTGCTATCTGTGTACTTCGCAGACATTGTGGCTTTTTCAGCATACAGATTCTTCCTTTTCCTAGTGGCTGCTAGGCTTCCTGGAAACAATGCTGGGACCATATCCTTAGCAGATGTGTAGAATACCATGATCTGCAATTTTAGTTCAGGCCTAGATGACTTTGTTTTTTTATTTTTTCCCTTTTATCCCTTCTTTTAAGCTACCAGGTCATATTTTATGAATTTTTGTTTCTTTTCCAATATTTAGTATCTGACTATGTAAGAGCAGGAGAAAAGGAAAGGAATTATTAAAAAAATATATATATAAAGGCTTTCTCCGGGCACCTGGCTGGCTCAGTCAGTGGAGCGTGTGACTCTTGATCTCAGGATTGGGAGTTTGAGCCCCAGGTTGGGTGTAGAGATTACTCAAGAATAAAATCTTAAGAAAAAAAAAAAAGACTTTCTCAAACCTTCAAAACCCAGCCCAGAGGTGTTATATATATCAGGATTTACCCACAAGCCTAAATCCCACAAGACAAAGATGCGTTTTCAAGATGCTCTTACAGGCATTAAAATTTAAAAGTCAAGAGCAATGTTATGACTTAGAAGAAAGATCAATCAGGCATCTATTGTGTCACTGCAGACTCATGGGACAGACTCATTTTACAGCGTTTTCTTTCCGAGGCAGTGGTGCCCTTTGAAGACCACAAAGAGCCATCCACCATCATGACAATTCGCATTTCCAGCACCTGGAGCTTTCTACACTTCCCAGTTTCTGTGACGAATGGAAGTTTGAGGATGAGATGACTTAGCACAGCCCACATTTCATTGCATTTTATTTGTTTAATGGCGCTTATGCTCAGAGATATTTTGAAAATAAAATCAGAGGCATGACACGTCTTCCCAAATCAATAGTTTAATATCTTGGTTACAGATACTCCTACCATTCATCTTGGTCTGCTTATAAAGCTATGGGTCGCACTTGATGTAGCAAGTAAATAAGCAGGACTTCTCATTGGTTTGGGCTCAGAAAGATAAACATATTTTTAGATGTGCTTTATTTTAGGGAGGTGAGTGTCCTCATTAACCATTTAAATAAACCTTTCTCATGGATGGAACTGGAGGGTATTACGCTAAGCGAAATAAGTCAGTCAGAGAAAGACAATTATCACATGATCTCTCTGATATGAGGAATTTGAGAGGCAGGGCGGGAGTTTGGGGGGTTGGGGGAGAGAAATAAAACAAGATGGGATGGGGAAGGAGACAAACCATAAGGTACTCCTAAACTCACGAAATGAACTAAGGGTGGCTGGGAGGCAGGGAGGTAGGGGTAGCGTGGCTGGGACATTGGGGAGGGTATGTGCTGCGATAAGTGCTGTGAAATGTGTAAGCCTGACGATTCACAGACATGCACCCTGGGGCAAATAATACATTATATGTTAATAATAAAAAAATTAAAAAGAAAAATAAATAAATAAACCTTTCTCGCTCACAAATATAATCTCCATGTCACTCTTTAAAAGCACATGAAATGAGGCACCTGGGTGGCTCAGTGGGTTAAAGCCTCTGCCTTCGGCCTAGGTCAGGATCTCAGGGTCCTGGGATGGAGCCCCGCATCGGGCTCTCTGCTCAGCGGGGAGCCTGCTACCCCCTCTCTCTCTGCCTGCCTCTCTGCCTACTTGTGATCTCTCTCTCTCTGTCAAATAAATAAAGTCTTTAAAAAAATTTAAAAAAATAAAGCACATGAAACATTTAAAGCTTGCTTTATGGTGTGCTCAGTACCTACAGATATATGACAAATTTAAATTTAAGTGCATAAGCTATCTCAATTCCCTTGTATTTCACCTTTAAGATATTCATCTGTACAACAGAAATCTAACCCTTTAATAGAATTCTCTAGGCTATGAAAAAAAACTTATCAATGTGGAGTGGATTTTGTAAATGGCCATAAATGTTAACCACTAATTTTCCTTTTCACAATGATAATCTTCAATTTAGCAACCAGGCAAGCAAATTGCTTCTTTAAAAGCTAGGTACGTGAAATCATATTCATTATGAAAACGGCTCATCTCATTTCCAGGAAGTGATTTTTACAACATTCATCAACCTCTCTTTTCCAGAGTACAGGTCATCTTAAAAGGGAAGTAGCAATGTGGATATTAGCGTCATGTTTATTCATAGGTTTTGGAACAAAAGAATGTTAGGGCAGGAAGGGTCTCAGAGATCATTCAGTCTTCCTCATTTTGCAGAGAGCCAAAGTGAGGTCAAGAGAGGAGAAGGGCCTTAAGTGGAAAGAAGCCTGTGTGTGTTCGGAGGGCAGGGGGGCATGAGACAGAGGCAGTCAGAGACAGAGACGTAGAGAGATAGATGAGCTCAGTGGCAGTACTCTTTCCTTGGAGCAGCTTAGGATTTTGGTGACTTAGGGCTCCACCGAATACAGCTGAGTCTGTTTGGCTGTGAGCAAAGTCTGCTGCAACAGCGTGGAGAACTGCTCTCCTGCACTCTACGTCCATTTTCACATCATTATCAGTAGGGATGCAGAATGATCCTAATTTCAGGAGAGACTGCAATTAAGATCATGGAGAAACCCAAAGATCACGAGGTTCAAGGAAGAAAAGAACCTCAGGAAAAGCCTCAATGAAAACATTCGCTTTTTCAGACGTGTATCTGGAATGGGGTGAGATTTGTACCGCCACTAAGTGTTTATTTACTATAGTAAATGCCTTAAAAAGCCAAGCCAGTAATTAACCTTCTTAAGAACAAAATAACTAACTGAAATTTGCTTTTATCGGCAGAACATTCCATCCATGTGACCTCTGTCCATAATACTTCATCGTGAATATGTGTCAGGGTAACTCTGACGTATCCATCTGCGAGGGTGAGGGAGTGTACAGGGCATTTAGCCACGTGTCACGTGCACTGGCATCTGCTTTTTCTCGCCGAGCCATCGGCAGGGCCGAGCAATGGTCAGGATGACACCTGGAGGGTTAGGGAAGGCTGAAGTCTGCGCAAGGCTAAGGATCAGGTGAGTAAGGAAGATGACAAAGGGGGAAACTTGACTTTGAAAGGAGAGTGAGAAATACAGATGAGAGGGGCGCCCGGGTGGCTCAGTCGGTTAAGTGTTTGACTCTTGGTTTCAGCTCAGGTCATGATCTCAGGGTAGTGAGATCGACTCCCACTCTGTGCTCAGCAGGAAATCTGCTTGGGATTCTCTCTCTCCTTCTCCCTCTGCCCCTCCCCCTGCTTGTGCATGCACTCTCTCTCTCTCAGATAAATAAATAAATAAATAAATAAATAAATAAATAAATAAATAGATAAATAAAATCTTAAAAAAAAAAAAAAACAGAGATGAGAAAATGAGATTAAGAAAGGGCATCAAATGCCAGAACATGAGGTTACAGCAAGCTGCAAATTCTGGCGCTAGTGTGCTATGAAATTTTTGGGGCCATTTCCAAAGTTTCTAAAAGATCTTTTTAAGAAAATGAATGTTTTATTTTAAAACACAAGCTATTTTGAAAACTATGAAATATGCATTGTAATGCTACTAAAGCACCACTTTTCTCCTATAATATACCAAAAGCCTATAGAATTTTATACATCTTTACAAGGTAAACTTCCACGTGACCTTATAGAATTTACATCATCAAAAGTATGAAGTTATTAAGTGTCTCAGGTGTTTTAAGAGATAATCTGTGCTGGGCGCCTTGGTGGCTTAGTGTGTTAAGCATCTGCATTTGGCTCAAGTCATGATCTCGGGGTCCTGGGATCAAGCTCCATGTGGGGCTCCTTGCTCAGCAGGAGCCTGCTTCTCCCTCTGCCCCTCCCCTCTACTTGTGCTCTCTCTCTTTCTCAAATAAGTAAATATAATCTTAAAAAATAAATAAAATCTTAAATCTTAAAAAAACTACAAGCCCCCAGAAAATGCATTAAAAGAGTGCCGTATTCCTGCTTTCAACCAAATAGCAATTATGCCACTTGGCTTTTCTTCCCCTTTTGTTATCGCTCAGGAAACTAATTTAGAAGCAGCAGTGGGGACATACACATTCCTGACGAGTTTAGGGGATGTTCCTTAAGATTCACATCTTTAGGAAACTAAACTATCATGAATAGGAGCTTCCTTATATCCCAGAAACTTTTCTCTAGCATACAGTTTTGGCAACCTAGTTCCAGAGTGTCTAGGAATCATCCAGTTTTAATTCAGTAATATGCCATTATATCCCAAGTGTCCATTGATGGGTGAATGGGTAAGCAGAATATAGTAGTTCATAGAATGGGACATTATTCAGCCTTAAAAAGGAAGGCAATTTTGATACGTGCTACTACAAAGATGAAGCCTGAGGACAGTCTGCTAGGGAAAATGAGCCAATCACAAAAAGACACATATTCTAAGCATTCCACTCATATGAGGTGCCTAGATTAGTCACATTCATAGAGACAGAAAGTAGAGCGGAGGTTCCCTGGAGTTGGGGAAGGGGAACTGTTTGATGGGGACAGGGTTTCAATGTACAAGAAGAGGAGTTCTGTGATGGCTTGATGCTAATGAACTGGGCACTTAAAAATGATCAAGATGGGGGGTGTGCCTGGTCAGCTCAGTCGGTAGAGCCTGCAACTCTTGATCTCGGGGTTGTGAGCTCAAGCCCCGTGCTGGGCATAGAGCCCACTAAAAAAAAATTTTTTTTTAATTAAAAACAACAAAAATGATCAAGATGGTAAATGTTATGTATATTTTACTACAATTGTTTTGAAAAATGAAAGAGGTCACTGCAGCACCTCCCAGACTCGTGACCTTCACATCTGTTTTCTTGACTCCTTCAGGGTCCCCATAAGATGTGAATCTTAAGGAACATCCCCTAAACTCGTCAGGAATGTGTATGCCCCCACTGCGGCTTCTAGAGCTTTCCTTGCATGATGTGTTTTTCCCTGGAGGATAATTATTAAACTCAAGCCTATGCGAGCCCTCTTCAAATTAGACCTTGCTCAATTAGCAGCCTCCTCCTTATAACTGCGCATTCTCTCAGGTTAGAGACCTGCCTTGCTGAGGGGCTGGGGCATTAATGGATGGGGTGGGTGGAATGCCAGCTCTCCCGAGGAATGGAAGGAACATTGTGACTTTGAGTCATCTGGTATTTGATTGCTTAATGGAGTTCAATGGATGGCATCTAACCTTTGGGAATAGTTGTTCATCTGCTTTGTTTCTGTGTGTAGAAAGCCTTAGTCATTGTCCCCAGTTTGATAGGTCAAGCCCCTGGAATTTTCGCCTTTAAAGAAATAGTCAATTTGCTTGCCTTCTGTCTGACCCTCTGGGTCACGCACAGATGACCGCCGTGAGGCAGAGCTGCTTCTACTCAGGGGCCCGAAGGGGTTACGGAAGCTGGGTGCCCAAAGAGTCCCCATGTATTAGCCCTGTCATTCAATTATTTCCTATTTATTCAGGCCTATATGAAATCCTTGAATTTTTTATGAAAAATCCCATTAGCACAGAAGGATAGAAGTGTTATTAAGCTAATAAAACAGATTTCCAATGAAATTAACTGGGAAAGTGAGAGAAATTAACATAAGAAATATAAAACTAATTAATTCCTGGCTTGACACAGTTAAGGATTGTTTAGATTAGACACAGCAAAATGGGATGTATCGGTTTTTTTTAATAATAAACTAAGCCTACATACCAATATGCATTTTAAACAAGGCTGACAGAATGAGGGCATTATGATTTAGATACTTTGAGCACACTTGGAACGATAAATTTAGTAGACTTGAATAAATGGCCAGAAGATCTCACAGCCAGTATCATATGGAAGAGACAACAGGGGGCACCTGGCTTATGGAGCTAAGAGTGAAACAACAACACAGCTGGACCCGAGAAAGAACTGTAATCTTTTCTCCTAAGACTTCGTTCCTTGTCCCCATACAGGTGGGAAGGCTTTTGAATTTCAGTTGGCCAGAATGGTCGGTGAGAAGGATTATGTAACTGTTGGCCTCCACTGTTTTTGAGGCATCCGTAATTTTAAATAGATCACAGAATTCTGCATGTTTGCACTGAAGCTGAGCAAGGTGGCTTGTGGTATGTTCATAAAAGTGATGGCCCCATATAAACACTAGCTTTAATTTGGGCACTAGGGGGCCTGATATCGAGTGCCAAATCCAGGCACTGAAAAAAGTAGCAGCCTTGCGTGTTGCTGAGGACATTGCTTTAAAGATTGAGGCAACGTAGCGCTTCTCAATCTGATCTGAAGGAAAAGGCCTGACTTTGCAAACTGCCGCCCATCTCCCTGAGGCAGCTTCGGATTGCGACAGTCGCTACCACAGAAGATCCCAGAACAGGGAACTTTGTACATCTAGATGTCAGCATCCTTCTCTCTGTAGAGCAGATGCGGCCCAACACAGCTGGCTGGAAATCAGATCTCTTATCTCTACATTCCGTAAAACCAGATCACTTTTGCCAAAGGAAAACATTTCACAAAGTCTATGGACAATATTCGGCAGAGGAGGGCTAGGACAGTGGCAGTACTCGGCAAAGGAGGGCTAGGACAGTGGCAGCTCTGCACCCTCATATACAGCAGGGCTGTCAAAGCAACAGTTCTTCTCAGTGAAATGAACCCTGGTTTCCTACTCACAGAATTAGACCTCTGCATTCTCTACCAAGAACACATACTCTTCTTCGTTTTTTAGTCTGGATTTCTTCACATTCAGTGGAGCCACGGAAACAGTGGATTTGGGTACCATACAGCCCAACATAGTGCAGGCCCCTCATTTTGCAAGTGGCAAAATGGCTATAGACGACCTGACAGGCCTCAGGATCTCGGAGTAGCTAGCAGCAGCTCACTATTTTGGACTCAATCGCACGCTAAGGCACTACTGTGGAATGGAGTCAACACACAAAACCACCTATGAAGGGTATTTTCTAAGGGAAAATGAATTTACAAGGCTCCAGAGAAGTTCCTGCTGTAGGTTTTGTGGGTGTGTTTCGTTTTATTAAATAACAGTAAAACAGGAGCCTGGATGCAAACAAATTAAAATCATGCAGCAGCAAGTGGGTGGCTCAGTCCGTTAAGCATCCAACTCTTGGTTTTGGTTCAACTCATGATCTCAGGGTCGTGAAATCAAGCTCTGCACTGGGCTCTGCACTGGTCATGGAGCCTGCTTAAGATTCTCTCTCCTTCTGCCTCTTCCACCCGGCTCGCATATTCGCCTTTTCTCTCTCTCTCAATAAATAAATAAATCCTTAAAAAACTTAAAATTGGCTTAGTTGGTTAAGCATCTGCCTTCGGCTCAGGTCATGATCCCAGGGTCCATGGATCCAGCCCCACACTGGGTTCCCTGCTCAGTGGGGACTCTGCTTCTCTCTCTATACTTGTTCCCTCTCTCTCTTTGTCAAATAAATGAATGAATGAATGACTTCTCACAAATCTCTAAAAAATTTTAAATCATGCAGAAAGATGAATGAATGAATGAATGAAATCTCTAAAAAATTTTAAATCATGCAGATTCTCCCACCAAAAAGTGAATCACTTTTTTCACTGTTTTAGTGAAAAACTGTTTTAGTCTGTTTTTTCTATAGGTTAATATGGATATACCCAAATTGTGTGTGTATATTTAAGATTGTACTTATTTGGCTAAAATTAGTTTGAAGCTACATAGTATGTCCACTATACTTCAATTAAAAAAACATATTTAGTATGGGAAAGGGGGACTTTAATTTATCAATAAGATACATGGCCAGAAATCTCTGGATCCTTAAAAGAGCAGTTAAGATCAATTCTATTCTATTTTTTTTAAGATTTTATTTATTTATTTGAAAGAGAGCATAAGCAGAGGGAAAGGCAGAGGGAGATGGAGAAGCCAGCTCCCTGCTGAGCAGGGTGCCTGATGTGGGACTGGATCCCAGGACCCTGAGAGCATGATCTGAGCCAAAGGCAGATGCTTAACCGACTGAACCACTCAGGGTCCCAATTATATTCTATTTTCAAAGAGATAAGCTGGAGAGATTGAAGTAAGATTTACTGAAGCTTTTTTGTTTACTTCTAAAGATTATTAAATAATACATGTTTGTTTTTGAAATAGAAAATGCAGATTATCAATGATGGAATAAGGAATAAAATCACTCCTAATTTTGCAATACAGTGATAATATCATCCTTTGGATGACTCTATGTCTCTAGCTCTATATTTTTGTAAACCTGTAAATACATGTAGTGAGGTAGTTCTACACTAGTTTCGAGTTAATCACTTGAAAAGCCAATAGTAGAGATCTTTTAAAGAAAGGAACTGTATTTGATTAGGTAACTGCCTTGATAAGAACTTGGAGATAAGAAAGATGAAGTCCCGTGCATGTGATTGGAAGAAATATCTGAAATGAAATTATTAAACTCTTCTGGAAAAATTTTTTAAAAATTAAAAAAAGGAAAGACAGGGATTCAATGAGGGGGCAAGAGAGAGAGAGAAGTTCAAGGTTGAGCAGCCCGGTAGGAGGATGACACCCATGAGGAAAACTGGCCGTATAGTGTTTAAGTATGTGTTTATGGGGTAGCCAGGGAAAGTTCGGAACAAAGATGTCTACTGGCTGCCCCTCCCTTCACTCATATCATCAGGAACATAGCTACACACGCCTTGAATCAGAATGTAAGCTCTGCAAGTGAAAGAGCCTCCTCCTCAACCACGATAAGCCACGGGTCTCAAACAGTATCTATGGACTGGTTAAAGAAGTGCTTGGGGGGGGGGTGCGCGGGGGTGCCTGGGGGGCTCAGTCAGTTAAGCGTCTGCCTTAGGCTCAGGTTGTGATCCTGGGGTCCTGGGATCCATCCCCATGTTGGGCTCCCTGCTCAGGGGGGAGTCTGCTTCTCCTTCTGCCTGCTGCTCCCCCTGCTTGTGCTCTCTCTCTGACAGATAAATAAATAAAATCCTTAAAAAAAAAGATGTGGTTTGGGAGAATAAAGGAGTAAGGGCCAAGTCTAGGCCAGAGGAGGTGAAGCACAAGAGTTAAAAAGAACTGAGAACTGAGGTGCTTACAAGGCAGAATAAATGTCTTCCTTAGAGCAGGAAAAAAAGAAGAGGAAGAATCACCTAGAATTCAGAATGAGAAGCAAGGATGGGGACATAAATTGTCAGGAATTCACCGAAATATTGAGGGAG
Source organism: Procyon lotor (assembly GCA_028646535.1). Lineage (NCBI taxonomy): Eukaryota > Metazoa > Chordata > Mammalia > Carnivora > Procyonidae > Procyon > Procyon lotor. Next base: position 6,515,610 of record CM053612.1, on the reverse strand, counting down.
ATACTGGACTTCTCACAAGACATGGGATGGGATGGGAGATCAAAACATTTTCTTCACATCTCAAATGTTGGAATGTCTTCATCTGACATTGAGATTTTTTCTGCATTTCTCGGCTTACATGTAATTTTACAAACATTTTAATACTTATGATACTATAAATATTTAACATAATTTTTTCACTTAGAAATAAAATGGATTTACATTCATCAGAATGGCCTCATATTTAACAGATATAAATAATTCAGTTAACCTTTTATTAGTTTCCAGCTTTTCACTATGAAAAACAATGCTGCACTAGACATTCCTGTTAAGTAAAAAAATGCTCACATAAACATAAAAATAGGAAAAGTCTACATGATTGCTAAAAAACAGGAAGCAAGAACCTGGGGACATTCTGAAAGGTGTGGGAGATATGGATAGGACAAGATCAAGAGACACACTATCCCTATCCTGTTCTTGCTTCGCACATGAATTAAAAAACCCCCTGTTGAGAGTTTAAGAGGTAAGTGGAGGGGATCTATGCTCAGCAGCCGCTCAAACCCCCACGCCCAGCGTGGGAGTGCATGGAAGCTCCTGGACCTGGGAGGCAGTGATGGGAAGGGGACAGGACAGTCGGACAACTGCCCCCCTTCAGAGGCCGAGTGGTAGGCCAAGGTGCTCACTTGCCTGCTTTCTTCCTCTAGCGCTGATGATGAGCTAGGAGAGGTGCTTAACAGGCCCAGAATGGGCAGTCAAGACAGTTCTGGAAGGGGAAAGTCCTCTAGCTAACTTTATGTTGCCAACTTAAACAGAAAAAAAACATTTTCCATAGGAAACCCCCTCGTGTTGTCCATAGGAACCCCTTCATATTTACTTATAACCCCTAGATCGTCACTGTAGCAAAATAAAAGTACATAAATAAGAAACTCCACTTTTCTTGCCAGAAATAAACTATTTGTGCAGACACCCACCCTGACTAGTGGAACTTAGTAGAGATTACTCTGTTAGGATGTGAAAAGAAAACAACTTCCCATGGGTACCTAGCTGGCTCAGGGATGTGAGGGGAACACTAGGATGGGCATGGAGTTTACGTAAAAAAAAAAAAAACATATAGAACTTCCCAGACATGTGAAGAGTTGGTAGTCCCAAAGAAAGGGGCTGATCCAAGGAATAAGAGCAAGTTCCTCCCAATGGGAGAGACTTACTCCATGGAACTGGAGAAAATATCAGAACATTTCTAATTCGTATCCTCCAAGAGTTTTAAGAAAACATTTCACAGGTGAAGACAAAGCAATATAAAGTCAAGCAATGGGACGCCTGGGTGGCTCAGTGGGTTAAGGCCTCTGCCTTCCGCTCAGGTCATGATCGCAGGGTCCTGGGATCGAGCCCCGCATCGGGCTCTCTGCTCAGTGGGGAGCCTGCTTCCTCTTCTCTCTCCGCCTGCCTCTCTTCCTACCTGTGATCTCTATCAAATAAATAAATAAAACCTTTAAAAAAATAAATAAAAAAATAAAGTCAGGCAACACTGCATTCAGATGAAAAAACCAAGTACACAATGAAAAACACTAGCACGGAGGCAGTGAATAGTAGATTATTGAAGAAAACCAAGTCTGTAAAGAGGAAGAACTCAGAAAATTCTCCCAGAACTGAGAAAAAAAGAGTTAGAGAGAAACATGATACACAAAGATATAAAGGCCTGGGATTCTAAGTACATAGGATCGGGATTCTTCGAAGATAAAAAGGAACAAATGAAGGAGAAGAAATAGGGAAATAATGGGAAAAAAACTCAGCTTAGGCTAATTAAGTTTTAGCTAGTTAAATCTTCTCCTGATTGGGGGAAAAATACAGGATGTTCATTCATGCTGCTGAAAGGAATACATAGTGTAGCCAGTCTTTTTCTTTTGACATTTGCCAAATAGCAAAGAGGAAATCAGCATTTTTCCCTTGGGCAAAGACACAGGAAGCTGCGAATATCAGCTGGCACTCCAAAGGACAATTACAGTGATTCCTTGGATGAGGTGTCAGGAGGAAGATAAAGAAAGATCTGGAAGTAGGAAGAAAGCCTGAATGGAAGCTTGCTGGTTTCCTGCCAAAGGTAAATGTCTGAGGATCACCGTTCACCTCCAGGCAGGCTACTGGAATTGGGGGCTCCGCCACAGAAGCACACAGTCCCACCGATGCCTTCTTGGTCTAACCAAACCAACGGAACTGACAGACAGCAGACGTGACAGAATCTCTCCCTATATACATATAATGATGCACAGATGTACACACGTACATACCCACGCATATAGACTCATGTACACAATAATCACAAGTGATAAGCCACACTGTCCCATATCAATGCTCAATTTCTGTCACATACCTTTGTGGGTTATATACTATTTCTTATATAATACTGTCAAAATTCCAGTTCAATTCAACACACATTAACTGTGTACTTACGGTATGCCAAACATGTGTGAAGTCTGTATTTCATATTCTTTCCCATGTGGAAGGCAATGACAGGCTGATATCAGGAAAATAGAACCTCATCCAACGTCAGTGTGAAATTTAGTCACTCAGCTGTAAGATCACAAGGGTAACAGGATGGTTCTCATTCCTATGAAAGATTCAATAGTTAGTCTTGTTTCTCCCTTATGAAAATGACAAGGTATTTTAAAATATTGTTTGAAAGGATCGCTTGCATAAAAACATATACACCTCGGATGTCCACCTGAGTTCTCTTCAAAGGTTAAGGTGGACTTGAAAACCCTTTCTATATCCTGCCAAAGTCCAAGATTTTCCCAACAATGTGAGGATTTTCAGGCATCTCAGTCTCCCGTGGTGCCCAGTTTCCCAGCACCTGCTGTATTGGACCAGTTGATAGGCTATCTCACTCTGCTAGGGAGACCATCACTGCTCCCATAAAACAACACACATGGAGAGCTTGGTTTTTCCTTCAAAAAGAGAAAAAAGACCTAGTGCCACAAAACTTCCCGCAGCATCTCTCTCTTCCAAATGAAGGACATGGAAAGAGGGAGTGAGGAAGCCAGCGGGTGAGAGCATTGCTCAGGAGCGGGAAAGAAGCCTTCCCTTTGCAAAGCCAGAGGAAAGGCTGGGTTTCCTTGGTATCCATTAAACACTGCTTAGTTTCAAAGATCATTTTCATGTCACTTTTAACACTTAGCATCATTCTCTTCTTATGTAAGTCTTTTCCCCATGACAGTGACTGAGACCCTGAATTTGCTGAGTTCAGATGGCTTGGCTTCGAATTCAATTGGGGAAAAATCATTCCGTTTTCCTCATGTATTTGGAGCTCTATCATGAATCTACATCCACTGAAAACCTGGAAGGACTGCAGAGCCCTAACTGGACTTTGTCGGGAGGCTGGACCTGACCTTGAACTGCAACCAGCCACCCAGCACTGTGCTCCAGCTCTCTTTACTCATCTGAAAGCACCCAAGGGGACTCAAAAGCATTCTGCCCCAAACTCTGAGGGCCTGTTTGCTTTGATGACCTCACTGATGATCTCAAAGGCTGGACATCTCAGACATTCCATCGGCTCAGAGCAATTCTCGGACCATGTGTCAGGGTCACTTTTCAAAGACAGACGACCTAGTCCGCCAATAATAGTCCCCCAAACCAATCTCAAATTTAGATAGTGGTTTCTCCTAGAGGTGGGGAAAATGATTCTCCCAAACCTCTGCCCCGGGTACACTCTTTAGACCCTATATCCACAAATGCAACCAGCTTATCAAGTGCACTGAAACTGATAAGGCACAAATAGGAAACGACTTGATTTTTTTCCCCAAACATCATTCCCTACATTGCTCTGATGGATCTCCCTGCTCCACAACTGGAAGCACAGACTTCCTAGTTTTGGTCAAACTTTCCGTGACTTACCTTCAGGGACTCAAAAGTCTAGCCCAGTCCCCATCCAAACTTCAATCTCACACCCAATGTAAAGCTTCTCTCCACTTGTCCTTCATACCTCCCTCAAGTGCAGGCCTGACCTCTGGCTTGGGTTCCCACACCCAGGATAAGTGCCTAGCATGTTTTGCTTTCTAGTCTTTTCCATTTTTTTAAAAAAAGATTTTATTTATCTGACAGAGAGCACAAGCAGGAGGAGGAGTGGCAGGCAGAGGAAGAGGGAGAAGCAGGAGCAAGGAGAAGCACTGAGCAAGGAGCTGACGTGGGGCTGGGTCCCAGGACCCCAGCATCACGACCTGAGCCAGAGGCAGACATTTAACCGACTGAGCCATCCAGGTGCCCCAGTCCTCTGAGTATTTTAAAGAAGAGAGCTGAGTGTGAACACGACTTCTTTACTTTTGTCTTGACATGGAAGGGATTACCTACTTGAATCTTTTGACTGTATGCCATATAGACATGGAGGATGATCAGTAAAGCTCAATGACTCATCAGATTAGTTAACCAAAGTGAAGGCTATAATTGCAGAAATTAAATTGCAAAACCAAGTATAACCCCAGTGATTCACTTTCAGTCCTGCTGGCCAACAGCAGGGTGCCAAGATAAAGACTACAGACTCTGGAACCTGATGACCTACATTGGAATCCTGGCATTGCCTTTCCACCTGTGTGACCTTGGAAAAGTTATTTCACCTCTGGGCCTCAGTTTCTTTATCTGTTAAACTGGGACAATAATCATACCTACATTTAGGTTTTTGCAAGGATTAAGTGAGTTAATGTACATATGAAACACTTAATTAAAACAGTGCTTAGGGGCACCAGGGTGGCTCAGTTGGGTAAGCGTCTGCCTTTGGCTCAGGTCATGATCCAAGGGTCCTGGGATCGAGCCCCACATCGGGCTCCCTGCTCACAGGAGCCGGCTTCTCTCTCTTCTCCCTGCTCATACTCTTTCTTGCTATCTCTCTCAAATAAATAAATAAAATTTTTTAAAAATTAAAAAAACAAACAAACAAAAAAACCAAAAAAACCCTGTGCCTAGCAAATAGTAGCAAATCCAGGAAGGAGTTTCCCATTAGAGTGAAGCCCTGGAAACTAATGACTTGACATGACATCACTGCCAAGTATTTTGCCACTGTCTCTCTCATCATATATATGATAATATTTGATCAAGTGTCTCGATCACTTAACAGCTGTGTGATTTGGGATAAAGTACGTCATCATCTGTTCCATGGTTTGTAGAACTGTGATAATAACAGTACTTGCATTGCAGGGTTATTATGATTTAATAAGATAATAAATACATGAACGTTTTACAAATCTTAGATATGATTGACATTAGCTGCCATTTTTGAGAATCCACAAAGAAACTGAGAAGATGTTAGGACTGAAAAACATAGGGTGTAAGTTGTGATTTGAAGGACTGAAGTCTAAGTAACGAAAAGTCATAATAATGAGGATCATTAGACACTGAAACAGAATCTTCTCCAAATTGGTAAATTGATTTTCTTAGGACTGACATATAATTGTTAAAGGTCTTTTATAGGACAATAGGTTTGACAGCTTTATTTAAGATTTTATGAAAGCATTTTCTGCAATGCTTCATTTCTTAGAACTAAAAGTTGAGTCGCATGACAAGTCCGTTTTTATCAAAAATCTTTAGTAATTTCTGTACCCTAATTCTGGGTACCTTGCTTTGTACCCTGGACCTTGAAAATTCATTTGGGAGATATTTTTTTAAAGCTTTGATACTTGGGACATGTTCTTTCTAAAATAACACAGAGCTAAGATTTGTGATTTCAATATTATGAGACTTTAGGGATTTTCAGCAAACATTTTATAAGGGCTCTACTCTGGACCACCTGATATGATTATTCGGATCATATCCTGGGAGATCTTACCCATTAGATGCTGAATATTTTGAGTCTATTTTGCAGTTAGGCAATTTTTTGCATAGATTCTTTGGTTATAATGGGAAAGTAAAGAACCCCAATGCAGATGGCTTTCAATTATCCACGATAATAGAGGTAGTCAAGGGTGAATGAGGCAATGTTGGAACGTACCCACACACCCCCCCATTGACTAAGGGGAAAGAAAAAGCTCATCCATGTTTAAAAGCATCTTACTACTGGTATTCTTCCAGATCCTTTTGTCCCTACTCAATCATCTTATTATTATTCTCTCCCTTGATCTTTTGATCTTTTCAGGAATCCAAGCCCTTGGCTTCAAATTTTATCCCCCTCAACCCATCTTAAGGTTTCCTCAATTTGCCAAACCGCAAATAATTCCTTCACTCTATAGAACTCATTCAGGCTTCTGCACCGTCAACTTGGCTACCTCCTTAAGTTTAAGCTGCAGACAGGAGATGCTATTGGTACTTGTTCCAGTTCGACAGAAAGGAGGAAGTCTGGGCCAGGTAAAAGTGCACATGATGAGAACCAACTTATGGCACCTTAGTTACTTCTTTCTAAATTAGTAAAATTTCTTTTCACTCTGTCCAATACTTAGAGCTATCTGAATTTGTTGACCATTATTTGGAGAAACACATGTGCACACATGCTTACACACAACCTTGACATATGTCTGTCAATGGTCAGCAAAAGTTAATAATAGAGTACATGAGATATAAGTTTCTACAGTTAACTGAGTATGAATTACTAAAAGAGCATAGACAACTAAGTATATAACTATTTAAATAAAACTTTTAGGGGGCGCCTGGGTGGCTCAGTCGTTAAGCGTCTGCCTTTGGCTCAGGTCATGATCCCAGCGTCCTGGGATCGAGCCCCGCATCGGGGTCCCTGCTCTGCGGGAAGCCTGCTTCTCCTGCTACCATTCCCTCTGCTGTGTTCCCTCTCTTGCTGTGTTTCTCTCTGTCAAATAAATAAAATCTTTAAAAAAAAAAAAAAAAAACTTTTAGACAACAGGATAAAACCCCCAGCTTAACAAACATGGTTTTTATGTACAAATACCTCCTCTATCATTATTTCCCATTAGTAATTCACCAAAATACTTAGTTGTCATCAGAAACCCAAATTGTTCCTTTGTTGGTTTCCTGATAGAGAGTAGGTGAAGTACGTGTGTGTGCGTGTGTGTACTCCGTCTTACTTCAAGCATAACTTCTCCTTGAAATAGATTCAGAGCAGGCCATTAACTGTCGTTTTTACTACCTTCAATTAAAACGTTCTTTGGTTATACTGATGTAAGATAATGTGCACTGTTTATATATCCGTAAAAAGATTTGTCAAGTCAAATGTACAAGTCGCTTAAAGAACTGGTTCTCTGAATCTCCCTAGTGTGTAAGTCACTTCTTGTGAATTACAAAAGCATGTGACTTCTTTCCCAACTCTAGCAAAACTACCTAGTCCATTGCTGAACAAACACTTATTTGAAAAAAATCAGTTAGTAAATTTTTCAAATACAGCACAGGGTTTTTTTTTAAGATTTTATTTATTTGACAGAGAGATCACAAGTAGGCAGAGAGACAGGCAGAGAGAGGGGGAAACAGGCTTTCCGCTGAGCAGAGAGCCCGATGCGGGGCTCGACCTCAGGACCCTGGGATCATGACCTGAGCCGAAGGCAGATGCTTGGCGACTGGGCCACCGAGGTGCCCCTACAGCACAGTTTTTTAATCAGCTCCCAAGGAAAGGGGCAAATATAAGCAGGGATTTCTCAGTGAATATTCAAAGCTCTAAAAAATTCAGCTCCTTAAACCTGGTTACATTTGTTATAAAGATATCCATTCAGCTGGCCTCAGTGTAATGAGTATAGGTGATGTAAATTTAGCTCAATTCAAGTAAATTAAACTATCTGTTAAAACACAGTAACCAGAGGTGCCTGGATGGCTCAGGAGGTTAAGCATCCAACTCTTGGTTTCGGCTCAGGTCATGATCTCAGGGTCATGAAACCCAAGCCCCATGTCGGGCTCTGGACTGGGTGTAGAGTCACCTCTACAGAATCCTCTGCTTAGGATTCTCTCTCCCTCCACCCCTCCCCTTGCTTGCAAGCATGCGTGCACTCTCTCTCACATAAATTTTAAAAAAAGAAATCTTTAAAAAAATACAGTAACCACTCGTAATGCATTTCTTTCAGTGTTTGGACCAAGTTATTTTCCTAAGTTGTCAGACAAAATGTGAACATCTATTATTCAGCCTCAATTATTCCCAAGTCTAGAGTAATATTCAAGTGGCCCTTCCAGCCATTAAAAACACCAGCTGCAGAATTACTTTCGAACCAGCATTACTGACTTCTGTATAAAAGGCTTGAAAACACAATGGATGAACAAGCAAATGGCAAAGTTTTGCTCTGGATCCTGAACTGCCTGCCCCGCGGGGGTGCTTCCTGTTTCAAAAGCTCTCCTATCAGAAATCATGAATCTTTGCACAAGGTCACCTGTTGTCTGCTTCACTATGAGAATGCTAGTTACAAATTCTAAGGTTAATACGTGAGAATGAATAAGACATGAGCTGGTTTTATTTGCCCAACTTGACTTAGGCTGTTGCTATAAACTAAAGTGTGCTTATTCGCCACTGGAGATGAGAGTTTGTTTAAATGAGATAAATGATTAAAGAAGAGCTCCGGGTTGTGCAAATGAAACTACTACCTCAGATGAAAATAGTACCTCAGATGGAAAAAGAAAAATTGCCTCATATGTCCAGGAAAAGTGTATCTGGTGGACAATTTTACTTTCTTTTCCTTTTAGTTATGAAAATTCATTTTGATGACACTTTTTTTTTTTAAGATTTTATTTATTTATTTGACAGAGGGAGAGAGATCACAAGTAGGCAGAGAGGCAGGCAGTGAGAGAGGGGGAAGCAGGCTCCCTGCCGAGCAGAGAGCCCGAGGTGGGGCTCGATCCCAGGACCCTGAGATCATGACCTGAGCTTAAGGCAGAGGCTTTAACCCACTGAACCACCCAGGCGCCCCTCATTTTGAAGACACTTAAGCCAGTAGTTTATAAACTGTGCCCAGAAGCCCTCATTGGCAACCTTACAGGAGGGGCCCTGGAGAGTGGGGACAAGCTCTTCCTTAGACCCCAAAATAGTTCACCTTTTCTACACAGTGATCTTCTTTCAAAAACTTTTCCCCCCCAAATATGTTTATTTTTTCAGTTTTCAGTTTCAGTAATTGTTCACGCACCACACCCAGTGCTCCATGCAATACGTGCCCTCCTCAATACCCACCACCAGGCTCACCCAACCCCCACCCCATTCCCTCCAAAACCCTCAGTTTGTTGCTCAGAGTCCAGTCTCTCATGGTTCATCTCCCCCTCTGATTCCCCCCATTCACCCTTCCCTTCCTTCTCAGAATGCCCTGTGTTTTTCCTTATGCTTCACACGTGAGACCATAAGGTAATTGGTTCTCTCTGCTTGACTTATTTCACTCTGCATAATCTCTTCCAGTCCTGTCCATGTTGATACAAAAGTTGGATATTCGTCCTTTCTAATGGAGGCATAATATTCCGTTGTATATATGTACCATATCTTCTTTATAAAGATTTTATTTGAGAGAGAGAGAGAAAGCATGAGCTGGGGTTGGGGGGATAGAGGAGGAGGGAGAAGCAGGCTCCCTGCTGACCAAGGAGCTTGACCCAGGGCTCAATCCCAGGACCCCAGGATCATGACCTGAGCCGAACACAGGTGCTTAACCAACTGAGCCACTCAGATGCCCCTACACAGTGACCTTCTATACACAATCTTTCAATGAAGTGCATTACGCAGAACACAGAAACCATCTTACTGAATAACTTCCCTTCCTAGAACCCAGGATTTTAATTTACGCTAAGTTCTCTTAGTTGTGAATCATTTGTTCTCATTATGGACTGTGTGTAATTAATGAGCATAATTAGGATGCCCGCTTTACAAAGAAGCTATTGCTTTTCTGCAAAGATGAGACTTGAATTCAGACTGAAGTTATTGCTTTTGGCATTGTGCATATCTGTCTGAAAAGCCTCTTCTTTCTTCTTTAAATTCTGGGAAGGCATTTCTAAATGACTGGACTGTCTCAAAAGAAATTAGAGATAGAAAATATCGCCTGGGTTTCCTGTACCAATAAAACTACCAGACAGTTGAAGGTGTGTGTCTTGAATAATCTGCTATTTAATTCCAATGCTGGCAAGTTCGACCATGAACAAGGCTTGTTGATAATCTACATGATAAGCTATTTAACTTGCCATGACCTTTGTTTGCTAAAACTCAAGGTCCTTTGCTCTTAATTTTTAAACGGTTTTCATAGACCAACACATTGGAGTGTACTTAGTGCTAGAAATGATATCAATCCCTGGATCCAAATGTGCTCCTTTTTCATTTAAGGACAAGATAAGTTAGAGTGGACCTTGTGTGGTTCCTGTGCACTGGGTTGGCCAAGTCCTATTGGAACATTGCTCACAGGATTTCACAGGGTTGACTCTAGGGTAGAAGGACTCATGACGGAGTCAACCCGTAGGAAACGTTTTACCCAATCAATTTGCGAGCCTATAGCTTTGGTAGAGAACCAGAGTGGCTGTTGAGAGAAGTCAAGGGAGAAGACAAGAAAGGTGCAAACGGTAAACCTGAAAGAAGACAAAAACAGGAGACCAGCACATTAGGGAACCTGGCAGGGGAGGTTAGAAGGAAGATAAAGTGTGAGTCCTGGGTACAGTTCAGCTGTCATACAAACTTTATGAAGGAGGAAGCTGCATGGCCTCTTTCAAAATCATAGCTCAAAGCTACTACTGACAGTGTCGCTTTGGTTTACATCAGTAACTCTTCCGTGCGTTAGCTTTCACCTCTTCAAAATATGGAGATCGACGCCTACCTTACAGATGGTGTTGTAGAGTCAAGCACTATTGTAGAATCAAGCACCATGGTGCGGGCACGTAAGAGACACAATACAGGCACTGCTATGTTTGAAGCCACTTTTGTACTAAGGGAGTCAGAGACGTAAGGAGACACAAAGCAACATGAAAGCGGAGTCCAGTCCTTAAGAAAGTGGAGTGAGGTTGACCAGTAATAACCGATAGCACTGACTTGGCGCTTCCTCTACCCCAAGCATTGTGCTAATGAAGCACTGTGCGCACTATCTCCTGGAACCCTCACAACCAGTGATAAGACTGGTGGCTAACCCGCATCATTTTACAATGAAGAAACCCAGCCTCAGAGATGTGAAAATCACCCAGCGCCCATAGTAAGTGGCAGGAGTTGGAATTCAATTCCAAATACGTGTGATCCCGGAACCTATGCTCATTTTTATCACAGAACATTGCCTCTCCGTGACCTGCATGCCTAAGAACACAAGATTTGTTTTGCCTTAGAGTTTGCAGACGTGCTACTTACTCTGTCTTGAATACTCTGCCTGGTATCAGTTCTTTGCATGTCCAGTATTGGCTGAGATGTCATCGCTGCTTGGCCCTACCACCTGCCCAAACTGGGTCTCCAAAGCTAGTATTTCATAACATGCCTTTCTTCCTTTACATTACTTAACACGTGATAACCAGATCTCTAACTGCATACCACTTCATTATCTGTCTGTCCCCAACATACTGAAAACTCGGCACAGGGACCAGATCTGTTTCTTTAACCACGTTTTGCCCAGCGCCAGGCACAGTGGCTGGCCCACAATAAAAGCACGTTTCCAGGAGTCAGGTGTCAGATATCCATTGTGTGATTACTGGTGGCTAAAGTTAACAGGCACTCACAGAACAACTAAGTGAATTTCCTGGAGGAGGTAGGTCTTATGGATAATAACGGTGGATCATCCATGTAAGACTGCCTCATGTCTATTATTTCATTTCAAACTCTAAACAAACCCAGCAGGGAGGGATTATTATTATAGCCACTTTACAGATGCAGCAAGTGAGGCAAGTGGGATTAAGTAACTGTCTGTATTACACAACTTAGTAAGTGACCTCCCCACTTACAAACAGAAGAAGAAACTGTGAAATGCAGAGTCAAATATCAAGATCAGACTGGGGCTTGTATGTAGAAATCTAGAAATCTTTCCTGAGGGATACATATCAGTTTCTAGACAGGACAGTTCAATATTACAGACACACTAATTTTTCTAGTTAATTTCTAATTAAGGTAATTGCATTAAAATCCAAATGTTACTTTCAGATTTTCTTTTTAACGAAGTGATGCTCTAGTTGAGGAGAAGGGTAAAAAAAAAAAGGAAGCAAAAATGAGGGCATATTTGCCATACCAGGTAATTAAGTGGGTGTTGGAAAACTAAAATAATTCATATATTGTGGTAGTGGCTTAAGGATAGACCAAAAGAACAGTTGAGCAAAACAGTTGAAATTTCGTTGGTTAAGTTGAATATATTGGGGGACAGAGAGATTTTCACTGTATTCCAATGAATTTCAAGTGGGTTAAAGAATATTTTATAACATGGAATCATTAAAAGACATAGGAGACAATATTGCTTACTATTTTAAAGATCTGACGGCAGAGGCTTACTAAGCCTGAACATATTTTATAAAAAAAATCATTATACTTCACTAAATAAAAATTTAAATCTTCCATAAATAAAGAAGCCTTGCACTGAGGAGCTAATATTTTTTGGAGACAAAACAAAACAAAACAAAACAAAAGAACAAGCTTTATGTATGCAAAAACAATATTCAAATGGGAGAGATTATTAATCTGCCCTCACGTGAAGACACGGTTTTCTTTTCATTAAAAGAATTTAAAGACTATGAACAAGAATGACAAATAACAGACCAGGAAAATGGCTTTACAATATGCCAGATAGAGGGGTAAATCTAAAGACCAATTAATGATTAAGTGCTGAATTACTAACACTGTTTCAGGAAACAATTCTGAGGTGGGAATTTCATGTCATAAGTATGTTGGGACCAAACCCCGTAATGTGTGAAGACAGTGTGCAAAGACAGAGAAGTCCACTATTTGCCTCTCCTCCTGGAGAACTCAAAGCTGGACTAGCCTTTTGGAGGTGACCATCTTTAAGGTGGAGAGCCAAGTCTTTGCCCCTGTACTGAATAGTCAGTGGAAGAGGGCCAGCCTCCCTGGGGGAGGTATGACCTTGGCAAATGATGCAGACATCAACACCCTTAATATCTGAAAGAAAAAGTGCCTCAGTCCTGAAAGGGGAATCTGGGAGGCACACCTCGGTATCTGTTCCATATCCCGGTGGGAAAATGGATGAATGCTAGGCATAAGACTAATCCCCCTCAATTAAATTCAAAAAAATGAAAAACAAAAAATAAATGGCACTATCACCATTACTTAAAGACATGCAAATCAAGGCAGCAAGATAGCTTTTTAAAATTTATTTAACCAGCTAATTAGCAATTATTTTCCAAATAATATACTCAAAGCCATGGAGGATACACTGATCTGGACAGAATCATACTCTTTAAAGTGGTAAGTATAAATTAGAACAATTGGAAAGCAATTCATACATCGTAACTCATTTTAGTAGCAAATCCAAAGAAAAATGTAGGTGAAGCTGTGGCATTTTCCTGCTAAACCTCTTCCAGTGGTTACCGGGGTATCTAGAATAATGCCCAATCTCCTGATCATGATCCACGAGGCCCTTAAAGCTCTGGTTTACCAGGCTCCTGCTGTTTTTCAGATTTCCAAGTTCCAACCCACCTCAGCATCTCGATCCTGACTTCTCCCTTTGCTTGGAACACTCTGTCTCCAGAGCCTGGCATTACTGGCTGCTTCTTGTCACTCAGGTCTCAATTCAGATAGTGCCTTCTCAAAGAGGCCAGTCTGGGCCACCCTGTCTGTAAGGTGGTGCTCCCTTCCCTAATCCTGCCTACTGTTTCATTTCTTCACAGTTTACAGACAAACTTGTCTTGATATGTTTACTTCTTCAATTCCTATGCTTCCCACTCCAACCTATCCCTGCAGAGTATGAGCTGAGAGAGAACAGGTTTTTGAAATAGAATTTATATGAGATTTTGATACGGTTGTTTTACACAAAATAAATGCACATAAGTTAACAACTCTTCCTTGTATCATTGAGAGCCATTTATTAATAGAATGAAGAGTTAATCTTACCCAAAACACAAGTCTCAGGACTCTGGTAACTTCTATCTTCCCTTCAACCTTCAGGCCCAGAGGTGGTGATGGCCGCTTGCCCCAGCTAACCCTGACATGCATCACCATCCCCTCATCTCACTCACCTAAGTCCCTTCATTAAACTCGAATTCTCTAGGCGAATGTGTCATTTGCTTCCTGCCAGGGCCCTGGTGGACACAGATTTATTTTTGAAACTTGGCATCATGATTTTAGTGTTTACTGAAAAGAATGATTGTCCAAAAACAGCTAAGACCTTAGTGAAAAAGAATAGCAAAGAGAGATTTGCCTAAACAGATAATGAAAATTTATCATAAAACTAAAACACTAGGTAAGGAGGGCATATAATGTGATGAGCACTGGGTGTTACGCGAGACTGATAAATTGTTGAACACTACATCTGAAACTAATGATGTGCTTTACGTTGGCTAACTGAATAAAAAAAAAAACTAAAATATCATGCTCCTGCCATAGAAATAAAAACATCAGTGAGGAAAAGATTATTTGTTAGTTAACTGTGTGGAAATTATCTAATGAGGTAGAAAACTAATGTGGACTCTTATTCTTCATCAAGTAAAACATAAACTCCATATGGATTAAGGATCTAAGTATAAAAAGTAGAATAAAGTATTCGTGAAATTTGGAATAATATGTACATGAAATGAAGCTAGAGTGGGGTATACTGTCCTAAGGCAAAACAAAAACTCACCATGACATTAAAAACTTAACATACATAGAAACCAAAATTTATTAAATGGAAAGAGACATAACAGCAGAAAGACAAAAGAATGAGAAGAATATTTGCAGCACATATGACAGATAAAATACAATAACCACCACAGTATAGAATGTATTCCCATAAACTGTTGTAAAAGGACAATAGAGAAAAGGAGTCAACAGAAGTTATCAATAGGGATTAGGTTAATATCACATTATTAGGGTAATATCCAAATAGCTAATAAATATATGAAATGCTGCTCAAGTTTAATGATAATTAGGTAAATGCAAATTAAGGTAAAATGAGACATCATTTTTTGACACAAGTGGTTGGCTAAAATTATAGAAGATTGATAACAGCCAATTCCTAGCAGAATGTTGGGGAAATGACACTCTCATGACACTCTGATGGGAGTGTGAGTCATTCCATATCATTTGAAAAGTGATACAGAAAATTATTAAAATCTTGAACAGTAAACCAACAGTCTCACATTGGGGAATGTATCCAAGAGAAAGAAAATTATCATGTGAAGGTCTATGAACAAGAATGTCTACTGCAGCATTTTCTGTTTTGGCAAAAACTGGGGAAACTTCTCAATTGACTCATCATTAATAGAACTGAGTAAATTGCAGTTTATCACTATTATATAATATTTTACAACCATTTAAATAGAGTTAGCTATAGCTCTACTGACCTACAACAGGATTTCTCAACCTTGGCACTACTGACATTTTGGGTGAGAGAATTCTTTGTTGAGATGGCGGCAGGGGGGTGGGGGGGAGATGTGGGGGGGTGCGCATGACTGTCCTGTACTGGGTTAAACCGCATCCTTGACATTGACACACAAAATGCCAGTAGCATGCTGCCTCCAGTGATGTAGACGACCTAGAAGAGATATCCTAAAATATTGTGGCATGAAACAAGTAAGCTGCAGAGTAAGGTATTTATGATTAAAAGTTTTGTAAAAGTTGGGGCACCTGCATGGCTCAGTAGGTAAAGTGTCCAACTCTTGATTTTGGCTCAGGTCATAATCTCAGTATTGTGAGATTGAGCCCCTTGTGTGTGTGTGTGTGGGGGGGGGGTCTGTGCTCAGCAGGGAGTCTGCTTGAGGTTCTCCCTCTCCCTCCACCCTCCCCCGTTCCTGCTCACCCTCTCTCAAATAAATAAATGAAATCTTATAAAAAAATACATCTTTGGGGCGCCTGGCTGGCTCAGTCGTTAAGCGTCTGCCTTCATTTCAGGTCATGATCCCAGGATCCTGGGATCGAGCCCCCCATCGGGCTCTCTGCTCAGCGGGGAGCCTGCTTCTCCCGCTACCATTCCCTCTGCTTGTGTTCCCTCTCTCGCTGTGTTTCTGTCAAATAAATAAAATCTTTAAAAAAAAAAAAAAAAGTCTCTTTTTCTTGCTCTGCCCCTCCCGTCCACCTCCCACATGTGCCTGCACATGCGCTCTCTTGCTCTCTCTAAAAAAAATAAAATTTAAAAAAAAAAACATCTTTACAAAATGTTTGTGAAAGCAAATGGTAATAATGAACATCTCACATATGTATGTAAGGTTTGTGTTTGTTTGAACTGAAGGTAAAAAACTAGTACAATATGGACTAAGATGTAGGCATTCCACCATCTGGGGGGTAGAGACATGAGGGTAGTAAGAAAAATTAGCAGCTCCTTTATGTTTATCTGCCTATTCCACCAGTTACAATGTAGAAGTATTACAGTTGTGAATACTGGCAACTTAAGAAAAAAAGTAATTTTGTAATTTAACAAAAAAGAACCCAGGCTACCCATGTGTTATGCCAACTAAAAGGAACCACTTAAAGTTTCAAGGTTTCAAATTATTATATCCATGAAAATAGATAATAAAAATGATTCAAGTAATTGCTAAGAGACTTTTATAAGAATAATACCATTTAATCCTCATGAGAACACTATTAATGCATTAGACTCACAAGTTTCTCATAAGGTTCAATTGAAAAAAAAAACTGGAAAAATACTTCTGGTGAAAACCAACATAGACGCAAATAATATAATTTCTTTAACAGATTATGTATTTATTACTAAAAAGATGGCTTCCTATTTAGAATCTATGCACCTAAGTACCAAAGCTGTGAGTGTGTGTAATCTAGACACGAGACAATTTCAATCTTCCCTGTTAGACTGCATTCTTTTTTTTTTTTTTTTTAAAGATTTTATTTATTTGACAGAGAGAAACACAGCGAGAGAGGGAACACAAGCAGAGGGAATGGTAGCGGGAGAAGCAGGCTTCCTGCCGAGCAGGGAGCCCGATGCGGGGCTCGATCCCAGGGCCCTGGGATCTGACCTGGGCCGAAGGCAGACGCTTAACGACTGAGCCACCCAGGCG
>CM053612.1:6462642-6498124 GCA_028646535.1 Procyon lotor | reverse complement strand
GGGTGGCTCAGTCGTTAAGCGTCTGCCTTCGGCCCAGGTCAGATCCCAGCGTCCTGGGATCGAGCCCCGCATCGGGCTCCCTGCTCCGCGGGAAGCCTGCTTCTCCCGCTGCCATTCCCTCTGCTTGTGTCCCCTCTCTCGCTGTGTTTCTCGCTGTCAAATAAATAAAATCTTTAAAAAAAAAAAAAAAAAAAAGAAAAGAAAAAGAAATCAGGAAAGCAATCCCATTTACAACAGCATCAAAAAGAAGGAAATACTTAGGAATAAATAATTTTAACCAAAGAGGTAAAGATCTGCACAATGAAAAGTATAAGGCACTGATGAAAAAAATTGAAGACACAAATAAATGGAAAGATATACCATGTTCATGCATTGAAGAATATTGTTAAAATGACCATACTATTTACAAGAGACCTACAACTTCAATGCAATCCCAATCAAAATTCCAATGGCATTTTTCACAGAAATAGGCAAAAAAAAATCATACAATTAGTGTGAAACCACAAAGGACCCCCAAATAGCCAAAGCAGTCTTGAATAAGAAGAGTAAAGCGTGAGGCATCACACTGCCTATTTTCAAATTATATTACAAATCTATAGTAATCAAAGTAGAATAGTGTAGGCAAAAAAAAAAAAAAGACAAAGACCAATGGAGCAAAATAGCCCAGTATTCAACCAAAGCGTACAAGGGCACCAAGAACACACAATGAGGAAAGCTCGAAAACTGCATATCCACTAAGAATACCTTACACTATACAAAAAAATCAACTAAAATGGACCGAAGACTTAAATCTAAGACCTGAAATTGGGTAAGACCATAAAAGTGTAAAAAAATAGGAAAAAAGCTTTTTGACATTTTGCTTGGCCATGATTTTTAGGGCATTACACTAAAAGCTCAGGCAACAAAAGCAAAAATAAGTGGGACTATATTAAACTAAAAAGTATCTGTACAACAAATGAAACAAATCAACAAAATATAAGGATAACCTACAGACTGGGAGAAAATAATTTAAAAACCATATATCTAAAGGGTAATATCCAAAAATATAAGGAACTCCTATAACTCAACAGCAAAACCCCAAATAATCCAATTTAAAAAAAAAATGGGCAAAGGACCTAAACAGACATTTTCCCAAAGAGCCAACAAATATATGAAAAGATGCTCAACATCACCAATCTTTAGGGAAATGCAACTCAAAACCATAATGAGATATCACCTCATAGCCTGTGAGGGTGATCATTGTGAAAAAGATCAAAGATGGATGTTTCCAAGGATATGGAGAAAAGGGTAAACACTTGCACACTGTTGGCTGGAATATAAATTGGTAAAGGCTTTATGGAAAATAGTATGGAATTGCCTCAAAAAACTAAAAATAGAACTACCATAAAGATCCAATAACTCCACTTTGGAGTATATATTCAAAGGAAATGAAATCAATACCTTGAAGAGATATCTCCGACCCATGTTCACTGCAGCATTATTTACAATAGCAAAATATGGAAACAACTTAAATGTCCAAAGATGCATGAATGGGTAAAGAAATTATGGTATACATAGACAATAGAATAAAATTCACCTTATAACAGGAGATCCTATTATTTGCAATAATATGGGTGAACATGGAGGACATTGTGCTAAGTGAAATAAGCCAGACACATTAAGGAAAAATCTTCAGTCTCATTTATACATTAAATCTAAAAATGTCAGGGCGCCTGGGTTAAGTGTCTGCCTTCGGCTCAGGTCATGATCCCAAGGTCCTGGGATCGAGCCCCACATCGGGCTCCCTGCTCGGCAGGAAGCATGCTTCTCCCATTACCATTCCTTCGGCTTGTGTTCCCGCTCTCGCTGTGTTTCTCTCCGTCAAATAAATAAAAATCTTTAAAAAAATAAATAAATCTAAAAATGTCATATACATGGAAGGAGAGAGTATAATAGTAGTTAGCAGGGGTGGGAAAGTGAAGAAAATGGGGAAATGTTGGTCAAAAAACACAAGGTTGTGTTTAAATCGGATGAATAAGTCTAGAGATCTTATATACAACATAAGACTACAATTATTAGTACTACTGGAAAGTTGTTAAGAGAGTAGATTTCAGGTGCTCTTAGCACAAAACAAGAGGTAACTATGTGAAGACAAGGATATGTTATCACCTTAAATGTAGTAATTATTTCATTATGTATATGTATATCAGGTCACCATGTTGTATGCCTTAAATACGTACAATTTTATTTCAAAAGTAAGGAAAGCTTTCGGAGAAGAGAGCAGAGGAGGATATTTGTCACGGTACAAAATATTATTTTAATCAAACTATGAAAATTTAAACCACAAATGTGCCTCAAAAACTGCGTAAGTAGTCAAGAACTGTTGATAAATAATTATCAACATGAATTTGTCAAAATATTGTGCAAAATGTACAAGTTATTCAGTTACATCCCATCTTGTACTACTATAATGTTAACTAAAGGAGAAAATATTAAAGTATTAACCATGAAGTTTTTGATATTGATAGGTATACTGATCTGCACTGACCAAAGGATGGCGAAATTAACTATTTTTTTTTTTTAAAGATTTTATTTATTTGACAGAGAGAAACACAGCGAGAGAGGGAACACAAGCAGAGGGGATGGTAGTGGGAGAAGCAGGCCTCCCGCAGAGCAGGGAGCCCCATGCGGGGCTTGATCCCAGGACCCTGGGATCGTGACCTGAGCTGAAGGCAGACGCTTAACGACTGAGCCACCCAGGTGCCCCCGAAATTAACTATTTGTGTTGGACAAAAGACAGTAGAAATGTAAACAGAATTATTCCATCTTTAAGCAAATGAAAACCACCATCTCCATCATATGTGTTCATGGATCTATACATGTTTTACTGTGTACAGAAAATGGTACATCAGGCATTTGTTAAAAATTAAAATAAGGAAAACCAAGCTGGGGGCATCACATTGCTTGATTTCAAGCTTTACTACAAAGCTGTGATCACCAAGACAGCATGGTATTGGCACAAAAACAGACACATAGACCAGTGGAACAGAATAGAGAGCCCAAATATGGACCTGCAACTCTATGGTCAAATAATCTTTGACAAAGCAGGAAAAAATATCCAGTGGAAAAAAGACAGTCTCTTCAATAAATGGTGCTGGGAAAGCTGGACAGCTATATGTAGAAGAATGAAACTTGACCATTCTCTTACACCATACACAAAGATAAACTTGAAATGGGTAAAAGACCTCAACGTGAGGCAGGAATCTATCAAAACCCTAGAGAAGAACATAGGCAGTAACCTCTTTTGACATCAGCCATAGGAACTTCATTCAGGACATGTCTCCAAAGGCAAAGGAAACAAAAGCGAAATGAATTTTTATCTTTTTTATCAAGATAAAAAAGCTTCTGCACAGCGAAGGAAACAGTCAACAAAACAAAAAGGCAGTCCATGGAATGGGAGAAGATATTCACAAATGACACTACAGACAAAGGTCTGATATCTAAGATCTAGAAAGAACTCCTCAAACTCAACACTGACAAAACAGATAATTACGTCAAAAAATGGGCAGAAGACATACTAATGGCTAACAGACACATGAAAAAATGTTCATCATCTTTAGCCATCAGGGAGATTAAAATCAAAACCACACTGAGATACCACCTTACACCAGTTAGAATGGCCAAAATCAACAGGACAGTAAACAACAAATGTTAGAGAGGGTGTGGAGAAAGGGGAACCTTCTTACACTGTTGGTGGGAATGCAGGTTGGTGTAGCCACTTTGGAAAAGTGTGGAGATTCCTCAAGAAACTAAAAATAGAACTACCCTATGACTCTGTAATTGCACTGCTGGGTATTTACCCCAAAGAAGCAGATGCAGTACAAAGAAGGGCCACATGGACCCCAACGTTCATAGCAGCAATGGCCACAATCGCAAAACTGTGGCAAGAACCAAGATGCCCTTCAAAAGGTGACTGGATAAAGAAGATATGGTTCATATATATAATGGAATATTATGACTCCATTAGAAAGGATGAATACCCAACTTTTATACCAACATGGATGGGACTGGAAGAGATTATGCTGAGTGAAATAAGTCAAACAGAGAGAGTCAATTATCTTATGGTCTCACTTAGGTGTGGAGCGTAAGGAAAAACATGGAGGACATTGTGAGAAGGAAGGGACGGGGGAATGGGGGGAAATCAGAGGGGGAGATGAACCATGAGCGACTGTGGACTCTGAGCAACAAACTGAGGGTTGTGGAGGGGAGAGGGTGGGGGATTGGGCGAGCCTGGTGGTGGGTATTGAGGAGGGCACGTATTGCATGGAGCACTGGGTGTAGTGCGTGAACAATTAATCTTATAACACTGAAAAAATAAAAGTATTTGGGGAAAAAAAAAACGGAGAGGGAGACAAAGCATAAGAGACTCTTAATCATAGGAAACAAACTGAGGGTTGCTAGAGGGAAGGGGGGGTGGAAGGATGGGGTAACTACATGATGGACATTGGGGAGGGTATGTGCTATAATGAGCACTGGGTGTTAAAAAACTGATAAATTGTAAACCTGGACTTCTGAAACAATAATACAGTATATATTAATTAATTGAATTTAAACTTTTTTTAAGATTTTATTTATTTATTTATTTGACAGAGAGAGAGATCACAAGTAGGCAGAGAGGCAGGCAGAGAGAGAGGGGGAAGCAGGCTCCCCACCGAGCAGAGAGCCTGATGCAGGGCTCGATCCCAGGACCATGACCGACATGGTCATGGTCTGACACCATGACCTGAGCCGAAGGCAGAGGCTTTAACCCACTGAGCCACCCAGGTACTCCTGAATTTAAATTTTTAAAAAATAAAGGACACACTCCCACCGGGGAAAAAAAATTAAAATAAGAATAAAGAATGAAGGGAAAATATAAAATTTCGAAATTAACCTTTGTATAATTTCCCAATTTAGCATGACAAAATACTGCTTTGGTATTTTAAAATACTAATGAAGACAATGGAATTAAAACCTTAATTTGAGCTACTTACATTGTGTTTTTCTTGAAGAAATCACTGAATATTCTCAACTCTGAAGTTCCCACACAGATTATAAGGTGATCAGGCATAAAACAAGCAATAATATACATAATAATAAACATATATTGAGTGTTGAGTAATTTATCAGGCATTTTGCTAAATAATTTCCTGTGATTTATTTCATTGGGTTTCAGTATATTCTAGATACATAGTCTATATACCTATAGATAGACAGATATCTATCTATTCCTTCTCTCTCAAAAGATTTCTCTTGAGGATCAAGTAAAGTAATGTAATAAAACAGTTTTTGGAAAGTTTAAGGCTCAAAAAAAGACGTCATATTAATATGAATCTATGTCTAAGAAATCATGGTCATAGAAAAGATACCAGCATCCTATTTTGAATGTAAACGCCTACATCCAGAAATTTGATTCTATAAGTAATTCTGCCCAATAGATAAGTTTACCTTTCTCATCCTCCAATCAAAAAAAAAAAAAAAATCACTTTTTATATCTAAAGGTCAGTACTGAATTTGAGTTTCATGCATTTCTGGTGAAGCTTATCCTTTTATATTTTCTACTGGAAGGCCCAAATCCCACACTTCAGACAAATGTACTATGTCTAAATGATGGGGTGGCCAGGCAAGGCCAGTTTGGGACAGAGACCAAAAAAGACAATTGTTCCATCTGATTTGTCCTAGTTGGCAGTGCATGCTACTAATTAGAATGGTGAAGCATTTTTAACTTTTGTTTTAATGGTGCATCAAACACAGAGAGATTATGTACACAATCTTATATATGTATGATTACATACATAAAAAGTACTTGTATTAAGTATTAATATAAAGGGTAGTCAGAGAAAGTATGTAAAAGTCATTTTTCTCACTATATCAGTAATAATCAATTGGAAGACAATCTATTGACAGCAAGGATAAGCATAACGTATCCAGAAACAAACGAAACAGTTATTCTAGTGGTATATGAAGCACTCTACAAAATTTTTCTAAATGTTACCAAAGACTGAATATTGAAACCATAAATAACCTATCCTGGGTGACTGCTTAATCAGGCAGTGACTACTTTTATGAGCATCATCCCATTTAACCCACCAGAAAACCCTTGGCTGTTTTAGGATGTTCTTACATCTGCCTCCAGATTTGTTTTGGGGATCAAATGAGCCAATTATGTATCTCAATTATCTTGGCAAATCAAGGTATCAGAGCAATATAGGCATGTACATGGAAAAAGTCAATCTCATGTTAAAGGATACACATTTACATGTAATGTTAGCTTCCTATTTGAAAACTAACGGTCAATGTTAGGATGTAGGAGCTTCAAGTAAATTCCTTTTAGCCAAGATTAAGCTTCAACTTGCAAATTGTCATTTTTTTCCCACCAGTTTGTTCAGTGACTTTGATTTTCATGTTGCTTCCAGGGCAACTGCAGAAGGGCTAGTCACAAAATCACTGCAGACCTGTTTTCTTTAGAGACCAGGTAGGAAAATGGATGCCAGTCAAGGTAGGAGCTTGCTACTCTTAAGTGTGATTGAGCATCACAGGCGTTCCCTGAGAACTTGTTCAAATTGAGTCTTGGGCTCATCAAAAGATATACTTAATTAGAATCTGCATTTTTACCAACATCCCCGGGCAATTCATAGTCACATTCAAGTTTGAGAATCACTGATGCAGATGAAAATATAACAACCTTTTTTTTAAATGGATTTTAATTATTTTAGAGAGCAACAGAGAGCACAAGAGGGGGTAGGGACAAAGGGAGGGACAAAGGGAGAGGTACAAAGGGGTACAAGAGAGGGGGTAGGGACAAAGGGAGAGGGGGAGGAGGAGAGGGAGGGAGAATCTCAAGAAGACTCCTCATTGAGCATGGAGCCCAACACAGGGCTCAATCTCATGAACCTGAGAATATCACCTGAGCCGAAATTGAGTCAGAAGCTCAGCCACACAGGCACCCCAACAGAAATCCTTTTGAATATAGAGTCCATAATAAAGTAGGGGTCCAAATCCATGAAGAGAAAATAACCAGAAGGGTGAATGAAGATGAAGACGTGAATGGTGGGAAGGCCCAGCCACACTCAGTAACCTTAAAGCCTTGGGTTTTTACAACAGTGAGCAGGAGAGAGGTATGGCTGTGAACCTTAGCAAGGTAGGAAATTAGAGTGGAACTCTCATAATAAAGGCAGCTAATGAGCATAAAGTTTCATTCCTAATAGCACTCTTAGAAACTAGGAGTAGAAGAAAACTCACTGAATAACAATTCACTGTAAAAAAAAAAAAGCAACAACAACAACAAAAAACCCCTAGAGCTAACATATTTTGATGATCAGATATTCATTCATAGTATTAATAAGAGGAAATTTATGAAGCGGTGTTCCATGTCATTATTAATCAGGGAAATGCAAATCAAGACCACAAGGGATACCTCCTACCTCCACCTGAGGGGCAAAACTTTAACGGACCAACGACACCTAGTGTTGGGCAGGAAGTCAATTCACAGCATCTTCGCTGCTACTGGGAGTGTGACTTAGCGGAGGTAATTTGAGAAATGATTTCGCATTACCACCTAAAGCTGAACATTTACTTAACCCAGAGCCCACCAATTTCCCTCCTAGGGAAGGCCCGAGAGAAACTTTTATTCATTAAAACAGGCAACATCTATCAGGCTGTTCATAGCAGCACTTCTTGCAATAGCAAAAACCAAGTTTATCACCTGGAGCCTAGTGAAATAACTGGTAAACAGACCCAGCAGAATATTC
The DNA here is from genome assembly GCA_028646535.1 of Procyon lotor. Taxonomy (NCBI): domain Eukaryota; kingdom Metazoa; phylum Chordata; class Mammalia; order Carnivora; family Procyonidae; genus Procyon; species Procyon lotor. The sequence goes on along the minus strand of CM053612.1, from coordinate 6,490,355 downwards.
CATAGTCGTCAATTGTAATAAACCACAGCAGCACACAAAAATGAGGATAAAACTTCTAACAAAGTGAAAAAAAATGAAGCGCCAAGTAAGATTACACGCAGCAAGAGACAAGGAGGCGAGGGAGTGCTGAACAGAAATCAGGGGGATGAGTACCCCCACTGGAGGGAGGCCAGGCCAGGAGCTGCTAGGGAGGGCACAGAGTTAGATACAGGTTATTATTGGGGCGCCTGCGGGGCTCAGCGGGTTAAAGCCTCTGCCTTCAGCTCAGGTCATGATCCCAGGGTTCTGGGATCAAGTCCCGCATCGGGCTCTCTGCTCAGCGGGGAGCCTGCTTCCCCTTCTCTCTCTGCCTGCCTCTCTGCCTGCTTGTGATCTCTCGTCAAATAAATAAATAAAATCTTTAAAAAAAAGCGTTATAGATACAGGTTATTATCAACACTGTCACTTGGATTTCCAGCGATAGACTTGTGTTTCTACATTATTACAAATAAGTAAATAAAAGCAGGGCAGGCATGGACGAATATTGAGAACATGTCGTGGAGGAAGAATTAGGACAAATTTAATTCTTTGCACCCAAGGTATATTTAACACTATCACTTGTTACTTAAAATAATAAAGATTATCAACATTTAACAAGTTCTTATTTAAAAGTCAGTGGGGTGCGCCTGGGTGGCTCAGTTGGTTAAACGACTGCCTTCAGCTCAGGTCATGATCCCAGAGTCCCGGGATCGAGTCCCACATCGGGCTCCCGGCTCCATGGGAGTCTGCTTCTCCCTCTGACCTTCTCCCCTCTCATGCTCGCTCTCACTCTCTAATAAATAAATAAAATCTTAAAAAAAAGTAAAGGTCAGTGGGTTAGCTCGTTTAATCCTTACAGTAAATGTCTCACATGCATAACATTAATTCCCAAGTGTTCTCACAGGCACACAAAATGGTAACTATGTGAGGGAATGGATATGTCAATTTGCTAGACAGTGATATTCACCTCATTATATGTATGCTGTGATGAGCTCCTTAAATACACACAGTTTATTTGCCAAACATATCTCAGTAAAGCTGGAAGAAAGGAAGAAAGAATGGTCCAATGCGGAAACATGGGAATACAGAATATATTTAGAAAGTGGACCGAGTATAAATTATAAAATATCAATATAGTCCTTACATTATTGAAAGAGGTAGAAAGCAGAAAAGAAAAAGAAACAGAAATGCAGCATAAAGATAAAATGCAAACTGTTAGTACCTTTTAAGAAAATTTCAGAATCTACAAAATAAAATACAAAACATTATATAGTTAATAAAGGGTTTGCTCTCAAATATGAAGGTGATCTTTTGGAGACACTAAATTTTCTCAATTTTATTTATATTTTTGAGGTAATCAGATTAAAGTCCCCATGGGAAACTTTTGATAACTTGACAAACAGCTGTGCAAACTCCACCTGTAAAAAACAATCAGTGAGAGGGGCGCCAGGGTGGCTTAGTGGGTTAAGCATCCAACTCTTGATTTCAGCTCAGGTCATGATCTCAGGGTTGTGGGATGGAGCCCTGTGTCAGGCTCACACTCAGCGTGGAGTCTGCCACGCCCGCCTCATACACACGAGAGCTCTCTCCAAAAGAAATAAGTAAGATCTCTAAATATATATTTTAGTGAGAATTAACAACTTAAGCAAAATCCTGAAGGCCAGTGTATTATTTTCCTAGGGCTAGCATAACAAAGTACCACAAGCTTGCATGGCTTTAAACGGTAATTTATTCTTTCATAGTTTTGAATGCCACAAACTCCAAACCAAGGTGTTGGCAGGGCCAACCTCCCTCCAAAGACTCTATAGGAAAGGATCACGCTTTGTCTCTACCTGATTCTGGTGGCCCAGAAATTCCTTGTCTTCTGGCAGTAGGACTCTAATTTCTGCTTCCATCTCCCCTCTGCATCCATGTCAAAAATTTCCCTCTTCTTTTAAGAACACCAAATTGGATAAAGGGCTCGCCTTTCTCCAGTATGACCTCATCTTAACTAGTTACATTTACCATGACTGAATTTCCAAACAAGGCCACATTCTGAGATACTAGAATACTAATGGATTCAACATCTTTTTAAAAAAAGATTTTATTTGACACAGAGAGAGAGCGGGCGCAAGCACAAGAGCACAAGCATGGGGAGCTGCAGAGGGAGAGGGAGAAGCAGGCTCCCTGCTAAGCAGGGAGCCTGATGAAGGGCTGGATCCCAGGACCCAGGGATCTTGACCTAAGCCAAAGGCAGACACTTAACTGAGCCACCCAGGCATCCCCTCAACATCTTTTTAAAGGACAAATTAATTCATAATAGCAGGTGAGGGCAACAGCCGGTGAGGCTAACAAAAAGGAGGTATCAAGTTTTAAAAATTCAAACAATGTGGTATTGACTTAAAAACTAGAAGAAATGAGGAAATAAAATGACTTTCTTAAAATTCTGCTATGTACACTGGCTCTTCGGAAAAATAACTTTTTGGGGGGAAATCTTATCACTTAATGAATCCCATTTGGGTTTGACTTGAATTTTAAAACCTAAAACAATAAAGTATATGATGACCGAGAGGGATGCCTATGAAAATATATCCAAGGAGAAAACCAATTTCCAGGGAAATGTGTAGGATAGTATTACTACAGGTTTTATAAAATGATTCTGATCTTGTAAAATGAATAAAAAACAAGGAAATATAGAGTGTGTATGTGTATATGTTATTGTCTATTTTTGTGCATAGAGGGAGATGGAGCACAAGTTTAATACAGATAATGGAAAAGTTATGGAATGAATTAGTTTTTGGTATATTACTAATTTGTCAAATTATATCCAGAAGTTGTTTCCTTAGGTAAACTGACAGAGGACAACTTTTAATATTAACAATATTGACAAAGAACATTCATATTTTTAAAAATGAGTGAAAACACAGCCACTCTCTTGGCTTTGTGTGCTTAAACACATCATTTATTCTCTCTGAGCATACACTTCCTATCTACAATGAGGAATGAAATAACTGCTTCTAATAACAATGATAACTGCAATATTAAGAATGATTTACAAAATCATTAACATTCACTGGAGGCCAGGAAGTGTGGAAATGTCTTTGTATATACTATCTTATAACAGACCTATTATGAGTCAATTCTATGTCATAGGACTGATGTTAATTTTTTTTACAGATTTATTTGAGATGAGAGAGAGAGAGAGAGAGGAAGGGAGAGAACAAGTGTGGAGAGGGGCAGAGGGAGAATCTCCATCAGGTTACCTGCCGAGCATGGAGGCCAAAGCAGGGCTTATCTCATGACTCTGAAACCATGACCTGGTTTCAGAAACCAAAATCAGGAGTCAAATGTTTAACTGACTGAGCCGCCCAGGAGCCCCTTAATGTTCACTTTTAATCATGATTCAACATATGGAAAAATTTCAGTAAGTTTAAAAGCTACTCAAAAGCATAAAAGATGGTGTTATCTTGACCACTGTTCCCATGTATACAACATCTAAAAATTATCTCCTGTCTTATTTAGTATCTACATGCCCACTCATCAGTATGTGAGTACTCTGTGCAATCTTTCTCACTAGCCAAGTTTGCTTTTATTGTTAAAGACCATTTTTCTTCGTTTATTTTCCACCCAGCAAGTTAATGAGCACCTACTATGTGCTATGAGTTACTGCTGACACATAGTTATTATCTATAAACAAAACAGAAAAGAATACATCTCTACTGGACTTTTGGCTCTATGTTGTGTACGGGGAGGACACAATAAGGAAAGAAGAAAACCAAATAAACAAACAATAAAATGAGGTTGGAATATATTAAGTATGCCAAAAAGACTAAAGAGTCAATTAGAATAAAGAGAGTAAGACTGGTGTGAGGACGGTGGGCAGGCACCATCAGAATGGGTAAGATAGTTGAGGAACAACTTGAAGAGAAGGATGAAATTATCAATGACACAAAATTGATTACTAAACATTCGCCCTGAATATTAGCTATTTAGGAGGAAAATAAAAAGTCTCACTATATTTGGAAAAATACATGAATGAATGGGTTAGAGAGCTATATTCTAAAAGATGACATATGTCTATATTTTAATTTTTATTTTCAGAGAGTTTTTAAAAAATATTTATTTATTTGAGAGGGGGAGAGAAACAGAGATCATAAGTAGGAGGGACAGGCAGAGCGAGGAGAAGCAGACTCCCCACTGAGCAGGACACTGAGATGGTAACCTGAGCTGAAGGCAAATGCTTACCTGACTGAACCACCCAGGCACTCCCCAAAAATTTTTAAGTAAGCTGTGTGCCCAACATGGGGCTTGAACTCATGACTCTGAGATCCAGATTCATATGCTCTAATGACTAGGTTGGCGGGGGACCCCATATATATTTTTAAAGGCATTTAATACATTTTATATACATAAGATTCTTACCTTTTTTTGACTTACAGATATACATGGGGATCTGAAGAAATCTATGATCTATCTATTTCAAAAATCAATTTATGATCACACACATCAATTTATTTTTCTAGAAGATTCATGAACCTAATAAGGCACACCCACCGATGGTCTGTTTGTGCTCGATATGTAAAATCAGCCTGCCTAGACAATGGAAAACGATGCTTAATTTTCATTTTGCTACAAACACACGAATATTTTTTATGTTCTGAGTAACATGTGAAAGGGCCCCTGGGTGGCTCAGTTGGTTAAGCGACTGCCTCCGGCTCAGGTCATGATCCTGGAGTCCCGGGATCGAGTCCCACATAGGGCTCCCAGCTCCACAGGGAGTCTGCTTCTCCCTCTGACCTTCTTCCCTCTCATGCTCTCTCTCATTCTCTCTCTCTCAAATGGATAAATAAAATCTTTATATAAAAAAATTAAAAAAAAAATGTAAAAATTGAACCAACCAAAACTCTAAACAGTGTTGAACATACTAGTAAGTTGACCACTAAGAAACAAGAACCACTGTTTTCACAATACACCAACATTTTCTAAAGATAACCTAATTCACAACTAATTCACAATAGCAAGAAATCACTCACCAATACACTTATGAAGACTGATTCAGGCCTCATATAAAGAGTAACAAAACTTCTCTAAGGGATTTAAAAAGACAGCTTTGGAGGACATACCACCAACAGACATGAACATAGACTGTTGTTATTAAATGTTTTCTCAAAAGTACTCTCATAGCAAATAAATTAAAAAGCCAAATGTTATTAGAAATTTCAAAAGTGAGCTTAAATGTTAGCTGTAAGCCTTCAGTAGGTGAGATTATACAAAGAAACCCTCAAAAAAGAAAGGTAATGAGGGATACTTCTGACTGTGGATATTAAATGGTTCATTCATTAAAACAGTATAGTATTAGAACTTTGATGTAAAAAGATAACACTACAGCAAAATTGATTATTTAATGGTGCTGGGCCAATCTGGCATTTCAGCAGTGTGAAGCAGGCTGGGGAAATGAATGAAAACTTCACTACATACAATGCAAATGTATACAATCAAAATGTATACAATATGTCCAATTGCTTTGTATAATGAGTATACCTCAATAAAGTGGGGGAAAAAAGAAATAAAAAGAGCAATCTTTCCTTGGTTGCATTTAAATTGACCAAATATCTTTAAAAACATTAGCATCAGCCATTCACTTGTTTCATGACTTTATGCAAGTCATCAATGTTCTCTGAGACTCAAATCTCCCATTCTAAAGAAAAGGACAATGACTACCAAAGTACTAATAAAATTAACAATGGGAGCAATCGTTATGAAGTTAGGAACATTTACGGAATGCTTACTCCAGTGTCGGTGGGTGAAAATGCCCTTATGGGAAGAAGCACTTTTTCTGCTCACAAACATTGGAGCCATAGATGGTATTATTCATTCTATGTTGCAGGACTGCCATTAAGATTACGTGAAGCAAGATCTGGGGAAATAATACGTATGTGAACTGAAAAGTGACTTCGAAACTTTAATAATTATTGTCTTAGCAACTTTTTTTTTTTTGGTCTTAGTAACTTTTGATTCTATCCTCCGAAAGGAATATATAGCAGGTCCATTAAGAATCTACATGCCTAGCTACTGGGATGGAAGCACTGTAATTCTTCCTCTTTCTTCTTTCCTTCCTTCATTCAGCAAAGATTTATTAACTGCCTACTATGTGTGAGGCACTGTTGATGTGTGGGATAAATCACTTTACAAAACGGAGATCTCCACAGTTGTGAAATGGGAGGAAAAAGACAAGGAAGCAAGGTGGCCAATTCATCTCCGTTTGCCTAGGACTTTCCCAGTATTAAAACCAAAACATCCCCACACCCTGGGAACCTCCCCAACTCCCAGGCAAACTGAGACAGTTGTGTACTCAAGAGAAGACAGAGCGAGCAAATGATAAACCATGCTAAAATGTGACAAGTGGCATGAAATCAAGAAAATGTGGGGCAGGGTTAGGGGCATGGGAGAGCCAAGGACAGGGACCAGGATGCTGAATTAAGTAAGAGGTCAGCACAGGCCTGTTTGAGGTGGTGACACTTGGGCAGATTTGCAGGAGTTGAAGGAGTCAACCCAACCAATACGGATGCTGAGGATAAGAATTCAGGCAGAAGGAACAGTGCGTGCAAAGGCCGGACTGAGGTCCCTGCTGGGACCATCTGAGGAGAGTCCAGAGCAGCTAGAGATCTAAAGAACTCTCCTGAGTTTGGTTTCAGACATCTGACTGCAAATCTGGAGAAGCTGGCAAAACTCTCTCCACATAGAGTTCAATGGAGTGGAGGGGACAGACTCCACACCCAAGTTCCAGCAGAGTGGGAGGAGCCTTAATGCAATTCAACGCCATTACCTACCTTCGTTTTATGGTTGCCTTTGAGACAACCCAAGGGGAAACACAGAACGTTTTCAAAAGTTGGGGCACCTGGGTGGCTCAATCAGTTAAGCACCCAACTCCTGATCTCAGCTCAGGTCTTGATCTCAGGGTCAGGAATTCAAACCAAGTGATGGGTTCCATGCTGGGCATGGAGCCTACTTAAAGTTGGGGTGCCTGGGTGGCTCAGTTGGTTCAGTGTCCAATTCTTCGTTTCGGCTGAAGTTGTGATTTGGGGTCCTGAGATCAAGCCCTGCCAGGCTCTGGTCTGAGCAGGAAGTCTGCTTGAGATTCCATCCCTCTCTCTCTCCCCTCCCCCCCACTTGTTTGCTCTAAAATAAAAAAAAAATTTAACTTAAAAAGTTTAAAAAACTTTTAAATGGGGGCATCTGGCTGGCTCAGTCAGTGGAACGGGTGACTTGTGATCTCAGGGAAATGGGAAGAGGGAGAGACCCTTAACAATGCTACTGGGGTATTTTTTAAGAGAGAAGATGCTACGGAATAAATTATCTCATCTTAATGTGAAAAACAACCCCATGCTATGGTTTAAATAGGTGTTCATTTAAGTATAAATGTGCTGTTAAATTTATGAATGAGGCAGTTAATGGGTTAAAAATTGGATATGAATTGGAGAACTTTCAAGAAAACACTGATTTTTCAGTTTTTTGTGGTTTTTTACGAAAAAAAATTTTTATTTTTTCAGCGTTCCAAGATTCATTGTTTAAGCACCACACCCAGTGCTCCATGCAATATGTACTCTCCTCAATACCCACCACCAGGCTTCACTGTATATCGTTCCCCCATGTTATGCATGAAGTTCAAAAAATGTAGATTATTAATAGAAAACAAATTTCATTTAAAACATGAAAACAGGGGCCCCTGGGTGGCTCAGTCATTAAGCGTCTGCCTTCGGCTCAGGTCATGATCCCAGGGTCCTGGGATCAAGCCCGGCATCAGGCTGCCTGCTCGGCAGGAAGCCTGCTTCTCCCACTATCATTCCCTCTGCTTGTGTTCCCTCTCTCGCTGTGTTTCTCTCTGTCAAATAAATAAAATCTTTAAAAAATAAATAAATAAAACATGAAAACACACTCAGGGTACTCCCTTGTTATGGGATGCATACATGAGAGATGTAACAGATGAAAGCTCCTAGTTTTCCTATCTTAAGGAACAGTTTCTGCTTTTCTGACTTCTAACAATTGTGATTCACAACAACTTAATGCATCCGTACGTGGCAGGCAGCTGGACTATATATACAGCATTGTGGCTCACCATATTAACCCATAACAAGATCCTTAGCTGTGGACTCTTTAATTCCATACCTCAGATTTGTCATGATAATTCAACAAATCAGTGTACACAAATACTTTGAGAAACTCAAGAACCACAGTGAAACGAAGGACTATTTTTCCACAATATTATTTACATACTTGACAAAAAATCTTTCAATGTTCCTTTTGTAATTAGAAGCCAAATGCCTACCTACCACCATGTAAGTACTTTGACAATAAGAGCCTATATCCTTACAGTAACACTGGCAATTCAACTATCAATTTGCTTCATGGTATGTATGCTGTGCTCACGTTTTGGTAGTTTAAAAAAAGGGGAGAATGACATCAAAAATCTTGGGGTATGTTTATATATGTGTATACATATACACACTATATATATTCAGAAGGGTTTTCAAAACAATAAACATAAACTCTTTTATCTTTAGCTTCCCTGTACTGTGATGATAATCAAACTAGAACACACAATGGGAAAATACCCAACAGACCAAAGAAAGCAAAAAAGTAAATTACCGGGGCGCCTGGGTGGCTCAGTGGGTTAAAGCCTCTGCCTTCAGCTCAGGTCATGGTCTCAGGGTCCTGGGATCGAGCCCCACATTGGGCTCTCTGCTCAGCGGGGAGCTTGTTTCCCCCTTTCTCTCTCCACCTGCCTCTCTTCCTACTTGTGATCTCTATCAAATAAATAAATAAAACCTTTAAAAAAAAAAGTAAATTACCAAGCAATAAAATTATGAAAAGTAACTCAGGGCACATATTATGTAAAGTAAAACTTTATACCAAATATACATACCAATATTCAGGTATGGAAAGATTTGATGCTGCCAAAAATGTTCATCTTCCTGGAAATGCTTTACAATTTTAGGTCAAGTATATAGGGGGAGGAAAAAGTCAGTTCAACTCTCTTAGTATTTGACAAAGTGTTATTCCAGGTTAAGAGCAAATACAGGTTGGTGAGATTAACCAAGCTGACCTCAAAACTTAAATAAAATGTAAAAATTTCTATACCATCACAAAGTGATAGGTCACTTTGTTATCATGGCAAAGATAATTTAAAAAGATGAATCAAAGGACCAAAAATATAAGAAAAATTCTGTTGGGAAAATTTTATATGGGAGGATTTAACACAGTTAAATATTAGTTTGCAATATAGAACAAAGTTTGACCTGGAAGAATATAATGGGTAACGTCTTTGAGCAGAAAGACTATTCCCTGAAGAATATATATACTATAATTTTGTTTCCCTGAGGTGAGTAAAAATGAAAAACAAATTCACTGTAGGTCTATATAAGAGTAAAATATACAAAATGCAAGGTTAATGAAGGGTACGGGTGAGCTTGAACAAATATGAAGATGTGGACACTGCTCAGGATGGGTACTTGTGAGTGAGGCTGGGGTGTGAACAAAGGACAACAGTGCCTGAAATCATCACTTTCTGTGTATCTATTTTCATAAGAATAATTATACTTTCCTTTTATCAAAAAACATTTAAACGAGTATATTCACAAAAATGTGAAAAAAAATACTTGGATAGGGCATATTTTGATGACATTACCAAATGGTATTTAATCAAACCAAGTTCAAGTACACCTCTTACTGAGATAGGAATGAACAATACCTATTAAAAGTAATAACAATAGCAGAAGACCACAATTATATATTGCTTCTAGAAAGGTCAAACACTCTGCTCTGTGTATTTACATGTGTTTTCCAATTTTGTATTCACAAAAATGATAAGAAATATTTACCACAGGTGTTGCCACATCAGAGAGGTCCATGCACAGATAAGATGAGGAATCTGATATGACAAATACAATAAAAAATAAGACAAATTCAAAGGGTTATTAGGATAATGGCTTAAATTCTAAGAATGCACATTAATGGATAACATGTTTGATTCCTCCTTAGAACCCAAATGTACACTGAGCAGGAACTGGACATTAGGTTTCACCCTAATAACTAAATATCTTTGCATATACTTATAAATTTTTTGAACACAGTAAGAATCGTCTAAAAAAGTCTTTACTTTTTGACCGCAAGCACAAGAGTGAAAGCCCTGACCCAATGCATATACCAACATGTTTATCTATGTGCCAGATCACAGACACAATATTGAATAAGACATCGCTGTTTGACTTCCACAATATGACCAAAAAAAAAAGACAAAACAAAACACCACAGCACTTACAAGATAAATTGGGACATTTCTAAATATCACAATGCCATCAGATATTTTAATACTCTCTATAAAAAAACCCTAGAGAAACAGAGAAAGTTAGGTTAATATTCAACTCTAGGAGGGGCGCCTGGGTGGCTCAGTCGTTAAGCGTCTGCCTTCAGCTCAGGTCTTGATCCCAGGGTCCTGGGATCGAGCCCCACATCGGGCTCCTTGCTCAGCAGGAAGCCTGCTTCTCCTGCTACCATTCCCTCTGCTTGTGTTCCCTCTCTCGCTGTGTTTCTCTCTGTCAAATAAATAAAATCTAAAAAAAAAAAAAAAAAAAAGACAAAAAATGTTCAACTCTAGGAATAATAGGTAAAGTTAATAAACACAATCCTGGAAAACTGAAAGCAATGCAGGAGTTTCAACTCTGGGATGGCAGCATGAGGAGCTTTGTAAGCTTATGAGCCAGAGAAAGGAATTAGTGGGAAAACTATTCTTTTTAATAATTTTAATTTTTTAAAAAATTTTACTTATTTGTCAGAAGGAGAGAGAAGGAGGGGCACAAGCAGGTACAGCGGCAGGCAGAGGAACAAGCAGACTCCCCACGGAGCAGGGAGCTGGATGCAAGGCTCGATCCCAGGACCTAATCCAAAGGCAGATGCTTATCCACGTGGGCCACCCAGGCGCCCAGCAAAAACCATTTTCAAGAACTGTCTCTGGAAATTGTCCTAACTGCATTCGTCAAATTAAGACATATTTATTCAAGTTGAATTTACTAAAATGTAGGAAGAATGGCCAGAGTCTATGCCACTTGAGCCACACCGCACTTCCTCACTCTTCCCATCTCGCGTTATGGAACCTCAGTTCTCACTGACCGTAACTAAGACACTCTCTCCTCTCAGATGTCCATCAACTAATAAGATATTTGAACAAAAGGGCAGGTTTCCTGCACTTGTCACCCACTCCCATTCCAAGCTGAAGAGGTTAAGAGTCTTCCTGAGTGCAGTCACGGATCAGAGGCTCCATTCCCATGACCGTCCCACACTCATATGGTGTAGATTCCACTCTAGGTACAGCTGTATGAGAATTTGGGGGCCCTAAACCGCCCAATCCCTAGCTTGTTCCTTGAGGTGCGCTCCAATTGGAAGGGGTAAGCTAAAAAAACCAGAGTTTAACACCCTGCCCAGTATCCAGATTAGTGGCTCAGGCACTATGCAGAGAGAGAGAGATGCAGTCTTTAAGAAAAGAGAAATCCAAAGCTCTTCCTAAAGGAACGGACTTTTTAAAAAAATGGAGTGTGAGGATATTAGAGACTAAAGGCGTTATTGAAAACAAATGAGATTTTGGTAATAAAAAAAAGGAGGCAAAAAGTTCCTCTTAATTAAGAGCAACAAAATAAACCATAAACCAGCTACTTTAAGAAAGAGAATGAAGCCAGAGGGACAGGTAAGGAAAGCCCTCTTGGCATCAGAACAAACGTCAAAGATAGGCCTCAAAAATTACCCCTGCCTGAATTTAACTGGGTCAGACTTTAAAGCATTTTATGCCCGGGGGGATTGTTAAAAATAATAGTGCAATCAGCGGGCAATTAGTGAAGCCTAATGAATGGGTGTGATACCAAATGAGGCAGAGAGCTTAAAAGAAAATCTGGGAAAGAGAAAAACAATGAGAGCCTAGCTAAAATCACTATCATTCTCAGGTAACTTTGGGCAGTCCCAAATCTTCACCCTTTGAGAAGCAACATCAAGGGCTTTACATTAAAGGGGAAATGTAATTCCCAGAGACAGGTCAGCCAGGTTGCTAAGACGACTTAAAAAAAAAAAGCCAAAAACAAAAACAAGACATGAGGTGGAAATCCAGAGTTCGGTTTTTCACAGTAAAATTACAAAACATACAAAGAAATAAGAAAACATGACACCCACAAAGAATGAAAGCAGAGAGACAACAAACTGCTGGTGAGAGAGCCCAGTATTGCATTTAAAAGACAGAGACTTTAAGGAAAAAAAGACATTATAAATATGTTCAAAGCAATAATAACAATCTTAATGAGGTAAAGGAAGCTATAATGGTGATGTCCCATTGAATACAGCAAGGAGATAGAAATTGTTTTTTTGAAAAGCCAAATAGAAAGAACTGAAAATTATAATAACTGAAGCAAAAATTTCACCACAGGGAATTAACAATAGAATTGAACTGGCAGAAAAAAAGAACCAGCTAACATGAAAAAAGCTGGATAGGGAATATTGAACATGTCAAACAAAACAACCACAAAAGAAGTGAACTGAGTGAGTCCTTAAAGCAATGTTGGACACTGTTAAGACCATCAACATAAAAAAAAAAAAAAAAAAAAAAAGACCATCAACATAAGTGTACTGGGGGTGGGAGAGGAGGAATGAAAAGAGCAGAAAAAATATTCAAAGAAAAAACAGCTATAAGTTTTTCTCCAAATTTGATGAAAAATATAAATTTAAACATCAAAAAAACCTCAAATGGACTATAGGTAATAAAAGTACAAAGAGACACACAGTTATCATTGTAAAAATACTGAAATGCAATTACTAAGACAAAAAGCATGAAGCCAGTAAGAGAAAAACAATGGGTCAAGGGTGAAACAATGCTACTAAGAATAATGGCTGACTTACAAGCAGAAACAATGGAAACCAGACAGCACTGGATGACCTGTTCAAATCACTGAAAGAAAAAGTAACTGCTTATTGAACATTTTATATCAAGTGAAACAATCAGAAAAAAATGAAGGCAAAATAAAGTCAATCCCTCATACACAAAAACTGAATATGTTGCTAGTGATTCCACCTCACGAGAAATACTTTATAAAGCTTTTCAACCTGAAATAAAGTGATTCAAAATGCTAATTCAAATCCACATTTTAAAAAAAAACACAAAAGAACTGATGAGATTATTTAATTATAAAAGTACTATAAATACATGTCTTCTCCTGATTTAAAAAGAACTGTATAGGGGCGCCTGGGTGGCTCAGTCGTTAAAGCGTCTGCCTTCGGCCCAGGTCATGATTCCAGAGTCCTGGGATCGAGCCCCGCATCGGGCTCTCTGCTCAGGAGGAAGTCTGCTTCTCCCGCTACCATTCCCTCTGCTTGTGTTCCCTCTCTCGCTGTGTTTCTGTCAAATAAATAAAATCTTTAAAAAAAAAAAAAGAACTGTATGGGGACACCTGGGTGGCTCAGTGGCTAAGCGGCTGCCTTCGGCTCAGGTCATGATCCCAGGGTCCTGGGATCAAGTCCCATGCCGGACTCCTTGCTCGGCAGGGAGTCTGCTTCTCCCTCGGCCTCTGAATGCCACTCTGCCTACTTGTGTGCTCACTCTCTCTCTGACAAATAAATAAAAATTAAAATAAAAAATAAAAAGAAAAAGAACTGTATATAACAATATATATACCTATGCCTGTCAATTATCCAAAAAACTGAAAAAACACTATCCATTCTATCTTAGGGCATATAAAATGCACAAAAGTAGTAATACATTTGAAAGTTACAGCAAAAAAGAGGTGAGTCAAGGGACGCCTGGGTGGCTCAGTTGGTCAGGCATCCGCCTTCGGCTCAGGTCATGATTCCAGGATCCTAGCATCGAGTCCACATTGGGCTTCCTGCTCAGCAGAGAGCCTCCTTCTCACTCTCCTGGCTCATGCTATCTCTGTCTCTCTCAAATAAATAAAATCTTTAATAAAAAAAATAATAAGATAACCTTCTCCACTAATGGCACTACAAAAACTAGCTATCTATATGGGCAAAAAAATGAACATGTACCTTTTCCTTATGTCATACTCAAAATGGGTCATGGTACTAACTGCAAGAAGAAACCTTATTAATAATAATTTATATTAAGAAAATGTAGAAAAAATCATTGAGATATTAAACAGCACACCAAAGAACAAAAAATAAAGGAATACTTTAATGAGATGGACTTAATCAGGATAAAAAATTTGCTATTCAAAAGACATAGTTAACAAAAATACATGCGACCAAAAAAAAAAAAAAAAAATACATGTGACAAACTGGGAGAAAACTGTACCAAAACATACACAACCAGATAGCTGTATTCAAGATGTAGAAAGAACTTGTACAACTAAATAAGACAAACAACACAATAAATAAGAAAAATCTGCTTAACAAAATATACATGCAATCCATAAAACTTAAAAAAGATGTTCGACATCAATAGTCATCAGATAAATATAAGTAAAAACAAAAATTTAATACCACAGGGTACCTGGGTGGCTCAGTGGGTTGAAGCCTCTGCCTTCGGCTCAGGTCATGATCTCAGGGTCCTGGGATCGAGCCCCGCATCGGGCACTCTCTCAGCGGGGAGCCTGCTTCCCCCTCTCTCTCTCTGCACCTGCCACTCTGCCTGCTTGTGATCTCTCTCTGTCAAATAAATACATAAAATCTTTAAAAAAAATTTAATACCACTTCACACATACTAGAAAGAGTAAAATTTAAGACTGACAGAGAAAGATAAATACTGTATGATTTCACTTATATATATGGAATCTAAAAAACCAAACCAATGATCAAACAAAGAACAGAAACAAACTCATAAATACAGAAAACTAACTGCTGCTTGCCAGATGAGAGGAGAGTGAGGGGGTGGGCAAAATAGGAGGAGGTCGGGAAGTACAAACTTCACAGTTATAAAATTATTAAGTCACAAAGATGCAAAGTACAGCATAGGGAACACAATCAATCCTATTCCTATAACATTGTACAGTGACAGAAGGTAACGACACTAACTGTGGTGAGCACTGAGTCATGTATATAATTGTCAAATCAATGGTGTACACCTGAAACTCTTATTAGCGTTTTATCTCAGTAATACTTCAGTAATACAAAAATAAATAAAAAGACTGAAATTGTAAACTGGTTGAGTCTGTGGGGAGAAACTCTCATCCACTGCTGGTATGAAGGCAAACAGTTCAGGCCCACAGGAAACACTGTGGTAGTACTTCCTAAAGTTAAATTTGTGTGTACTCTATGACCCAGCAATTCTACTATTAAATGTTTACCGAGGAGAAATGAGAATATACGACCATGCAAAAATGTTCACAGCAAATTACTCATAATAGTCCCAAAATGAAAGCAGATCAAACGTCCAAGACCTGTAGATAAGTAAATCAATTATGCAACATCACAGCATGGAATGCAATACAGCAGCAGAAAAGAATCACAACTCATACACACAATAACATAGGTGAATCTCAAATGCCTTACACTAAGTGAAAGAAGCAAAACGAAAAGTATTTCATTTATACAAATGTTCTAAAAGGCAGACCTATTGTGTGAGAAAGCATTTTAATGCTTGTATTGAATGCAAGATAATGAAGAAATTTTTTAATCAGGTAGCATTGTTCTAGATCTTGATTATGTATACATAATATATTACCAAGAGCCACCAAAATTTGACTTCATACTGGGTTTTATTGAACATACAATGATACATTAGAAAGTAAAGGGAGGGGGGCACTTGGGTGGCTCACTTGGTTAAGTGACTGCCTTCAGCTCAGGTCGTGATCCCGGAATCCTGGGATCAAGTCCCCCATCAGGCTCCCTGCTCAGTGGGTAGTCTGCTTCTCTTTCTGGCCCTCTCCCCGCTCATGCTCTCTTTTACTCTCTCGCTCTTAAATAAAATCTTTTTTAAAAAGAGAGAGAAAATAAAGAGAGAAAAAAATTTTTTTGAAGATTTTACTTATTTGACAGAGAGAGAGGGAACACAAGTAGGCAGAGAGGCAGGCAGAGAGAGAGGGGGAAGCAGGCTCCCGGCAGAGCAGAGAGCCCAACTCGGGGCTTGATCTCAGGATCCTGAGATCATGACCTGAGCTGAAGGCAGAGGCCTTAATCCACTGAGCCACCCAGGCGCCCCTAAAGAGGGAAAAATTGATAGGTAAATAGCATTAGGAAAATTGCAAGCTCAAATCTCCAGATAACACGATACACCCCCTGCAATGGCTAAAAGCACAGAAAAACTGACAACTGCCATGGTTTGTGAAAATGCTGAACAGTCAGAGAATTGTCATCCACTGTTGGCAGCACAGTAAACATTTGTAACACTTTTGACAAAGGCCTGTCACTTTTTCAGAAAACTAAAAATACTCCTCTCCTTGTAAATCAGCATTTGTACGCTTACATATTTGGTCAAGAGAAATGAAAACATAACTCCACAGACTTGTACACAAATGTTAATAAATGCTTTATTTACAATAGTCCCAAAATAGAAATAATTCACTTGTCCATCTGTAGGAGACTGGGTAAACAAAGTATAATATATTCATAAGCTGGAATATACCCCTGCAATAAAAAGTACTGAAATATTTATACATGTATCAAATGGACAAATCTCAAAAGTAGTTTATGAAAGAAAAAAACAAAGCACAAAAGAGTACTCACTATATTACTGATTTACATGAACTTCATGTAAAATTAGTATGTGGTAGGAAAAAATGAAAATATGGATTACTTCTAGGATTGCACTGGGAATGGGGATGAGAAAATTTTGGACAAGATGGTAGAATTTTTTTTAAAGATTCTATTTATTTATTTGAGAGAGAGAGGGAATATAAGCAGCGGGGTGGAAGAGGACGAAGCAGACTCCCCACTGAACAGGGAGCCTGATGCGGGGCTTGATCCAAGGACCCTGGGATCATGACCTGAGCCAAAGGCAGATACTTAACGAATGAGCCACCCAGGCGCCCCCAGGATGGTAGTATTTTATAACTTGATAGGGGTTTGTGTTACACTACAAAGTACACTTTAAGAATTATGATGGGGCGCCTGGGTGGCTTAGTTGGTTAAAGCCTCTACCTTCAGCTCAGGTCATGATCTCAGGGTCCTGAGATCGGGCCCCATATTGGGCTCTCTGCTCAGTAGGGAGCCTGCTTCCCCCATCTCTCTGCCTGCCTCTCTGCCTACTTGTGATCTCTGTCAGATAAATAAAATATTTAAAAAAAAGAATTATGAATGTTGGGGTGTCTGGGTGGCTCAGTTGGTTAAGTGTCCGACTCTTGATTTCGTCACAGGTCATGATCTCAGGGTCATGGGATTGAGCCCCTTGTCAGGCTCCACCTGCTTAAGATTCTCTCTCCATCTCCCTCCACTGAGAGCTCTTGCTTCTTAAAAAGAAAATTATCAACAAATATAAAACTCTAGTTAGAAATGATAGATAACAGGCACCTAAATGGCTCAGTTGGTTAAATAAGCATCTACCTTTGTCTCAGGTTGTGATTTCACAGTCCTGGGATCGAGCCCCGAACAGAGCATCGGGCTCCCTGCTCAGCAGGGAGTCTGCTTCTCTTTCTCTCAAATAAATAAACTCTTTTGTTTTAAAGATAGCCAAAAAACGATAGAATTTTCTTCTTACCAATAAAACTTCAGTGGATGGGTATAAAAATTAAGAGAAAATTGCATATGTTTTAAATTTCAGCGGTGACTTTCAGATTTTCTTAATGTGACCCCCGCCCAACACACACATACTATATATGTTTTAGCATGGACAGTGATGTGAAAAAGCTCAAGTTCTAAAATATGCCTAAAGAAAATCTTCACAGAGATGGTTTGTGTAAATGAGGAAAATAATCAAATAAAATCCTCACTTCATTGCCCCCATATCACACATTCTGCATGGATTAAAGTGTAAGAATTTACAACAAACTTTAATAAATCCTATTTTTGAGTGAAGATATCCATGTTATTTTTAATAGAAGGTGCATGGCATCATCCCATTTTTGTAAGCACAGAATTAAAAATAATGTAAATATATGTACCTATAAGGCACATTTTATTTTATTTTTTTAAAAGATTTTATTTATTTATTTGACAGAAAGATCACAAGTTGGCAGAGAGGCAGGCAGGGAGAGAGGGAGAAGCAGGCTCCCCACTGAGCAGACACTGGATGTGGGGCTTGATCCCAGGACCCTGAGACCATGACCTGAGCTGAAGGCAGAGGCTTTAACCCACTGAGCCACCCAGGTGCCCCCTTATAGGTATATTTTAAACATGTAGTTTTCCTGTTTTTTGGTTTTTTTTTTTTTTAAAGATTTTATTTATTTGACAGAGAGAAACACAGCAAGAGAGGGAACACAAGCAGAGGGAATGGTAGCAGGAGAAGCAGGTTTCCTGCTAAGCAAGGAGCCTGATGCGGGGCTCGATCCCAGGACCCTAGGATCATGACCTGAGCTGAAGGCAGATGCTTAATGACTGAGCCACCCAGGTGCCCCAGTTTTCCTGTTTAAATTGAACTTCATCTCAGCATTACTTATAAAATTAGTCATACTAGTACCAGTTATGGTTATATTGGAATAGTTGTAAAAGTAGTAACTGTCATTTGGTGAATAATTACCTACGTGGGAGAGAAGGTACCTCATTCATTTCTGTGGTTAGGCACTCAAAACAAACCAAAAGTGAATAAACTTTTAATTACTCTATACTCCTGCTTTCTATTGAGACAACATGGGAAAATACTGTTGGAAATTAAAAGGAAAAGTAAATTTATCATCACGATATTAGATCCATATGCAAAAACCAATTTCTACTTGCAAACTTACCTACTACCAAGAAGGAGCTCAGGAACTTGTTTTCAGCAATTTCTCTGATGAGTTAAAAAGTAACCTATATAATAAAGTGCCCTGTTTTTCATACCAAAAAGTCTCCAGATGGTAGTGACTCAGGAAGACACAGTGGGTCATACAGGATGTGCTGGAAACCTAGTCCTTCAAAACTCCAGATGTTACTACCAACTTCTCTAAAGAAAAAGGAATCCATACAAAAGAAAGCCTGAGCAAGACCTTAGGCAAACGGAACTTAAAACGGTGAAGGTGCTCTCCACCTATTTTGCTACTCCATTGTAAAGCAGTTCCTAACAGGGCAATGTATTTGGAAAATTTATTTAAAGCTCCTTCCTAAAACCTTTAAATGAAATCACCTACCTAAAGTGGGCTGAAATGTACGAACTGATAGAAAGGTTATTTGAGTTGGCAAAACTGGGCACGTTACCTGTCTACTACCAATAATCAGTCAGCAAACACAATGGGGATGAGAATGTAATCAACCTAAAAAGAAAGAGGAATAAAAGTGCTAGGAATAAACTTGTAACATCCATTCTACATATTTATGAAGACGACAGGACAACTTTCCTGAAGGAAACAATATCTGTAAGGCATATAAGCACACCAAGGGATGAGCAAGTTCTATTATGTAAAGATTTTCATTTTGCTTAATTCCCATCATTGCAAAAGCAAAGTGAGAAGGCTAAAACTTACATTTAGAGATATTTGTTGAAGTGATGCTATTTTTTAAAGCCTATATATAAATGAATCAATTTTCTACAAAATCCTTAAGCAGGAAGAACAAGGAGGATCATTTCACATACACTGTCTTCAATAGTGATATCAAAATCACAGAAATTAACACATGGAGTTATGCCCAAGTAACTCCCAGAGACTGCTAGAAGAGAATTCTGTGTTATAGCACATGGGAAAACAGGTAAAAGGTTAAACAAAATTGCATCCTTACATCACTAACCCTACAGTAGATGCCATTAAATAATTACATATTAAAACTTAAAGCAGAAAACATATTTGATGGAGGAGATCAAGCTGTTCACTTTCACAGTGTGACATGCTACACAAAGAATGCTGTGTGATCCCATTTGTTAGAAATGCAGCCACATCACAAATACAGTTAACACATGAGCATCTTTTAAAGAGACACGTTAGTCAGGGTTCTCTAGAGAAACAGAACCAATCTCACTTATGCATACACACACGAGAGAGAGAGAGAGGGAGAGGGAGAGAGAGGGAGAGAGAACAAGAGTGAAAGCAAGAATGAGATATTTATTTTAAGGAACTGGCTTACACGACCATTGTGGTTGGCAAATCTCAACTATGCATGGCACACAGGCAGGGTAGAGTCCCAGGGTAGAGGTCATGCTCCATCTTGAGCTTCAATGGTAGCCTAAAAGCAGAATGAACATTCTCTCACCCTTGAAGGACCAGGCCTTCAACTGATCAGATGAGGCTCACCTACATTATAGAATGTAATCAGCTCACAGATTTAAACATTAATCTCATCTGAAAAAAATAGCTTCATGGCAACATCTATATTGGTGTTTGATCAAAAACTGGGTACGACTGCCTAACTAAGATGACTTTTTTTTTTAATTGAGAGTGAGTGTGAGTAGGGGAGCAGAGGGAGAATCTCAAGCAGACACCCCACTAAGTGCAGAATCCCATGCCGGGCTTGATCCCAGGACCTAAGATCGGAAACTAAGCTGAAATCAAGAAGTCAAGATGCCTAACTGACTTCGAAAATGACATTTTAAAATGACATTTAAAACCAAACATCACAGTGTATTTTTTTTTTAAGATTTTATTAATTTATTTGACAGAGAGAGAGAGAGATCACAAGCAGGCAGAGAGAGAGAAGGGGAAGCAGGCTGCCTGCCGAGCAGAGAGCCCAATGC
Organism: Procyon lotor; assembly: GCA_028646535.1. Lineage (NCBI taxonomy): Eukaryota > Metazoa > Chordata > Mammalia > Carnivora > Procyonidae > Procyon > Procyon lotor. Next base: position 6,469,582 of record CM053612.1, on the reverse strand, counting down.
GGGGCTTGATCCCAGAACCCCGAGATCATGACCTGAGCCGAAGGCAGAGGCTTTAACCCACTGAGCCACCCAGGCATCCCAACAGTCTATGTTTAATAGGAAAAAATGAATTTGAATATTAAGGTACCAGAGTGAAAACTGTTAAAGATCTATACACGATGCATAAGTCTGTCTGTATACATATCCCAGACTCACTAGTCCTTGTGAATAAAAATAATTATCATTAAAAATTACTACAAATAACTTGAGCTGAGTATTCAACCCTCACTTCCTTATAAATAAAATAACCAAGTCTCCTAACTATATTCTCCTCAATGCTTCCTACCTGTATGGAAAGGATTATGAAGTTTAATGTTAATAAAGCCATACTGATTTAACATTAATAATGATCATTTTAACACTGGCTTAATACTGACTAACATGCCAATCTGAGTGTTCAGATTTTATTCACGGGTTTAATTCACCCTCACCACACCTCTTCACAGAATATTGTTATTAATTGCAAAATTGCTTTTAAAATGGGTGTGAAAATATTTAACTGCTTTTGTAACCTAGTGACAGATACAACAGTGACTCTTATTTTTATACCATTTATTGCCATGAAAAAGCAAACTTCTCATAAAGCAACTACATTGACCTGAAAACGATTTCCTCAAACCTGTCACTGCCCATCCTGCGAGCGAGCTGTCCAGGGGCCCCAGCACCAGGCGGCGAGGAAGGCCGGAAGTACCCTTACTACAGGCCGCACACACAGGACGTGGCTTCCTTTACAACTCTGAAGTCAGCAGCACAAGCAAGCAGAAGTGACCCAAACCAAGGACATAAAAAGACTTGAAAATAGCAACAACCACACAATATCATCAACATAAAGTGCAATCACTCAAAGGGTGTCATCATGGATCAAGAAGAGAAGTGGAAGTTCAAAGCAACAGGTGCACTGATAGGGCCTGAATGTGAAATATGAAATTGTGACTTAATAAAAATCAAGAGTTTTTGTCATTTTCAGCCAGTAAGTCATGCAATCATGCCCTCCCTAATGTTTCCTTAGTCTTCACCGCTTGAATTGAGTGAAAATGATTATGTGTCTATCTTAAATACTGAATATTTAAAAAATAAGCACATTGAAAAAAAAGTAGATCAAAAATATATGAGAGGCTCCTGGGTGGCTCAGTGGGTTAAGCCTCTGCCTTTGGCTCAGGTCATGATCTCAGGGTCCTGGGATCAAGCTCCACATTGGGCTCTCTGCTTGGCGGGGAGCCTGCTTCCCCCTCTCTCTCTCTGCCTGCCTCTCTGCCTACTTGTGATCTCTCTCCTCTCTGGCAAATAAACAAAATCTTAAAAAATATATGTGTGTGTGTATATATATATATATATATACATGAAAAATACATATATACATACATATATGTGTGTGTATATATACATGAAAAATACATATACATATATATATATATATATATATATATATATATATATATATATATATGAAACAGTAAAGAACCATACACTTTTGAAATTTGTTTTTTTTTGGTTCTTTTTTAAGAAAGAGAGACTGTGAGTATGGGGGCGGGGGTGGAAAATCTTAAGCAGGTCCATGTCCAGTGCGGAGCCCGATGTGGAGCTCGATCTCACAACCTGAATCATGACCTGAGTGGAAATCAAGAGTCGCATGCATAACCAAGTGAGCCACCAGGGAACCCCTTGAAACAGCTGTTTGTTAAGTACCAGGCATAAGGAACTGATTTCAAATGTGCTTTAGAGGAGCATGTATCTTGTGTGACGTTAATAAATTATCAAAATTATTTCCTCATTTGAATCAATTTTCTGAGAATTTTAAAATATCTATAAATATCCACAAAACAGCATATTCCTTAACAAAAGTATGTCCTACACGGTATACCCAAGTGCTGTGGTCATTACTGTTTCCAGGCATAATATCCTGTTCAAAGGTGATGACATCGTATGTTCTTTGCCCGGCTAATAAACAAGGCAGGGGTAGTGGCAATAGTCATCACGATTCACTTACTGAAGGACTGCTTAACTGGGAGGTAATATACTTTTATTTCCTTTCAATGCATTCATCGAGATATGTTCAGTCCTTTTTATAGCAATTATATTTATTGTGTACAGCTGGATGAGTGTGAACATGTACAAACAGGACTAAAACCACCACTACAATCAAGGGAACAGGCATGTCTAGCAAGAAGGTTACGTACTTTGGAATTTTCATGTACATTTTCTCATTCAACTGTCACAAATAACATCTCTTTAAAAAACTATCTAATTGTTGGGTGTCTAGGTGGCTTAGTTGGTTAAGCATCTGCCTTCAGCTTGATCATGATCCCAGGATTCTGGGATCGACCACACACGGACAGGTAGGCAGGGGAGTCCCTGCTCAGCAGGGAGTCTGCTTCTCCCTCTCCCTCTGCCCCTCCCCCCATTCATGCTTGCTCTCTCCTTGTCTCTTTCAAAATAAATAAATAAAAGAAAATCTTTAAAAACACTAATTCTTAACCTTAGTGAAAACCACAATTGTTTGCAGCTTTACTCTGTATTAGTGGATGACCAAGATCTACTAAAAGAACCCACCCTCATCAGTTAGGATAAGCCTCATTGGCCCAATGGCCATATTTAAAGTGTAAACATCTTGATAATAATGGATACCCAGCTGAGTTCTGGAAAGGGACCACAAATGACACCTGCCAAGCCCAACCCATCAGTGGCCCAAAGGCCACCAGAAATACTCTTGGCTGAGCATTACTCTACCCAAAAGAGGCACCTTCCTGGGCCGGACACAGCACGGATCATGCCAAGTCCATCTCCCATTCTCAAGGCAGCCTTCATTGCTCTGCCTACCACGTGTCATGATGGCTGCACCCAGGATTGTCCCATAAACCCACATGATGACATGCACTGTGCCTCCACGAGCACACAGGATTCCCACGTTTTCTCTAAGTGTACCTGGATGATTCTGAAGACACAGAGACAACATTGTTCGGTGTTTTCTTCTTCTGATCGGAAACGTTCTCATCTTCTCTCACAGGTTTTCACCAGAATGAAACCCTGAAGTCACCCTGAAGATGCAGAAGATTCAGGTGGCTGTGAGAGCCCTCTTGAGCTCACGTAGGGCAGCTGGAAGACAGACACAAGGACAGCCCCATCACTAGTCTAAAGGCTACCACAAATGCTCCTGTCACGATTTCGCCTACACAGAAAGGCAGCGATTACACAACCTATGTGCTCAGCACACATCTGGACAGCACATGCCATGCAACATGGCTTCACCATACGGGGCCTGCCTGGTCCCCCTCACACCATCAAATGTGCCTTTAATCTTTCTCCCCACTACCACATGATGAGTGTACCCAGGTCTTTTTCATAACCCAAGATGATGCCATGTGTTGCCCTCCAACTTCCAAACCTGTACTCAGGGGGGATGTCCTCACCTTTGGTACATTTACCGGGATAATTAAGAGGACACAGAAAGAATGAGACTACTATCTGTGTATCTATACACTTGTTAAAAAACAAAAAAACAAACAACAAAAAAAACCTGTCTTCATCTTCTCTAACCTATACCCGTTTCCACTGTTAGAAACATACCAATGAAATCATCTTGAAAATGCCTGCCATCAGACCCAGAGAGTTTCTAGGGCCCTCCTGGGTTCAAGGTAGTCAGCTCAAAGATACATGCATTTCCATGCCTGCCCACCCTGCGGCTGAAGGCCACCGAAAACGTTGTTCTTGTTCAGTAGTGACTTTGCCAAGACAGATGCGAGCAACATACAGGTTAAGTGATCACACCTTTCTGGGTGGACAGGGAACTTTGCACAGAGCGTGGCTCAAGCAAAAGAGAACCTGCCAAGTCGAACTTGTCCTCAGAAATGTACTTTTCTCTCTCGCCCCATCAAAGCATGAAGATAACTCAAGAAAATGTCAACCCAATTGTCTTCCAATTTGCAAACCTCTCCCAGTGGTGAGCTCACCTGGCCTACCTTTATGCAGGTGACTTTAAGAACCCACAGAGAATGAGCTTGTATCTGTGATCTGTGCTTTTATTAGGAAAGATATTCCTATTTCTTCCCTAATCTTTTCCTGGGTGTTCACAACATTGTAAGGCATGGACCACTGCAACTAGTTTGAGAATGCCAGAGATACATGTGGCTTCTAGTACTTTCCAGAATTCAAGGTGCAGCTCAAGGACACTTATGTCTTCAACCCCATCACTATTCCGAAGGTCAGCACGACATCTTTCTTGTTGAGTATTACTGTACCCAGACAGGTGCCAGTGACCCTTCATCTAAATGACTGGTACCTTTCTGGGCAGGGAATGGTACAAGAGAGGCTTCAGAGTGAAGGACATGCCCACTTCCTCTTGCCCTGTCCAAGGTGGCTTCGTCTCTCCATCTACCACATCATGATGAGTATCCCGAAGAATTTTCCATACATCTAAATAATGACGACACACTACACCACAACTGGCATTTTTCCCTTAGTGAAGATTCTCTCTCAGGGTCTCAATGTTTGCCTAAAGAGAATCCTGGGGCCCGAAGGACAAGCTTCTTCCTGTGTGGTTTTCATCTATAAAAAGTATCTCCATCTCATCTAAACTATAGGTATTCACCTTGTTAAAAAAAGAACACTAAAACTTTCTTCATGATGATTATGACCACACCCAAGGTAGATGACAGCACCGTCTAGTTTTAGGTATTCTACAGACATGGATTTCCATCTTAGCACCGTTACAAAGACCATCCTCAAAATCTTGCTCTTGTTAAGCATTACTGTATCGAGACAAGCACTAGGAACAGGAAATCTAAGTGATAAGCCCCTTTCTGTGGGCGGCACTGCAGAGAAAATGAGGCGGGGCAGGGCCCGCTAAGGCCTTCTTGTACTCCGCAGTGTGCTTTCATCTCTCTCCTTTCCCATCTCATATTGCCTGGCCAAGGCTGGCTACGATCTTCCCATAACCTTAGAAAATGGTGGCCCACTCCCCTACTAACTTCATACTTCGGTCACTGAGGATACACACCCTCTTTCTCTACGTTGACTTGAACGATCTAAGGACTCAAGAGAAAACAACCTTCATCTATGTTAACTTATATGGTTAGCAAATGTCTTTATTTTCTCTAATCTATAGGAGTTCATGTTATTAGCAACGAAATACTGAAATCATCTTCAAAATACCTGAAAACAGACCCGGATGTCTGCCAGGGTCCCCCTGTGTTCGAGGCAGTCAGCACAAGGACAGACGCACCTCCATCCCAATCACCGATTTGAAAAATACCGGAAATGTTGCTTAGAGTGAACATTACTCTACCCAGAAAGGCACTGATCACACTTAATAAATGTACTCAGTACCTTTCTGGGCAAGGCACTGTACACACCACGGCTCAACACAGGTGTTGCCCAGTCAGCTGTAAGTAAGCTGCCCGGCTTAACTCACAGTCACAGTGTCACCATGACTGCACCCACGAATTTTTTACCACTGCTGATCATGAGGACCTAGCGCCATCCAACAGGCATCCTTTCATCAGTGAGAACACTACCAAAACACCATGTTTGCTGGGAGAATTATGAAGACTCAGGGTGAACAAGCATATTCCTATGTACACTTCTATTAACACTTATCTTCAGGGGCGCCTGGGTGGCTCAGACAATTAAGTGGCCGACTCTTGATATTGGCTCATCATAATTTCAGAGACGCCAGATCGAGCTCCATGACAGGGCCTGCTGCTCCACCATGCTTCTTCTCTCTCTTTCTCTGACAAGTAAATAAATAAAATCTTAAAAAAAAAGAAAACTGAATTACATATAGTATGAGTAAATATTATTTTTCTCTATCGTACCCTCATCGCATCATGGTTCCTTTGAGAGGAACTACTGCGTTGGTTTGACTCCACTCTTCTCCAGCTTGCAGCTTGGGTAGTGCTGATCGCCTCAGCTCTAGCTTAAAGTAGGCAGTTCTGAGGACTCCATGGGAACAAACTCCTTCCTTTTATTATGAAGTATCTTCATTTTACCTCATCTGTAAGTGTTCACATTATGGGAAAAATTACTGAAAAAACGTTGCCCATGCCAAGATCAGACTGAGGTGACTGCCAAGGCTCTTGGACCTTCAAGGTAGGCAGCTCAGTAACACACGCACCTCAATTTCCACCACTGTTCTGAAAGTGACCACGTACTCGGCTCTAGTTGACTGTTACACAGAAAGGCATATATCACACGTAGTCTCTACCTTGGGTACTTTTCAGAGTAGGGGACAACATAGCAAGGGTCATATTAACATGAATGCCCAGTCCCACTCACACTGCCCAACATTCCTCTCACGTCTCTCTCCACTATATCATGGGTGTCGGTGTCCTCCCAATTTTTCCAGGCCACTAAACAGTACAGACATGGTCTCTTCCAGTTTAAACCTTCCCTCTGTGAAAAAACTCTCAGATGCTCTACATTTTACAACATCTCTATGAGGACTCACAGAACAAAACTATTCCTGACTCTCTACTTCTAGAAGTAGCCTCGTCTTTCCTAAATTCCTAGGTATTCACAAGCTGGGGACAAAAACACAGAAGTATTCTTGTGGATCTATTATATCACACACAAGAAACTATTATGGTTCTCCTGGGTTGAAAATAGGAAGCTCAAAGACACACAGCTTCAGCCAAATTACTGTGGTGAACTTCTCAAGAAATCGATGTTTACCAGGATGATAATAAAAACACAGAGTAAGACCTTTACTGTATTCTCTTCTAGAAGGAAGTACCATCACCTTCTCCCTAAGCTTCAGGTATTCACAAGGTTCACACTGGGCCCCTGACATCAACACGAGAAGGCCTGTATTCCAGGTCAGTGCCGGTGCCCTCCCGAGTTCACGGCCGGGAGATCCAGCACCCACACGTCTCCACCCCCGATGTGGGCCCAAAGGTCATCGCAAGAA